>JAFNEN010000151.1:272500-1477346 GCA_019343175.1 Oedothorax gibbosus
CAAAATGTCCGACTGAAAACAACAAAAAAGTGTTTGAAACAACAACTTTAGGATAGAATCAGTAAGTTTAAATTTAAACATACATAATATTAGGGACGTTTAAAGTTTGAAAATTTAAATTATAATTTCTATCGACTGAACTACCAAACACTATTGTTAATAAAAAAGGGAAAAGTAAAATTGTTTTTAAACATACTTTCTAAGCGTTGACGGCTACCACGGTTTCCAATTTATTTACAAATGGATCTTCTTCAAGCAGCGACATATTTTCGAAATGATAACCATTAATTTATAAGCATTAATTTGCAATTATGTTATTTTAAAAGAATACTAAAGACGGTTAACCTAAAGGACCATGTCCGGCTTTGGCGCCAGTCGAAAAATGTCGCCAAGTCAAAATGACACAAACCGAGCGTTTGCCAAGTCTGTGAAATGACAACAAATAATTACTTAAAATGCTACTCAAAACTGAAAATGTCTACTGAGAGAACATGACAGATTTCCTTATTAAAAATTATCGTGGCATTTGCGATCATAGATCGTAGCGATATTTTAAAATAAGAAAATCCGAACTCAACAGTTTGCTGCAAGTTCAAAACAATGTGCACAAAAAATAATTTAAGAAATGAGTTCTTTTTATAATTAATGATTAATAATATTTGAACTATATTAATACGATTTAAGAATTCTTAACGATGAAAGAAATGGACAGGATTAACTTCTAAAGAAAGTAGCAAAATAAATTCTCTAATGCAAACAGAATACATGAAAAAACTGAACTATTTGATAATTATTCGCTTAAAATTCGATCTGTGGCGATTTTCGTAGCCAATGGCTGCCATAATACAAATTTGGCGGGGTTACCACATTTGGCGAAAAAAATGACGGACATGCTCCTTTAGGTTAACCTTTAAGGCTAGACTAAAATATTTCAATGAACGGTGAGCGAGCGAAGCGAGCCTGGATCGCGATGCGATCCAAAGGGAACTGCGCAAGCAGTTCCCGGGGGTTGGCGAGCGATAGCGAGAAGGGGGCGTGCCCCCCTAGTATTACATATTTATTCTTTGAAATATTAATTTTTGCAAACGATAAGTAATAATGATTGAATTTTCGAAATAAAATAAATGAAACTAGCCAAATTTAGCATGTAAATGTTTAATATAGAATTAATGCTGTGTTTGGCGCCTTTTTACCTGTTAAACACAACTTTTGTGTGGAAGCGGGTTAAGTGACAGATTCTGTTATTATGATTAAACGACCTTATTATTAAAGAAGTACGGTTTTTGATTTAATAACCGAAAATATTCGTACGAAACAAGTAATAATGAATTTAAACTGAATTATAACTGAAATTGGAATTGGTTAAGCCGTAATGGTGTGGGAGTGATGAAGAAAAATGCATTAGACAAATTAAAAAAAAATGTCTCTGATCTTTACAGATAATAATACATTTTTGATAAATGCTATTGCTTGTTCAAATTTAAAGAATATAAATAATTTTAACACATTTTAAAATCTGTCTACACAAATAATATTTTTGTAAAATGTAGCATTTTTAAAAGTTTAAACTAAAAAGTTTATTGAAAAAAAGTTTTGTAGTGTCTCTAACAAAATTATTCAATACACAAAAGATTTTAAGCATAAAATAATTGTGTGGTATACCTTACTTAAGAAGAGCCTTGAGGATATAAAAAACTAACTAAATAAAAAACCTATCAGACGGGCAAACAGAAAGCCGACATTTTTAATACGTTGAAGTTGTGCCTGGAACAATTTAATTAATTTCGTATATTTAATTAACTCATCATTTAACTTTTTTTCGTTTTAAGTTTATCTTTCATTTTTAAGAAGCTGACGTGAGAGTTCGTATCAAATATTTATTCCTGAAAGCTATATCTAATTAATAAGATATTTTATTTTGATTTGAGAAAAAAAAATATACGAATTTCTTAGAGGATTTTTTATGTTAAGGATTAAATAATTAAAAGGAGTTTTCCTGTAAGAAAAAAATACTTGCATAATTTACTTTTGAAGGATATTAAGCTCTTGCATTTAAGTTTAGAATTTAAAGACTTTTTTTACGTCATTTAAGTATATTTTATGTAAAAATAATTAAGAATTTTTGGAAGTTAAAAAGTTTCTTATTTAATTAAAAAGTATTAAACACGAAATTAATATTTTCACACGGTTTTTTTTATATCAAGCAAAGTATTGAAAAAAGATTATTTTTGGAAATAATATTTATACTTTTTATATTCAATGAAATGAAAATCAATTATAAAATGAATCACGAGGGTGTTAAAAAAAGATTTATTTTTTAACAGTTTTTTCGTGGGTAAATTGAAGAGCTTAGTAGAAGAACGTGCTAAATGACATTTTTGAAAAAAAAAGTGAGATTTTTGTGTCAATGAACAGGTTTTATTCACTTCTTTAAAGATAACAAGATTCCTCCTTTTCATAAACTTTAAGTATTTTTTTACGTTTTGTAAGTGCCGTTTTGAACGTATCCAAGTGCAAACAAAATACTTTAAAGCTTATTTTCTCGTTTTCACATTTTTGTCACTTCCGTTCTTCCGTTCACGCTCTTCCACTAAGCTCTGCAATATATTTGCTAGTAATAATTTATAGTAATTTTTTTGCTTTATTTCTATAATAACAAGAAGTTCATAAAGAACTAAAATAGCCTACTTTCCTGTTACTTAAATACTTACTGAAGTTCTAATCGGGAAAAAAAAACTAGGTTCCTAAAGTAAATATCATCAACAGCCGTTTCTACACTAGATTTATACACATTAGAAAAAAAATCGAAACACAGCACCCAGCTATAATTTAAACTTCTAAAAGCCAAAATCAATTATTTTCCTTAATATTCTTTCGCAAATTAATTAAATATTATTTATCATCTGCTCGTGATTTATTTGTAGTTCGAAGAATAATTAAATATTTATTAATAACGAAAGTAATGAAACTACTCCGAACTGCATTAAAAAATAAGAAATGTAAATTAAAACTAAGCATAATTGCATGCAAAAGTATGCCTTGCCGCTTTCTTGGTAGATAAATAATGAATAATCAAAGAATAAAATTTGGGCTACATTTAAACGTCATTCAAAACGATCATAAAATATTATTTTCTTAAATATTTTTAAATAATAAATTTTATCATCGCTGTGATTTGAATGTAGTTTGAAAAATTAATTTACAATACGAATTAATGAAACTCGCCGAAGATAAGAATAGAATTTATTTAACAACAGCAAAATAGTATGAAATGGTATCTGCGTCATCTTTGGTAGAAAATAAGAATAATCTAAGAATCGAATTGACACATTTTGAGACGTATCCACAACGACAGAAAAGACTAGTCAAATACTGAATAAAGACAGATTACTCATCGCATTTCAATTTACAGTGATTTAAATGACTCAAAATTGAATTTCAATGCTAATTCAATGGGAAATTCGCCGAAGATAGTAGATTTATGTCCGTCCGGACGTACAGACAGACGAACAAAAAGTATGAAAGTTGGGTATCTGAGGTCATAGCTTTCTAACAAAAAAAAATTAAGATCCGAGGGATGAACCGATTTGGAAGAGGGTACGAGACAGACGGAAAAGACAGACAAGGACATACGAACAGACAGACAGATGGACATCAACCGCATTTCAATTCTACAGTGATTTAAATGACTCAAAATTGAATTTCAATGCTAATTCAATGGGAAATTCGCCGACAGATAGTAGATTTATGTCCGTCCGGACGTACAGACAGACGGACAAAAAGTATGAAAGTTGGGTATCTGAGGTCATAGCTTTCTAACAAAAAAAAATTAAGATCCGATGGATAGAACCGATTTTCGGAAGGGGGGTACGGACAGACAGACAGACAGACAGACGGACATCGACCGCATGTCAATACCTACTTTTTCATTTTTTTAATTCTTTCGAATTAAAAAAAGAAAAGTAGGCTAAAAATTACTACTATGCACTTGTCATTATCACTTAGTCAAGTTTTAAATTAATAATTATAAATGTATGCTACGTTTTGTATTTATTTTAATAATTTTTGACACGTAATACTTACGTTATTCAAGTTAATGTCATGATACATTTTATTCGCATTCACATTCTATTATGTGCTTTCGAAAGTCCGATACGCAAAATAAAGTGAACATTAAATCCGTCTTTTCCACAGAACATTAAATTATTGGAAAACTTTTCTTTTGAAAGTTAAGTAAAAAAAGTACGAATATTTAAATTTGAACCTGAAAAACGCAGAACACATCTCTTTCCCTTTACCACATTTGTAAAGCGACGAAAAAAATTCGCAGTCGTATTCTCTTCGCTTACCTATTTGTAAATGAGACTCAATTGAAGAAAAAAAAAAGAAATTTCTACCTCGAAATGAGTGATGGGGAAGAAGGTAACGTCATGTTTTTTTGCGAACAGTTATTGAAAATGAATAATAATTGGTTTTCATTAAATTTGCGATTTAAAATTCCTGTAGAATGAGGAATCAGAACAATATGTGGTTTGCAGGACAGTTCTTGTTTGACAGAAAATGGAATAATTAAGTAAAACTGAAAAATTGAGCATGTTAGCAGAAATTCAGCAATAGAATATTGAAGTAATACCGAGGTGAGCTAATACAAAAGCGAAGTAATACAGATATTAGGCAATAAATTAATTAAGTAATGTATATATTGATAAATTAAAATGTTGAGAAATGGAATATGGAAATAATTCTAAGATAAAGCAATAAAATAGTGAAGTAGTATACAAAGATTGAGCAATGGCATAAAAAAGTAATGCAGATATTGAGCTATGGAATAATGAAGTAATGAAGAGATTAACTAATACAAAAACTAAGAAATGCAGATATTTGGCAATGGACTAATTTAATAATGCAGATATTGAGAAAAGGAAGAATGAAGTAATTCAAACATTGAGAAATAGAACAATGAAGTAATAAGACGTTGAGAAATGGAATCTGGAAGTAACACAAAGATTGAGCACTGGAATGGTGAAGTAATGCAGATATTGGACAATGGAATACTTGTGTTATGCCGACATTGAGCAACAAAATCATTAAGTAGCTTCCTAGAGTTACCTTTTTGCATTGCACAACTCTACTTTTGTATCACTCCATTGAAGGTTATCAAAAAAGATTCTAAGATACTCACACGCACATCTTAAAATGGAATCATGGGTATAGCAAAAAAACAACAACAACAATCATGTTTCAGGTCTGGAGAGGTAACAGAAATGCTGAGAGAAAATGAAAATAAATTATTCCTTGATCCTCGATTGGGGAATCAATGTCACGTTGAAACACAGCACCAATCGAAGGAAAATCAGGAATAGGGGCTAAAAGGAACTACGTCACCTTAAACAAGCCAACTAATAAAGTCGCATTGGAAGACTGTTAAACAAAATTAATATTACATTATTCTGGTCAATATAATTTAAAAATTTGAGATGTAATACTTATGAATCACAAAGAACTTCATTAAAACATCATAGAAATTGTTAACAGATATATGTTATAAGAAACTTCTTTTTTAAAAATATTCGAGAACAGAAAAGCTATTCTTCACGAACAACAAGTCTGCTACTATTTCTACTCAAAATGACTGCTCACCATTTTTTTTCGTCTTTTGTTTTATCGCATTTACTTCTCTTTGTTCTTTCGGGCAAAACTTCTTTTGTAGGATTTGATGAAAAGAAAGAACTTTCCACTCCGTTGCTATAAATGAACTAAGGAAGGGATGAAAAAAAGATTGTCTCCACTGTAGTGTACAAATGAAGAAAAGAACGAATTTCGTGAGAGCAGCGCCCGCTCTGGTTGGTCCGATTTTGTGTTGCCATTAGCCGCTTCCTAAAAGAATGGACCGAGGAACATAAAAAAAGGCTTAAGTTATCGTCTGCCATATATCTGTTTTCTTTTGGAATTTAATTATCAGTTTTAGATGTTTGCGTCCAGTCGAGCTTGAAATCTTAAACAAACGAAAAGTTTTGGTGTTTTTTATTGATAATGATTTTTATTATTTCTATTTTCTCATGATTTTCATGGATAGAATTCCGAGTTGTAAAGTAATTTCTATTTGTTATTGTTAAAACTAAATCAATGCATTAAAGCAAATGTATTTGGGGACTTCTGACACTGATTTTGATACATATTTGGACTAAGATTTGATAAGTAATGGAGCAGAACTATTTATAAATGAAAAAAAGTAATTAATTCAAAACAATCACCACTTTGCATTTTTAGCCTACTTTTCTTTTTTTAATTCGAACGAATTAAAAAAATGAAAAAGTAGGTATTGACATGCGGTCGATGTCCGTCTGTCTGTCCGTCCATACCCCCCTTCCGAAATCGGTTCTAATCATCGGATCTTAAAAATTCTTTTTTTGTTAGAAAGCTATGACCTCAGATACCCAACTTTCATACTTTTTGTCCGTCTGTCTGTACGTCCGGACGGACATAAATCTACTATCTGTCGGCGAATTTCCCATTGAATTAGCATTGAAATCAATTTTGAGTCATTTAAATCACTGTAGGTATTGAAATGCGGTTGATGTCCATCTGTCTGTCTGTTCGTATGTCGTGTCTTTCCGTCTGTCCTGTCTGTCTCCGTCCGTACCCCCCTTCCAAAAGGTTCTAATCATCGGATCTTAAAAATTCTTTTTTTGTTAGAAAGCTATGACCTCAGATACCCAACTTTCATACTTTTTGTCGTCTGTCTGTACCTCCGGACGGACATAAATCTACTATCTGTCGGCTTATTTCCCATTGAATTAGCATTGAATTCAATTTTGAGTCATTTAAATCACTGTAGGTATTGAAATGCGGTTGATGTCCATCTGTCTGTCTGTTCGTATCTGTCTGTCTTTCCGTCTGTCCGTCTGTCTGTCCGTCGTACCCCCTTCCAAAATCGGTTTAATCATCGGATTTAAAAATTCTTTTTTTGTTAGAAGCTATGACCTCAGATACCCAACTTTCATACTTTTTGTCCGTCTGTCTGTACGTCCGGACGACATAAATCTACTATCTGTCGGCGGATTTCCCATTGAATTAGCATTGCAATTCAATTTTGAGTCATTGAAATCACTGTTGCCAAATCAACAATGGCATGAGAAACTTTATTTATTTAAACATATTTGAAGCAAAATAATATTTTCATGAATCAGTTTGGAATGACGTCATAAAATGTAGCACAATTTGATTCTTTGATTATTCATTAATTATCTACCAAGCAAGGCATACTTTTGCATGCAATTATGTTTAGTTTTAATTTACATTTCTTATTTTTTAATGCAGTTCGGAGTAGTTTCATTACTTTTGTTATTAATAAATATTTAATTATTCTTTGAACTACAAATAAATCACGAGCAGATGATAAATAATATTTAATTAATTTACGAAAGAATATTAAGGAAAATAGTTGATTTTGGCTTTTAGAAGTTTAAATTATAGCTGGGTGATGTGTTTCGATTTTTTTCTAATGTGTATAAATCTAGTGTAGAAACGGCTGTTGATGATATTTACTTTAGGAACCTAAATTTGTTTCCCGATTAGAACTTCAGTAAGTATTTAAGTAACAGGAAAGTAGGCTATTTTAGTTCTTTATGAACTTCTTGTTTCGATCTTCAATGTAATAAAACGTTTAACTCAACCAAAATAAATAAGCCGAACCATTTTAAAAACCCTGTAATTTCTGTGCTTTCTGAAACTGGCCATTTATTTCATATTCAATCGAGACGAAGCATTTAAGCATTTAATCTTGTTTTAGTTTAAATGTTACAGCTACGGGGGGAGTATCCAGCTTATTTTTTCTTTCCTGTTATGTCCGGTCATAGCCCAAGCTAGCTCCTTTAGTTTAGTATATTCAAGTGTTTTGAATTTAGAATTAACCCTAATGGGAATTTTTACGTGTTATAGCTTATAATGGATGCATTGAAGTGAAGGGACGAAAGTGTATTGTAATAAACATCGATATAAATTTACTTTAACATGCCTTCTAATAATCAAATTAACATTTCTTTGTTTATGGAAACGATACGATACGAGAAATGGTTTTCAGTTTCTTTGATTAAGTTATTGATTAGCATCGCTATTTGGTGGCGGTAATTTAATTTCTTTTACGGGGTATTTTAATGTAGTCTGATATCGATTTTTACCGACTTGAAAAAAAATCTTCTGCGATAATTTTACAAAATTTTAACTAGCAATATTGCCGTAGGCAGGTAAACGACAGTAACCGTCTAAAAATGCATTTCGGAGATATTTCATAAATGGCGTTTTTGATCCCGAAGTCCCGTAAAGCATTGGAATTCGAAATTATGTGATTACTAACTTTTTCTCTAAATTTTTTATATATCGTTCTTGTCTTTGCGATTTTTTTTAAAGCAACATTGCCAGAGGTGCTACGTCTATGCTTTCAGTAGATAAAAAGCGTTAGCAAACGTGCATAATTTACAAGTTTAAGCGAATTTTTAAATATTTTATGGAGTTGGTTTTAGATTTTTTTCAAGAACATTGCTTTTAAGATATTGATTTTTACATTAGGTTTAAATATTTTTTGACTGGTTTCAAATATTTTTTACTTGGTTTACTTTGCATTTTCTACAATTTAGCAGAACGAGAACAAATAGTTTTTCGGTTAAGTTGTTTGTTTAGTTTATTACTAGTTTCTTCGTTAAAAAATTGCTACATGGGCTTAGTGGAAATTCTTTGCAAGCTATGCCCCAGATTAAGATTTTATTAAATTAAATATAATAAATATTACACTGCTCTTCTTTAATTATATATTTTTAAAAAGGTTTTGAATTAATGCTTTTTAAAATTATAGTATTACAACATATTTTAAAACCTACTCAAAATTAATTCCGTTTTAGTATTCAACTAAGTGCTTGCCAAAAATATTCTTTCCTTAATAATCGTTAAAATATCGAAACAGCCTAAGTAAGGGAATACTTTTCATTATAAATTCAAAAAATAGTCTTTAATAGAGCATCATTATAATAATTTTGAAAGCAATGATCTATTAAATTATAATTGAAGATTAAGTATCAAAAGTTTGCATTCTTTTAAATTTTAGATTAAATATTTTATTTATCATTTTAAGGAGTTCACATTACTCTAGGTGTATAAAATATACATTTTAAACGAGAATACGTAATTGGTTTCAATGCATTAGAGTGATGAAGTATTTTGAAACTTTAGAGAATAATAAATAAAGTTGAATAGCTAAATGCAAAAAGGGCTTACGTCGATTGTACTCCCTTTTCTTTTAAGGCTTTAGTAATAAGGCAAGTAGGCATGGAAATCGACCTGTGGAGTCGACTCCATTTACATTTAACGATTCCATCAAAATTGTAAATAGCAAACGATGAACGACGTACTTTTGAGGTTTCTAATTTTTAAAAGGTAAACTGTAGAAACTAAATCATCCATAAATCGTATAAATTTATATTTAGATTATAACTTAAAAAAAGTAAACATTTTCATCTTATTTATAAACAAGGTTTGTTATACTTTTTTGATTATACTAAAATTTTTTTCTACGACTTGTTGATGACTCTTAATTAACGTTACCAATTATTACGTTAAAAATTATTATATTGTCTACTAACAAGCATACTGGAAGAATGGATTTTCATAATTTAACACTTTTGCCACTATATTTGCTAATTATAATCTCTTGTTTAAATACCAGATTTTTTCCATATGTTCTAACAGTTAAGATATTTTTAATTTTATTCATTTGAGTTCAAGTCAGTTAACGTTTTTTTTTTAAAAAAAGATGAGTGTGGATAATACACCTGATTCATTTTAGTGCACCAACTTTAAACTAAACTCTCCATGTAGATACAAGTTATTTCGCATATTGAACAGAGTGTCTTCTCTTGCACTTGTACTTGACTTATTGCATAGTATAACTACACTACTAGCAGAGCTTTTATATAGTACATGTTACAATAACAAAAGTGGCAAAATACATTAAGACAATGAATAGTATTCTCTGTAAAAATAGTTATACTAAAATGTTATGGGGGCAAGAGCGTCGATATACAGTAATGTTCGTCAACAGTCAGCAACAACTGTTCAATATTTGTATTATTCCAATAATTGGGTTGTTTCAGGTGACGAAATTTCTTCCAGCTTTCATTCTTGCATATCTTGCGATCAGTGCTACGATTGGTCCTCTGTACTTAAGTAACACGGATTCACCAATCGAGGCTCTAGAAAGAATTTACTTTTATTACAATGTCTGTTTCCACTTAGACCAGGAACATGCTTATTGTATTTTTGTATAACTGTAATTGAAATATTCTTAGTAAATGCAGATGACAATGTAAGCCCGTTCTCTTACATTTTACATTTCTTACCGGTTTAAATTTTATTATGAGTTAATTATGATTTTGTAATGTTTTGATCATTAAAGTTAAGTTTAATTATAGTATGTAGTTTTCTTCTAAGGACATGGCAACAAGTGCAGAATACTGTGTATGTATCATGAAAGATAAATATGAATGGTACATGACCTGGAACAAAAGGTACTGAAGAAAAATAAAGTGAAAAAGTATCTCCATCTTTTTACGAAGTAGTGTGTACTTTTTCTCCCTGACACAGATTCAATTTCGGTAGACTTATGCTAAGCCTAAAAGAACCATCCCCAGAAAGATATTAATGGTTTGGGCTCCAAATAAGAAATGACGATTCGAAAACACCTGCCGTGATATATAATATTCCGAAGTCATTGAAGTTGATAAATAAACGCCCCCATTTCCCAATCACTTTGTTACCTGCAGCAAACGAATCGCAGCTCCATTTGTCTGTGTTGAAAACAATGCAGTGAGCTTAATCGTCAGTCCCACTATCTGGTTCTTTGGGATGATCTTTAAATTTGTATATAGACATAAACTTTTTTAAAAAATAAGTTTTTATTTCATTTCGACTACCAATAAACCTGAAATACAAGAATAGAATAAGCATGTTTCACTTCTAGAGTGTCAATAGTTCCACAGGAATGAAAATAATGACTCTATTGGTTAATCGATGAAGTGGGCGGGGTTTATCGTGCAAAACCCCCAATGAAATCCAGAAAGGGAAGCAGGAATGATTTACGTCACGTAACACCACCCCAATTGGAAACCACATTTATACTCTCAGAAAAGTGACCATAACATAATCCACGTGACTGACAAAGAAAGAACGTCACACTTTACCGAATTAGCATTTGTTGGGGAAATAAAGTAGATTTAAAAAAAAAAGTTTAATAATAAAAGTAAATATTCTAGGATAGTTCTATTATTGCCATAGATATCATAGTTAAAGTATTAGATTGGCAGATCACGTGACCTCCATTGCTAACGACAGGACGAGCATGGAGGCCAAAATTAGGGGGCAAAATGGCCAGTGTGTTGCCACCACTTTAAGGAGAAAAATGCTACGGCATCATCGGAAAAATACCATATAATTCTAAAATTACAAAAAAATATCGTAAAAATACTAGCTGCATTTTGGAATCTTTTTAGTGACTTGAAATGCTTTTCTAGTATTTTTTTTGGTAATTTTAGAATTAAATGGTATTTTTCCGATAATGCCGTAGCATTTTTTCCCTTAAAGTGGTGGCAACACACTGGCCATTTTGCCCCCTTATTTTGGCCTCCATGCGCGTCCCGTCGTTAGCTTTGGAGGTCACGTGATCTGCCAATCTAATACTTTAACTATGATATCTATGATTAATACATAAAATGAAACTTTGATGATGTACTTTGAAAATGAAAATGCAGCACAAAAAAAAGAAAATATCCTAAATTAAGGCATTTGGCAAAAACTCTACCTCCAGATTCCTTAAAATTAAAAAATTAATTTAGGGATAACTAACAATAATCTTTTAACTTATACATTATATTCAAAAGTTTATAATTTACCTTCCTACATTTCTTTTCATGAGGCTATAATAATGTCCTTTATTCATTCACACAGAGGGTTTTTTAGTTCCACGGTTGTTAACCGGTTTATTTTGAGTTTATCTAATTAAATTAAAATATAACTATTGCGTTAATTTAATTATAAAATTAGGGCAAACGAAGAAAAAATAAATGTACTTTATTTTTCTTCTTATAAAAACACAAGAAAATTAGTTAAAATTAAGTCGTTAATGGAGCACGTTTGTAACATTTGAAATGTTTTTTAAGCTCTTTGTTTTTCTAAAAAATGCAACTGGGGACTCTGTTATAGTAGGAATTGCGTTTTGAAGTTCATCTAGGAAATAGAATAAAGAGGTTTTTCCCTCTTTCTCAACCGGGAAAAGGCGTTTTATCGATATTTTTCCTGAGAGAAATGAGATTTTCATACAAAGGGTTTAACGAGGTTCAAAGAAAAGGCCTGAAAAATATGGAACCGTTTCCCATTGGAACACGCGAGTATTGGTGGGAAAAGCGAACATTGAATAAAAAAAGAACATTAAAACCAACAACAACACTTAACGGTTTTGAAAGTATGAATATATATAATTTATGTTTTTGTTATTCCTTTTTTTGTTTTGGATTTGAATTTTGTTGAATGTGATGTAAAAATGTGGCTTTTTGAGATTCGGTTCAAGCCGGAATAAAAAATGTGGAATGCAGAGATTGTTACATTTTTTTTATTTTAAGGAAAGTTTTAGCAGATGCATTTAAATGGATTTTGTTATTTAAAAATGGAATTTGATGCATAATAGAACTGTTTAATTTTTTTACCCTATTCCATTGATTCGAATAAAGAATTCGAATAATGATAAATATTTTAGAAAATCTTATTTCTAGCAACCTGAGCAATAGAATTTATTCGCAAAACGGTGGTTTACCTAAAAGTTAAATCAATAAAAGGAAAAAATGCCCTTACAATATCCTTCTTTCACATTGCGCAATACAAAATCCATCAAAAATACTCTGTGTAAAGGTCGCAAGTGCATGTTAAATCCACCTGTGTCCAATTAGATTCCGGGTCCGATGTCCTGGACGACGAGTATGATATCTTTATTTAGTCACGTTGTTCTATTTCAGTAAGATCGTCATATCACCTTTGTTTGTACTGCTCACGTGGGCCTTAAAACAAATGAAACCAAACTTTAGACTTCTTAAGGTATTCGTTGCTTTTGTATTAAGATATAGAAAATCGAGAAGAAATAATCATTGGAAGAATGATCGTCAAAGAGTTCACGAAATAGTTCGAAGTTTGATACGTTAAACTTGAGAAATAGATGATAGAAAGTGACACATAATGTTCTCTTTTTTTAGAATTATATTGGACATTTGAGATCGGATCGGATGGCAAGTCCTCATTGAGATTTTCTGAATCAAGAATGAAGACACTACTTGCTTTGCATTTGTCTTAACTTTGAAGATTCATAAAGTATTTAGCATTTGTTTACCTAAATGCATAGAATAAGAGCAATGTTTGGATCTTAAAGGATTAAACTATAAAACTGTCTACTATTAGTCATGACTTATACTCTTTTTTTCTTAAGTATCTTAGACAAGAGAACACATGACAACAAACCAATTATATAAGTACTGGAATAGATTTGTAGGTATGACATTTATTCACAAAAACTTGATTGTATGAAAAGCATTTCAAATCTTCGGAGAATTTTTTTTATTTCGACAATATAATTGAACTATAAATCAATAGGTAGTATCCGTAAATTAATAATGGTTCGTAACAAAGTTATTATGTAAAAAAGTAACACATAAAATGAACCAAATAAACCGAACAAGCTAAATTCATTCAAACCGAATTACACAGCCTCAAAATAGTTATTTTATATGCAAATAATTCCCCCCATTAGGGAATTTTTCTTTTTAAAGAAATCGTCTGATAAGTACATTCTTACAAATAATGATGCAGGTATATCTTAGAATTGTGAATTGTGACAAAGAAGGGGTGTATATAAAAAAGATAGAATTGTACTCATAAGGCAATTCTTTATTTCAAGGGTGCGTTTGCAAACTCACATTTTCCAGAGCATAACTAAGATATAGGGTCCGCCTCGTTTATTGGCGACTTCGTCCAATTGAATTTATCATTATCAAAAGTCACCAATGAACCAACCAGACCCTATATCTAAGTTATACGTCGGAAAATGTGAGTTTTTGAACTGCACCTTTTTTTTATATAAGATAAGTGTTCTGCTTTATTTGTAATTGCATCATGAACAATGTTTTTATATTTTATCTTTATGTGATTTAATGCATCCATTTTCAATAGAATCACCATAACTTCTTTGAAACAGAGTACTCAAATGTTTTATACATTGTAAATTTTATTAGATAATTGGAAAAGAGGAAAATCTGTGCCTTTCAAAGCCAGAGGTGGCGTAAATGTAATGGTTTTAGTATCTATAGCTACAAAGGCATACGTGCAGTAAAAACAATAAAGATTTTGAAGTGGAGCTAAAACATATGTAACCATACCATAAAAAAAAAGTATTTGGTGTTTTATTTGCCTCCGTCGAGTTACTACTACACTTCTCTAATCTGATATATCGAATTGAACACGATTTAGTATATCTTGCATTTTGCATGTATTTCGAGGCAATATTTCAAAACTTGGTTTTTAATAACAAATTAATATTAATTAGTTTTTTTTAATATTAGGAGAGACCGGGACTATTTTAATGTTTTTTTAAATTTTTTTTTGATTGTTTATATTTTACTTTTATTTATTTTGATGAGAATCGGATATCATTGTCTTCCTTACACTATACAAAAAAATCTGAAGTTAACTGAAAAAAAGCATATATTTCCAGAAAAATACTGTTTATTTCTTAACAGTCTTTTTGTAAAAATATGTTGTTTAAACTAAAAACAGTTTATGTCTGTTTTTAACCGCATAAGTACTAGACTGCACACAAACAAGCATTTTAACTGTTTGTTGTAACTCTGCGTGGTGAAACAGTTTATTCTTCGGCAGTACTGTGATCAGTATCCCCTCATGACACTAGGGTAATGGGGATTCAATTTCCCACCAGGCAGACGCAAAATTTTGTTTTCTTTATAATTTGTCTTTTAAAAAACTGCTTTTGCCGCTATAGTATTCTACAAGCCATTGTTGAAATATGGTTGTTTCAAATCGTGAATGGCAACAGCTCCGACGGTTTGTTTTCATTTGTTGTTTGGAATTACTTTTGTTTTGGTATTCGAAATTGAGTTTTCTAAGAATATTTTACTTTTGAGAGTAAAACCAAAGCAACCAATGAAATCACAGTATGGAAAGAAATGATAACAAGAGCGTTACATCATCTGAAACATTCCCATTAGTGTCCCGTAAAATTAAAACACAAACCTTTTTTTAAAGCTCGGAAAGTTTGATGATTTGTAATTGATATGTTTAAGAAAAATAATCTATATTGATTTCAGACTTAGTATTCATTTTTTTTTATCAAAACTTGGTATTTTTTACTTATTACAACTCGTTTGGCACGACTAGTTTTAAAATTATTTAGCATTCTTCATTAAAACTAGCAACATGGTGAAATTTGTTTGGGTTGATAACTTCGATAAAACATCTACATTTTACGTCAGAAATATATTTAAAATGACAAATGACTTCCTAACCCATTTCCGAAAATTCGAAAAAGAATTCTGAATAATTTAATTTCCACTTCTAATCACACCGCAAACGCTCATTCGAAGTTTTCATTTCATATCTCATCGCCAACACGTTTCATTTTCTGGTAAAAGAACTCCATAAATTACTAATTAGTTTTTGAAACTCGATTTCAGTTTTTATTCTTACTGCAAACGATCTGTCGCCATTTTTCTTTTTCACAAATAAAGTCGAAGAATTTAATTTTCGGGGTTCTGGCAATTTGTTATGCACACAGACGAAGGGTTTCAGCGATAAAGGAATGACAAATGGAAGTCTTACACGATGCTGTAAAAAAAAGTTATTTGTAAAGGATCGTTTCCTCTAATGCATTTAAATTGATAATTCTCTTTTATTTTACTAAATTTATTCTTTCGTCTTTATCGCATTCAACACCATTAATAGTTCTATCCCTCACCAATCGCTACAGTGGCTTGACAAAGCTGTAAATTGAATGTCCCTTAACGATCTATTTGTGAATACCATGTACGCTTTCCTTACCGAATAAAATCGTTAAATATGAGTAATTTAAAATTCGTCTTTCGTAAAACTCAATTTGTCTTACATAAATTTTCTCGCATTATAGCCTTAATTTGTCTACTATTTTGTTTATTTAGATAAACAAGCAGAAAGTTCATTTTAGCAAATTTTATTGTCAAACAAATGAGTTAAAATTTGTTTGAGAATATTAAAATGCTATTCTATTTTATAAACATCCTAAATCTATTCTATGTTATGTATCCATTCTGTATAATATATTTATTGTGCCACTTTTATATCAGACCTAATGTATAAGTATATCCACTGTATATTTTAAGTCATACTTTTTTACATGGTGTAATCTTTTCTGTGGCATATATTCAGTGTTGTAGTGCAAACTATATTTTTTTCTGGTACTTTAGTGTCCAGAAGAGGTAGGGGTGGGGGTCGAGCTCGATAGGCGAGATTTGTTCAGAGCGTTGTCATGTTTTAGTAGTTTGTACCCAGACAACCCTGATTTTTTTTCGAAATATAGTTTTAAATGTTAGTTTTCAGAAGTGTTTTTAGTTTTTAGAAGTGGAGGATAAATCGGCTAAGAATGTTAAGAACGAGAAATAACTAAATAGTATGAGCATTAAAGTTCCGGAACGTGTTCCGGCCCCACTATACCAAACTGCATAGTTCAATTCCATTATCATGCTAACTAATCTTATTGATACTAACTTCGTTTGAACAGTAATTATCACTTTGGCAGATTAAAGATATCCACTATATGAAAAGCCAATTTTTCATCACTATATGAAAAGCCAATTTTTTTAATTTAAAATAAATCTAATATTCAATTTTAAATTCCAGAGAAAATTGTAGAAAATGCGCTTTGGATGCGTTTATTAATTTACGTGAGGTGTTCAAGGAATGGAGGGAATCAATCGAGCTGAATCTCACCCAATCTCACGTGGGCGAGAGCAGAGGGAAAGGTCCTCGGTAATTATCATATACTTTTCCCTTGCCAAAAACAGTGTAAAATTGCTAAAAAAATTGAATTAAATACTAGTAAGTTATAGAAGGCAAGACAGTAACAGAGCGAATTAAACAGAGCGAGGTTGAAGAATCAGATAATTTTATTGAATATGACATCGATATGTTGGTCACAATAGTCAATTTGAGACTGTGTACGAGTCTTCATAGACTGAATTAGAATAAATATTCTTTTATTAATTTTAGTATTTTGTTGTTCAATTTTATCACTGTGAATCTAAACGAGCTTTGCAATCTTAAAAACTAGTACTTACTAGAGAAAAAAATATTACAGCAATTTTTTTTAGTATTACAGAAACGCATTTACAGTAAATGTATGAGGAAGTTGAGACAAATCTCATGAAATCTCATTGGGTAGAAAAAGTCTGTTAGAGTAACTGGTTTTGACACAAGCTATCGGCTTGTACACACTATTTTACGAAATAAACTAAATTGACAACAATAATCTGCATTTTATTTATTTTTAATTTTCCATAGCAATCATCTTAGTAATAGCGAGCGTACGGAATGCCAAAAGGTTACAATGAAATAGTATTCCCATAAGTCAAATTAAGGGTGTGTAACACTGTAAGACTTTCAATTACCGCTGAATAAATCAATACACACATATAAAGGCAATTATATACAGTATTGTGGTAATTAATTGAGAAATTTCATATTTTTCGTGGTACGCAAGCATCCGCCCAAGCAGATGTTCTGAGGTTGTTTTAGCGTTTTGGGGACAGAATCTCTTGTTCCCGTAGAGGGAATGATGAACAGTGTCAGTTACAAAGTCTTATTGACCCGAAAAGTGTTTCCAACCATTGCTAAACTGTGGCCGAATTGGGATTGCGTTTTTCCAACAGGACAGCGCGTCATGTCACACTTCGATGCGAATCAAAAATTTCTGCTAAAAAAATCTTATCGTACTGGATTGGCCCGGGTTATCCGCCAGACTTGAATCCCATAGAAAATTTGTTGTATATTGTCAAACAACGGCTTCACAAATGTGACTGTACAATGATGGAAAAGCTAATTTCGGCAGTTATTGACATATGGTTTAGAGACATTGAAATTAAAACTATATGTGCTAGTCTAGTACATTCCACGCAGAAAAGTGTCTGTGATGTTATAAAGTCTCAGGGAGGTCATATCACTTAGTTTTGAATGTATCCATAGAAAATTTGAAAAAAACTGAATTTTATAAAAAAAAAGAAACTGAATTTCTCAATTAATTGCCACAATACTGCATATTATAATGTAATTTAATAACTTTAAAGCAAAAAAAGTTCTATAAGGCAACCACTCCTTGCTCATGCCCAATTACGACATCCTGTTATGACGTCCGACAGGTTTACGCAGCAACTCGTCTGACAGACGGACCGCTGTTCAAAAGCCACTTTTTCCGAATCCACACTCTCCAAAACGAAACACAAATCTCCGTTTTGGATTTTCTACCCCATCGCAACTTTCATCATCTTGCATTTCACATGAGGTAATTGAAAGTAAAAATAGGCAAAACTGACTCACGTAATCAACGGACGCTCATGTTCTGGTAAATGCAGGAATAATATTTAATTTTTAAATTCAGGGTGATTAATTAGTCACGGAACCCATAAAAAGTATTTTAAAAATTAGATCTGTGATTCTAATTACGTGAAACGGATTAGGAATAGAATTTATTTTTAGAAACAAATCTGAAAAATGAAATGAACATTGTTACAAAAGACAATCAAAATCTATGACTCAGATGGTTTTACTATTATTTCTAATTTTTTAAACTAAGTTTATTTGGTAAATATTATGTTTAATGTTACTCGCTAGTTACCTATATAATGTGGATTCCTCACATCATTACGTGTTTTAAGATGACTCGATATAAATGATCTCAATTTTGGTGCGACTGATCTACGCAGCTGATCTTTCTTATTCTAAGTTACTCGGTGGCTATTATAGTGGCAAAAATCTGAAGTAAAAAAATAGTATAAACATTATTTCGGAATAAAAACAGGATTGAAAGACTTATCGTAGTTTATTTCGAGGATGCTGGCCGCAGGTTTTGTCTTCGTCTAGCCATATCCCATAAACGGATCAAGGTGTGAGACAAAATAAATAATATATAAATAATATTTAGGACTGATGCACGTTAGATCTGTTTGGTCCCCAGTCTGACGCTATGCGCTGGGAGAGAACTTATATAAGTGTCAGCCTCATTAAATAACTGAGGAGTTCAAAATAACGAGGGTCGTCACCAATATCCCACGCGTAGCTTTAGAGCGACGTTAATTTAACTAAAGCCAAGTTCTATTTCAAGCAGAATGGTTCAATACCAATTTTTTTTAGATAAACTCATACCGACCAAATGTTTACCGATCGAGTTTTCTTTGTACAATAAGGTGCTAGATAAATTCAATGGCACAGTAAGTGAGGATGATACTTAATTATCTCAATGTTATGCATTGTATTTACGACATTTACATACAATGCATAGGGAGCATTAAAATGGAAATCACATTCACTCCTATCAATATTTATTCACCCTAAATAAAATCTTATGTTCAAACTTTTATACATTGTACAGTCACCAAACGAGCAGCAGCTATAAAACCATCTCGGTGGAAGGCAAACAAAGATTTGACAATTCCATGTCCAGGTTTAATCGTAGAAAATACTGATATCGAATTCATTCCATATCAGTTTCAATCCAATTACAAGATCCGAGGACGAAATCTTTTATTTACGTTTTTTCTCCATTCTTTTTGTCGGTGTCTTTCTTAATGTTTAGATCCGAATCCCACTGTATATTCCAATAGAAAATTCTTTTGAGACTGAGAGTCACCTGAGCCCAACTGAGTCATCTAAGAGTTTGATTGTCTTTTGACTCATCACCCTTTGGATACATTGAAACTGACCCGTTTGCTGAGGAAAATTTAATTGACCATGAAAATTATTTTTCTTTTCTTTTTTAAATAAGTCAAATTACTATGTTGTTATATCACCGCGTTTCTCAACTGGTTTGTCGCGACCCACTACTCTAGCTCTAGTGCGTAGGAAAATTGTTACATGTGTCATTAACCAGTTTTATAGAAGTGGTCAAAGTGCCTCCTACGGAAAATGTTTTGAAAATTGGAACTATATAGGTTAGGTTAGTTTGAATTATCGTCGCACTAGGCTATTGGAGACCCCGGGCTTAGTAATTTAGAACCACAGTCAATTTACGAGCCGACATCTGCGAAACTATATAGGGCTGTAGGGAGAGGATGATCGTATATAGACTTCAAAATCAGAAGGCACGATTACTTGACGATCAGGAAGTCAAATAATTATAATGTATGCACTCAGAGTACGTGTATTGCTATTCTATGCATTATGCAACATGTTTAATTACTACATAAATTATATAAATATTTTTCCCAATTAAAAAATGAATAGGAGTCAAATATTTAAGGTTATTTAACAAATGCTGATACACAGATAGGTCTGGCATTTTTCCATCAGACGTTTTTCAGTTTGAGGGGACTTTTCCTTGAAGTTACACACGTTTTCTGTGGGTGGCACT
This sequence comes from Oedothorax gibbosus, assembly GCA_019343175.1. Taxonomy (NCBI): domain Eukaryota; kingdom Metazoa; phylum Arthropoda; class Arachnida; order Araneae; family Linyphiidae; genus Oedothorax; species Oedothorax gibbosus. The sequence continues at coordinate 293,196 of JAFNEN010000151.1, forward strand.
AGTGTCTAAGGAAAACTTCAATGTAAATACTAATGTACGGGTTGCACAAAGCTCTTCCACGCCAATACGGGGACTCATATGACTTGTTTCACGTGACTTATTTTCATTTTGCTCAAATAGGTTCTGTCTAATGTTTAACAAGAGTTAGGGAGAAAGGGCTAGTTTTCCATTGGGACAAGTTTTCCACCAGCCTTTATATTGGAAATGGGAGGGCTTCAATGGGGTTGTTTCATGTCGTGGAGGGCAATAGCTCCAATGGTTAGTTGTCATTTCTTGTCTGGAACTACTTATGTTTCGGTATCCGAAAATGAGTTTTCTAAGAACATTTTACTTATCCAAATTTTTAAATGCCAATTTCTTGCTGTGCTGTTGGTTGTTCAAAACATTTGTTAAAGAAAGCTTGCATAGAAATAAAAGATTCTTTTCATCTATATCGGTCATTTTGAGACTGAAACCGAAGCAACCAATTAAATCGTGGTACGAAGAAAAAGGAAATCAAGAGCGTTACATCATTTGAAACATTCCGATTGTACATTTACATACTTTCCGTAAAGTGTAAAATTATGATCCTCAATTACGAATGTGATTTATTCCTGATACGTGTATCAATACAGTAGGATTGGGTTACAAGTTTTCGGAATCGCACTTGGAAAGGTTTGACTTCACTTCGGTTCTAGAAAAGAATCACGTCTCCGGAAAATTGCTAACCGAATTTGGAACTTTTTTTCTTAGACCTGGCTCTTTATTTTTAGAAGATATTTAATGCTTGGAAGATCCTACTAAGCTGGAAATATTGCCATGTCGTTTTTCATTGTATTAAGATGAAGTTTTCAATCTTAATTTTAGCGAAAACTAGGCTATTGTTGGGAAGATTGTCCAATGGTTACTTCATATAGGGTTCAACAATCTTTTATAAATTGTCTCTCATGTCGAAATGTAAGTTTTTTTTTTATGGAACAACAACTTTAAGGTAAAACACAAAGAAAACATATTATTTTAAGAGTAAAAATACATTTTTCTTTAACTTTAAATAGTCACGGAGAAGACTCATTAGATTGTTAAAATAATATTCCTTGCCAAATATAGGCATAACACAACGCTGATTATATTAGACCAATAAAAATAATACATTTTTAGTTAATAACAGAAAAAGGCGAAGTTAATGAATCTAGAATAGGAAATCGCAAACATAAAAAAATTATCTTGAATTAGCAAAAGTGAATTAGTCCTTAATAAAATTAATGCAAATTAATGTTTCGCTTTTTATGAAGACAGAGAAAGCTATCCCTTTTTGGTTTTATTAATAAATGCATAAATATATTTAGTTTAGACAAAAAGTAGCTTTTAATGTTTCTAAATCATTTTTTAGTCTTTTCTTTTCGAAAAATAAAAATTGAAAAGTAGATACATGCTATATGTTTTGTTGTCTTTTTTATTAATCGTAAGCAAACGTAGAAACTAACTAGAAATTCTATTTTGTCCTCTGTTTCGTCCGGACTTTTTGAATTTTAAATAAAATTTTGAGTCTTTAAATATTTGAAATAAATGCATAGAATTTAATTACTATTTGTAATATTGTTTCATTGAAATAAAAATGTCGCCATTTACTTGATTATATTTATTAAAAAAGAATCTAAATTATCATTAATTTATATTTCTTATAATTTCTAGTATTCTTGAATTAACCTTCGAATAGAAAGATAATATATTATAATTTCAAAATAACATTGATGTTTTAGAATTAAATTAACTTTCGTTTTAATGTATAACTATGAAGGGGAATTTTAGAACGTCGATTAGAACGTTTAAAAACTATTATCTTATAAGTTCGCAAAAAGACTAACAATGTTTATTTAATCTAGTACGAACTTTATTTTAATTAAAAATGACTAAATTTGTATAAACTAGGTATGACCGGGATATTTTAACTTATCCGTTTTTAAAAATACCCTGACGATTCAAATTAAAAAATATCAAATTACAAAAAATATTTTAGTAATTACTAATTTAATAAACGCAAATCGAAGAAATATCCATTGCTTATTAATACATTGAGTTAGAAAATAGCATGTCCAACTTTTTTTTAATACTTAATGCAAAGAAATCCGAATAAGACGTTAAACTATTATCTTAAATAGGTGTGCAAGACTAACAATGGCCTTAGTCCTAATTAGTCTAATATTTTTAATATTTGGTTAATAATTTATTTTGTATCATTCATTAGTTTATATATATCTCTCTCTTATCTCTTTTATTATTGAGTGTTTCCGAAAAATACTTCGGTTGAATTAACGTCGTATTAGAGCTACATCGGTGACAAGCCCCGTAATTAGAACCGCAGTCAAGTAATGAGATTCACACCTGAGCTGCCACTCAATGCAACTTCATAAAGACATCCGGACTTCGGACCATAGCAGATTTAACGTGCACTATACACTCTATACACGGCGTGGATTTTTTGGGTATATTATTTGTTCAAGATGATTTGTTTTTAAGATGGCTAAGACGAGTGCAGAACCTGCGATGGAACCATCCGTGGCATAAATAATTAACCCACCAGGCCATATTTGAACAATTGCAGACTTGTGTTGTTATTATTCTGACAAAGTAAAATATTTCTGAAAACTGAAAAAAAAATGAGAATGATTTTTAACACATTTCTTAAAGGAGTAAATGATCCGGTAAAAACTAAACTAAATACGATTTCTTGGAGAAAAAAACTTGGAAAAGTTAATTAAAACCAAACTAGAATTAACACCAGCTGGGAAATATTTATGTGACAGCAGTTTTTTTCTTTGGGATATTACTGTCAAGTCAGCAAGACTTTTCAATCAGCATTCCAAATTAATTAGCACTATGTACAAAAAATTGAGACCGCTTTAATTACGTTCTAAATGAATACACCACTTTTTTAATTGGAAATAAAAATAGAACTTTTTTGAAATGATTATATCGATAAAATGTGTTTTATATCGATTATAAATAATAAATCGCAGAATTGAGAAAAATATTTTTAAAAATTAATATAAAATTGAGTTTGAAAAGTGTTTAGAATAACATAATGAGATTCCTTAAAAGTTTTTAAAATTTTGAGAGATTTGACTCATTTTAAATGATTATAACGATAAAAATGTGTTTTGTATCAATTATAAATAATAAATTGCCGAATTGAGAAAATTATTTTTAAAATTAAAATTATATTGCATTTGAAAATTGTTTAGAATAACAAAATGGGATTCTTTAAAAGTTTTTTGAGAGAGAGATGTGTTTCTAATTATTTCTTGAGAATATTTCAGCTGATTGGTTTATTGCCAATAATAAATTGATCAAGAAACCTTATTCATAGAAAACTGTTTTGAAAAGTTGAATGGAGCATCCATTTCGAAAATTAACCTCGTATGAAGTGCTTTTAGCATTCGAAAAAGATATCAAAAGATCCATTAGAATCAGAATGAAAATCATTAGCAAGAGAGCAATAACAAAAAGAAATTAATTTAGAATGATCAAGGAAACCACTTAGCTTTTAAAATAAATGACTGAACAAACATCGAATAATTAAAGCCCTATTCTTAAGTAGAAAATAATTGAAAGACTTTTCGAAAAGAGCATCTTTACGGAAACCAAAACATTCTGTTTGGAAATCAAAATGATGTAACTCGGAGAATGAAAACTTGTTTATCTAAAAAGAACCGAGAGCTAAGATTAGTTCAGTTGTTAACTCCGCTGTTTTTTTTCTCAATGGGAATGTTATTCTGTAGATCACACTCTGAAAAAAATTTAAAAAATTAAATGAATACATAAATATTATTCACACACATACTTTCATATAATTAACAGGGATAAGAAAATTGCACTTTTATGATAGTTTTCTTGAAAATGTTCCGATCGTTAATAGTTAAAATTGTATACTCAGAAAAACTTGTGTTAAAACAGCACAAGTGAAATGCAAGTATTGTGTAGAAATAGCAAGATTACAATATTGTATTGCTTCAATATAAGAATAGTGTTGTTGACATGCGAAAGCAAATTTGTGTTGTTCCAACACAACTGAAGATCGCAAGAATAGTCGATTATTATACGTATCCATGCGAGTTTGCCAAAAAAACTGTAACGACATGGTTTTCTAAAATATTTATAAATAAAGTTATAATTCTCATTTTAAGGTACCGTAAAATACATCTATAAGCTTTAGTATAGATAGATATTTATCCGAAACATTTAAGAACAGATGCAGAACTACATTTCTTAAGAATACATGCGTGCTGCCTCTTCAATACAATTTTTGTGCTAACCATGCATTATTATTTGGCCGCAATACAATTTTAGTTTGTTTCAACGTAACTTGTAATAACTAAGGAAAAAAAATGCATTGAAAGTAAAACCATTTTTTTCTGAGTGTATGCACTTGCAGACTCGATTAAGTACCAGAAACTGCGAGCCATTTATTTGTTTCACTATCTATTCGGATTTTTCTACCAATTTGGAATATCAGATAAAAGCTAATCTGAGCTTTACGAATATTTAAAGTATTGCGGAAGTATTTGTTTAATTTTGGCGAAAAAGTCGAATATGCCTATTACTTTTAGAATTAATTACTTACCACATAATCATATGGCATGATGGTCTATGATTTTCCTATCCTGAACATCTGTCGATTCAATCGGGGCTCGAACTTGCTTGCTTAGACTTATGAGGTTGATACACGGCATCTATACATTAGAACCGGCTCTTTGTCGAAATCCACATATTCGTCGTTTCACCTTTTCGTCGTTTAAACAATCCCTACAGTACGCCATTTTTGACTATTTAAAGTCACACGTTAAATTTTGACTATCTAACGTACCGCTTGACTGCATTGCTCGAAAAACTGTGGCAAACCCTTTTTTTGGACAGGAAATTATAATGTTTATTTTGTCTGACAGCATTTCTTGGTCACCTAATGTTCTCGAGAAGGAAAAAAGCCATACCAACAAATTCTCTTACACGACAAGTGATTGGTTGTTGTAGTTAGTTAATCCACCAATCCGTCGATATTAAATTGTGGACCAGAAGCCATGAAATTGATTCTAAACTTATACCATGAAGAAAAGGCAATTATTACCCAGGCGTCCAATGGCGATAGAGTAATGCAAGACTCTTAGAAGTTTTTTAGTGGACATATTAAATCTAGCTTTAAATCTTATAACCTTGTATAGAAATTTATTGGTTATTTAAAAATTTAAGAAAGTTTTACACAGTTCCGGCCTCCTCTAAACGGAATATATAGCCAACGAGTGTCGACGCGAAGCGTCCTTATTTCTTCGTCAAAAAGAACCCCATACAGATATAACTTTGAATGTTGATATGAGTCAAACACACGTTCCAATCCCAGTTCTGCGAGAGGGATGCTTTAGGGCAGAGTACAAGATTGTTATAACATTAGCTGAAATGGAAACATATAATTAATATTCTCATTAATCGAGAAAAAGGTAAAATGGAAAATTATATTAAAAGTCTATTGACAAGACGGACTTGAAAGAAAATCCATTTCAAGTTAAGAAATTTTCAACCTGTGTATACGATATAGTTGATCTGGAATAATTGGAATATAGTAAAGCAACAAAATTTTTTTATATTTAAAGCTCTAAGTGAGTAGGCTTCTGAAAATATGAGGCCTGATTTAATAATGGGCCTGATATAATCTCTTAATTAAGGAGATTAACCTCTAAACAACGCATTTCCAATTGCAAGCCAAAGTTTACCTCAAAATATTTCTCAAAATAGAACATTGGAACTTAGTTCCTTTCTAACAAATACTATCCAATTAGTTGATGCGTTTTGATTCGACTCGATTCCCTCGATGTTCTAGGCAGTGCGATGGAATGATTTTACACTTAATGGAACACTAAATTTGATTTAGAAAATGAAGCATACAAACAAACCTTATTGATGATATAATTAGTTCGGATTTAAAAAAAAGTTCTGATTTCCGTGTAGAAATCAACATAAATGAGGAAAGAGTAAATGACTAAAATAATTCCGGGGAAGCCGTTGAAAAATATTATACGATTAAGATTAAAAAAGAAAGAAGACAGAATGTGAGCAGCGTAATCATCATCGTTATAGGTAATTTCATCAAGCGATTCAAATGGCGAGTGACGCTTCGTAAATTACTTCTAGTAAATTTAACTGCGGAATGTTGTTTTCGTTCCAAAAGTAATTCGATGAATTTGTTTTTTTTTTAACAAAAAAGGAAAATAAAAATTTCCACGCATATCAACAGCGTAATTTTCAAAGGTGGTGTTTTTTCTTTAGTGTGTTTGTTTATTAGTGTTAAAAGTTTGCCATTATTTGTATTTATCATTAAATTTTGCAAGTTAATTAAAGGATTTTTTTTGTTGTTTAAAATTTCTAAATGTTCTTTTTTTTAGAAAAGTATGGTTGAGTATGTTTAATACATGATACGTTGTTTAAATTGCTTAAAATTTGTAAAAATGACAATTTTTCAATGTTCCTTAACATTTAAAGGTTTAAATCGTAAGTATTTAAATGTACTCTGGTATTGTATAATCAATTGACTTGTTTCAGATGACGTATTTTTTCCCAGCTTTTATTCATGCATTTCCTTCGATTGTTGTTATATTAGAATTCTGTTATCACGTGACATTGATTCACCAATCGAGTCGCGAAAAGGAATTTGTTTTCGTACAGCATTTCTGTTAAAACTGCAAACCTGAAACATACCTAAATGAGTAGTATTGAAAGTTAATTATTTTCAAAATTTTTATAAATTATTTAGTATTAATCTTAAAGAATTTTTCTTAGTTAACATGAATTGGAAATTAGTGTATTATTTGTATGTTAAATTAGCATGCACTAATTTGGATTACTAACACTTCTTTCCGCTGTGCGCTGAAAAGTTATATCACTAACAAATCTGAATTTTTTAGTTTAAAAATTTAAAATATGCAAAAGATGATATTCTGCATATATGCAAAAGACGATATTCTGTTCGATTCTGTAAATAGATTTCACTCCTTGACCTCATCAAAAATATCAGTGTACTTGTGGTTATTTTTATAAAAAAAATCATTGATGCAATGTTTGGTAGTAACTCATTATAAATTAAAATTAACAAACATAAAACTTCATTTGTTCTTAAGCATTGGTTTGAACATGAAAAAATTATAAAATACTTAGTATTCCTTGGTTACAGTTGAACCGAACTACGACATTTTTTGGCAGTACACATTATTTTTTTATATGTTTATGATTACAGAATTCATCGTAAAAACCTGTTGTTTAATGCTACTCCATAGAACTTTGTATTTTTAGAAGTTTGTAGTTTTAACGCAAAACCTGCTTCTGTAAAAATTCTTTTTTCCTGTAAAATTTACAAATATTTTACAGTGTCGAAAACTTATAATAAAATCATATAATGTGATTAGTTAATGTTGTTAGATGGGATCTTATGCATCATACCAGTGAACAGCTTTTGTCATCTATTGTTTTCGTATACAAAAAAAACGCAGGCTACTGTTTGTATAAAGCTAGTTGCACTAGCTACTGATCCTCGTAGAAAATAAACATTGAATTGTAGTTTAAAGGTGGTCCAAAAGAAGAAATGTCTTCACGCGTGTGACGGTGATTTCTATTTCCATATAAAATGAAAATGAGCTGCGTCTTTCTCAAAAAATGTTAGAATTTTTTTTTCTCAAATTGTTGAAAAACTAAATGAAGTTTTTTTTAAAAAAAAGATGTTTGTTACTATTTCGTATAGTTTGAGAACAATCAACAAACTCTTAACAGTTTTTTCCTCAGAGTCCTAATTTAGGATTATGCTAGAAAAAGATGATTAAATGCCTAATTATAGATTAAAAATATAATTAACGAAATAATGAATTAATTTGTATCCATTTTGCTACTATAGTGTAGCTGACACGATAAATTATCCTTTTTGAGGAAAAATTGAGACCATAAATATTGGTTAATTTTATTAATTGTCAAAGATATTTTCAAAGGCATACATCAATATTAAAATATCAAATAATACAAGTACTTTTAACTTCATTACACGGTAACAGAGTGGACATTGTAAATTAAAAAAAAAATATCCTATGCACTCGTATGCTACACACAATGCTTTTATTTACATTTCCGATAAAAATCAATACTAAATTCCTCGCGAACTCAACATCGCGGAGAAAATCCTAAGAATTTGAAAGCCTTCCTTAGATTCTATTATATAAGATTGTTTTTTTTCAAAAAGGAATTTTCTTTTCACTAGCTATCTGAAGTATTTCATATACCTACGTAGGACATTTTTGATAAACTAGTATTTTTTGTAATTTCTGTAATACAGTGCGGATCATAATTAAAAGGACAGTCGATTATTTTGGGATACTGAATTAAAACTTTACTGTGTACAAGAAAAGGCAATACATACTAGTTGAATCTGTCATAAAAGCAAAATTTTATCCTTTATCAAATTATAACTATCAAAAATTAAGTTTAAAAGGGGTAAAATCACAATTTTCATAAAATGTTAGCGGTTCATAATTTAAGGGCAGTAAAGATTTTGCTGCTTTAATTTACATATGATCAAAATATTACAGATAAATATGGTTTTTTTTTAAACTGCGGTCCTTATCTGAATCCTTATATAAAGTTTGAAAACTTCAGAAACAAGCATTAGTCAAAATGCCGCGTAGGAAAGAACTTGCTACTTCTGAAGTGAGAAAAGTATGGTTCCTTCGTGAAAAAGGTATGTCTTTGCGGCGAATTGCCACTAAAATTAAAAGGTCTAAAACTACTGTTGAAAATGTAATCAATCGTGGATTAAATGATTCGGTATTAAAAAGATCTGGTCCAAAACCAAAACTGACTGAGCGAGATCGAAGAATCATCGTACGCCGTACTGTCATTCAAAAGATGTCTGCTTCTGAAATTGCGCGTACTTTTGAAAAAGACATTTAAAAGTCAACAATTGTAAGAGTTTTGGAGAACTGCTATTTCACAAAGTACGTTAAAATTAATAGAAACCAGCGTTGAAGGTAGAACATAAAAAGAAGCGAATAAAAGCTGTGCAGAAGTGGATTGCTGACGGTGTGAATTGGAGAAATGTTATATTTTCTGATGAAAAGGGTTTCAATCTTGATGGCCCCGATGGTTGGAATAGTTACTGGCATGATTTGAGAAAGAAAAAAGCAGTCAGATTGAGCAGGCGTTTTAAAGGTGGATCGCGTATCTTTTGGGGAGCGGTTTCAGCCAACGGAAAACAGATTTGGTACTTATGCCTAGCAATATGAACACAGAGTTGTATTTGCGAATGTTAGAAGTTTAACTACTTGCTCATTGTTCACCTTTAGGAGGTGAGAATTTCGTTTTTCAACAAGACGGAGCTTCTTGCCACACCTCTTAAGCGGCAAAGAGTGGTTTGATGAACGAAAGATCAATCTTTTGACATGGCCACCTAATTTCCCAGTCCTGAACATTATGGAAAATGTTTGGTCTTATATGGTGAGGCATGTTTATGCGCAAGGTTAGCAGTACAATTCATTTGAAGAGCTAAAGATAAAATTTATGCAGTATGGCACAGTATCGATGCTGGATTTTTGAAAAAACTTGCTGAAAGTATGCCAAGCAGAGAGTCTGATTGTTTAAGTAAAAAAGGAACAGCAACAAAGTATAAATTATATAAATAATGACAATAAATTGTACTGTCCTTATTTTTCTGAACCTCCATTTAGTCTCAATTACTTTTGTTTTTCACCTGTACTTTTAAATTATCGAGTTTAAAGCTTATAAATAGTGTTTATACATGATATAAAAATAAACAAATATATACTTGTTGTAGTAAATAGCTTTCAGTGTTGCTGAAGCCAGAAAAACCTGCTGTCCTTATAATTATGATCCGCACTGTATTTAAGGAGTTAAACGCATTTTAATTAAATTTTTGCTGGAGACTGACGCTGTTAAAAATTCGACAGTAGGTTTCACCAAAAAAGTGGTTTATAGTAGCTGCAGCGGCTGTGTGGTGAAATGTTTCACCATATTTTTGATATTCTGTGGAATCCTAGATTTTGGTTTCCAAACCTGAAAAATGATTCAATCGAATTATAAAAGCCCAATGTAAACACAATGTTTTGCATTGAAAGTCAACACAAGTTTTTTCTGTTGTAGTTTTATCTAAACGAAACGAACCTTACGTTTAAAAATATTAAAAGCCAATGAACTTTGTCCTTTTATTGCATCAAAAAAATGCATGAAGCAAATATGAACTACAAAGGGAGCGCTTCTGAGCTTTAGCCTATTGACGGCATACTCTTAAATCCAGCCCTGCATAAAATTTCAAAATAACAAGTTTGAAAATTCAAAATGCAATTTTCTTTTCATTTTAGGAAATACCAAAATAACAACTGTTGCGGTCTTTCCTCCCTCATCCCCTCATATTTGATGAGCTTAGTGGAAGAACGTGCTAAGTGACAAAAAAGTGAAATTGAGAAAATTAGCTTTAAAGGTTTTTGTTTGCACTTAGATTACGCTAAAAACGGCACTTACAAAACGTAAAAAATATATTTAATTTAAAGTTTATGAAAAGGGGAAACTTGTTGTCTTTAAAGGAGGGAATAGCATGTTCATTGACACAAAAATCTAAATTTTTAAAAAATGTCACTTAACACGTTCTTCCACTAAGCTCTTCATTTCACCTCACAGGAATCCGTCTCCATGGATAATACACAAATAAAATGGCCTCGATTCGGATCATAAAAAAATATGGCGATGGAAGCATCGAAATGACGAGCGATAAAAAGCCAAGAATCGAATAGATGCGATTCCATTCTTGCCATTATTATATTTTTGTGGTAGGGGTAAAAGAGAAGAGGTTTTATGTGCGTAAGGTAAGATAAAAATGTATTGCCAGAAATCGACATCGATGCATTAAACGTTGAGTATGTGGACTTTATGCGAGGATAATAATCTAAAGAAAATATTTTATGACTTTTATTGAAACAAAAATTTTTAGTACGTGTATTGTTGATATTTTCCTTTGCGAATTTAATAAAATAACAAAATTTTATTTTGTGAAATATTTAGTTTGGAATATGTTACATTTGCAATCTCCTTTCACAACAAAGTATCTGCAACTGTTTTTATCAAAGTCAACTAAACCAAATGTTTTGCTAAAAGTTCTTACACACCAGTAAAATTTTGGTGCAACTCTACTACTTAAAACTGGTAGCAGCTAATCTACCTCCTGCTCAAGCATCCCATAGAAAATATCAATAAAGTTGTATGATTACACCTATTTGTGTACCATGACTCCATAAACTTGATACAACATTAGCAATTTCGTAATTCAATCGTTTCGGGCTGTCTCTTTCTAACCTTCTTCAGGAGATTTAACACTGCCTATTATGCCTGGTAATTTCGAGGCCTGGTTCAGTGACATTCACAACAATCGCTTGAGAAACTTTATTCCTTTTAAATAATAAATTAAAAGAAATGTACTTTTTCGACATAAATCAGTTTGAAATGACGTCAACAAAGATTCTTGGATTGTACGTTGCTTCTATTTAAAAGCGAGGAATATTATATATTTATTCTTTGAATATAAATTATTTTTGCGAACAATAAGAAATAATTATTGAATTTTCGAAAAAAAAAATGAAACTAGGATATTTAACGTATAAAATTTTAATAAAGAATGAATACTGTGTTTGGAGCCTTTTTTCCTGTGAACACAAATGTTGTGCGGAAGCGGGCTAAGAGAGAGATTCTGTTACAAACCTACTTGTTTTATTGTGTTATTAAAATTTAACTGACAAAGAATATCATATTCTTTTAAACATACAAATTCGAATTGGGTTTACAATTACATAGATCTACCATAGCTTTCCATAGCTTTTTTTACAGAACTTTTTTTTAAAAAGAAAATAGCAGTTTTTCTGCAAAGGTATGGCTTTTTCTCTAAATATTAATTTTTTTTTCTGAATGAAACTGCTGAAATAAGGCTTGGACATAAGATTTATATAGTAATTGTTGCCACAGTGGCATTCCCCACTTGACATCTTGACCTCTTCGGTTTGATTGACAGATCAACTCGAGCCACCATGTCTGGGAATAGTAAGTAGGGAGTCAGGAACAAGGGCATCGCTACTGGCTGGTTAACTAATTCTATGTGGAAGGGGGAGCGCTCGGGACTGTGTCTCAACGAATTAGGGAACCCTGGACCCCTTTGATTGACAAGGGGCAGCAAGAACCGCCTAGGCTGACGTAAACCATCATCATTATCGCTCTGTCTCTCGTCCCGAGATCATCCGGGCCAACCGGCTCCCCATCTTCCTTGATCTCTTAGGCTGCGGAAGTCCCTCTTTCTGCAACGGCCTGTCCCAACGGCACACCTTCCGGAGAAAGACCCTCGCCACGAGATGCCTTCCCAGCGCCGCCAATGCCCGTAACTGCCAGCTTCGACTTAGCACTGTTCTGACTCCGAATCCCTCCAGGTATCTTTACTTATCCTTCTGTTACTGTGCAGCGTTCTCTGCCTTCTTGGGTCCCCTTCGCAGATGTATTGTTTAGCATATCATTTAATTCCATGAATAAATCATCAATCTAAGTTTAAACACTGGAATTTGTTTATTTACAAACACGAACTTTTGCACTAACCTCTAGACGATCTAACCTTAAAACCTTTGGCTATAACGGCAAACCCTGGCAATTGTCTAGGAAGAGTCGAAGGATTTTCAGGAAGGGAAAATAGTAAGCACCCATGTCTTATGATAGGTGACATGGGAAAGAGATTCCTAAAGTACCTATTTAGGCAAGGGAACTTTTGGCAAAATTGAAAATATCGGCTAACTCTAATATCCACATAGAGCTATAATTATATTCCGAGCGTCAAAATTGGTAGCGAGAGCCACCAAAAGGATGCCTAAAAATGACTCGGGATAATTTATCGCTTCTGCAAAAAGCCGAATCTACCCAAATCACCCCTTTAGAGAAAATACTTACAGAAATATACTTCCTTAGAAATACTTAGCTGTACTTAAATATACTTAAATAGGAAAATACTGACACAAATTTTAGAGAACTATATTCTGCGGTTTAGCCTCTTCACTCCCGAAATAAATCATACTAATATATTCTTTATTTAAACATATTTTTCAAACAATTATATATATATTTAAAAGTATGTTTTGCAAGAAATTTTGAAAAAATTAAAGTTTAACATTTAATGAGAGTCCCGTCAATTTAGTGGAATTTGTGGTTTGAAGTAATAAAAATACACATTTTTTTCTGTGCTATGAAAAAAAACTAGCTCTACCATTTTTTTTGCAATTAATAATCTACCCTGAGATTGTTTTCATTCAAAAAGTTTCATTAATTTACCTTTGGAAACTAGCCAGTCCTACAAAATCTTGTCGACTTCTTTGCTCATCATTTATATATTTTTTAATACAATTAATGAATCAGTTGCTTTGGTAACGGTATTTTTGGAAAGCTTCTTGAACATTCTAGTTTATAATAGAAAAGTTACATTTCATAAAAATTGTTAATGAAGCTGTGAATTGATTTCTAAAAAGGTCCACGGATGAATGTACCTTTGGAGCGAAGAAGACACGAACTCTGTGTGACTTTTCGGTCTTTTATGAAGTTCGATATATTTAAGATTTTAGAAGAAGAGTAGAAAGAATAAAAGAACATAAGACACGCCTAAAATTTACCACCAACTCTCTTTGCATAAAGACCATGAATACCAAACAAGACATCCCCTCCGGTAACACAATTCGACATCTCTTTGGAATAACAAAATTACTATCACCCACTGCTTCTTCCTACAAGATTTCTACAAGAAAAGGTTCAGCTCTGGGGTCCCTTGAAAATAAAAAAAAGAAATAAAACCAACAAGGAATCCGGGAAACTTTCCAACCAACAATTGCATTACTACGACATCCGGGGTATCGACTATCCTCTTTGAGGTAAGGAATAAGATGGATCTGTTTACCGGTCAAAAAGCAATGGAAAAGCTAGGTTGCCAAGTGAAGCCAGTAATCTTTAATAGGTCCGATCCAATTTTATGTTAATGTTTAGGTTACTTAGTACTATAGGTAAAAAGTGTATGTAAGTACTAAGTAAGCAATGGAAAAACTAGGTTGCCAAGTAAAGCCAGTGATATCTCTTTAATAAGCACGAACCAATTTCAAGTAAACGCTTAGGTTATACAGTACTATAGGTAAGAAATGTAGGTGAGTACTAAGTAAGCAATGGAAAAACTAGGTTGCCAGGTAAAGCCAGTGATACCTCTTTTATAGGCCCAAACCAATTTCAAGTAAACGCTTAGGTTATTTAGTGCTATAGGTAAGAAGTGTAGGTAAGTACTAAGTAAGTATAGAAGTATAGGTATAGTGGTCTATGATATTTATATCTCTATCTATAGTCTCTGATATTATATATTGGATATACGTAACAAGTATAGGTAAGTATAGAATAAGTATAGATGTATAGGTATAGTAGTATCGGTGCACTAAGGTAAGTATAGTATAGTAGTCTCTGATATTTATCTCTCTATCTATAGTCTCTGATATTTTTATATTAATAGATGTAATAAGTATAGGTAAGCACTAAGAAAGTATAGAAGTATATGTATAGTAGTATTGGTGAACTGAAGTAAGTATAGGTATTGGAGTATAGGTAAGTACTAAGTACGTTTTCAAGTTTCGGTAGAGTATTATCAAGAATAGCTCAACATCTTTTAGAGTTGAGCACGATAAAGAGTCACGATAAATAGCAGTTTTGGCACTTGTTTTCAAAGCCAGAGGTAATTTAGTGCCATTTTAAAGCCCTCTTGCCCAAGTGCGATCCGCCCTGATTTAATAATAATAACAACAACAACAACAACAACAACGATAAAAATAAAATAATATAATAATAATAATAATAATAATAATAATAATAATAATATAAAAAATAATAATAATATAATAATAATATATAATAATAATATATAATAATAATAATAATATAATAATAATAATAATAATAATAATAATAATAATAATAATAATAATAATATAATAATAATATATAATAATATAATATAATAATAATATAATATAATATAATAATAATAATAATAATATAATAATAATAATAATAATAATAATAATATAATAAATAATAATAATAAATAATAATAATAATAATAATAATAATAATAAATATAATAATAATAATAATAATAATAATAATATAATAATATATAATATAATATAATAATCTAATAATAAAATAATATAATATAATAATAAAATATATAAAATAATAATAATAATAATAACCCGGTGAATGTGTGGGTTGCCATATCATCAACGTTGTCACGGCTTTTTGTCCACCTGTGCAAAAGTGTTTGGCTGTTTTCACTGCAGGGCATTTCCACGCGTGACTTACACTACATCGGACGATTTAACAAATTTCGTTTGCGTAGTTCATAATTATTTTCTACTTATTCAAAAAAAATATTGTATGCCAGTTTACCCCTGAACATATACTATTTTTAAAGATCATAAAAAACCATTTTTATTTAGTATTTCACTAAAAAATAATAAAAATGTCATACTGTGACTTACTCTACATGAAAGGAAGTCGAGTTTTGGTTATCATTTAAAACTCTCATTTCTTCTTCATAGTGCAGTAAATCAACATTCTATCAGTGCTTAATTTAAGTACAAGATTTAAAGCTAAATAATTTAATTGCAAAAATGTGTGGAAATATCATAGGAAATAATTTATTAACATTTTTGTGCGTGACTTACACTACATTCAATTTGTGACTTACACTACATCATGTGAATTGTATCACAGATATGGAAATTTAGGCAATAATATCATAACATATGTAAATAATTTTGAACATGGTAAGTTAAGAATTGCATACATGGTAAAATCATAGTTAGAAAAAGTTACACAACGTCCCCTAAAGTTGGTTTCTGGTAATTTCTTAATTCTTTCTTCAATAGAATTTTCTGAAAAAAATTCCTTCTCAGGCCACACAAAAAGACTTCCTGACCATTGCAGATATTTCAGTTTTATTGAATAAGCATCTTTACTTAACATTTGCCCCACAAAATATTTAACGATAATTTTCCTACGAAAGGAACTAAAGCTCTTCTTTCAGCATCGAATTCATTTTCAGAATTTGGCTGAGAGGTATTTCCTTTTACAACATTTCTATTTGTTTAATCAGCCGTGTTTTTTTGGGGGATTTAATGAAATATTGGCAGTTTTAAGTAAGTATTTGTTTAATTTTAAAAAGCAGAGCAATTTTTGAGTGTCAGGAATCAGAAATATTTATTTTCCTTTGATGATCAAATATCATTTAATCTACCTATTTCGCCCTTTATACAATTGTCAGAAATGTATAATAGTGATATGTTTGGGCAGATTTCTTATGCAAAGTGAAAAAATCTTTAGCAGAATGTGGGTCAATTTTCTTGGAAGGTGTGGCTGTTTTTATCCCCTCTTCACTGTATCACCAAGTCCATCAAATGGTCCTTTTTCATGACTAAAGGTAAAGATGGCCAACATTGGTCGCAGAGAAATGCCATTCAATGTTGTCTAACGGTTGGAACATTGCATTAGATATGGTGTATTTTTAGTTAAAGTGTTGTCCGTAAGGTGGTTTTTGCTTTAATCTTGTTTAAAGGTTTGAAATTTACCACATGCTTAAAGTCACTACATTGTGACTTACACTACAAAGTTAAAATGTTTTATAAATAGAGAAAATGCTAAAATAGAGAAATCCGTAAAGTCGTTTTTGCTTTCCTTTTCTTTAAAGGTTTGAAATTTTTCACATGCTTAAAGTCTTTTCCTGTGCTCTTTTTGTCTTTTAACTGTTGATTTAGCCATCTTAAATTAAAGTTATCAAAATATAAGAAATCTACAAATATTATAGCTAATCTATAATAGATAAATCAAACAGAAGCTGTGACTGACACTACGTTGTGGCTTACACTACAAAGTTAAAATGTTTTATAAATAGAGAAAATGCTTTTTATTTTAAAATTTAAAGGTGTGGAATTACACAAAGGTTAATATAGAAAGAAAATATCTTAAAAATTTTGAAGCAAAGCCTTACTTTAAAAAGTTATAGAAACTTTTATATCTTTTCGTGACTTACACTACAGCCAAAACAGGGGATGTTTATCTTTCTAATTAAGAAACTTTTATTTATAAATGCCGATTAAAAATGTGTTTTCAAGATAGTCATTATAGTGTATTTTAAAAATTTTACCAAAAAATCTGATAAAAAATAATGCTTAACTTAAAATTCAAGAATTGAAAATGATGAAAAACCATAACACATGCTTTCAAAAAAAGCAGCCACTTTGAAACTTCAGTGTTGCCACAGAGAAAAACAATAATAGTTTTTGATGTTAAATTTTTATAGTTCAAACTTTTTTAAATCACATATAAAAGTTTCAATTATAATAAAAAATATTTTTAAAATTCACTTGTGGTATGTATTTACGTGGAATGAACCTGCATACCTTTTAAAAATTAAATTTATTTCAAATAATTTATTTGTTTTGAAAAATTTGAATTACTTTTATGTTTGAATGATTATTATGATCTTAAAATCATTTCTAATGAAAAAAGTATTTAGGAATAAAAATTTATTACTTATAAAATTTTGAAATTTAAGGTTATTTTAAGAGACAGTGATGCACAAATTACGGAAAAAGCCGGTTCTACGCTCGGGAGGTAGAGACAGCATATCTAGTGACTTTCAAGGTAACAAAGCTTTATCTACACTGAAAATAATTTTAGAAACATTTTTACCTTAACTAAAATGTTTCTGAAAATATAAGTGGCCTTCTGTTCTATGGCACTTTTCACATCAATTGGTCCCATCAGTTTTCTCAGTAGTTACGAAGTTCGAAACCCGACTACTTCCAGTTATTCTAAAAATCGTACGTAAAATTCTATAAACGTACTGAAAAATAGTAGAAAAAAAACTGCGAAGATAATGTTTGATTTTCTTAAAGATATTTATTAATTTTACATAAGGAGATTTCTAAAACAGTCGGAAACGTTTTTGAAAATTACATGTACCGCAGCTGCCTCATTTATTCAGAATTGTTTCTGAATTTTTTTTATAGTGTAGGGTATCCAAACAACATCTAAGGTGCATATAATAAAATTAATAAATGAGTATTAAAATATCACATCGTATATGATTGAAAATATTAGAGCCTTTAATTTTTTAAGACATCATATTTAAGTCTACAACCGCACAATACATAAATTTCTGATTTTAAAGGCGAATGAGCCCTAATGACCGCGGGTCTCCATAACAAACTGCCTCTGTGTTAATCCAATGGAAAAACATTTTCCAAGCTCCATTTCTCCGGCTGTATAGAATATTTTTACAAACGGTTTTGTTTTCATATGATAAATGTTGCTGAATTACATGTCTCTATAATCCCACTTTTTGAAATTTGATTCTAATATTTTTAAATTTTCAATATATAATTTTACACAAAATATTCGAACCAATTTCAAAAAGCGGAACTATAGAGTGGAACCTGTAAGTCAGCTACATTTATACCATATAAAAAAACGCTTGTAAAAATATTCAATAGAGCCAGAGAAATGTGTGTGGCTTAGATAATATTTTTTTCCATTAAATTTACACAGAAGCAGTTTGTTTTGGAGACCCACGGTCATTCGGGCTCATTTGCCTTTAAGAATACCTGGTCTCATTTTCGAAAGGCTGAGTGAACCTTAACACAGTGAACTTATTGAATCCCGAGTCTGTGATATGGTTTGTACAAAGCCCTTTCAATTAGATACCGAGTCTCAATTGTTATTTTATAGCTCTTTTAAAATGCAACTTCGCAATAAAAGCCTAATATACAGCTGAGGGGAAAAAGCGCTCCACCAATATTTACTCGGCTGCTTTGTTTTGGTTTGGAGACCCGCGGTCGATCCGGCTCATTCGCCCTTAACAATAGATTCTTAGATAATAAACGGAGCGTTTCTGATAGAAATATCATTGAGAGTGGGGTTTGGTTGGGCCTATTGCATAGATTTGGCGGCTTCTATATAGCCGTATAGTTGCTTTTTGTTGATTTACAGAGAAAAAGCATGCAACTCGTAGGGAATTAGTTTTCAAATTGAGATTTCGAATAACTTATATAAAATATCTTTAATTCGTTAAGATTCCGTTTCTTATGAGTAAATAATTTAATCCTAATTGATGAAAATTCCATTTCTTTGTAATATTTTTGCTCATCGCATAGTTAAACATACATTTTAGGGAATTGCCCTAGATACAGAACCTACCGGACTTAAGTACAATGTCAGTACACTCTTAAAACAAAAGAGTGAAATCCACTCCTATAGGGGAAGTGCATTTTCGGCACCGGAAATGAGTGGAAATTAACTCGGACTGAGTTAAAACCGCTCGTTTTAAGAGTGTAGGATGTAGATTGTTTTGTTTTATTTCTTTTACCCACTCCGCAAAAAGAGTTTAATCCACTCCCATAGGGGAAGTGCATTTTCGTCATTTTGTTTAAGAAATTAAAGTCTTTCATTTCCACATATTCTTTTATATGGAGTATAATAAATGATCCCAATGGTAATAGATCGGGTTAATGCTATATGACTAAAAATTTAAAAACTAAGGTCAAACATGGCCTTAGTACAAACATCTCCGATTTAATTTTATTTTCTCAAAAGTGATACTGATCAAATCTTTGACAGAAACTAAACGGTGAAAAGTTTAGCTGACAAACATTTAATTCATTGATTTATAAATAAGAAATTTGCAACAAATATACTTTTGATTTCATGCACATAAAACGATAGAAGTTTAATGTTGTGAGAGAAAGAGTTATCCTTCCAATGAACATTTCCTTTATTTTATTGAAGACTTATCGAAACCATTCGCGTTTAGGAAGTGAAATATTGCAAAATCGTAAACATTTAGCATTTGAAGAGGCACATTGGGACTACAAATTCTGTCTTACCAATAACAGAATTGTTCTGTATAATGGACGCCAAGGGTAATTTATGACAAACTAATATCATTAAATCTCTATCAAGCCAAATTAACTTAGGGGGAAATCTCTTGTAATAAATTGAATTTTGACGGCTGTTATGTGCAAGTGAAGCTTTTGAGATAAATAACTGATATATTAAATTGCATGTTTGCTTTGAAATGGGAATGTTTTAATGATATTCGTTTAATGTAAGTTGTATGATGGTTAGTTCAGTAATGGAACTGTGATTTGTTTCTTGTTTTTAGAATCAGATTAATGTAGCTTACGTTTTCTGCTTTGCCGGTGATCCACAAATCAAGTGAATTATATCTTTGAAATCTTGGTCCATGTAAAGACAGATTTTTACGTCTTAATATATGTTTTTAATATAAAAGACAAATATGGTTTGGTTGCCACATAAATTTCTTCACGCAGAATAAAAATATATATCTTTATTAACTAAGAACTTGTTAGAATGTTAATTTTACTTCATATGTTCACAATGTTAATATTCAGTATTAGGAAACACACACAATTATCACCCACTGTAATACCATATTATAAAAAAATCTGTTAAATTTACAAAAAACCCCAATGTATTTACATATTTGCAAAAAATACTACTATTTTTAACAGACATTTTTTCTGTAAAAATATGCCGCTTGAAGTACAAACAGTTTTTCGGTTTTTAATAGCTTAACTCAGGAGTTCCCAACCGGTGCGTGGTACGTGTACCACTGGTTGCACGCGTTTGGTGAGAATATAAAAGTGTATTTTGTATGGTGATTAATTTTTTGCTGATTTTGTACCATTTTTTTGTTTGCATGTTTTTAGACCAATGGGTAATAAATAAAACTGTAAATTAATACCATTTTACTCTTTTTATTTCTCTTTTATTATAAGCATGTTTTAAATAAACAAATATCTAACCATTAAGTATGAAGTTTTCTCAGGAATTTAATTCAAAAAGCCTTTGAACACTTTTAGAAGAGTAAATATTTTACGTTTATTAAAATATTTAGGTCTGGTCGTACGCCAAAATTTCACAAAAAGTCAAGTGGTACGCAGGTGCAAACAGGTTGGGAACCCCTGATTTTGAACTGAGATTTTTAACTGTTGGTTGAAAGTGTCTGCCGAAAAAGCTTAGTTGGGAGAGCTATGGACTGAAGACCTAAAGTTCATGGTTAGTGCCCCTTTTCGTCAGTTTATTGTTCATCTGTAGTATTGTGGTCAGTATCCCCGCCTGTCACTGTGACCAGTATTCCATTTCTCGCTGGAAAGAGGCAGTATTTGGTTTTTATTTACAGTTGGTCTGTTAAAAACAGTTTTTTCTTTAAAATTGCAAATTGATCGTAAAAAAAAACAGTTTTTATCTCTAAATAATATGGTATTTTTCTGGCACACCAGATGATAGTTTCTTTAGCAGTGCATATAATTATAAATAATGCCATATATTTTACATAATTATGTCTAAACAATTGTAGCAATGCCCAGAACACTGCTAAACACTGCTTAGCAATTAAAAACATTTCCTGAGTTCTGCCACAGTGGCATTCCCCACTTGACATCTTGACCTCTTCGGTTTGATTGACAGATCAACTCGAGCCACCATGTCTAGGAATAGTAAGTAGGGAGTCAGGAACAAGGGCATCGCTACTGGCGGGTTAACTAATTCTATGTGGAAGGGGGAACGCTCGGGACTGTGTCTCAACGAATGAGGGAACCCTGGACCCCTTTGATTGACAAGTGGCAGCAAGAACCGCCTTAGCAGACGTAAACCATCATCATTATTTGCTCTGTCTCTCGTCCCGAGATCATCGCAGCCAACCGGCTCCTCATCCTCCCTGATCCGCTGGGCTGCGGAAAGTCCTTCTCCTGCAACGGCCTGTCCCAACGGCACACCTTCCGGAGAAAGACCCTCGCCATGAGATGCCTTACCCAGCGCCGACAATGCCCGTAACTACCAGCTTCGACTTAGCACTGTTCTGACTCCCGAATCTCTCCAGGTATCTTTACTTATCCCTCTTGTTACTGTGCAGCGTTCTCTACCTTCTTGGGTCCCCTTCGCAGATGTATTGTTTAACCTAACATTTAATCCCATGAATAAATCATCAATCTAAATTTAAACACTGGAATTGGTTTATTTACAAATACGAACTTTTACACTAACCCACTAGACAATCTAACTTTAAAACCTTTGGCTATAACGGCAAACGGCAAACCCTGGCATTGGTGCCGTGACCAGGATCCATTACAGGAATTTTATTGTCACCTTTTCTATAAAAATTATGAAGTATCACCATGAAATATTTCATAACCATTAATTTTTTATTTTCTTTAAGTGTTTTTTTTTCTTGGGGACATTGATTGTTTAATTTTTTCTCTCTAAAACGAATAAATTTGTTTTCCTTGTCTAAAACTTTTGAGTGTAACAATGCCACCGCGACGCCAACCTGATGCAAATCCAAACATTCAACAAAATCAGGGTTCAAGAAATATAAATGGCATTGCTTTGTTGACAGCATTTTTCGATGGCGAACCAAAGGAATGTAAATTCTTTTTCAAACAATTCAATGACATTGCGCAATTATCAGGATGGACAGATCAGGAAAAACTCCCTATTTTAAAAACTAGGTTAAAGGGGAATGCCCTAACATTTCTCTTAAATGACACTGAATTATCGGAGTCGGATAATTACAACCTTATATGCGAGAAATTAATTGCGTTTTTCTCGGATGAAATCGGTCTAACTGATAATCAAACAAATTTCAGCACATGTCAACAGGGAGAGAGGAAAAGTATTAATAAGGGTGTAATTAATCTAACATATTAATTGCAACAACCTTAAAAATATTTACTCGGAACCACTTATTACATAAACTATTAACATCTTCCATTGTTAATGATAGTTTGAAATTTGTTAAGTAACATTTACATGTATTCTACTCAAACAGAACTCAATGTCAAGTATATTTCATTATTGTATCTCATTGTCATTATTATTATATTGTATTTTTTTCAGCGAGGGACCCATAAAATTTGATGTAAGAAATTATTTTTTTGGCGCTGCATGGTGACAAGAGGTAAATAATTCCTGCACTTTCGAAACTCTCAAAATTGAAAAGGGGGGGGAGTAATGCCACAGTGGCATTCCCCACTTGACATCTTGACCTCTTCGGTTTGATTGACAGATCAACTCGAGCCACCATGTCTGGGAATAGTAAGTAGGGAGTCAGGAACAAGGGCATCGCTACTGGCGGGTTAACTAATTCTATGTGGAAGGGGGAGCGCTCGGGACTGTGTCTCAACGAATGAGGGAACCCTGGACCCCTTTGATTGACAAGGGGCAGCAAGAACCACCTAAGCAGACGTAAACCATCATCATTATTGCTCTATCTCTCGTCCCGAGATCATCGCAGCCAACCGGCTCCTCATCCTCCCTGATCCGCTAGGCTGCGGAAAGTCCTTCTCCTGCAACGGCCTGTCCCAACGGCACACCTTCCGGAGAAAGACCCTCGCCATGAGATGCCTTGCCCAGCGCCGACAATGCCCGTAACTACCAGCTTCGACTTAGCACTGTTCTGACTCCCGAATCTCTCCAGGTATCTTTACTTATCCCTCTTGTTACTGTGCAGCGTTCTCTACCTTCTTGGGTCCCCTTCGCAGATGTATTGTTTAACCTAACATTTAATCCCATGGAATAAATCATCAATCTAAATTTAAACACTGGAATTGGTTTATTTACAAATACGAACTTTTGCACTAACCACTAGACAATCTAACTTTAAAACCTTTGGCTATAACGGCAAACGGCAAACCCTGGCAAGTTCCATTATTGTTTTTACTAGCACCATATACAAGATAGTGTATTCCTTGTCTCGTAAACCAATGGATCCTTTTAAACAGGGAATTTCTAACTAAGCAAGCTACCCTTAGAAATTTAATAATGAACCCATAAATTGCCTTAATTTATTTAGCCAAGCCGTTTAAGTGCCTGTGCTGTATTTTAACTCTTAAACAGATTCTAGCAGAACGGCTTTGCATTAAGATTACCTTAGGAATTGCACTATCATTACTTACTGTTAAGGCTTATGTTAACTTGGGGGTGCAAGTAGTTATTTTTTTTTTGTTTCTGTGTTGATCGTGCTTGGTGTTGTTTGTCCTTATTTAACAACTTGTTGAATAATAAACTTTATAAGATCGCCATTTTTACATTTCGCTTTGTCATGTATAATACCAGTTATCATCAATTAAGCCACATACTCTAAGTTGAAAGATTTGTTAGTTAAAGAACTGTTTACAAAAGTTATAGAAATGAAAATTAATCGCAAATTTTAATGCTCTTAACTTAATCGTCGAAAAACCGTACTTCAGGATTTTTACATGCGTAATTTTTCATTCTATCATGCGGTGGGAATGTTAAGGAAAGTTTAAGGCAAAAACATTTGCTGCTTTGCATTGCTTCTGCACCAGTTTTTGCTACTTGATTGAAAACCCATGTAAAACCGTAAGTAAGGTTTCACTCCCGTGAAAAATCCAATTGACGTAACTGCAATGGGCAGATAAACTGCAGTATGTAGACTAATTACTTGAAAAATTGTTGTCAGCACTAAATCACTATAAACTACTAGAAAGTTTAGTAAAAGACAGATTTTCTTAGGGCAAAAACTTTCTAATTCATTGTTGTGGTTACTGAAGTTTATCTGCTCACGGCAGTAAACTTTGTCACTGCGATCATCCAGTATCTACACTCTTAAAACAAACGAGCGGTTTTAACTCAGCCTGAGTTAATTTTCACTCCTTTCCGTGCCGAAAATGCACTTCCCTTATAGGAGTGGATTTCACTCTTTTTGTGGAGTGGGTGAAAGAAATAAAAGAAAACAATCTACGTCCTACACTCTTAAAACGAGCGGTTTTAACTCAGTCTGAGTTAATTTCCACTCTTTTCCGGTGCCGAAAATGCACTTCCCCTATAGGAGTGGATTTCACTCTTTTGTTTTAAGAGTGTAAGTTCTGCGAACATTACCGGAACCGTTAATTGTAAAATCAGCCTTTAAGATAAACTACAATTTTTTACAACTACGAAAACAAAATGTGCAATAAACAGTTGTTTCATGAAATTTTTACTCGCCTTATTTCACTTAATACATTCCTTATTCCTTCTACCAGCAAATACAATCCGATTTCAAGCATAAATGCTCTCTACAGCGACAGAATTCAATACATTTTTCCAAATAAAATCGTACATTCGAATTTGAATATGTGAATTTGAATGTTTTCCTCACTCAATACTCCGCCATTCTGAACGATATTAAAATCGTCACTCAATACTAAAATAAACGTGTAAAATACGTGTGCTTCCGTATTTGTGAACGAAGGTATTTCATACGAATTTTTATCCTATGTCGAACGGTAACCAGGGTCTATGATTGCTTAGCAGGAGACATAAAATTTCATCTGCATGTCTATAAAGAAACAGCTTATGTCTGTTACTGTTTACTCGTAAAAAAATCAATGCTGTTTTACAAATGTATAAATGGGTAAATTTGATTTTTTAAGTTAGAAGATTGATAAAATGTTATTTTTTAATTGTTTCAAATGAACGATGAGTCAAAGTGTTAAATTTCATACTTTTTTTCGGAAAAGCCTAACATCTTTTTAAAACAAAGTGAATTTCACCAGTCCTTAGAGAAGTGCATTTCGCACCGAAAGGAGTGTGAAATTAACTCAAACTGAAGTTAAACGCTGTTTCAAGATGTAAACGAGATGTTTTTTATTTCTTTTACCCATTCAGAAATTAGAGTGAAATTCATCTCTATAGGAAAGTTCATTGCGCATGAAAGAGTGGAATTAACTCAGACTGAGTTAACCACTCGTTTGTTTTAAAGGTATACAATCCGAACCAGGCGGGTAGCGTGACGTCGAGAAGAGTTTCTGCGGCCTTAAAGTTGAATAAGAAATCACCAGCCGCATTAGGGTTGTTTATCTGTGGAATTCTCTACAGAAATTATACTCCATGGCATTTAAGGAGTTATTTTGAAAAGTTTCGAATAATTTAAATCAAAATTTTTCTTCGTACAGCCCTTTTTTTGAAAACATTTATTTTTAATCACCGTGTATCAAATATTTTCTGGTGAAAACAATGGTGAGTTATTTTGATTTTGTTTGTTCAACTGCTGTTCTTTCTGCTGTCAACTTTTCAATTTTTGAACTTTATGGACTTCAGATCTTTCTCCACTTCATTCATCCATCTTTTTCTAGGTCTTCCTCTTTTTGTTTCTATTTGACACTGTCTCTTGAAAATATTTTTAGTGCCTCTGCTACAGTCCATTCTTTCCATATGTATCAGAAATTGAATTCTTTTTGCTTTTATGAAGTTAATGATGTCTTTTTCTCCAAATAGTCTAGCCACTTCAAAATTGTATAGCCTTCTCCAAACATATCACCTTCTCTGATAAATCCAAATACAACTGTTAAAATTTTCCCCTCCCAAGTTATCAACATCTTCTTTTTCTTTTGATTCAATGCCCATGTCTCTGACCCATATATTACTGTCGGTCTTATTAACTGTTGGTTAGATTGTGTCAAAGAACAGCAAAACTGTCGACATGACACGCTAGGTTAGGAACAAACATTTCTTGTTGCTCAAAATACATGTGTGAAAATACCAGGTTGTTAAAAACCTACAGAATCGTCCCTCTGGGAATTTCGGCTGTCAAAGCTTAACGAAAAAGTCAAATGCATAAACACGTGTATGCATTCTGCACTGTTGAAGAAAAGCTCCTAAGTCCTATGACATAGCTTAGGACATATGACTTTTTACGATTAGGTAAGGATTTTAGTTGAATAATTTTATTTTTCCATCTTTAGAAACGGCGCTTCCCTTGCCTGTTGTATCCAACAACATGCATTGAATGGAAGGTTAATCTTGAAGTAAAAAGGTCGCTGAAAAGGGGGCCAAGACGAATAGCGCCAAATCCCTAATTTGGCGAGACAGATTGCTATGTTTGGCAACTTATCCTTCTCGTTTAGAAAGTGCTTTCCTAAAAAAATAATATGGTACCTAAAAGATTTTTTTGTGTACTTTCGCAACATTTATGTTTTATTCATAATTTTTGTTTTAACAAAAAAACATTGTTACGTCCGTTAAGAATATTTAAAAGCGAAAAAATCCTTTATTGTTTATAGTTATGCAAATTTTACATACTCCAACCCACGCGACTTGGTACCAATTCAAGTGATTGATGTGGGTCATCTTCTAAGTTTGCCAATGCTCAATTCATTCTAAATAAAGTCTCTGGTTGCATCTCGCTGACAGGAATCAATTTCCGACGAGAAAAAGCGTATTTTTCATTTCAGGCATACCTTTTTGGTAAGCGTCTTTTTGAGGGGTATTTTATTTCGAAGAACTATCTGTTTCTCATGTGTGCATCGGGATATGTGCCCCGTCCAAAGTTGAAAAACCCGGCAGTTTCACCTTTGATATTGAATTGTATACTTATTAGATTCTGCGTGTGCTTAGTAATTCCATAGAAAAAAAACTAAGTTGTATAGTGCGCTGTGTATGGCAGCAGAGGATATGGACTCAGATCCTTAAAAAGTTGTTATTATTCGTATATTGAGCTGATACGCGAGAAAAAAAACCTATGTATTCTGCTTACTTAATTCGGCCTTTTTATTTAATTGGGTATTTTTGTAACTAATCAAACTTGTATGTTTGGGTACTTCTGTATCTATTTCTTCTGGAAAATGGGTTTTCTTCAGTAAATGCACGCAGATAAGTCAAAAAATTTCTTTTGTCTCCCTTTACTACCAAAAACATTCAAGTTTTTTTTAAAAAAAATAAACTAGTTAATTTTATTTTTCTTCATAAATTTTTGAGTTTAAAAAAATTATTTTATTTTTGACGAGTTTTTCTTTTAAAGAGTATATTGACTGAAGTTAAGACAAAATCAAGATATTAACTATTTCCTTCTCGCTCCCATGACACAAATAAGAAACTGTTATTTTTTTACAATACTGTTTGAAAAAATGTCATTTGAAAAAAAAATATTCTAAAAATTGTTTTTGTCTTCCACTTTTATCATACTGTTCAATGCTTTTATTTTCATTCAATATTTGCTTATTCAATTTAAGAAGTTTATCTAGAAATAAATTTAAGAAGTTTATCTAGAAATAAATTTAAATATTTTCTTATGTAAAATAAAAGAAAAGTTCTTTCCTAAGACAAATTTTAATGTATTCTATAAATTATATTCATACAAAAAAACAGAAAACTATAAGTAAATATTCTTTAGTTTTGTAAAGATTTGTGTTAGGGAGTTTTGCCATATAAATGAAAAAATAACGCACAAAGAAATCATCAGTTTTGAAAATTATTTTTTAAGCTTTTGAGTTAGTTAAAAAACTAATTCAAATAATTTAATTCAAAAGTTTTATAAGAATTAAATTTATTTTTATTGAATAACTTTTTATATCACATCAAGTTATTAGATAAAGTCTTCAGAAGGCAAAAATTTAAATATTTTGGTTAGAATTTTCTCTATTTTCTTAAATGCGCATAATAGGATATGTCCCCATTACTTTTTAGTATCTAAGCTTTCTAGGAAATCGGTAGTTTGTTATTTCATCAAAAATATATTTTATGAAACTTGGATAGACTTTTTGCGAGAACAAAGCAGTTGTAAAATTATATTATTTCAATTTTAAATTTAAAACAGCCTTCATTACTTTTCTCAATTAATAAATAAACACAAATGAAAGGACTAAAGACTCATTGGTCTTAAGATTTGTTAATTCTTCTCATTCAGAAAATAAAAACAGGTTAAGTAAGGTTTATAATTTGAAAACATTGTAAATGCAACGAGAAAATCACGACGTAGCAGGTAGAGTAAGTCATGGCAATGGAAAAGAGATTTGACATCCACCTAACATTCATAACGGTTTCGAGATGAACCTAAACCTTCTTTGGAAAAACATTCTCTACACTCAAACAATGACGTGTTTGAAGTAGTCCGATATAAACAATCACAAAGGCGAAAAGCAATGTAAAGTCAAAATTTGCCAACTTTCTTAGCTATGTCATTAGTCAAAGTGAACTACTCTCCTACTTAACGCATACAATAGTAACTTGTGCAGCGGCCTTGTTTACATGAGGTGTTGGGGTAACTCACCAAGTTTATTTACTACACATAACTTTCAGATACTGCCAATTTGGCGATTTCTTCATCATCCTGGCAAACCTTCCTCCAGAAAAGTGAGCATTTCTTGGAATCCTTACGTTCCCGCCCTTTCACTCAGAAGCTAAATGTGATGCGATTGCTCCATAGATCGAAATGATGAATGACGTCGGGAGTACAATACGTTCCCATGCAATAAATACGAGAAGAGGAGATGACGGAATTTCCATTTTCGACTCTTTTATTATTATCGAATCGAGAATAAAAGAAAATCGATCTTTAAAAAAAAATCGATTATTTTTTAAGGGCGAGAAGGAGTATAATTCTAAGGATTTTTGAATGAGTTATGTTTTTAAAGATTTAATTTTTACTATTCGAAGTAAATTTATTTGTTTAGAAAAACGGTTTTTGAGGTATAATATTGAGTGATAGAGTTTCTTCTATATTTTATAATGAATAGCTTTTTTACTGATTCAGTTTCGAATAATACTAGATTTTTAAAAAATATTTTGACTATAAAATAGAATGTACCGAATAGTTCAGAATTTTTAAATATTTATAGTTGAATGTTTCTGGACTTACTTAAGCTCTTCACGCCTTGCTGGCGCATAAGGCATCCAGCCTACTCCTCCAAGCCCTACGATCTTTGGCATGGGTTCTGGCGTCCTCCAAACTGGATAATTTTAAATTCTTGAGGTCTTTTTGTAGCTGTCTTTGCCATGTTATTCTAGGTCTTCCTCTTTGTCGATTTCCATCAGGAGCCCAAGAGAGCGAGATGTTCGGTAGCCTGCGCATCCTGAGTACATGGCCAGTCCATCTTAACCTTTCCCTCGAAACTTCTTTTTCAATTGTGGAGATGTTAGCTTGTTTTATTATATCCTCGTTTTCCAAGAATATTTTACTTAGTAATTTTTTTTAAATTCTAACTTCTTGCTGTGCTGTTGGTTGTTCAAAACATATGTTAAAGAAAGATTGCATATGGCTAATTCCATGTAACTGTAGTGTAAGTCACGATTTAAGAGGAGATTAAAAGCTTTTTAAATTTAAAAAATAAACCAAATTAAATAAAATACATTACATTATTCAGTTATAATAAGTGTAGATCAACTATTCCACATTTTTTTTTCATTTAAGGTTAAAAGTTGTAGTGATAATCACTTTTTGCAAACGTGACTTACACTACAGACAGGATAATTTTGCATGGAATTACCCATAGATAGAAACGTTTCTTTTCATCTATATCGGCCGCTTTGAGAGTGAAACCGAAGCAACCAATGAATTCGCATCACGCAGAAAAATGGAAACAAGAGCGTTACATCATAAGAAACATTCCCATTAATGAATTAAAAACAACTTGATGTCTATAGTGAAAGATGTACGATAAAATGTGTAAAAAATCTGGTGGGCCTAAAGTCCATTGTTGGCCAGCACTTCTTGTATTTTTATTTGTATTTTAATCCAAATTAACAGTAGTTAAAGCCTCGTATTTAGACATTGAATTTTTTTTTAACGAAATGGTGTTTTTGAAGGCTCCGTTGTCTTTCATTTGTAGCCAAAATAATCAACACAACTTCAAATCAAAGCCCTTATTCATAGTTGAAATTATCTCGGTTGATTGAGAAAATAAAAGAATTGTAAAGTGGGTAACGATTACAGCACATGTTATCAGAATATTTAAGAATTTATCTTATATTTCAAATGAAAAAAAAAATTGGTCTTGTTCAATATTGGTTACTTTGATAGCATTACCCATTTTTCTGAATGTCTGAAATGCTTACTTGTAAATAGTCTACTTAAGACTACTTAATGGTAAATGGATTTATTATCAGGCTTTTTGTATATTGCAATGCAGAAATAAAACCATTTAATTATTTAAAAACTAATACACATCATTAGAATAATTGTAGGAAGTGTTTGAATTATTTTATCCGATTGTTTACGAATTTTCTCAAAACTGATAATCTCTTTATATAATATTATGTTTTATCAGCATGCTTAATTATCGTTAATTATGCTTTGATGAAAATATTCCAATCTTAATAAATATATTTTCCTTAGTAGAATAATAGCTGAGGTTAATTTTATTAACTAAAGACTTTGGCCTTTTCTTCTAAGATACAAATAGATATGGATTGTGCTGAAGAAATAGTAGAATGCATTCTTAATGAGTAAGCTTAAAAGGACAACGGAAAGAAATATTTAATTGCATTATCTGCTGATTAAACATTTATTTTATCTGTAATTTTTATTTAGCTCAGAATAGATGAATATTTTAGTTCTAAGCAGTGCTCCTATGTAAAACACGAGGATTTTCGGTTGTTTAATTGAATATGTGAGATCTTGTTTAAATTATACTTAAACTTCTATTTTATATTAATTGATTATTAGAAATATGCTAATGATGTATTTTATTAAAATAAGGAAGCTATGCGTATTTTGCTTATTTTGAATTGTTGGTAATTTTGTTGAACTAATTCTGAATCACGGATTTAGTTATAAGACATATAATCAATTATGGTAAATTACATGCACAATCACGAAAACTAAGAATTTTATTTTAAAGTTACCTTATATCTTACATACGAAGTTGCTTTATAAA
Organism: Oedothorax gibbosus; assembly: GCA_019343175.1. Taxonomy (NCBI): domain Eukaryota; kingdom Metazoa; phylum Arthropoda; class Arachnida; order Araneae; family Linyphiidae; genus Oedothorax; species Oedothorax gibbosus. The sequence goes on from JAFNEN010000151.1 coordinate 324,998, forward strand.
TTCATAATAAATGTTATGTTTTTTATGTGGGAATATTTATATTAGGGCTGCATTTATTAAAATAGTATAATTTAATTTTTTTAGCAATTATTTTCAACAATCGAGAAAAGAGAAGTTGCAAATGAACAGATGACGAGACGTAGAATCGCAATAAATCTATGTGCAAAAACATTATAAAGTTGAAATTTTGTTAACCACGTAATTAAGTCGTTTTTTTATTTTCATTTTAACCAACAAATATCTATCTATAGGATGTTGCCGATATTTGAACAGGGTTTGCCGGTTTAGAAAGCGGGACCCTCTGTATGAGAGGCCGATGTTCTGAAGACTAGGCTACGGAGAATTTATCAACAGTGTATTGTTTGAAAGAGATAACGAAACTAAACTGTTGTTTAAAAGTGATAAAGAAATTCGGAAAACTTCAGATGTACACTTGTTTTGCTGTTGGCGTGTATTTCATTCAGTACCTCCGATACCGCCATTTCTTCGTTCGATACCGCCTCACATCTATGGTGAAATAAGTTATGAACTAATTAAATTAGAAAAACGAATAACAATATCATCCAAACAATCAAAAGTAACATACAATACATTTTATTACTTTCAGGAAGTAACGCATACCATGAGAAAGAATAATAAAATGAAAAAAAGAAACATGAAAACTCAATGGAAGAGTACATATAATTCAATTTATAAATACAAGACTGAAATAAAGTTTAAAAACCGTAAGATCCACATTCGAAACGACAGTTAAATGGAGCGATCACGGAATATAAACGTGCTAAAAATGGCGCACCAGCGGATCTTTGAAAGTTCGAATTACTCGCAATAAAACTACTAGACGCGCGAAACAGAAAATTCTTTTCTGAGCGTTTTATGTCACCCAAAGTGCTTCCATTCGCAAAAGAACTTTTCCAAAAGTCCATTTTCCCAGTCCTATTATGAGCGTGCTACATCGCGGCCATTTACGAGTGACGCCCTCAATAAATAGTGCGAAGAAGAACAGAAACTAGATAAAAGAAGTGAAATGAAATGCGACACGGTCACGTGGCACTCTGCTTTGAAGGTAGGGCTTCTAGTTATTGGGTGTTGCTTTTGCCGAGGTTGCCATTTGTCACGAAACCATAAAAAATGTCATTGCAATTGTACACTATACCAGTTGCACTTAATGTAATAATCGCACAACACAACATACCATTTTAAAATTAAAATCATTTTTCGTTTCTGTTAATTAAACCGGGAACTATTCCTATGTTTTCACCTAATCTCATGTCGTAAACTTTATGTGGGCTATTTAGATGTGATAATTCCAGAAGGGTCTTTGCTATAGTTTGCTAATATTTGTAATTTTGGTCAGGCACTCTTCCGCAAATGTTGAACGTTGTAGTTTGTGTTAGTTAATAGACCAGTCCAAAATATTTTTCCTTCACATTGAATTCATAAATATGTTTTGTACTATAGGTTAAATTGTATAAAACGAGATTTCACATTAAAAACTTTAAAATTTAAACATTTTAAATTATTTAATTAAAAAAAATTGACGCATATTTTAAAACCTTTCTTGTATTTCAGATTTGATTTTTTTCAGTGATTTCTTTTGTAAACTGTATCGTACCATTCTTATTAACTTTATAGATTGCATTTTGAAGAAGAATAGTATTGGGAAAAAATATTTCCGTGGGAAAACACCCAAATTTCATTAAAAAATACAAATTTCGAACATTTTATTTTATTAAAAATCTTCCAAATTTTTCAAATATTCTCTCTAATTCAATTCAATGTCTCTAATGTATATTTAAAAATTATTTTCAAAACATTTATTTTAAATTATTTTAATTAATGGGTACTTTTAAACATATTTAGCGATTGAGTTATCAATTTAAAGAAAAATGTTTGGATATTCGATTAAAATTGAATATAAAAGGATTAAAAATTTTCCAATGTTTCAAACTTTGGGAAAAATTTGAAAAAATCTTTATTTAATTTTTAGGTACAATGTTTCCTTAAACCCCTTTAGAAAGTACAAAGTCTAGAAGTGAGATATTTCATTCAAAATCTTCCAATTTCACTATAAACCCCAGTTAGCTAGGAATGCCAATTCCACTGTATTCCAATTTTCGGATCAGTCAATGATTAGCAAGACGAACGAAAATAATATACAAATAAAGATCAAATAAGAAAAAGAACACAATCGCATCGCCTACACACGAATTGATTATAAATCCCGGATTTTTTGTTTCAACTGTAATTTGTTCTTGAAAAAGGATTTTTTTAAATAGCAGTTCAAACTTTTATGTGTTTGTTTTTAGTGGTTTTTTTGTCATAATAAAGGTAGCGATTCCGATGTGAGTTCAGCTTTGAAGAAAAAGGAGAAATTATTTGAAAAACTGCGAAGAAATGATGAGAAAATAATGTTCGGAGTAGTAATGTTGACAAATAAAATGATAATGATGAGTTTTGAATTTGAAGACGCAATTTTTGAATTTGACATGAATTATACGTTGAAAAAATATCATTTAAATAAAATATTCATTTTTAGTTCAAGTACTAAATAATTGAAATAAGATTAAAAATGTTTTAAACAGCTAATTGAATTTTAATAAACATTTGGATTATTAATTTTAGATTTTAAAGGACCAAATTTGAATTAGAAATTGTAACAATGGTATTTTTTTGTTTTAATAAAATAAATACATATTTTTAGTTTTCCTATAGTACTAAATTACGGAAAGTAAGAAATAAAAAATATTTTAACACGCTTGATTTTGAATTTTTAAATTAAAAATATTTCTTTTTTTGTTCAATATATTATTATTTATACGATATTTTTTATGTACTTAATTTTTAATAATAATTAATCACTAAGGAATCCCTCGTTTTTATATTTTTTATCACCAGTAAACCCTACTACCAAAATGTTAATGAATACAAGGTAATACACACATAAAATAGAAATAAATTCACGAAACGTTATTTGATCCCAAAGTAATGAATATCAAACACTACGAATTCAAATTCAAATTTAGAGAGTAAAATCTTGTGGTCCCTTTTAATACCTAAGCATTACATTTCCTCTCCCTGAAACATTTTAAATTCTCTTCTTCAACCATTGCCATCTCGTGTCTAGAAATCATTTTTAGGATCATATTTATAACTCGTGGCTCGATATCCAGCTTAAATAGGAGGTCGGAAGCGAATAGATATACGAAGGATCTTCTGGTCTGCATATAAGATAAGCTTAACCAAGAATTTTGTGTACACGGTCAAAGACCACTTTCGGATTCGTGGTCTGGACTTTTTCTACACGGTTTTACAACTAGCTTTTTTCTGGGGACGTATTTTCTACAAGCTACGTATTTTCTACCTTTCATTACTGATCTCTCTGTCTTTGATCAGTGCTCCGATTGGTTCTCAATCAGTAAATTTAATATTTATTTTAAATATAATTTTATAATCGATTGCTTAATACAAACGGGATGTTTGTCTTGCTATATGTATCTTGCTCAATCACTGGCATATTAATGGTGTACTGAAGACAAGTTTTGTATTTGGCACAAACTTGTGAATGACTTACACTAGACTCGTGAATATAGTAAATGTAGAGAGACAGTAGAACCGAAGGTTAGGGTTACTAAATCATACATTTGACAACCTTTGTTATGCTTGTTATACACGGAGGGACGGAACCAGGGACAGGATATGTGAACCTTCGCCAAGCCTTCATCACTCTTCCTCTAAGACGTTACCGAAATCACTTTCACTCGTCAGTGACATTGGTTTGTCATGTCATTTGGGGACACAAAATCAACCACTGACAAGTGAGTATGCTTTCGGTAGCGTATTTAGGAAGAGCCACGATGTTTGGCGAAGGTTCACATATCTTGTCCCTGCTCATGCCCCTCCATTTTTGCCTAGCTTTAAATGCATTTTTGTAATATTTTCATTTACTTCATTTCTTCACACTATTTCTATTGATATTTTTGAAAAATATTATGATTGAATCATAAAATGGATTACCCTCCAAATTTTTTTAAAACAAGGCCCAGGTGTAGCTCAAGGACGAGATTTGCCATCCAAATCAGAGTCTTAAGACTTCATATTGAGGTCTAGAATAAGTTCCTAAGTTAGTATCGGCATATTCGCTTCCTGATCTGTGTTATAACTCGTGACGTTGATGTCCTAAAAGCCGGTCTTCCATAAAATACAGTATTCCTTTCTTTCCCTGCTTTCCGATGTTCATGAATCAAGGCGTTCGCCCGTTTCCGGGATTCAGGAATCGAATTCGATGGGAAAAAGGAACAAAATATGGTGTTCGTCTGTTGGAAGGGTTTTTATTTGTTTACGCAGCTTGCAGGAGAGAGATGTTTTTACGCTATGTGTGAATCTGTTTCATTTTTTTCGAACGTCCAGATGGCTGTCTTTTTGCTATATTGATATTGGATATGAAAAGTTAAAATGTTATGTCTTTTTTTAGTTTAATTATTTGGTAAGATTTCAAAGGATATTGAAGGAAATCTGAATAATATATTTTATATATTTATTTTATTTAAAATACAAGATCATTATTAAACCATTCGGAATCAATAAATTGCTTAGTTTGATGGACAGTTGATTCTTTTAGAGAAGTTTCATTAATTAAAACAAGAAGTTCATAAAGAACTAAAATAGCCTACTTTCCTGTTACTTAAATACTTACTGAAGTTATAATCGAAAAAAAAACTAGGTTCCTAAAGTAAATATCATCAACAGCCGTTTCTACACTAGATTTATACACATTAGAAAAAAAAATCGAAACACAGCACCCAGCTATAATTTAAACTTCTAAAAGCCAAAATCAACTATTTTCCTTAATATTCTTTCGCAAATTAATTAAATATTATTTATCATCTGCTCGTGATTCATTTGTAGTTCGAAGAATAATTAAATATTTATTAATAACAAAAGTAATGAAACTACTCCGAACTGCATTAAAAAATAAGAAATGTAAATTAAAACTAAGCATAATTGCATGCAAAAGTATGCCTTGCCGCTTTCTTGGTAGATAACAAAGAGTTCTATAGTAGGGTAAGACTGAACCTGGCAACAGCATCATGGACCAACACGGAGACAATATAGGGTGGCATGTGGGGCCCGATGGCCGATTGGTTTGGATCGCAGGCCATAACGGTAGCTGTCCGCGCGCTGTAACAGGTGCGGGTTCGATTTTCGCCTTTGTCCTGGGTGTACTTTCTTTCTCAGTATCAAAATTATAAATTAACTAGCACTTTTGCCACTCTATTCGGGCTCCGTAGTGAGCCATGGCTGCCGATGGCAGCTCAGTACTTGTCGTTCCTCTACCCTACTATAGAACTCTTTGGTAGATAAATAATGAATAATCGAAGAATCAAATTGTGCTACATTTTATGACGTCATTCCAAACTGATTCATGAAAATATTATTTTGCTTCAAATATGTTTAAATAAATAAAGTTTTCTCATGCCATTGTTGATTTGGCAACAGTGATTTAAATGACTCAAAATTGAATTTCAATGCTAATTCAATGGGAAATTCGCCGAAAGATAGTAGATTTATGTCCGTCCGGAAGTACAGACAGACGGACAAAAAGTATGAAAGTTGGGTATCTGAGGTCATAGCTTTCTAACAATTTTTTTTTTTTAAGATCCGATGGATAGAACCGATTTTGGAAGAGGGGGTACGGACAGACGGACAGACAGACAGACGGAAAGACGACCAGACAGATGGACATCAACCGCATTTCAATACTTACAGCGATTTAAATACTCAAAATTGAATTTCAATGCTAATTCAATGGGAAATTCGCCGACAGATAGTAGATTTATGTCCGTCCGGACGTACAGACAGACGGACAAAAAGTATGAAAGTTGGGTATCTGAGGTCATAGCTTTCTAACAAAAAAGAATTTTTTAAGATCCGATGGATGGAACCGATTTTGGAAGGGGGGGGGGGGTACGGACAGACAGACAGACGGACAGACGGAAGACAGACAGACATACGAACAGACAGCTGACAGATGGACATCAACCGCATTTCAATACCTACAGCGATTTAAATGACTCAAAATTGAATTTCAATGCTAATTCAATGGGAAATTCGCCGACAGATAGTAGATTTATGTCCGTCCGGACGTACAGACAGACGGACAAAAAGTATGAAAGTTGGGTATCTGAGGTCCTAGCTTTCTAACAAAAAAAGAATTTTTAAGATCCGATGGATAGAACCGATTTTGGAAGGGGGGGGGGGAAGTACGGACAGACGGAAAGACAGACAGACATACGAACAGACAGACAGATGAACATCAACCGCATTTCAATACCTACAGCGATTTAAATGACTCAAAATTGAATTTCAATGCTAATTCAATGAGAAATTCGCCGACAGATAGTAGATTTATGTCCGTCCGGACGTACAGACAGACGGACAAAAAGTATGAAAGTTGGGTATCTGAGGTCATAGCTTTCTAACAAAAAAAATAATTTTTAAGATCCGATGAATAGAACCGATTTTGGAAGGGGGGTACGGACAGACAGACAGACAGACAGACGGACATCGACCGCATGTCAATACCTACTTTTTCATTTTTTTAATTCTTTCGAATTAAAAAAAGAAAAGTAGGCTAAAAATATTTCTGGCGTTTACTCTAGGATACAAAAGTGTATCAACTTATAATAAAAGACTAGTTTTTATTTTGTTTGGATACAGAAAATAAAAATTTGTTTAGTTTCCTAGGAAATGGACTGTACCTTAAAAGAATGATGGGCATGTTTCACGTCTTGAGTGAAATATTACACAAGAATGAAAATAAGTTCGTGATTGGCTAATCAATTTAGTTTGCAGAGCATATCTTGCCATAAACCAATCACCGAAAACCCTTGAAGAATGATTCTACGTCATTGAAACAAGCCAATTAAACATGTTGCTTATTCTTACATATCGACAAAAATATGTGCGAATTTTTTTTAAGAATAATGTTACGAATAAAAAACAATGTAATTTCTTAATACCCATTATTTATTGATTAACGGTTTCTATCAATAAAAGGCATTCTTTTAAAGTTTAAAATCTACCGATACAACAAAAATAGTTCTAAGTCTAACATAGATTTTTTCAGACGATAAAACTACAAACAAAAATACAGAATAAAACATTTCGAAATCGACTTGTTGCCTAGGTGATGTCATTTATAGATGCGTTGCCAACCCAGGGGATAAATTGAAGAAAGTAAAATAAATTTCTCCTATTGTTCAAAGCCTTTTTTCGTACATAATCGAGTTTAGAAAGCCGTTGTCGTTTTAAAGAAATTCATTAGTTTAATGTAAGTTCGTTTTTTTGAAATAAATGCGTTTGAAGTTAATCTCTTGCGTATTTTTGCTGTCTACGTTATATATCGCCGTTAAATAGATTAAGTGGTATTTTCCTTTGATGAACACTTCGATTTTTTTTCATTTGAATTATTTTATTCATTACTAAAAATGTATAAAGAAAAAGAATTTGTTTCTCAAAATAAAAATATATTAGTTTATTTAGGGTTTTTTTTAAGAAAAAGATATACCGAGGACATAAAACATTACAGCCTTTATTATACATAGTGGTTAAAACGTCATCTATTAGTTGTTTAAAAGACAAACACAAATTAAATTTATAAAGAACTTGTTTTAGTGTTGAAGATATTAGGTTTGAAAAAGTTTTATTATTTATATCCTTCGAATTGAAGGTTAAATGGTATTAAATAATTTCTTTTCAGTAAATGTTCATGTGGTTATTTGAAGAAAATATAAGAAGGCATTAGTATTCAGCAGCTTTATATTTTATCGTGTTGTACTACTTGCAGGTTGTTTACATTTCATTAACAGCGCAAAAATGTATTAAAATCGAGTTTATTTCAACAATATCATGAATTAAACGAACAAAATTAGCTTGCAAGTGTGTAACGTATATTTTTATTTCTTAATTGAGTGTTTTATATTCAGAAAAAAAAAACAGTTTTAAATAAGAAAGTTTGATTTCAGCACTATTAAAGTATTCCCAAACAAACCATTCGTAAGGATGATTTGAAACTCGAGTCATTTTTTTTTATAAAACTGGGCAAAATTTAATGGGGGCTTGATAGTTGATGTCTTTGATTTTCTTGAAACTTTCAGGATATGTTAGTAGTACTATGATAAGAAAAAGTGAATTTCAGTTTTCTTAAATCCGACTTGTTTGACCTTGAGAGAAGGTCAAAGTTCGAGGCAATGGATCAACGGTACATTATATCGCCCTTCTACTTCTAAAGCCATGAGTGTCCCATGAATTTTTTTTGAAATATGGATACTACTTGATACTGGTTCCATATCAGTATAATTAGTTTTGTGGGTCACTCATGGCTTTGAAGGTCTAGGTCCTACGAAAATGGTCATTTTCGTCGATTTTGTAATGTTTCTGCTTAAGCCATAAGTGACCCACAGAAATAATTATTGTATCAATTACACACACTAAGGTAGTACTTAGAAAAATATAAAACACCATGGGTGACCCTTTGCTTTGATAGTTACAAGGTCTCAAAGTTGATCTTTTCCAAAAAATGGTCAAATTCAAATGTCAATTACTCCAGAAGCAAAGAGTCAATAACTTAGAGACATAGTTTTAAATACACTTCAAATTGAATAGTTTTAGACCCAGGTTACAAATCCATGGTACCTAACTTACATTTTTTTTATTACAGTCCATTTTATACAGTCCATTTTGAACATTTCCAAAAAAGGTCAAATTCAAATGTTAATTACTCCAGAAGCAAAGAGTCAGTAACTTGGAGACACAGTTGTAAATACACTACAAATGTTGTAGTTTTAGACCCAGGTTACAAATCCATGGGACCTAGTTTACTTTTTTTTTATTACAGTCCATTTTATATCTCCAATTCATACCTGTATGTAAACTATCTAGTGAACTATTTCCCTTTATTTGAGAGAGAGGGTAGAGCTGGAGGTCTGGGTTCGATTCCTGGGTAAGACTTGGTTGTAAATTGTACCTATATCTAGTCTTGTAATTGGGTGAAAACCTGTTAGACTGTGTGTCATAATAAATTGTATAATTATAGTAGTTTCATCTTGTTTAAAAGCTTCTCATTTTATATCATAGATTTCAGCATGATAAACAAGATCTTTGAACAAAAAATGGACTGTAATAAAAAAGGTAAGTTAGGTGACAAATATTTGTAACCTGAGTCTAAAACTACAATATTTGAAGTTTATTTACAACTGTATCTCCAAGTTATTGACTCTTCGCTTCTGGAGTTGTTGACATTTGAATTTGACCTTTGTTTGGAAATGATTAAATGTACTGTATAAAATGGACTGTAATAAAAAAAGTAAGTAAGGTGCCATGGATTTGTAACCCGGGTCTAAAAATACAATATTTGAATGGTATTTACATAATATAAAATAATATTATTATCATTTCAAGATTTTTGAATTAGAAATTCAAACCATTTAATACAAAGTAGTTACAAAGGTTTGTGCTCTTCCGTTACTGAATTTGATTACCTTTTGAGGTTAAGAGGGACTGTCAGTCCCATAGAGCTAATGCAATAGTTTTCAAATCACAACTTTGCAAAAGAATTGCTTTGTCATGTTATCCCATTTTCACCAGGTTATGGGAATCATCATATCAATTTAATTACAAATTGTTGTTATCAATTTAAAACAAAATTGAAAAAAAATAACCTCCGGTTATTAAAGTATTAAATGATAAAATTTTAAAATAGTGTCGCCATCTGCTGTATATTTTTGGCATTTTATAACTTTAAAAATATATAATTATATTACTAGATTAAATTTTCGTAAAATTTTTTCTTCATTTCGACGTTATGTTGATTCCCATACCTGGGAAAAAAGGGCTAACATGGCAAAGCAATACTTCTGCTGAAGTTGTGATTTCAAAACTAATGCATTAGCTCTATGGGACTGATAGTCCCTCTTAAAGAAGTTAAAAAATTGTAAAGGGATTTTTAAAAACTTCCACATCTTGAACAAAACCAATATTTTTATTAATGACTTAAAAAGATATTTATAATTAAAATATCAATCAAAGTGTTGTTTTACTATTTGTTTTGCATTTTTATCTAGGTGTGAGTATCTTAATAACAACAAAACCAAGCAAAGTTGATAAGAAAATATTATTTGATTGTTTAGTTATCAATAACGGATGCCATAGTTAATCTACAATTATCGACTCAAATTTAAAAATTGTAAAAATCTTTTGAAAAAACTAATGCATTAATTACCATATAATATTTTCCCTTTGAATTTGTTTTGGTTTGTTGTTATTGTCGCAATGTGGTTTGTGGTCTCAGTATTTAAAAATAATTATTAATTAAAGAAAATATGTGAAACATGTCATGCAATCTAAATCAATAAATCAAGTGGTGGTTAGTACTCTAATGAGTTGCGTTGTGTAACAAATATACATACATATAATAATTAGGGTAGCGACTTCCCTATTCAGATTCAATAATTTCCCAAATATCTTAGTTTGAATATAAAGAATTTAAATATCCAATCTTAACTATGTGCTAAATGAAGAATGCCAATTTTGTAAAGAAAATCTTATTTTTATTATTACTCAAATTCATAATTTTTATAGTCATGAGAATTATCAAATATCCTAAAAAAATACGGATCTATTTCTTTTTGAGGATCGGAGAATGGACTGTGAATTAATAAAAGGTATTAAATCTCCCAAATAATAAGAATTGTGGTACATGTATTCTGCCCCTTCAAAATGAGAACTGATTATCTAAAAATAACACTCACATATTGTCGAGCTGATTGTGCTCCTAGACTGGGACGGATACTCCCACAGGGGTAGCTATTGCCGGACATCTTAGGATTCACTGGAGCTTATAGTTCATAACGAGAAAGGTACGGCTGCGTTCAGAGGGGCACTAGATGAGGGAGTAGATTGCTAGACGCTGCCGACATCCATGGGACATCCTCCGGTAGAGAAGTGAGCTGAAGATGAGCTGCTGGTGAAGCGCGGGTCCGGTAAGATCAGGGGCTGGGGCGGCAACCAACTCCGGTCGGTAACCAGGAAATGTGGCAGGCTCCTCAAAGGAGATGATCATCAGGGTTGGGAAAGCTATAGCGAGCTTTCAGGCAAGGACTTCCCGGAACGGATCCGCATTATCCCTAGACGACTTTTTTGAAATCAAGGTCTGGGGCGGCAATGCGCAGCAAACAGTTCCAAAGTGAAAGGATGTTCTTTTTATTTCAAATGATAGTTGAGTTCTCAAGTTTTTTTAGCTCCTCAGCTACATATATCAGTTGGGTCCTCTTGGACTGTTGAACCCGCCCCCTGCTATTGGACCGCCTCCTGGCTTGTTATTGGTTTCAATGTTTCTTCTGGGTTGCCCTTATTTAAGTGTCATTGGTTTCCAGTTGTTTCACTGTGTTGCCGAAATCCAATGAGATCCCTGAGAAAGTTTGCTTCTGCAGACCTCCTTCTCAGAAAAAGTAAGCCCCCCCCCTGGGAATTCAGTCGCCACGAATTCTGCAACTGTCAATCCGCTCGACAAGAAAATGAATTTATTGGCCTATTTTATGGCCTTAGCCTTACTATCAGAAAACCCCGTCTCCGCGTCTCCAAACCACTCCGAATTGCATTTCTATAGTGAGAACGTTCTGATAAAAAAGAAGTGATGCCTAATTGTAAACATCAATTACTGGCCATCACGACAGTTATTACTTTTTTTATACTTGATGAAATATTCAAATAATATTTTTAAGAGAAAAAAAGTTTTTCAATTTACTTTATTATTTGAAGATTGTTTTATCATCAATATCTTCTGGAAAGTTTAATTGCATTCGCCATAACGCATATTAAGATGATTTTATAGTTCTTTGTAAAACTAATTTTTGGTGTGGCGCAGTATGGCCCTTGCGCCATAAAACCCAAATGCCCTTGCGCCATAAAACCCAAACATCCATCCATCCATATTTTTGGTGTGCAAGCAGTTAAACATGTATACTCTTCATTTTATGTTATTTACCATTAAAAAAATCTTCAACAAACCAAATAACTATTTTCCTTTACATTATTTTCTTCAAAAAACCCAAACTAATCACTCTAATCTTAAATCCATTACAATAATTACCTAAATAAAATTAATTACGACCCAATTTCAAAAAAAGTTTTATTGCTAAACAGAATCTTATAACCCCAGGGGGTTATTACGCTTCCGCTTCTGTAATGTCCTGTGACCACACTTGAAGCGTTTCTTATGTAGGTCATCAAGGCCACCCCAAATGACCGCAATTGTTGACCATTAAGGTTTCAAGCCCCCCTGAAAACTAATTTATCCTTCGTGGTACTGTAATGGGATCGTGTTAAGGGTCTATGAGTTGGTGGTATGTTGAGGATAGCAGTTACGATGTGTTTGTGCTATTGCTTTTGGAATTGGTCAGGGACTGAGAAATTAAACTAGACTTGCTCATTGTAGAGGTCCGCCTCACACGCAACCTCAATTAACATCCGCCACAAGATGGGACTGATTTACTTCTGCGTTACTACCAGCCATTTAGATTACAACAAACATCGTAGTATTTAAGCCGAAGCAAATTGGTCTTCACCTTTTACAATGACATTCAAAAATAAGCCCACGCTCAAACAATGATTAAGTCAGTTCTGCTGTATGCCTCACCGGCTTGGGTTGCAGAGTACGAAGAACTCACAGAGACAAATTACAGACATATCAGATCAAGGCACTACGCAAAAGAATCCCTCATACCCCTTGGTTTGTTGGGAACTCCATTTTACACAAATACCTTGGAATTGACATTATTGACACAGCTATTCTCACAGCTTCACACAATTACAACATGTCCCTACAGAACAGCACCTTTGACAACCTCATTATTAGGACACTTTTTTTTTAATAAATTTAAAGTTGGTGCACCAAAATTTTGGTCTAAATTGGTGGTTTTGTTAATTATTTAAAACACAATAATACATAGTACCTCTTCATTGATTTTCAAATAAGTTATTTTAAACTTTTGAAAATGATGGGGAATTTTTTTTTCAAAATTGCTTTATTAATAATGATATTATATTAAGTTAGATTTTCATAAATTTTTTAATTAAATGCAAAAAAATAATTGACAGTAACATAATTCATCAAATATTTTTTTTTGGATTATGAATGAAGCTCAAATGAATTTAGTTGACTTGGTTGCAATGGTATAAACGTCAAACACTGCATCGTATTTTTAACTCTGGAAATGCAACAAGGGCGGCACAAAAATAGGCTTTTTACAAAAAAGAAGACAATAATAACGTTTAACGCTCAAAACTAACTATTGGTAACTTAATAATTTTCAGCAGGTTAACTGGCACATATTGTTAGTTTCTTATCATCTTTAGACCATGTCACTTGTATCCGGTTATTCCCTCTGCCATTTAGAGGAAACCCAAACCACCTATTTAGGAACAGATCGTTAAATCTTTAGTTGTTTCTGCTAGAGTTCCATACTTTATTTAAGAATCGACTATGGTGAAGTTTTGTATCTGTTTGCTTTGATGACGTAAAATACGCTTGATGAATCGATTTAAGAAAATGTAGCATAAAAGATTTACTTCACATATAGACACGATAATTTTTAGAAAACTTAATCTATGAGATTTTTTTTATTTCTGTTTATTTTAATATTTATAGTCAACAATAATGAAAATGTTTATGGATTTTGTTATTCATATCATTTTATGCATATCGACAACTTTTACATAATTCACATTCCAGATACAAAATATGTCCATAAAAAAAGAGTAGACTATGATAAATATTTAAAAGGTAACTTCTAGTGAACAAGAAAAACAAACGTATTCTTGCAGTGCAGCATAGTTTAGCTCCAGAATAAATTATTTTAGTGAGTGTAAAGATTTATTAATATTTGAAATTTCGTGTAGGATTTCATCGACTGTAATTACTGTCCCATTTGATGATCCAACAAAGCATTGTAAGCAAGTATATGCAGCTGTATTCAAGAATCTGCATAAATCACAACAGAAAAAATACAAATTAGAATTCCACAGAATTTTTTTAATAAAAAATAATATTAATTTATTGAAATATAAAAATACGAAAGTAATACAATGCTTTAAAAACAAATATATTCTTTCGTATATACAGCCGCATTCACGAATACGCATATTGGAATAAAATAAAAAAAAATGGCGAAATAAAAAAAATAGTTATTGCAGAAGTGCCTACATTAAACTAACCTTTAAAATGATAATTGCTGAACCTTTTGATAATGAATAGTGTTATTATATTAAAATATATCTATATAAAACTGAAAACAATGCCGTAAGAAACAAATACATTCTTTCGAATATACAGCCGTATTCACAAATCTGCATACATCACAACAAGAATAAAAAGAAATGGTGAAAACCGAAACCAGAATTCCGTAATACTTATCACAGAAGACCCTACATTTAAACAACCTACAAAATGATAATTACAGAATTTTTAATAAAAAAAAGTAGTGTTAATCCCTCTTTGGAGGTTCTAGCAACCATTTTCCATGGGATATCCATGGGCACGACATCAACAGTAGTGCTAATCTATTCAAGTATAAAGAAAACTAAAAATAAAACAATGCCTTACGAAACAAATATATTCTTTCGAATATACAACCGTATTCACGAATATACACAATAAGAATAAAAAAATGGCGAAAAACGAAACCAGAATTCTACAACAAAACTCACAGGAGCGTCTACATTCCGTCAACCTACAATGATAATTACTGAATTTTTAAATAAAAGAAAAAAACGTAGTGTTAATTTTTTCAAATATAAAACAAGTAGGGGTTTGTAACAGATTCTGTCACTCGAACCGCTTCCACACATTTGTGTTTAACAGGAAAAAAGTTGCCAAACACAAAATTAATTCTATTATAAACATTTGGCTAGTTTCATTTTTTTTATTTCGAAATTTCAATAATTATTTCTTCAATAGTTATTATCGTTTGCAAAAATTAATTTATCTTTCAAAGAATAAATTTGTAATATTCCTCTCTTTTAAATAGAACCAAAACATTTCATATTAACATACAAATAAAGAATCTCTTAGTGAAATATGTTTGACGTCATTTGAAACTGATTGATGTCGTAAAAATAAATTTCTTTCAATTAATTCTTTTAAAGAATTAAAGTTTCTCGAGTGAGTGTTGTGAATGGCAATGGTGATTTAATTCTAATAAAAATGGCTTCTTATTCTTTTTAAATGAGCATTACATTTTGCAGTTTTTTTAAATAATAAAAGTACTTTGAATTCGAATTTTTTCTGAGATTTTCATTGTCTTCTAAATTCAATGCGCTGATTTTTTTTGACGTATCACACTTTCCTGTAGCATTTGTAGTTTTGGCTATGAAAGTGAGTGACAGACGGATCGACGGACAGACAGACAGACAGACGGACTGAACGATTATAATACCTTTCACTTTTTACGTTATAAACGTAGTGTGGAAGCTAAAATAAAACCTAAAACAATGGCTTAAGAAAACAAATATATTGTTTTGAATATACAGCCGTATTCACGAATATGCATAAATCATAAAAAGAATAAAAAAATTGTGAAATCCCAAACCAGAATTCCACAACAAAGCTCACAGGAGCGTCTACATTCCGACAATTTGGAAGACGAATGTGTGAAATGTGCTCCGCGCCTGAAGGAGCTCTATCAAATTTCAATTTCTCTAAAAATTCTTATGTAAAAGATTCACAGCAAGGATTTTTATCTTCCTGTGGGAAAAACGCATAGAAGAATGTCCACTGTGCGTAAAATTGCGGCAGCAAAAAGAAATATGTTTTTCGCTGCTGTCTTGTTCTAGTCCTGCTTATCTCTCTTTTTTTTTAAAATAAAAGTTTTGTTTTAATATTTTATGGTATGTTTTTATTTAATAATTCCGTTAGAAAATGCAATAGAATACTGACACATTTATATTACATTTGTTATGTATATTTGAAACTTGAATCGTAAGGATCTTTAAAACGAATAATTTGTAAGACTTTTTTTTTAAAGTACGCTATTTATATTAAATTTTCTTTTTAAAAATCGTGATATTTTAATGTTTTCTTTTTAAATGTATTATCTCTCCGTGTTTATCTTCCATAAAAAGTTTGTTTTAAGCTCTTTATTTTTGTTTCTAAATCAAATCTATTGTAAGTACACTATAGTCATCTTTTGATTCATAACTTCTTCAATTCAGAAGTAGTATTTACGATTACTCCTAACGAAGTAACGCTTTTTCTTAATATTAACTATGAACTAGAATAAGGATTCTTTATTAATGATAGATATTAGGATATTTAAGTCTAATATCTATCATTAATAAAGTATTCATATCTGTTTTATAAAGACAACACACGTATGTTTACAATAAAGCGACTTAGCAACAACAAATAGTAAACAAACCCTAAGTTACTGTCGCAGTACAAAGCATGGGTGTACGTCTGGAAAAAAAGTATATACTTTTCCTTAAATCTCAGCTTTGTTTCGAAGAAAACTAGCGAGAACTCTTTCTCTGATTGTATAGTGTCATCAAATTAGTTAACAAATGTATTTATCTCGCGGATCTTGTATATATTTTACATAACTGTATATCTTGCTTATTCATATTTATCCAGATAGCCTGGTTGGTAGCGTGTTGGAGTGACGACATCCATCCATTGGACGAAATGGACGACATCCATCTATTTTTACTTTGAACTAGAATGTTCAAACTTTCTAAAAATATCAATACATTAGAGTCGATATCGAAGCTGCAGATTTATTATTGTGTAAAAATATGACTTATATACTCTATATACTTACTGATACTACTATATACTACATATACTGACTTTATACTTACTTATATACTTATGACTTATAGTATCAAGCAGATTTTGAAGCTTGCAAAAAGGTGTTCAGTAATTTATGAGACATTTTGGATTAAAACAAACGTTTGAATTTCCTATAAAACTTGCAGATATTATTTGTTTTTATTCATAGCGCACCCGAAAAATGTGTATTTTAACCTTTCGAAACCTTAAATTCCACTAAATTGAAGTGACCCTCAGCAAATGTTTAACTTTTTCAAACTTGTGTGTAAAACATACTTCCAAATACATATAATAAGTGTTTGAAAATATGTTTATATAAAGAATATATGTGTCAAATTTTGCAAGGTGTGACGAGGTTAAAGTTAGATAAAATTTTCCAAAACAATGTCCAGACCACTAAAAAAATGAAATTTTCCTAACATGCCATAACCTTTCTTTCTTACTTTTTTTAAATACCTTTTTCCATCATAAAAACGTATTTAAATCAGAATAAAAACTTCCACTAAATAAATAGAGAAAAAAGTTCGTAATGCGAAAAGAAGTTTCTAGAAAATCCATTTTAAAAATCCGCTGGCCTGTCATAACAGAGAGGAGTGATTACATATTTCTTCATTAAAAATATTTAAAATGCCGAACTAGAAAAAAATGATATAACCTTTTCTAGACGTTAAGTATAAGCTCATTAATATATGCGGATAGCAAAATAAGGGTTCTTTAGGAATTAAATCTTTAAAGAAATCCGAACTTTGGCGTCACAGAAATGTAAGCGCCATAAGAATAATTTCAGTTTAAAAAAAATGTTTTTGAAGCATGAACTATAATGAACACAACAGAGTGTTTAAATTCTTATATTTATGTACTTTCTACAAATAAATAACTTAATTTAAAAGAACATTCTGTTGAAATTAGTCATAGAAAAAGGAATTTAACATGTACTGCCAAAAGTTTTTTGAATAGTTATATATTTTTTTAAGGGTTCCTTGGTATGGTCAGAGATGGATATTACAAAAAAAAAAGATCTTGGAAGAGACTCAAATAATTATCGATCAAAAACAATCTGTAGTTACTATACAGCTTTTGAAAAAACGTAAAGTAATTGCAACAGGAATACCATTCAAAAGCTCTTTCTCTAGGATACTAAATCATAGTAACACAGGATACATTGCGATTACGTCTGTTTGTCGTCTCTATATCATAATGTCAGAATGATATCGAAGTGTTATCAAAATATCATTAAATATTCTATATTACTAGGGAAAGCACTCGAGATTTCGAACTCAACTCTTTAAACAACAACAAAGAAAAGATGACGAAATTGTATTGAATATTCGCATATAGATTGTTACTTGCACCAACACAGCTTCAAACTCTGAAACCATTTTTTTTATGAGTGTTTATTTAAATGCAAAGCATAGCATAATACATATTTAGAGTAACTATGCTCAAAAACTATCGAACGGTTTATTGTATTTTCGTATTAATAAAGTTCACTGCGAGTTGCAAACTAATGGTGTTGATTAACAGGGGTTATATACGAGTATGTCTACAATTTAACTCAGTCATTTATTCTTGGTTAATCGTCTGCTTTATAGGAACTGTGAATAATTTCAGGAGGTCAAAAATAAAAAATATATTCCTTTTTCTACCTATTAAAAAATGGTCATGTAAAGACTATTCACCATTGTAACCACATGTAATACTGAATGTATAAAAGGACAGTCTGTCTGGCGAAGTATGAAATCAGAGATTCTATGGAATGCTTTATCAAGTAGGCGAAGTATATAATACTAATTATCAAATATTATATACTAGTTTTTGTAGAAGCTAAATTAAAACAAATAACACTAATAAGTGACTAGTTTTTTTATACTAATATTATGCATTAATTTGCTTTATTGTTTAAAAGTGTACAATATTTGATAATTAGTATTGTGAACTTTTCCTACGAAATCAGACTTTCTATAGAGAAAAAAATCTCTACTCTTTTACTTTGCAGGTAACATATTCAAACACATCTTATTTCGGAAAATTAAATATATAATTTAACATGGATGCAAAATAATGAAGGAAACTTGGCAGAAACACCAGTAATCTGTGGAATGGAGAAGCCGTAGATTATCAATAGAGCGAATTAATGGAGCAATAAATAAATCTCTTCCCAGCCTCTTGATATAGCTCTATTGCTGTATCATTCAAATACTTCTCCGATATTCGTACAAAACATTTATTATCTTACTTAACCCTTTAACTTCTAAAACGGCCCGGACGGCCGTACTAGTAAGGATTCGATTATTTTATTCATATAACAAGTTACGCGGCAATAAAGTGCTTACGTAGCGAAAGTGTTAAATTTCTGTAAATATCACATTGTTGTGACAAGAATCTTTTAATATCTATATTATATATTTTTCAACATAAATATTATATATTTTTCAACATCCATATTGTATATTCCAACAACCCTATTAAATCAGATCTCAATTATAAAACAAAAATTAAAGAACTTACCTTCGAATCTTACTCATGTCAAAGTTAAAAAATCTCTTATTTTAATTTGTCTGTTGTCAAAATTCAAAAAGCTCATGCTTGAAAAGTACGTAGATTACAACTCTATCAAATCAACGTAGCGAAGTGAATTGGGAAAATACTTGTAATAGCTCATTACCTTGGAAGAAATAAGCTAAGAAGAATTTTATGAGTATTTGGGAAATGGGATTAACTTAGGACGTGTGTGTTACTAAAAAATAGTTTTAACTTTAATTTGCTTTTTCAGGACATTTTGATTATATGAGAAAATTTCAGGTTTTCTAATGATAGGGTAAATCTAACAACATAATGGCTTTTGGTAATAGCTTTTTTTTTTAACAGATTTAATTCAGTTTTATGTCAATAATTTCAGTATTTTATTCTGAAATTTTTTTGACAATGGCTTTAGTTGTTATGATTTTATCTCAAATAAAGGTAATAGTTTTTTTTTTGGAAAATGAAGATGTATTTAGTCTAATAAACAAACCCCACAAATTTGTTTTTTAAAATGAATAAAAATAAAATAAAAAATACTAATACAAATATATAGTATAAACAAGTGTTTATTATTTTCACTTTATTTTTCAAAGCGTTAAAATATGCTCGTTTAATTTTTCTCTTTTAAATTTATTGATGGACACATATTTGATTTTTTTAAAATACGAGTATGTTTAGGAGGAACCCAAATTAATTATTATATGAAAATATGATTGTTCTAAATAGAAGATTGGTGAACAACAATAGTGAAGATGCGCGTACCTAGGACCACCTTGTACTTAGGTTCACTACCCATAATTTAAAAAATATTTGCTTCTAAGCGTTGTTACTTATAATGAAAAATACTAACTCTCTCCAATTGACTTTATTTGAACTACTTATAAGTCTTTGATACGAAGACTTTGGTAAGTTAAATGTTTAAAAAGGTTTTTGGTGAGCAAAAGTAACTTTTTTATTCTCTTTCTATTCTTTATTTTTTTAAGTAAGTTAAAAAAAATTTGGTATTAAACTCTACTAAAAAACATAGCTTCTAAGCTCAAATATCAAATCATGTACTTATTAAAACTCATTTCCGTTTCGGTCCTCATTCAGTTTTTGAATAAAAGATATTTTGTATAAAAAAAATACAAAGTCTTGTACCAAGGGGCTTGTATATGCCTTGTACTTAGGGCCATGGTTACTAATATCCGAGGCAAAAAAAAATTAAAAATGAAAATACAACATTTTACTTGCGTTAAAAGTTACTTATAATATGTGTTTTTTGGTATTTGTAAATTAATAGCATCTACTTTTTTATGTTCGCCAATATGGTCCTTGTGACTTTAGGTGTTCTGACTACATTATATATTTTTTTATTTGTTTATTTTCCTTCGAGTTCTTTTTTGTTTGCAATAAAATCATTGTTATTTATTGTTGTTGTTATTGTTATTAGTATTTATTGTTGATGTTGTTATTGTTATTATTATTATTGTTGTTGTTATTGTTATATTATTTATTGTTTGTTATTGTTATTATTATTATTATTATTTATTGTTGTTGTTATTGTTATTATTATTATTTATTGTTGTTGTTATTGTTTTATTTATTGTTGTTATTATTGTTATTATATTTATTGTTGATGTGTTATTATTTTTATTGTTGTATTATTATTTATTGTTGTTATTGTTATTATTATTATTTATTGTTGTTATTGTTACTATTTTTTATTGTTATTATTATTATTACCAAAAGTGTTTTATTTTATCCCCTCTCTTTTCCGTTATACTCTTGGAACGATATTTTACTTCTAACTTCTTAACTTTTTCTTGTCACCGACATACTTTTTCTAGCCCATCTCTTTTGCAATTTCCTTGGAGCATATCGGCTTGCAACAAAAACACAGATAATTCCGTATTCATTTATTTTTCTCTCTTGTTGTGCTACGGGTCCAACTAAGGCGCAGAATAAATTACATCGAAGACATCCATTCTTTTCTTGGGATCGGGTTATCCGTGTATCAATCTCGCTAAGCGAAGAAATATTGTTTCTTCTTGCTCAAGACCTCTTCTTAAGTTCTTTTTGCAAGAATAGTTGCGCGTATCGGTATAGATGGTTGTTTGTTGGGAGACTAAGACGCTTTTGCTTATGAAGCATTTTGTACTAACCCCTAATCCCTGAAGGGGAGCCAGACCCCAACAAATTTTCAAAAATGACATTTCAATGTTTTTAGTGTTTCTTAAAATATGAAATCTGAGCTTTTCAACGATATCTTACATAAAAAATTCGATTACTGGAAGTATTTTTAATATTTTTAAAAACAAACGTTGTTTTGGTAAAATCCAGTCATGTTTTATTGGTAAGAAACCACTATTGTTTACTTTAAATGGTTATATCTCAAAACTTACTTTTTCAAAATGCATGTACATTTTTCTCAAAATCTACTGTAAGTATCAGCTTGAAATTTGTTATACGTATTTAAGAAGTTTGTTTCTAAAACCGCTGGAGGGATTCGACTGTAAATATCTTACTTTTTTTTTTTTAATATTATTGATTTTTTTTAGGTAAAAAAATATGTAGTTTCACTTAAAAAATTATAATTTAAAAACTAAACAAATTTTTTGAAATGCTATTAAAGTATAGTTAAACATCCATTTAACAACTAGTAAAAATTTCATTAAAAAGTATCAAATAGATTCTGAGAAAAAGGTACATAAAAAAGGTCATTTTAACATGGCCTTCAATGGAGGGCTCCAGTCCCCCTGTAGGGATGGAGAGTAGGTGTTCTTTTTTGAGCGAAAACACACTCAAAAGAAGTGAATGTTGAAAAATATTTCGTTCTTTTTTTAAGTGAAAAATTCACTCTTTTGTTTAAGAGTGTATGAATCCTTTATTAATGATAGATATTAGACTTAAATATCCATATCTATAAATCTATCGCATAATTGTAACGAACTAAAAATCAATTTTAGGGTTTACAGATAGTAATAAGTGAATAGTTATTGTTTACTGCTAAATGCGTTACACAAAGCCTGCCTTTTTAGAAACAAACAGCCCGTTATATATTTTTTGCTTCTTTTTGCACTGTTCCTATGTGTCATTTCGAAGTAAGAAAACTTTTATGTTTATTGTAATTTATGTATACGAGTCATTTCAGGTGATACTATTTAGGAACCACCCTCAACACCGATGTTGAAGAGTTCATTGCTAACTCATGTTTCACTGAAGAGGGCAGCACCACTACTAACGTTGAGTCTACTACGCAAGTTCTCTGTTCGAGAACTACGCGACGACAGCACTACCGACCGTAAGTAGATCCTACGAATTCATTTAGAGACAGAATTGATATGGGGGAAAAGGATGAATTTTTTAATTTCTACTTCATTCGGTTGGCATTACTCGAACTCGCAAATTAGGGATGTCACTCCAACACTCTACCAACCAGGCTATCTCGGACCGGTATAGATGGTTTCTGCCGTGTGTTCTTGCTTGGATAAATATGAATAAGAAAGATATACAGTTATGTAAAAGATATACAAGATCCACGAGATAATACATTTGTTAAATAATTTGATGACACTATACTATACAATCGGAAAAAAGAGTTCTCGCTAGTTTTCTTCGAAACGAAGCTGATATTTAAGGAAAAATATATACTTTTTTTCAGAGGTACACCCATGCTTTGTACTGCGACGGTAACTTATGGTTTGTTTACTATTTGTTGTTGCTAAGTCGCTTTATTGTAAACATACGTGTTTTGTCTTTATAAAACAAGTACACTCTTAAAAAATACGAGCGATTTTAACTCGGTCTGAGTTAATTTTCACTCTTTTCCAGGGTTGAAAATGCACTTTCCCTATAGGAGTGAATTTCACTCTTTTTGCGGAGTGTTTTTTTCACTCCTTTCTGTTAAGCCACTTTCATCCTTTCTAAGTGGCCATTTACAAAAAATTCACGCAACCAATGGCCATTGGTTGCGTGAAGTTTGTCAGACGTGCACCCTTAGATGGCCCCACGTCCGAAGTCACTGATGAGGTTCTGCCCGGGCCGGGTTTTGATCCAGGGACCTCTTGCGTGCGAGCCCAATACTGAACCGTCTGCTACAAAGTAAAACTAGGTCGCGAGGGCTAGTATTGGGTATTTGTGCTGACCGCCACAGAACCAATGAAAACTTTTTAAAATCACTCTTTTATGAGACGAATTGAAATTCTTTTCGAAACGGAGTGAATTTGTCATTCACTCTATTAAAGGGGATTCTAAAATCGCTCTCTTTCTTCAAAGTGATCTTTTTTGAGCGAAAACACACTCAGAAGGAGTGAATGTTGTTGAAAAATATTTCGTTCTTTTTTTTAGTGAAAAATTCACTCTTTTGTTTTAAGAGTGTATGATTCCTTTATTAATGATAGGTATTAGACTTAAATATCCATATCTTTTAATCTATCGCATAATTGTAACAAACTAAAAATAAATTTTAGGGTTTACAAATAGTAATAAGTGAATAGTTATTGTTTACTGCTAAATGGCGTTAGATAAGCCTTGCCTTTTTAGAAACAAACAGCCCGTTATATATTTTTTGCTGCTTTTTGCAGTGTTCCTATGTGTCATTTCTAAGTAAGAAAACTTTTCTATTCATTGTAATTTATATATACGAGTCATTTCAGGTGATACTATTTTTTTTTGTCAAATTCTCCATTGGGTCGAAATACCTGATGGCTCTAGGCTTGAATTAAAATTCGAGCTAAAACTGAAGTGCTTTATAAAATTACCAATGGTAACAGAATCCAACGAAATTGCTCTTATTTAATATACTACTACGAAACAAAAGCTTTCAAACACACATAACAACAACATATATTTTAATAATAATTTCAACTGTTATTTAGTGCGAAAAACATGCTTAAAAGACTAGAATGTTATTGTCTTACAGATCCCAAACTTACCGGGATGGCTTTGTTCTCTGGGACTAACTGCAACAAGAAAGGGTTTTTACTGGATGACAACAGTAGTATACGGAAGTGAGAAAAGTTTTTGTACTAGGCCTTGATTATCTCACAGATATTTTATTTAGTAGGATGCAGAGAAAAGTGCGATGCTGATAGTAGATGGATTCTGGTGAAATTGAGTATTTTTTTTTGGTATGGAGAATATTCAGAAATAACATTTTGACAAAAGTACTATTTTTATCGACGTTATTTAGAATATGCTCAATTAAATAAATTATGTTTCTTATTTTTTTTTGTAAAAAATAGCCTGGTAGAAAGGATTATGATTATTCTTACTCATAGAGCATCATCATATAGTTATCATCAGCATAGTTTGAATAATATTTTTACCGAAACCAACATTTAGTTTCGTATATGTAGCAAGTGTCACAAACACCTCTCATCAACTTTTAACTTAGAGAAGGGCTTTAAATGTCCAAAAAAGCTTATTTAAGTGGGGCTTCTAGTTATTAAAATAAGCTTTACATAAAAAAATGAACTCATAGAAGTTTTCAACGCATACTGTTAAACATTTTGTAATTGGTTTCACCATAATAATGGTTCCTAGTAGCTGCAACATGGCTCATAGTTCCTGTAGCAGCTAAAATGTTTCTCCATATTTTTTGAATTTGGTAAAACCATTTTTCAGGTCTTGGGAGCAAAAATTTGAGAATAACTTGTGAAACATTTCACTGCACAGCCGTCGCAGCTATACAAAAGAACCATTTTTTGTATGAAACCAAGTGCCAAAATTTTAACAGTGCTTTGTGCAAATAACCAGGCACTATTTAAAGCCAGAATCCAAGCTAAGTAACTATTTTTAAGTATTTTCTTAAGAAATGGCTCTAAAACACAGCTGCATTTCTTTAGAACATGATCAGATTTTAATCTTCATTCCCCGTTAAAGAATGAATTGTATATTTTGAAATTTATTGTTAAATTAGATTATTTTATTATGAAATAGATATTTTTTGTTGCACTATAGAGAACTATTGGTGTTGGACGAGGCTGCAACCTGAAATTGCAACCAACGAAACCGTATATTGACTTCGAAGGTAACTTACCAACATATCCTTCATGACATGCCGCCTTAATGGGGACCGGAGCCCTCCATTGAAGCCCATCTTAAAATGACTTTTTTTTATGTGCCTTTTTCTCAAAATCTATTTGATACTTTTAATTGAAATTTTTACTAGTTATTAAACGGATGTTCAAAAATACTGGAGACGTTTTTAAAATTATTGTTTAGTTTTTAATTTATAAGTTTTTAAGTGAAACTACATATTTTTTACCTAAAAAACATCAAAAATATTAAAAAGAAAAAAAAAGTAAGATAGTTATACTCAAATCCCTCCAGTGCTTTTAGATACCAACTCTTTAAATACGTATAAAAAATTTCAGGATGATACTTATAATCGATTCTGAGAAAAAGGTACATCAACATTGAAAAAGTTAGTTTTGAGATATAAGCGTTTAAAGTAAACAATGGTGGTTTCTTTCCTATAAAGCATGAATGGATTTTACCTCAACAACATTGAAAAAATATATTAAAAATACTTCTAGTACTAAAAATTTTTATTGTAAGATATCGTTGTAAAGCTAAGATTTCATATTTTAAGAAACACTGAAGACATTGAAATGGCATTTTTGAAAAATTTTAAGGGTCTGGTCCCCCTTAACGCATCAGACCCCACAGTCCCCCAATATCATATAGAAGTACACCTAGAATCCAGACTTGAATTCCATACTGAATTAAGTTCAGCTCTTTAAAACAAAAGCATTCAAAACCTCAAACCTGAAAGTTTTTCTACTATTCTGTATTATTCCTAACTCAAAGAATGACTACATTCAACACTATAAATCACGAATAAAGACCATCAAATCCAATAAAAATATTCCAATATTTCATCCGAATCCAGACTCACAAAAGAAGAAAAACCTCATCTAATTGGGACTTTGAATGAAACAATCTCTTCTCATTCATACACACTGACATCTTCTCCGAGCCATAAGTAAGACGCTCCTGTTTTGTCCGGGATAAAACTGGATAATTAATCAGGCCTCAAAAAGTGCCTCCTCTGTGATTAATGGAAAGGGGCACTTCAAAACTCAGGGCCTCTTTTGATTAATCGCCTTACAGCTAAATATTCCTTTAAGCTTGGTAAGAATGGCACTGGGAGGGCATGACAAAGGTGTAACTGAGTTTTTTTTTGTCGAAATGATTTTCAAGAGTAAGAGAATATTCTAGTATTAATCATCACATGATAGTAAGAAAAAGAAGGAAAAGTCTAAAAAATTCAAAATCAGACCATAGCGATTTTTTTTAAATGCAATTGGTTCTAAATTACTTGACTAAAATATTTTAGTGGCAGATGTGCGAGCGAAGCTATCCTAATCCCACGCGGTTGCCGGGGTGCGAGTGATGGTCAGCAGAAAGCAGATACCTTAGTATAATGAAAATTCGTCACTTCACAGTTAAAAATTTCGGTGCAAGATTGTACCGAAATGCTGGAGATTTCCAACTGCCACCACTTTTTGGAACGTTGATTTACCTCTTTCATGATGTATCAAAGTTATGGTTTTACCATAAAAATGATAATTAACTCTTCAAATAGAGATGCTAGAAAGAAAGTTACTGGATTCTGGTGCAATCTTGTGTACCAAACTTTTTAACAAAATTGATCGTGGTTCAAAATTACGGCATCCGTCGCCAAAAGCCCAAGTGTGGCTATTGTGAGAAGCAAAACCAACCTAATCCAGAAAGAAATATAATATTGAGTGAAAAACAACGATGAGGTTAAAAAAATATATTTTACCGAAAATAAATAACCCTTCGTGATTGTTTCAAAACAAAGCAGATAGATTATATTGTGGCTATAAACAAAGTGCGTACAACTAATTTTTAATCGGTTATTAATTGCCAACTGAGCATTAATAATTTTATTTATTTGTTAATTAATAGGGCTTATAAATTATTTTAAACTATTTTAATTGATAACTAATGAAATTGTTCATTAATTTAAGATAATGTATAATGCTCTACATTAAGTCTTACTTATCGCTTCTAAACTTGTTACTTCAAAAGAGAAACTCTGGGAGTTTTAATAATCTGTAACATATTTATTGACATAATAATTTATAATATTTTTTTGACTAATTTTATTAAGGTAATTTTATTTATTTAAGTCTTTTTAGAATTTTCATGCTAATTTTATTAAAAATTAGTATTGTGTCAGGAACAACTTTGTCAAACTGTTGGAGTGATTAAAAGGGCTTTTGAAAATCTTAAAGACGTGCTTCTATTTTTGTTATGTTGAAAAGGTTCCGTGTCTTCAAAAGGGAAGACAATATTTAACTGTTATATTCTCATGTTTTTTTCAGCGTCCCCAGGATATAGATAAGTCATTACAAATTTATTTTTCAGAGTTACCCTAGAAGAGAAGCACTTGCTGTCACACCTCATGATCACACCTCAAAGCTGTGATCATATAAATGATCATAAGATTATTTTATTAAATTAAAAAAGGCTATAATTTTTTTTTATTAAAGTGTAATGTAATCGCTTCCGGCTGCCTATTTCTAGCCTTCTTTAGGAGCTTTAACACAGCCAATTGCGCTTCGTAATTTAGAACCCTGGTCAAGTGACGAGGTCGACACCTGAGCGGGCACCCAACGGAACTTCGAGTACGCTAACGCCGTCCGACTCCACAGATTTAACGAACAAGTATATCGCAGTGTACTCGGTCACCCCGGTGATTTTTAGAGGATTTTTTTCCCCACGAATACGTCTATAGTATGGCTATGTCAAGGACAGAACCAAAAACCTTCTCGGTGAGAGGCTCGTCGCTTACACCCTTCGGCCACCGAGAGGCCTTTATTAAAGTTTTGAATAAGTTTGCGAAATTGTCGAGTTTTTTTCTGAGGTTTACCTCTTATATTTTTTTTTCAATAAATTGAAATATAAGTCATGAGTAAGTTTCAGGTCAGAGTGGCAACGAAAATGCTATGGAAAAAAATTCTTTCTCGAGTCTCGATTTGAGAATTAATGTCATGTGAGAGTAGAACACCAATCGGAGAACGATCGAAGGGTGTGCAGGATTAAAAGGTGGAAGGAACTACACCATCTGAAACAAGACAATTATAAAAATTTAATTAATAAGAATTTGGTAGAAATGTTGTCTTTAGAACCTATATAAAAGATAAGAAAGTAGCAGTGATAATCCCTATGAACTTTTAAGTATCTTAATACATGTTAAAGGAATATTACTATTTATTATAATAAAGGTGGCCTGATACTGACCTTTAAAATAAGAATTCAATAAATTTAATACTGAGAAGTGTCCTAAACCATAAATACTTTTAGAGTGGATGATAAATATTTAGAATGTTTTGATCCAAGTAAAAATTCCTTAAATGTAAACCGAGCATTGACAACACACCAAAAACCAAAATTAAGCTTTTTTTAAAATAATTTTATCGTTTGTTTTTGGTTTAGGAAGTATTTTAAAAATCCTTATTATTTAAGCGAAAAAAAGCACATTGTCAAGAAAAATTCGCATTAGTCAGCTTTAAAAATTAAGCTGGTTATAGCATCTTATTTCAATCAATTTTTACCGAAACTGAAAAGTTAAAGGAAAAAAAACCCCAAGCAGTATAATATTAATCAAGCAAAATTTATTTTTGAACTGCTTAAAAGTTTTCTTAAGCTGTCCTTAAAACTCTAAAAATAATCAGAAATATATGTTTCGTCAAATGAACGTAAATGCTAATATTCAGCTAATGTTGAAAAGCGTTAAATTTTTCTGGTTGAACACTAATTTGGGGTTTTATGGCAGGTTATTCAGTACAAAAGAACATTTTGCTTGTAGTTTATTGTTTGTGTTCATTAGATTGGAAGTGGTGAATAAAAAAAGAAACGTTATTAATGAAGTAATTATTTTAATATTTTTGTAATAATTTTTAATTTAATGAACTAGTATCATTAGCTGTAGAAAACGATACATATATGCATAAAAAATTATATTTTAGAGAATTTGAAAAGATACGTGTGGAATTTTTCGTTGAATGCATTTGTTATTTAATTGAATGCATTTGTTATTTAATTAATCAATTAAGGCCTGTATTTTTAGCTTCCACACTACGTTTATAACGTAAAAAGTAGAAGGTAATATAACCATTCAGTCCGTCCGTCTGTCTGTCCGCCCGTCACTCACTTTAATAACCTAAACTACAAATGCTACGGACAAGTGTGATACGTCAAAAATTCAGCGCAAAGAAATTAGAATGCATTGAAAATTTCAGAAAAGAATTCAAAGTACTTCAATTATTTAAAAACTGCAAAATGTAATGCTCATTTAAAAAAGCATACGAAGCCATTTTTATTAGAATTAAATCATCATTGCCATTAGCAACAATCACTCGAGAAATTTTGAATTCTTTTTAAACAATAAATTAAATAAATTCATTTTTGCCCATAAATCAGTTAAAATGACGTCAAATATATTTCACAAAGAGATTCTTTGATTGTATATTGATATGAAATGTTTTCCTTCTATTTAAAAGCGCGGAATATTACATATTTATTCTTTAAAATATAAATTATTTTAGCAAACGTTAACAAATAATTATTGAATTTTCGAAAGAAATTAAATGAAACACGCCAAATTTAGCTTGTAAATTTTTAATATAGAATTAATGCTGTGTTTGGCGCGTTTTTACCTGTTAAACACAAATGTTGTGTAGAAGCGGGTTAAGTGACAGATTCTGTTACAAACCTATTTGTTTTATTTGGGCATTTCTTTTAAGAATGATAGTAATAGAATTTCCCACGTCAAATATGAAGTTGTAGTACACTTGAAAAAATTCAACTTCTTCATAAAACTCCTATTAGTGGAACGTTTTTTCTATAACTGCACAGAGTTTTTGCTCACGATTTATGAAATACTTTTTATGTACGTTAGTAAAAAAAGAAACTGCTCTAATGTAACATACATTGGAGTAATGTGTTTTCAAAAATCGGGTATCGAATTTTCAGCGCAATTTGAAAGAAATTAAAATTTTGTGCATAATAATGAAGATTGATTAAGACGCCAAAGTATTGCACAGTGCTAGCATATTTCACATAAGATTTATAACAGTGATGGCGAAACTTAATAACTTACTAAAATAAAGATGTAAAAATAAGGTCGAGAACTTGAATGTTTCGTCAAAACCTGCATGTACTGTGTTTTCTAAATCTTAAAAAGTTGTGTCAAGGCTATATCCTAGTGAATCTATGGACAAGGCTGAAATTTTCGGGGGGTGGGGGTGCTAAAATATTAGTATTTTTTAATGCATTAAATGCAATATATTTGGATTTAAAAAAACTATGGGGAAACCCCTCCCTATATATATCTTCATATTCATCTCTTCAAGGGGGAATATAAAAATGAAAAGGTATTAAGTATGTACAGTCTGTTAGCTCTAAGAAGGTTGACGAATAGTAACAAAACGAGAAACATTACTAGAGAAAGAAAAACAGTAATGATGGCTACAATAACTTTAACGCTTTAAATTTTTCTTCATAAACAGGTTAATTAAAGACATCTTTCAACTGAAAAAAACTCAACAACATATGTTTTTAGCATGCATCATAATGGGAAAGTAAAACAGTTTGCAAGGGAAGCAATTCTGCTTTTAGTTCACAATAGAAATATAAATGGAAGGTTTTATAATCGTTCAGTCCGTCTGTCTGTCCGTCTGTCCGTCTGTCACCCACTTTCACAGAAAGAACCACAAGTCCACAGACAAGTGGGATACGTCATTTTAAAGCAAAAAATCAGATTAGGCTACATTCCAAATTTCAATAAAAAATTTAAATTAGAAGTTTATTTAAAATTTAAATAACTAAATTTTTTTATCTACATTGAAATAACATGCAAATTCTATTTTTATTCATATTTTCACTGTTGTCATCCACAAGTCCCACAGACTAGTGGGATACGTCATTTGAAGCAAAAATCAGATTAGGCTACATGCCAAATTTCATTAAAACATTTAAACTAGAAGCTTATTTAAATTTAAATAACTAAAAATTTAATCTACATTGAAATACATGCAAAATTCCATTTTTATTCAATATTTTCACTGTTGCCATTTCGTTAAACGTACGAGAAACTTTTGTTAAAATAAAAATACACTTTTGAAAAAATATTTTTATGTGATATAATTCGGTTTGGATTGTTGTATTATCACAATAGAGTTCTTTTAATGGTTCTATATATATATATGTATGAAGAAAGATGCATAGAGAATTCTAACTTGGTTTTTTCGCTTTTATTTTTAAAGCATCAATTGTACAAATTATATATTTTTTGAACTGTAAATTAATTTAACAAACTATAAATAAGTGAATTTTCGAAAGAAATGTAAATGGGTAATTGTGGCGACAAAAATATTTATTAAAAAAGATTACATCATTATTCTTCGAACTTCAAACAAATTTAGCAAACGATAAAGTTTAATTATTAAATCTGAGAAAGATGATTAATGAAAATAGTTAATTTTGGCGTTTAAAACTTTGAATTACAAATAGCTAAAGGCCCCGTTTTTATTAGAATTAAATCACATTTGCCATTCGCAACAATCGCTCGAGAAACTTTAATTCTTTTAGACAATAAATTAAAATAAATTTATTTTTGCGACATCGATCAGTTTGAAATGACGTCAAATATATTTCACTACGGAATCCTTGTATGTTGATATGAAATTTTTTCATTCTATTTAAAAGCGAGGAATATGACATATTTATTTTTTGAGATATGAATTAATTTTTGCAAACGATAAGTAATAATTATTGAATTTTAGAAATAAAATAAATGAAACTAGCCAAATTTAGCTTGTAAATGTTAAATATAGAATTAATGTTGTGTTTGGCGCGTTTTTTCCTGTTAAACACAAATATGTGGAAGCGAGTTAAGTGACAGATTCTGTTACAAACCTACTTGTTTAGTATAAGATAGAAATTATGCCCAATGCCTTAAGATAAACCATTTGCCTCTTTTCTACTGAGACATTATATATATAAAATTTTGTCAAAATAGTCTATAAATTATAGAGGATTAGGACGAGACATATTGCAGTTATAAACATATTACTATGACAACATCAGAGTACAATGTTAAAAATTAGGCACTTAGTTTCACCAAAAATATGGTTCCTAGTAGCTGCAACGGCTGTGTGGTGAAACGTTAAACCATATTTTTGGTATTCGGTTGAACCATTTCTCAGGTTTTTGTTTCCAAATAAAGAAAAATGGTTCAGCCAAACACCGAAAAAAGGTGAAACATTTCACCACACAGCCGTTGCAGCTACTAGGAACCAATATCATGGTGAAACAAAGCACAAAATTTTTAACATTGTAGGTTAGGTTGATGATATTGCTCTTTGTTTTGATTTAATTGGTGCCATTCAAAGCTTCGAATTTTATTTAATGAGATACATGTATGTGTATAGAAAAACATAGGGAAACTTTAACAAGCTATTTATTTATTTTATTTAGAGATAAAAGTAGTAAAACTTTGAAGTAAAGTTTGTAAGTATAAAAGCTGAATAATTAGGAAACATTTGAAATTGTTTTCAAGCTCTTTTAACTTTTCTACTAGCGACGCAAAGTCTGAAACGTTGAACATCGTTTTAAAGTTTTCGTAACTTTTCTATTAGCGACGCGACGGTGTTTTGTATCATAACTGTGTTTTTGCGTTCAATATAAAGAACTCCCGGCTTGATAGCATTTTATTCAAATACAATAATTTTAAGTGCAATAATTATTAATAGTTAATAAATGAAACGGAAGGTTGAACACAGGTTGAAAGTAGCGGGGTACTATTTTGTTTTCGGGGAGGGAATGAGGAGTAGTCAATCTTTTTTTTTTTTTGGGGGGGGGGGGGAGAAAGTGTAGTGTTTTTATTCTGAGCGGGGGGGCATGGAAGGGGATGGGGATCGGTTTCAATGAATATCTTTCGAAGTGAAACTCGATACAAGAGACAAAATATTGGGTTTTTTATAACCTCTTAAGACCCGAGCAAAATCGTACATGTATATTCTTAATATGAACATACTTTTCATACAAATATATGCTAAAAAGTATGTTTTGCAAAGTGATTTTTTAAAAAAAATTATGTTTAATAGTTACTGAGAGACACGCCTTAAGCTCTAAAAATACACATTTTTTTTGCTATAAATGCAAAAAAAGGCTGTATCACTTATTTGTAGTTAACAGTTTATTTTAACATTGTTTTTAATGCAAAATGCCTTTAAAATTAACTACTAAAAGAATTTTTTGAAAAAAGTTTAAAGAAAGAGCTAATTTAAAGTTATTTTTTAAGAACTTTAAAATCGTATTGACCCTCGTTGAACTTCATTTTTTTTTATAGAAATACATGACTGATACCTGTAATCAAAGGCTGAAAACTTATTTTCGGATATTCTTCTATCGGGCCAGGTAAATTTCGAAACTAGTTAGCATGTTAATTGTTTGTGGGGAGGTTTTAAAAAATGTTCCCAAATGGGGATCCCAGGTCACAAGTAGATAATCTCACCAGATTATGACAGGTGAATTAACAATTATACTTTAAGTTCAAACCAAATTGAAGCAAAACATTGCATTTCCTACAAAACATGATAAATAGAAAATAAAGAGTTAATACTATGTTTGCAGTAAGTTAGCTCTCCAGTTCTCTGCATTTATTTCAGATTTATACAAAAGGAAGCCATGATAAAAACAAGTAATTTCAAAATTGTCTTTCTTCACATCTACTGAATGGTTTTCAATTTAAACCCGTGCATGGAACATCAACCATTTCTGAATTCCCATTCAAATTCAACAACAATGCATGTTCCCACCATCAACTGAATGGATATCCATGACTTCCAATGGCTAAATTGAATCACCCATCAAAATCTGCATCCACCATGATTTGTATATCTAACAAAACACTAAACTGTGAACCCATTTTTAGCGATTATTTCAATAGTGGTCTGACTCAACTCTGAATCCTTGAGTTAAAACCACCCAGCTGTCTATTTATAGCGTTTGTATAGAGCTTTATAACAGCCACTTAACACCACGTAGATCAGAAACGCGTTCAAGTGATGAGGTTGACTAGTGAGCGGGCCCTCTATAGAATTGCCAGTGACATTGTATGCTAACGCCATCGGGACTTAGGACTAGACAGATCTAATTCTTGATAATTGCGAGATGCAGAGTCTTTTAATTTTAGTGCAATATCGTGTATTGACTACAGTGTAATGCTATGGCACGGTAAATGGGTCTAACATTTGTTTATTAATAATAATTGTTTATTATAAGTTATAATGGAAACTACCTAAGAAAGCAAATAATTTCTGGTGATTCATTATATTTAATGGATGCAGTTACAAAAGTAGGTTTGTAACAGAATCTGTCACTTATTCCGCTTCAACACAGCAGTTATGTTTAACAGGTGAAAAGGCGCCTAACACAGCATTAATTCTATATTAAACATTTACATGTTAAATTTGGCTAGTTTCATTTATTTTATTTCGAAAATTCAATAATTATTACTTATCGTTTGCAAAAATTAATTTATATTTCAAAGAATAAATATGTAATATTCCTCGCTTTTAAATAGAATGAAAATATTTTATATCAACATACAAAGAATCTCGTAGTGAAATATATTTGACGTCATTTCAAACTGATCGATGTCGCAAAAATAAATTTATTTAATTTATTGTGTGAAAGAATTAAAGTTTCTCGAGCGATTGTTGTGAATGGCAATGGTGATTTAATTCTAATAAAAAAGGCTTCCTATGCTTTTTAAATGAGTCTTAAATTTTGCAGTTTTTTAAATAATTGAAGTACTTCGAATTCAAATTCTTTTCTGAAATTTTAAATGTATTCTAATTTCGATGCGCTGAAGTTTTTGACGTATCACACTTGTCCGTAGCATTTGTAGTTTGGGATATGAAAGTGGGTGACAGATGGACTAAACGATTATAATACCTTCCACTTTTTACGTTATAAACGTAGTGTGAAAGCTAAAACTCACATTCTCCAAAGTATACCTAAAATAAAGGTTCCAACATTGAGGACTTCTGATAATGATTAATTCGAAATGCCAAGGAGAAGGGGCCGCACCCAATATCTTATTAATTAATACTTTGAACAATGTTGAATTAATGAAGTTTTTAAACTACACTTTTCATTTAATGATTATTAGTTTTCATTTTTGCTAGTATTGACTGATACATACTTGTAAATGTGATTAGAATACATTATGTTCATTTACCAGGTAATAAATGCACTAGGAGATGTTTATGTTACCAAAACATGGACATTATAAAGGATTACTTCAATAGTGATCCGTTCCATTTTTGCTAATTTTAGGATTCAGCGTCTCATAGACGTTGAACATCATAGGATTCAAAACTGTATACCTTTGTGTAAACATAAGGCATTTTAAAAAGCAATATTAATGTCTGCTTTTTTATTATTTCTGATTGGTTTAAACATGAATTTAGGCATTAGACCATTATTAAAAGAATGCCTTCGTTTGAAGATGTCTGAAAAATAAATGTTTCAAAATCTCTGCTTCTATAGAGCAAAAAAAAATCTCAAGCTGGGAATAGATGGTTTAGAATAAAACTATGGCTAAGAATAAACCGATTTGTACTTCGTTGACTCGGTTTGAAAAAACTGCAGCTGGCGTTATCGTTAAAAGTTCATTTTACACTTTACAGTTGTGTAAATAACCCATTGTAAAACGCTAAAATAAAATAAATTAATTCCTTAAAAATGGGGAAACTTTGTCCGTTAGGTAACTTTGGCCTAAGCTCAAATTTTTTTTATAAACTTTCTATTTGAGTAGTTTTGAATTTATAAGTCAAGAGACAAAGTTACCGTCAAATAGAGGAAGTAAGTTTACAACAGAAACTTTCATTTAAAAGTGCTTCCTCGCAAAATTCATGCGTCTAAAAAAGCGACAAACATAGAATTCAAAATTTCAAAAAAACTATTGTTCGTGGAAAATGCAATTATTATTACTTATCGTTTGTTAAATTTACTTGTATTTCGAAGAATAAATATGCAAAATTACTCATATTTAAAAAAAAGTTTAAAAATATGGATCAACATACAATATTGAAGCTATTGATCACCTTCAAAACATCAGTAAACGAATTGATTGTGTTAGTTATACTTTGATTTTATTCTAATAAAAATGGCCTTCTTATGCTTTTTAAAAGGGTATTAAATTTTGCATTGAATTCGATTTTTTCTCAGACGTCCAATGACTTCTAGTTTTAATTCACTGAATGTTTTAACTTATCACATTGTTTGTAGCATTTCTAGTTTGGCTATGAAAGGTGGGCTAAACAGGAGGACCAGTATTGTAATTCTATTTAACATATACCATCTGTAAGAAAATCTACTGTTAGTTAGAGCTTTTTCAAAATGATTTGTATATCTATTGAAGGAACTACTCCATTATATCTTTTTATTTCGGAAAAAAAATAACACAAGATGTTTGAAATATTTTTCACAGCTGTTTGTAGTAACATTCTTATTCCTTTGCTCTTTGGCAGAGTTGAGAAACAAGAAGTGACATAATCAGTTTAACTTGTTCCAATTACACAATTCCGTTTTCATGGGCGTCTATTACGATATTTAAAAAACTTTTATATATATTTCAAAATTTAAAAACATGAATTATAACAAATATAATAAAATTGTCTGCAAAGCAAGTTTTCTGTCCTTTTCAGACCTCGACCATTGCCAGTGGTTCAAAAATAAGAAACATGTCTCCAAAATAGCCCAAGTGCAGCTACATTGCAATGTCTATCCAGAAAAAAAAAACCAAAGGGCGAGTCTATTGATTTGAATTTGAGCTTATTATAACTGCGACATTCGTTTCACTCAGGATCGAGTTGAAAGCATCGAAAAACGTGCAGTAAAGGGAATATTAATAATTTATACTTTTGATATTAGTATTAATAATGTGCTGTCGCTATGTGTGTGATACTCGTTGGGTGGTCTTCTTTGGAGTCGGTGAGACGAGATTTTTACGAGATGGTACATATGTGCAACAAAGCCTTAGTATTGGTGGAGCCAAGGTATGACACTTCTCAGGTTGTAAATTCTCAATGAATGGCAGCACCGCTCCAATGATGTTGGAGGCTCAAGAAGCGAATTGGAGTGAGAGTGTTCCTTAAGTGACAGAGGTTGGACCAATGAAGTTTTGGAAGGCGGTCTGGGTGTTGAGATGTTTTTCCGTGTGAGACTTTGAGAGACAGAATAGAAATATACTTCAGTAGAGAATATGGAAATGTAACTAGACAGAATAGAACTAACAACCTAACAGGACTGAGTTAAAAATTGAACTAATGATTCTAGAAATCTTGTAGTAAAAAGAACGATGTTAGCAGCTGTAATCTACACCCATTTTAGTATGTAACATTTTGAGAAATATTTCTGGAACCTCCATTAAAGTATCTTATGATTCTTAGTTTAACCTTTGTTTATTTTATTTATTAATTTTTCAGAGAGAGAGCATTAAGAATAACTTCGAACCTTAAATTTGGGATGTTTAACTTAATCAGTTTTAATCATGATGCATTATGTAATCTAAGTAATAGCCACTTAACATTATATATCCAAAATTATACGATCGCAATAGAGAAGTAAAAACATGAAATATTACAAATAATAATAAATAATAATTTGTACTACTAAAATTTTAAACAGCTTTCCTTATCTGCCGTTTTTCTATGTTTTCGACTCGATCCAGAGTACCATGGATGCGCGGTCGGATTATAGATGTACTTAGCTGTTTGTAGTAGGTCTGCATTAAGACTTGTTTCAATTATCCATGTATAGCAAACATATATTAATGTGTTTAAATATTCCAAAAAAATAGGAATTATCTGTTTCTCCAAAAATAGCTACACATTGCTTTTAAATGTCTCAAATGGACAATTGGGAAGGCACTTCTGCGGTGACGCCATAACTTCATCAAACGTTGTGTGATAACCTATAAACCACCCTTCGCTAATTCGTTTAAACTAGAACAGCATGCATATATTAATGTCACAGCTGAGTCAGACATTGCCTTCTTTCCCACAAACAAACCACGCTCCGCCTAGTACGTATCGTCCATTGTATTGGTTGGTCAGTACATGCATTTTCGGCTTGTGAGCTTGATCCATAGATATCATAGTTAAAGTATTAGATTGACAGATCACGTGACCTCCAATGCTAACGACGGGACGCGCATGGAGACCAGAATAAGAGGACAATGGAGCCAGGGTTGCCACCAGTTTTAGGAGAAAAACACTTAGAAAAAATACCATTTAATTCTAAAATTACAAAACAAGTCCATAAAAATTTTAGCTGCATTTTAGAGTCTTTTTAGTGACTTTAAAAAAAACGTGATACGCTTTGCTAGTATTTTTATGGTATGTTTTCGTATTTTTACACTTAAATGGTTTGTTTTAGTAGTGTTTTTCTCCTAAAACTGGTGGCAACACTGGCCCCATTGCCCTCTTATTCTGGTCTCCTTGCGTGTCCCGTCGTTAGCATTGGAGGTCACGTGATCTGCCAATCTAATACTTTAACTATGCTATCTATGGCTTGATCAGAGACCCGCTTATAAACCTTCGTCAAGTAAGACAGACAGAATTTTGACTGACACATATAGAGAAATTACACCCAGGGCGAAGGCGGGAATAGAGCCCGCACCCTGTACAGTGCGCAGAATGTTAGTGTAATGATCAGCGATCTTAACCAGTAGGCCACACAGGCACCTCCATTGGGTTTTTAAAGTTTTTTTTCTCCACAATTTATGCGTTGTTTTCTTTTCAATACAATATTGCATGAGTGTCAGGCGGTTTACTAGTGAATGTTATTTGATCTTTGCCATATTTTAATTACTCTTTATTCGTTATATCTTCCAGTAATGGCATGATATAGAATTTATAGTGCATTCAAATAAGTGAACATATTAAATTTCGTAACAGTAACCATCAAGCAAGCCAAGCGTTGAAAAAATATTTCTAGAACATTGGTAGAAGGTACAGCTGGGACAACAGAAAACGTTCTACTTCAAATAAAAAATCAATCCACCTTTCAAAGGATTAAAATAAAGAAGTGGAACGTTTTTCGATAGAGGCGGAAAGTTTTTTGTTTCCTCAGCAGTTTATACCACTTTTGATATTAGTATTCTAGTACAGCACCGATAGAGGATAACCAAAAACTAATAAAACTGTTGTTTTAAAAATGCATATGAGTTACATTCCAATCTCAACTAAACCGAGGATTATTTTTTTGGTTCGAAAATATTACTGGTCGTTTAAAGTCCTTTCTTTCTCTCGCTGGAGCCATAAAGCCTTTTGATTTTATACATTTTACTATACAGATGTCGCCTAATGGGCCACCATTTTTTGCTTTATGAAGAAGTCTTATGTAAATGGAGCACACTCTGAGTATTTATTGGCGTGCATTTAATGTGATATTTGATAGGAATTTGGTCTTTTATGAAGGGGCGCCTGGGGATTTGTTTATGAATATGGCCGGCTGGTATGAATGTTTAAATGTAAATATTGTTTTGGTTTCAGGGTTAAATTATATTACGTTATCTTATTAGATTATTTTCACCATGGTTTAATTAAATATTAACACTTAGGAGTGCCATCGTCGTTTCATTAATTAATATTCTAAATGCACTGTAAAAAATATCATTCTTATTTACCATCACAGTGTAATGGCAATAGTGGTACCATCACCCTGTGCTGTGAATTTACATGTGATGGAAAATATATTGTTTGGACCGGTGAAAAAGTTTGCTTAACTGGTAGTGATTGGATGCACCCTTCTCTATGTTTAAGCGCCATTAGAGTAAGTTGTTAATGTGACTATGTAAGTCAAGAAATCCTCAATTTTCAGTAAAAAAACTATTGCAACACTGTAATGTAAAAAATAACCACATAATGTGCTGTAATTTTGCAGAAAAGTTTTACAGTATGAATAGTTAAATGTATCATTAGGTCAAGTCCATAGAGTGATTTAAATACGCGCTTTTTCTTTCGCTAAAATACTGAAAAGAAACATCGTAGAGGGAAATTCCCCAATGGATTTGATGCTTTTAGTTTAGAGATTCACATGTAATTAAACTTTGCGGGTACTGGGTACATTTTTAATCCTAAAACGTTTAAAGTACAAAATTAATGTTTGTTTAGTATTATTTGCAAATGGTATAAGAGACAACTGGTTAGTGTTTGAATGTTTGAAAGTTTTTCTGGTTTTATTTAGTACTAGCAAATTTATACCCGTTCTTCGCACGGAATAAAAGTATCTCAAATAGATTCCAAATATGTGTACCATATAACCGGTTATAGGATCATAAACTTATTATTGTTTCCGCTCGTTATAAATTATAAAATCCAGTTTCATTGCCTTAAAATTCCAAAATGAAAAATACGCTGTAAAATGCACTCATAAATGCCATCACAATTCCCTCATAAATATATATAACCTTTTAGCTCATTTGGCGCGTTTTGGGAAATAATTTGGCGAGAAAATAGATATAGCTACCCACACCCATTATACAGCTCAAACACAATGACCTTCGAACAACCGACCAGCTTATAAATTATTCATAAAAGAAATCGCCTATTTGGCGAATTTTAGTTAATAATTTGGCGAGTTTGGCAACGTATTTGGCGAAAATATAAAGACATAACACACTAATAGCTCTAGTGCGATGGCTTTTATTAACCATCATAGTTCAGTAACTTCACCTGTGAGCTGAGGGCAATTCTGGAGGCACTAAATATCTATAGGGCCCTTCCCACTTCCAAGCAGGCTAAGGGCCTAGTAATATTTTGCGACTCAAAGGCCGCCCTCCAAGCAATTCTAAAAGGACATTCTTCTATCACCCAAGAAATCATCTCAGGTCTTCAAGATCTTCAGACTATAAACAAGACCTGCATCCTCCAGTGGATTCCTGCACACGTCGACATAGAATATAATGAAACTGCGGATAGATTGGCCAAGGAGGGCAGAGACCTCAACACTAGCTGCAGTGATGTTTCTCTTCAGGATGCGAATGCAGTGGCCAGATATAAGCTTAGAGAAAAATCCATTCAGACCAAACATCTTCTCTCTGAAATAACTGCGAACAGATCTACTCTTAAAACCATAACTAGGCTGAGAACCGGACACCACAGGGGTATGAAGATAGATGTAGATGGCAAGAAGATCTATAGAAGCTGTGAACATTGTCCTGATACACAGCTTACGCCTACTCACATCTATGAGTGTCCGGCTATGAGCGCCAGCCTGAGAAAGATTGGAGTACTGCCGACTATGCTAGATCCGTATGGAGACAACATCAAGCAAGTCGTAGAAGAAATTATCAAAATTCACGGACACATATAGAGTTCGACTCTCATGGACACGACAAAAAAAAAATAGTTCAGTAATAGCTTAACTATACATTTATTGCTTAAATATGCATACATGCAGTCAACAGAAAATCAATGAAAAAATCATCAAATAAACCCACAATAAAATCCGGGAATGAAGACTGGCGGAATTACGTCACTTGAAACGTGTCAATTATTTTTCAAATAATGAATTTAGTTTCTGAAAGTAATGGCAAAAGAATAAAAAAGAATAAAATAAACATTTTGAATTTTAAAGGTTTTCGTTAAAAGTTTTATTTAATTTTTTCAGCCGATGGCATCAGGAAAGAGAAAAAATGATCGGATTTGAGCGAAAGTGGTGTATTTTTTTCAGAAAATTCGAATTTTCTCTAAAAATGGAAAAAATATGAAAAAACTAAGCCTCAGGTGCACACGTTAGTATTAAAGGGAATCTATCTTTAAAATTTCGAATTCCTGTGGGCAGTATAAGTAGGTCTTTTACGATCCGAAGACAGACACACAGACAGACTCTTTCTTTTATTATTATAGATGGAATTTTTCTAACGTTTTGCAGAAATCGTTATGCATGTCCGAAGAAAGTTTTATAATAGCCTAAAGTGATCGTTATGTAATTCAAAGGACAGTTACAGACTTTCCCGAGAAAATCGCTATGTAATAAAAGTTATTGAGTGGTTGTTTAATAATGTTAACATCTTAAAATCACAAAGAGGTCATTGTGGCAGTTAAAGCACCATCTTTATGGAAAAACATCAAAAAAGCGACACGGAAGTTTCAATCTTTATTTAGCAATCATGACTTTTCTATTTTTAGCCTACTTTTCTTTTTTTAATTCGAAAGAATTAAAAAAATGAAAAAGTAGGTATTGACATGCGGTCGATTTCCGTCTGTCCGTCTGTCTGTCTGTCCGTCTGTCCGTCTGTCCGTCCGTACCCCCCTTCCAAAATCGGTTCTAATCATCGGATCTTAAAAATTCTTTTTTTGTTAGAAAGCTATAACCTCAGATACCCAACTTTTTGTCCGTCTGTCTGTACGTCCGGACGGACATAAATCTACTATCTGTCGGCGAATTTCCCATTGAATTAGCATTGAAATTCAATTTTGAGTCATTTAAATCACTGTAGGTATTGAAATGCGGTTGATGTCCAACTGTCTGTATGTCCATCTGTCTGTCTGTCCGTATGTCTGTCTGTTCGTATGTCTGTCCGTCTGTCTGTCCGCCTGTCTGTCCGTTTGTCTGTCTGTCTGTACCCCCCTTCCAAAATCGGTTCTAATCATCGGATCTTAAAAATTCTTTTTTTGTTAGAAAGCTATGACCTCAGATACCCAACTTTCATACTTTTTGTCCGTCTGTCTATACGTCCGGACGGACATAAATCTACTATCTGTCGGCGAATTTCCCATTGAATTAGCATTGAAATTCAATTTTGAGTCATTTAAATCACTGTAGGTATTGAAATGCGGTTGATGTCCAACTGTCTGTCTGTCCATCTGTCTGTCTGTCCGTATGTCTGTCTGTCTGTACGTCTGTCCGTCTGTCTGTCCGCCTGTCTGTCCGTTTGTCTGTCTGTCTGTACCCCCCGTCCAAAATCGGTTCTAATCATCGGATCTTAAAAATTCTTTTTTTGTTAGAAAGCTATGACCTCAGATACCCAACTTTCATACTTTTTGTCCGTCTGTCTGTACGTCCGGACGGACATAAATCTACTATCTGTCGGCGAATTTCCCGTTGAATTAGCATTGAAATTCAATTTTGAGTCATTTA
This sequence comes from Oedothorax gibbosus, assembly GCA_019343175.1. Classification (NCBI taxonomy): domain Eukaryota; kingdom Metazoa; phylum Arthropoda; class Arachnida; order Araneae; family Linyphiidae; genus Oedothorax; species Oedothorax gibbosus. The sequence goes on from JAFNEN010000151.1 coordinate 368,586, forward strand.
AATCACTGTAGGTATTGAAATGCGGTTGATGTCCATCTGTCTGTCTGTTCGTATGTCTGTCTGTCTTTCCGTCTGTCTGTCTGTCCGTCTGTCCGTATCCCTCTTCCAAAATCGATTCTATCCCTCGGATCTTAAAAATTCTTTTTTTGTTAGAAAGCTATGACCTCAGATACCCAACTTTCATACTTTTTGTCCGTCTGTCTGTACGTCTGGACGGATATAAATCTACTATCTTTCGGCGAATTTCCCATTGAATTAACATTGAAATTCAATTTTGAGTCATTTAAATCACTGTTGCCAAATCAACAATGGCATGAGAAACTTTATTTATTTAAACATATTTGAAGCAAAATAATATTTTCATGAATCAGTTTGGAAAGACGTCATAAAGTGTAGCACAATTCGATTCTTTGATTATTCATTAATTATCTACCAAGAAAGCGGCAAGGCATACTTTTGCATGCAATTATGCTTAGTTTTAATTTACATTTCTTATTTTTTAATGCAGTTCGGAGTAGTTTCATTACTTTTGTTATTAATAAATATTTAATTATTCTTCGAACTACAAATAAATCACGAGCAGATGATAAATAATATTTAATTAATTTGCGAAAGAATATTAAGGAAAATAGTTGATTTTGGCTTTTAGAAGTTTAAATTATAGCTGGGTGCTGTGTTTCGATTTTTTTTCTAATGTGTATAAATCTAGTGTAGAAACGGCTGTTGATGATATTTACTTTTGGAACATAGTTTTTTTTCCCGATTAGAACTTCAGTAAGTATTTAAGTAACAGGAAAGTAGGCTATTTTAGTTCTTTATGAACTTCTTGTTTACTATATTTTATATAGTTTGTATTTTTTAATCTTTTCTACAAATTTGTGTTTCTTTTACGCATTTATGAACTTTTGATTTCTGTTATTATTTTATGTATGTTTGATGTCTTTTATAAATTTTCAATTTGTATCATGCACTTCTATTTACTTATTTATGTAGTACGTATTTTTTACTTCTATATATAATTGTTTATTTTTACTCATTCATATACTTTTGTATTTTTGTGGGCATTTATGAACTTTTGATTATTTTAATTATTCTACGAACGTTTGATGTCTTTTATACATTCAGGAATTTTCAATTTCTATTACGCTATCGCTACTATTATTCTACGTAAATCTATATATATTTTAATAAGGTTACACTAAAATTATTTATCGAAATAAACCTATAAAGTTCTGATAAAAATCAATTAATATTGGGAATAATACTCATCAACGATATTAATTACGTCCCCAAACTTTTCTAGATAGTAACAGCAATGTAGTTCCATAGGAACTCATCAATAACTAACTTTTAGAACATAATAGTTGCTCTTAGATGCAATTTATGATCCTACGTTATTAATTTAACCTACATGGACGGAAGATATAAATCAATTATGTTGCAACGTATTCACCCTTTTCATCACTATTGTTCTTCGTGTAGGCTTAATGGAGATTTAATTAATTTAGATGTGATAAAATATGTAATGAATACCGGGTTAACAATTTGAATGAAATTTCCAGTCATGTGTTAATTTTACTGATTTTTAAGTAAATATTTACTTATTAAAAATAAAAATTATATATTTTGATAAATTTATAAATGCAATTTTCTTACATATATATTTTCTTCGACATATATTAAAGTTTGAAATACCATAGTATAAATGTTAACCGATTATTTTAAAATAGAGAAGGGTTCATGCATGTTTATACCGTCAAAGAGGTTTTTCGTAAAAATCATTTAGCTATTCATTTATATAAATTAGGAGAGAAAAAACTATTGTAATTAAAGGGACGTGGTACCCAAAATTTAGGGCTGCCCAGAAAATAATTAAACACGCTCGAATGCTGTGATCTAAGAATATTGCAAAAAAAAGGAATCCTTTATAATGGTAGAGGTTTATTGAAAATGATATAGTGGTTTGGTAAAATGGTTTTTGAAATTTTATGTCGATTTTTTTAATTTTTTCGGCTTGTGAATGGTTAAAACCCTAAAGCTTTTAGGTAAATTAATGTAGAACTCCAGAATTTTTTGCTGTATTGAGGTATATACCAGTAACAAAAGTTGGTATGGGATAAGGTCTAGTGTGAATAGTTATTTTTAAAAAAAAATGGTGAAGTTGAAAATTCACAAAAAATCTTATTTTTGGGCAATTTTTATACATAAAGCTACATAACTGTTCTTGTTTAACTGTTATCTCAATATCCATACCAACTTTTATTAAGAGATGTAATGAGAACATTTTGTAAAAAAATCCATTAAAAAATCTTTAAATTGTAGGAGGAGTAGCATTTTGAAAAAACGTTAAAATTTAAATTTTTTAAATTAAAAAAAACTTATGTTTCAATATTTATTATTTTTACGTATATGTTTATTGAATGTTAGTTCTTTGTAAAATAGTTTAATTTGGATGCTAGCTATAAAAATACCGGATTTAGTTTTTTGGGTACCACATCCCCTTAACATACCTAATTTTTTTTAAACATTTGCTCGCTTATTTGTGTATAGCGAAATAATCTTTTCTTTCAAATTCGGTATTGTTAATAAAATTTGTGTATTACGATGTTCGAAAAACAACCCAAATCGTATTGCAGCTAAACTTTAGGCCGTGGATGCCATTTGGTAATAAATTTAATTATAATATTCCAGACAAACCAGTGTTAATATAACTCTGAAATTTCATTGAAATTTCGAAGAAAATAATTTGTTTAATCTTTTGTCGTAGTTTAATACATAACTAAATGCTGTTTTTGGAGCTTTTTTAGACGCATGCGGCTATAGTGTCGGCTATAGTTTCTGCTACAAATCTACTACTTTTTTTCATAGTAAATAAATGTGTAAGTGTAGGAAGTTCATACTTGGGCAATTTCTTCGAAAATCGATTTCTAGCAGAAAAAACCCTTTAATATTACCTTATACCCGTTCACCCATAAAAGTTTCCACGTTTGTAAAAAAATATATTTTTTTTTAAATTTTAAATGTTTCAAACGACTTTAAAAGTTTATTTTTATATTGTAACTTTGAACTTCTTATTATTTTTTTTCTAACAAACACTTTATAATGCGAAATAATATTTAATTTGAATAACACCTAAAGCGACAGTTGCATTGCTGTATGGTTAACACCTTTTAAACTATTTGTCTGTAAACTCTTTGCATTATAATTTATATTTACGGAAAATATTGTTCAATGCTCTTTTCTTGGTTATTTTCTTTAAAACTTGAGCCCAAGCTTGCTCATTTTGTCTATCCATCATGAATATTAAAATTTACTTCTTATGTAGGCATTACAAAAGCTTTCTAATCACTTAAGCTCCAAATCAAATAAAATTTAAAAATAAACTTATGTTTCAATCTTTTAAAAGTTTTAACTTAAAGTTAACAAAAACAACGTAATTGAAAACTGTCTATTGAAATTCCTACGTGTGCTGTGGATGAATTAATGAATATTCGCGATATGCAATGTGATAAATAAAAAACAAAATAACGTATACACGTTTAAGTTTATTTGACAATAGGTCTTTCTTTAAGTTCTTAAGAAATTATTGGCATGTGAACATTAAAAAGTGAAAAATATGAGACAGGGTTTTCATTTAAGTTTTCTAAAAGATGAAAGCGTAGTTTTACAATAATTTTGGCATAACAGTTTCGTTCAGGAAAATTCTAACATAGTGTTTAGAAAGTTATTTTTATATCATGGTGTATATTGTTTTTTAACTTTTATATTTATTGTTGGTAACTTAATTTTTAGACTGATTTTTAAAACATAAAGTAAAATGAAAATAGTCAGAAAATATTGTATTGAAATTTGTGCTCAATGTATTATTAAGAATATAACAAAAGATAATTCTAATTTTTATAATATGACATTTTATCTCTTCTTACTTTTTAATTTTAAATGGGTGAAAATGTGTAAAATAAATTCGATTTTTTCTGAAACGAAAAGAGCTGTGCAAAATAGATAGTGCCAGATATTTTTTCTAATGCATAAGAAATTTCTGTAGTTAAATTTTTAAAATGCATTTTTCCATTTTTTTGAAAATTTTATTAAAATTAACATCTTTGGAGAACTTAATTTCTTATAAATTTCACTTCGTAAATTATATACAAATTAAATGTTATTAGCTCCATATTTGTTAATTAGACCCTACATTTGTAATACCATTATTTTTTATGTATTTAAAGGCTATTATATGGAAATGCTTGCAAATACTATAAAATTACTTGTAAATTCATTTCCATTATTAATTTTGTATTGCTTTAGAAATATAGATGGTTAATTAGAGTCATACATTAAATAATAATAAAAGTAAAACAATATTACTTTACATTTCTAGAAAAACTAAAGTAATATGATTATTCGAGAACTTTTTAGGATACCAGACCACGCAAACGTATTTTACGAAGGAAAACGAGAATAAATTTTGGATTGTAATGAGAAAAAAATGATAACGGGGAACGAAGGAAAATAAAAATTTGGAATTGATTTACATAAACAATATGTTTTTACATTAAAGAACTGAATTTTTTATGTCTGGGGATTAAAAAAATAAATTGATATACGTTGAAAAATTCCCAAGGTTTATAAATTTTGAAATTCGTTCATGGGTCACATCGTACTTGCATTAAGCTATATTGAATTTTTTTATAATCAAAAAATAGATTTTGAAGATTCATTTCATGATCTTTCTACTAAGGTTAAAAGAATCCCCCATTAAAGATCCATTTGAGAATTTAATAAAGAAATTTCTTATAAAAAATCACCCCTAGCATTGCGAAAATAATTATTATCCTGGTTAACAAATCCTTAACTATTTTTCCATAATACAATACATGCAGGAGTAGAATTCACAAGATTAAACATGAATTTAACATCACAGTCATGAATCATCTGGATGTAGCTCAACGGACAACGTAAATTGGGTTTGTTGTCTTAAGAATCCCTTTGGATTAAGCCTGACAAATTCTTTAATGCCACCTTCACAAGTCTTGTGTCGCCATTTGTCATTGTCATAAAGTATCTTTTAAACATACCTGAAAGTATAAAAAATATCTCAAGGATAATAGTTCCGTGGTTGGTTTACGTTGTACCAACACAAGAGGCCAAAGAATGATCTACACATTTTATAAAATATTGAAACCAACTTTAGTACATTTAAATTAAATAAAAAGTTTAAGTAAAACATTTAATAACATAAGCATTTGCTAACCAAATATTTTTCTTCTTGCTTTGTTTACATTTTTTTTAATTTAAAGTTTTATGCTTGATTTTGATTTGATTCAGGGTAACTTAACCTTCTCTATCGGTATAACGTTTATAACATTTTTTGCTAATTATTCATTATTTTGAACATATTTATTTAAATGAATAATTCATTGAATCTTTGCCAATCAAATATTTTCTTATGTCCCGCTTTACAAAGTTTTCTCTAATTTAATGATATACGCTTAGTTTTGCTCTGATTCAGGATACTTAACTATCATTATCGATATATTTTTATATAATAAATTTATTTAATTATTCTTCATTTAAGACAAATTAATTTAAATCTTAATGAGTAATGAATAATTCATTATTTCTATTCTAGTACATTATCTCCATCCACAATTCCTGCTCTGTCACAACACGCATCTCCAATCGTGTTTGTCTTCTAAAGTAATCCTCTGAGATTATGTGTGACATATTCTTTGATGTCGCCTACACACAGACCTGGGCCCTTCTCAACAGATGTCAGGTGATCTCGTTTGTCAGTGTCAGAAGGTTTGTGTTGTTGTACACATGCGAATTTAAACCTTAATTCAACAAAATAATGCGTTGAGGGAATAGGAATTTGAGTTCAATTTAAAGACATTTTAAGATATCCATTCATTTTAAAAATTGAAATAGAATTACAAAAGATTTGATGTATCACTCGTTCATTTTTTTTTCTTGGATTTAAAATGAGGGGATTATAAACTAGTGTGTTACTAGCTTTCAAATAGCATACAAACTAAAAAGAGTTTAGGTAAATTTACTATTATTAGGATATTATTAGGATACATTGTAAACAATTTTCAGTTTTTTTTTGTCAGCACAAGTGTTATACTCTAATGCCTTCATATTTGCTGTAATTATCAGGCACATGTGCCTGAGCCACGACCCAGTTTGAATTTTCGATTGGTAGAATAGAAGAACGCTGACGAGGTAATGGTAGGTCACTTCGTATACGCTTTCGCAAGCTCAGAATAAACAGCAACTGCAATCAAATACAGCAAATGTGCTACATTTTTACAGAAATTTTATACAGTGTAAAAAAGTCAAGCATTGGGTGTTTATTTGGTTGAATGGATTAAATACCTCACAAAGACTCACCGGACCAATTATTGCCAATTAAGGAAGATGGTGAGTTAATAATATATTCTGCCAATTAAGGGAGATTTCGAACGCTAATTGGTACCATTTAATTAGTTCTCTTGAGTTCACTAAGAATTTATAAATGAATTATTATGATAAGGAAATCACTGAAGCATATTCAATAGCCCGTTTGTAGCTCTAGAACGAAGTTAGCCAATTAAAACTCAATTCTAGAGTTTCTATTTTTCATTATAAAGCCTAAATGTACAAAACTGAATTTACTTTGAGCGAATATATTAATGTTCACAGTTTTTTTAAATCAAAATTTTGAATGAAAATCGTTATAATTATAAGGCAACAAATAAAAGCAGAGATTTAACAAAACCCAGCAATTCCCTGAAACTAACGCTTCAGATTCACTGGCAACTTTAATTAAACTTAATTAAGTTAAGAGTTAATGAACAAGAAAATGAAAGAATTTTTTAATTTAGAAAATTTATTCTCCCTTGTGGTGTTCTAAGTGCAATAATTAAATTCGAGAAACTGTTAATTTAATCATGGACAAGAGAACTCCAAAGTTTAAAGCTGTTTTGAGTTTTAATTATGGGTACATTATCCTACGCTCAAGTTAATTTTTGATCGTTAAAAACAAAATTTGAAGTTTTCTCTACGAAACTAATTTTATAGTATAAGTTTACAATACTTATAAACTTTATTTACATTTCTTAGAAACTTCAATTAAGCAAATCTGTATAATGGTGGTGATACATCACTGAAAACAATTTTGTAATGTTACTTTTATATCTCAAACGTTCCTGGCTTTTTCAAGTTTACATAAACTTTTTGGATTTTCAGATTCACCTAGAATCATAAGTATAATAATTTGTAATGTGTTTTGTTTCGAACAATTCAATATAATGTAGTAAAATACTAATATTTTATGCAATTTTACTTGCCTCAGATTTCATTCAACGTTAAATAAAACTTTCTTTGAATCCCAGAAACTGTGAAAAATATATATTTATTTTTGAACAACATTGATTGACTGTAGTTATTTAAAGTGTTTTAAGGTACCCAAAACACTATTTCTAGAAATAATAACATAAACTTGTCAATTATAGTGGTTTTATATAACGTTCACTCTAAATAAACATTTTCTAGCAATAAAAACAAATATTTACAAGTAGTTTGCCATTTATTTTTTCAAAAAGTCAAAATTTTGAACTTTTTTAAAACGCCACTCTTCATTCAATTTTGAGAATAACTCCACCAAATTTTTTTAGTTTGTTTTTAGTACTATTTGCTCAAGGACTGTGCATGGTTTTAAAATGTGAGCTACAGTTAAAAATTACAAATTATTGAATTCAAATTTAAAAAAAAAAAACTATACATAGTAGACCTTATTCCATGCACAATTTTGTGCGCCATATAAATAAGAACACAGGTTAAAAATTTCAAAATTCTAACTTAATTAGCAAAAAAGCCTTAGGGATTTATTAAACACAAGAATTGAAAATAGCGAAACAGAAAAAAAGGTTGAAAGCAGACGAAATACGTATTCAAACTTATAGGAATGACTTCAGAAAATATTTAATAATTTTTTTTTCTACAGAAGATATCATTATGAAACTTTCAGTAAATGTTCAGAAAAATAATGTGAATAAGAAGTAAAAACTGAAAAATTGATATTTTGACCAATTTTTGGGTACCGTATCCCCTTAAAGAAGCAATAAATGCTTAACTTGTTCACTATGTACTGTTGCTTCTAATAATATGCTTTCCATTTATAAAATCAAAATTTAACAAGATAAAATGAAAGAGTTAAATTACTGGATCAAAACAAACATATTTTGTCAAGCATATCCATCGTTGACAGTACTTTAAAATAATGAAGTATTAATTAAAAATACTAATCTTTATTAAAAAAAATCCAAATTATATATGAACAAACTAAGCCTCAGGTGCACATTAGGTATAGGTATTAAAAGGAATCTATATTAAATTTTTTAATTTTTGTGGGCAGTATTAGTGGTCTTTCACGATCCACAGACAGACACACGGACTCTTTTTTTATTATAGATTAAATTTTATAAAATCAAATCACTTTTATATATTTATTTTGCACCATGTGTACCATTTGTTGGACGATTATTGTAACTCCAAATCTATCGTTATTCTTTCAATTAAAAGGATATTGCTGTTATTTGCCTTGTATCCACAACAACTGTATACTAATAATTGAAACGGCATTACCTAAAGTTCATTTTTCGAAAATTTTTTCTACAACTACAACTTATTTCTCAACAAAGTTTTTTTTTGTTTACTTCCAAATTCCATGCTTGTTATTTGTATGTTTTTATTCAACTTTTTTTGTTGACAAAAGTAAAAATTGATTTTGTGTCGGAGAAATCACTCGTCATCTTGGGCAGAAGATCGATTATGTCGAGCAAAAAAAGGCTCTTTGTAAGGAAAGTCTGTCTTTTCCTTAAGATAAAAAAAGATCCTTCTAAGGTCAGTCAAGTTCGAAACGTTGTCTTGCTCACTTGTCACAGCGACTTTGAACAAATCCTTGTCTTGAGAGGCAGTGTTCTTCTCAGGCAGACACTTTGGATGTCAAAGAAGTTTATTTAGTCTTTATATAGTAAAGCGTATGATATATTAAATACATTTGAATAAAATGTTTAGTTATTAAACATTTGTTTCTCATGTATAATTTTGAGATTAGAATGTTTAAAATTTAACTGACATTTATCTTTAAAAAGTAAAAATAAATGGATAAATGTAAATATAAATAAATGTAAAAAAAATGTAAATATTGAATGGAAAATGAATGGATAAAATTAAAAATTATCTTTATTAAAGTTATAATTAAACTTATAAATATTGTGCTTATAAATATTACTTATAAATATTGTGAATTAATTGAAAAGTAAAAGTTTTAGTTAAGTGTAAAATGAATAATTGTATATAAAACTATATTTTAGGTTTAATTAGGGAATATAAGATAAAATATCCTTATACAGAAACGCATACTTATTCTTTAATTTTATTATAAAAATGAGAGAGATTGGACGTCTAAAGATATTTTATTATCGAAATTTTTTTTAAAAAGTATTTAAAAGAATAAGGGGGTATAAGACCTAGACTGAAACACGCAACCTCAGATGGTGATGTCAAATCAGGAAGTGTGTTTATTATCAATGGTTGTGTGAGAGGAGTGGACCAGGAAGTCATAAGTATTCTGCTGCGTTTGCAATTCTTCTCAAAAAGTATTCGATCCACTTGTAGACTGTGGGAATCATTTGACAGACCGGCAAGACATTATCTGAGAATTAATAAAGAAAGAACTTATTTTTTAAAAACATTTTAGGTTTGTGCGATACCCCCCCCCCCCCCCCACAAACTTTTACTCAACCAGTAAGAGACACATTGTTAATATTTTACTATAGTTAAAATTAAGCTATTAAATTTTGTAATTGTAAAAATTGTCCTGATGTGAATTGTTCTGATATTTTCCTATTGTGAACTGAACAGGTAATCCAGCTATTCAATCCAGAAAAAAGAAAACTATCAGAAATAACCTTTCAAATTTCTAAATCCACTGTTTTCTCTATTTGCCAATATTCAATAACAAGAAATAATAAAATATTATAATAAAGTTAAATTTATTTTACAAGATTGTTAAACCTTACAATCAATATAAAAAAATTGCTTGTAATTAGGTAAAAAAAGTAATATTATAGTTTGGTAAATTAAATATTGTATTTGGTAAACATATTAAATCTGCTTTTTTTTAAAAATCAAAACTGAAATAAAATCTTATTCTATGTTCTTTCATATTTGCTTCAGTAAAAAGTAAGAAATCATAAATCAACAAAAATGTTCAAAAGCTATTTTTTAAACTTTATTTTTTTAAACATTTACAATAGAAAATTCAAATATTAAAATTCTCATTAATCACAAGCAACACAAAAACTTAAGTAAACATACTGTTCAAACATTATACGATTAATTTTTATTGAGGATTTATTAAGTTTACACAAACAAAATCAAGTCTTTCCTAAAATTTCACAACCCCCTAAACCAAACCTATTAATATCAGGTGACAAAACTATACAAAACAAATCGCCAATCTCCCGACATACTTAATCATTATTAATAGTTTTTTTCACAACTCAAAGTTTCTCCACTCGTTCAACAGTTAATCTTTTCAACATTCAAGACAATTCATGGAGGCAGGAATATTATGGAGATGCTTGGCGAGAAAAAAAGGGAGGCCTTCTGGAGGTCGCCAAGACGTTATGTGATACTCCCGAACAAACCAATACCTCTTGTAAACAAAGCCTTTACACGGGTTACCATTTTACGTGCGACGTAGTGAGAGTAGTCTACTGTGACCAAGGATTTACCTAAAAATAAGTTGGTGAATTAGATTTTGACATTGCTTGTCACTTTCGTGTTTCAACCACGCCATTATTTGGGGGCAAAGACCTTCTCTAAAGAAGGTGTTGAACAAAGCCATGAGTGTGCTCATATGACGTGAGTTGAGTTTAGTTGAACGTTTTCGGCTGTCTACTTCTTTCCTGTGTACAGATCTTTACCACAACAAAAGAAAGCCACGAAATTGTGAACTATTGTCAAGTACTGAGTCAGTTGGGTACTTCTTGATTAGACCAATCATATATTGAAAAAAAAACCAATGGTTCATTAAAAGAACACCAAACTTCTCAAACAATGAATTTTCAAATAGGAATGCGTCAGGAAAACTGGAACGGCCATGCCCACAGTGACGTCACCGTTACTTCGAGTGTTGTCTTAAACCCCACAAACATACCACCTGGCAGCTAATTCGTCTAAACTAGAATGGTCACGCCTGTTGTAACGCCACAGTTATGTCACGCATTGTCTTCTTTCCCACAAACAAACCATTCTCCATCCCGTTCAATGTCCCTTTTCTTACGAAAGATTTTAATTATTATCATTAATTTTTTCGCGTGCAACTTAGTGCCAAATAGTTAGCAAATGTTTGTTTGGGCTTATCGCAAAAACAATTATGGCTTCATGTTGCAAACCAGGTATTGTACAGGTCTCAAACCGGCAGCATCTTCCTCATCTTCTTACTTTCTTGTATCTCCCACTTTCAAGAAAATTACGCAACAAATTATTCACACAGCTTGCGTTTATCACGCGAGTAGGATGTTGCTAGAAAGTAACCTAATAGGGACCGTTTTTGGACGTCTAGAATTACAAAAGATTAATTCCGCCGTATTTATTCTCAAAAAGGAACAATCGTAAATCATATTTATCAGGCGACCTGACAGCTTAGGTGCCGAAAAAGAATCATAAATTGAATAAGCTTCCATTGTTTTAGCAACAAAGAACTTGATGGAAGGGTTGTTGTTAAAGAATATTGTTTATTCCGAAAATAACTCGAATCAAATTACCTTTTCAAATTAATCCCTTTGGGGGAAATAGGTTTTTTTTGCTAGAGGATTGCAAAATTGTATTAAAATATACAAAGAGAAATGCTTTAATCTTTGCTTAAGTTAAACAATTTCTTTTGAGGAAAAAAGTAATTAATTTTTTGATGAATGTAAATTAATAGTTAACTAAGTTATTTTTATTTTTAAATAAATTGTAAAAGCAGAATCTTTTGATGAGTTTTTGACATAAAAAAGTGCATAATATCTTTTATAATAAAGCTTTTTCTCAGGTGAATCTAATTTGTCTTTAGAAATCCTGGTTTTGAAATTATAATTTTAATTCTGAAGATTATATTTACAATAAAACTTTCAATACCCTTTTGATCAATTTGCTGAATGCTATTTGATATATTTATATCCTAGGAAAACGAAACAGCCCACATTCAAAATACATAACTCAATTATTTGAAATTATTTTTGATTCGCAAAATTTATTTTATTTTGTTGTTATCACGATTCTTATATATAGTGAAATGATGCTTACATGGCAAAGTAATACTTTCGCAGAGGTTGTGATTTCAGAACAAATGTATTAACTTTTATGGAACTGACAAACGACTGAACATCCCATTCAAATATGCCTCTCTGTTTTTACAGAGCGTATTAAATTTTCTCTTAGGAATTCCCAATATTCAATAGAAAAAAATAAGCTTAACAACCAAGATAACAACTTAAAGCCTAATGCATCGTAAATATTGTTACAGGATGACTGTTGTTCCACATTGAAATTATATTTTTCATATCTATTTGCATATTCACTGGGTTTCTTTTGAGAAAAAGGTAAGTGCTATTTTTGTCATTACATTTTATTCATATTTAAACTATTTACAATTTTTCTAAGATAGAATAAGTACTTATTTGTTTGCAAAACTAGACCTTGGAAGAGCATGGTGTCATCCTCATTAAGTCTTCATTTAAATTCTAATGCCATTTTTACTGAGAAAAATGTAGAACTGGAAAGTTTGAAACCATGTGAAACGTTTTTGCAAAATTACATACAATTTTGACATCACGTTTTAGCGTTCGTTACACAACAAATAAATATTTTCATGGCATAAAGAATCAAGTTAACACCATACTACAATAACATTGAATAACCCTCGTGTAGCTAGTGCGACGGTAATGGAAAATAACCTAACCTTACCAATAGCATTGCACAGAGATGATATGTGCCATCTAATCACCACACTTGCGAAGCAAACACTTTTTTTCTCTTTAGAATAATAAACTTTACATTACATGTATACTCGCAACACAGAGGGATGGCAGAACCTTAGTTTCACACTGTGCTGGAAAGATATAGCTTTTTTTTTACGGAAAAGCTTCGTTTTATGTGGTATTCAACAAATGTTAGTGGCGTTAATTTTTTTTTCTTACTTGGTTTTAAACTGGTTTCTGTTTTCACAAAAACTGCTTGTTTCAAATTGCGAACTGAAAAAGAGCTTAATTGGATTAGTTCATCATCATCATTGGCGCTACAGCTCTTGAAGGGCCCTGGCCTCCTTTAAGGTTTTTCTCCATTTCCCTGTTAGACGACTTTTGCTTCCAGTTGGTAATTCCCCAAGTCTTAAGATCTTCTTCAACTTGGTCCATCCATCTGATTCTTGGTCTTCCTGTAGGTCTTGATCCGCTAGGGTTTTCTTTCTTTCATGAGTCTTCGGGTTGTTCTGTTAGACTCATTCCTTTCAACATGTCCTAGCCACTGGGCTCTCCTTTTTCTAATCACTGTGACAATATCCGATTTTTTTTTGTATATTTCATATATTTCCCGATTTGTTCTTATTCTCCATTCTCCATTATCACATACTGCTCCAAAAACTCTTTTCAGCATCTTTCTCTTCCATGCTCTCAACAATTCTTCATCACTCTTTCTTAAAGTCCATGTTTCTGAGCCATATAAAACAATTGGTCTAATGACGACTCTGTATACTAATCAGTTCGATCAGTTTGGATCAGTTCTTTCTCATATAAATTTATATCGAAGACTTTTACTGATAAATTTAAGGATATACATCTTGCACTATATTTGTATCAGATTTTAACTATATAAGGCTTATTTTATGTGACATATATCCTTACAGCTTTCATTCCTTACTTCCTTCGATTCGGACTCTGGTTCCACCTGGCATTAAATCCCCAATAGAGGCCTGAGAAAGATTTTTTTTTCATTTAGAACTTTCTGTTGCCATTTAAGACGCGAAACATGCCCATTGATATTGATAGATGGAAAATTTACAATATACTGATGCCTCACTTGTTGAGGGTTGAACTAAAATAAATGTTCCGTAGATTAGGTAAATGATGGCCTTAAGAGTAACTTTGAATTCAAGCATAAACATTGCCGCTAACTATCCATTTGATTATGTTTGTTTCTAGTGGAAAACAGCTCCGAAAATTGAATTCATTTGGTAAGGAGTATTTTATAAGACAATGATAGAGTCAAAGTTACTGATAAAAATCAAAGTTGAATCAACTAAGGTTTTTCCAAACAGATTAAAACTTTAGGACAAATTTGTGTTTTAACTGTAAATTTTAAAGTAAGTGGCTGCGTTAAATATCCTATTACATTCTCGAATTAGACAGCCTGAAATGCTCAAACCAAACTTTTCGGATTTTAAACGCCAGTTTTTTTTCTAAGAGGAATGTTTAAGATGATGTAATGCTGTTGTTTTCATTTTTATCCGCACTGGATTTTATTGGTTGCTTCGGTTCACGTACTGAGATTTAATTGGTTGCTTCGGTTTCATTCTCAAATTGACCAAGATAGATGAAAAGAATTTTTTCTTTCTATGCAAGTTTTTTTTAACAAATGATTTGTACAACCAACAGCACATCAAGAAATTGACACTAAAAAAATTAATAAGTAAAATATTCTTAGAAAACGCATTTCCAAATACCAAAACAAAAGTAATTCCAAACAACAAGTGACAACAAATCGTTGGAGCTGATGTCCCCCACGACTTGAAACAACAGCATTACCGAAGTATTGGTTACAACTTTGACAAACTGGTGTATTTCACCAATAAGATATCTGTTTATTTCGCTCGAATAAACAAAACACTCCCAGATCTTACAATTGTTAGAAAAGGATGCGTTTTTTGAATATTTTTTGCTTCCGAAAAATATGATATTCATTCGAACTGGAACTAACTCGAACTAAATTACGTTTAAAAAATGGAACTTATTTCTCGGACTGTATTATCGTTTTTTCTTCTTTGTTTTTTTGGCATCGGTATTTTGTTTCTATTATTTATATGAGAATGAAAATTAGTTTTCCTGTAATTGAAGAACTAAGAATAATGTTCTTTGAATCCATTGATACAATGCAGATTATTTTTTTTGAATAGAAACGTAACAGATGGCATTGAATTATAATCAAAGGAATTTTTTGCCTTGTTTTGAATTAAATAATATAGTTGTTTGTTCATGAGTGGTAGGAGTTCATTTGATTCGTAAAGAAATAATAATAATTTTTTTAAATCTTATAATAGTTAACTGATTTCAATTAACATGGGTCGGTGTAATGAAAACTTATTTTGAGGTTAAAAATGAAATTATCTTTTATTTTATACTTCGTAAAATAGTTATTTGGTACTAAAATGCTAGTTAACATAATTAAAAAGTTCACTGTTAAAAGTAATTGAAGTTTATAGACTATTTTTTTCTTATAAAAATAACGTTTTCCACTAAAAAATATTGTACTAAGAAAATCTTGTAACTGTATTGGTTATGTATCACCTTAATGCAATGTACGTACCCGCTGATGTAATTTTATAACGTACACTCTTAAAACAAAAGAGTGAAATTCACTCCTATAGGAGAAGTGCATTTTCGGCACCGGAAAGGAGTGGAAATTAACTCAGACTGTGTTAAAACCGCTCGTTTTAAGAGTGTATGACGCAGATTGTTTTCTTTTATTTCTTTTACCCACTCCGAAAAAGAGTGAAATTCACTCCTATAGGAGAAGTGCATTTTCGGCACGGAAAGGAGTGGAAATTAACTCAGACTGAGTTAAAACCGCTCGTTTGTTTTAAGAGTGTACTTCATATGATGTGACGTAGTTACTTACTGATTTAATTCCTGCTTTTTTCTCGATCGGTGCTTCGATTGTTCCCACGGGGAAGTGATTCACCAATCAAGGATCGAGAAAGAATTTATTTCATTCAGCATTTTTGTTGCCACTCAAGTCTTGGAACATAGTTGAAATAGTTTCACAAATTAAAGAAGATCCATAAATATAGTCTGATTACCTTTCTTGACTAAACCTGATTACCTTTCTCTTCTTTAAAGTAGATGCAAATAATAAGCGTCATCTATTTGAAAATATGATTGACACATTTTAGTGACGTATGTAAAGCATTTTAGTGACGTTAAATGTAAATAATTATTGATCTAAAAACTACCACTATTAATTATCTATTGAATACTTACTCAAATGTAATTTGATTGAATGTGTTTACCTAAATTTTATCTAAAATTACATACCACATTATGATGTTTTGATTTCACGGTGATTACGAATACTTTCATATTTCTAGAAGAAATTCAAATAACTGTATTTGATGAGTTTACACTGCGATGCAAAACTTAAGACAATGACTTCATTTAGTTGTAAAATTTAGAATTGTGATAGTAGAGTTACAAAAACCTCCTAAACATATTAAAAAGGTATTTTGAAATGCTATAATTGAAACATAATTGTTTGATTTGCTATAGCAATTTTTTTTCATAAAATAAAAATTTGTATGATGCAAAAGTTTAGACACAAATACGATATTATGTTAATTTAAAGTAGATCATGGCCTAATTTCGCATTTTTATTGATGAATTGTATTTTTTTATAAGATAAATTAAAAAAACACGATATCCGGTGAACTAAAAGAATATTAATTCAATTTTACACCAAAAAGACAATATAGCCACTTTAAATCTTTATTCAATTCTTATTTGCTTCAATTGTACAATTCAACATCTCTAAATACGAACCGAATGCCTACCAGTCCATAACCTTAAAGTTTCGAAACGAATTCGTAGATTTAGAGACATGTATTGACCAATTTTCTAGATGAAAAGTGCAGTCTTCCCCATATAAAATCACAAAATAGCAACATATTATTCTTTTTTGCACTTTAGTACAATGTAGAGATAGTCACCTCTTCAAAAACGACAAAAAAGTCTGTCTTATCAACGTAATTACCTCCACACCATTATAAACGTTCCTCCTCGTTTTTGATGAAAAAAAACGGTATTTTCAAAAGCTTAACTTTCAATATTCGGTTAAACCGAACGTGTTTAAATAGCACTAAAGAGACCGGTTAAATTGTAACCGGTTCAAAGAAACCGTTTTTTTTCTCAAGAAATTTCAAACTTCAGTATAAAGAAGGAACTTTCGTAATGGTGTGGAGTAAATTTACGTTGAAATGGCCGACTTTTTTGGCATTTTTGAAGAGGTGACTATCTCTGCATTGTACTAAAGTGCAAAAAAGAATAATATGTCGCTATTTTGTGATTTTATATGGGAAAGACTGCACTTTTCATCAAGAAAA
Source organism: Oedothorax gibbosus (assembly GCA_019343175.1). Classification (NCBI taxonomy): domain Eukaryota; kingdom Metazoa; phylum Arthropoda; class Arachnida; order Araneae; family Linyphiidae; genus Oedothorax; species Oedothorax gibbosus. The sequence continues at coordinate 385,990 of JAFNEN010000151.1, forward strand.
TCGACCAATGCATGTCTCTAAATGTACGAATTCGTGGCAAAACTTTAAGGTGATAGACTGGTAGGCATTCGGTTCGTATTTAGAGATGTTAAATTGTACAATTGAAGCAAATATGAATTGAATAAAGATTTAAAGTGGCTATATTGTTTTTTAGTGTACAATTGATCCAGTATTCTTTTAGGTCACCGGATATCGTGTTTTTTAAATTTATCATATAAAAAAATACAATTTATCAATAAAGATGCGAAATTAGGCCACTAGCATAATATCGTATTTGTGTCTAAACTTTTGCATCATACAAATTTTTATTTTATGAAAAAAAATTGTTATAGCAAATCAAACAATTATGTTTCAATTATAGCATTTTAAAATACTTATTTTTAATATATTTAGGATGTTTTTGTATTTCTACTATCACAATTATAAATTTTACAGCTAAATGAAGTCATTGTCTAAACTTTTACATCGCAGTTTATGTTTTAATAAATCTAATACTATTATATAAGCTATTAAATATAACTGATCCCGTTTAGTATATTTGAGTCGCGATTATTTTCTCACAATAAATTTTGAAATCAGCGACAATTTTTTTTTCTAAAAAACAATTTTAGTGAACCGAATAAAAGTTCATAAATCTTGTACAAAAACTACTTTTTTCACTACTTTTTACTACTCACTACTTTGTACACTACTACTTCCCACTACTTTGTACAATACTTTATTCCAAATATGAGAAGAAATATACTTCTTCTTTAAAGTCAATAAACTTTAAATTCCTAATAATAATAATAATAATAATTTATTCCCTTCTTGCGACATTTTTATAATTCACTCATGAAAAATTACATTGAAATTTGCGAAGGTAAAAATAACGCAATTTCAAGAATGCAATTTTGCCTTTTCTAAACCTACATTCATTAAGCGAGTCTAGAACAACATAAATTACACGATTCACATTTTTTACTGCTACAGAAGAGTAAAAATAGAACACCTCTTATAGCTAGTCCTCATAAAAATCTAACTACGTCGCGATACTTTAGTTTTCAGAACAATAAAAGAGAAATTATGTTTTTCTTTAGTTTTTCATCACCAACTTTCTTTGGATTTCTGTTGCGAGGAATTTTTCATAAACAACATATTTTTTATTGGTTTGACAAAATGACAATCAGCAGTTTGTTTTCTAAAATGAGTTTTAAATATGGACAGATTCTGTATTGATTGTGTTCCCTACGAACAACATTTCTGGGTTGGTAAACTGCAATAACCACAACAATGAATTGGAATATTTTCTCTTTGAAATAATCAGTTTTTCAGGATACTTTCTTATAGGTTAAAGTTAGTAACTGCTTGCAACAATGGTCCAAATCATTAGTCTAGTTAATGCAGTTTACCTACTCATGGCAGATTTAATAGTTACATGAGGTAAAAAATGGATAATAAGCAGTACCCCTTGCTATTTACTTTGCCTTTAATATAAGATCTAGTACTCTATAATATGTTTATCAAAATTTTTGGGTATAAACATAAAATCCAATCTAAGTATGTTGGTTTCAACTACTTAATCAATAGTTTGCGAATTTTCATCCTTGATGATGGGGTTTTGGGTGATGGGGGATGATGGGGTTTTCAAGAACAACTTTGGTGTCACCATATGACGGAATCTTTGTAATCATTCGCTTTTTTAGTACTTTTACTGAAAAATAGAAGATATTCACAAGGATACCAGTAATGTAAGAGTACATATACGAGATAAAAGCAATTTATGCTGCCATTGGCCGTTTTGAGTACATGACCTAAAATTAATCAATCAAAGCCGAAATTACATTTCTGGTCTGATCTCTTTTATGTTTATGCATCTTTATGATTTTTTCAAACTGCACACTCTTTTCGCGAACCTTCTATTTTTGAACAAGTTGGAAATCATCGGAACTGTAAAGTTTGAGAGTTGCGAAAAATTTATAAAAAATAATTTTTACTTTCCACTAGGCGACATTTTTCAAGGCACAAGTAGTGTGTTCCACAATTTTCTTCTTTTGGTATATTTTTTTTACAGTTTTGGTAGTTTTTTGTTTTTGAAGAATAGTGTCATTTTTGAAACTTTTTGTGATCATTATTTTATATGTTATAATGTATTTTCTTTACTTATATAAGATTGATAATGTTTTTGGTGGTTATGAAATTATGAATGTATAAATCTTACTTTTAGAAACGTAAGGCTAACGTAAATAACTGAATTTAAAAACATGTATCAGCCATTACCAAAAAATGTTAAAATTCCTCTAAAAAACGTAATACATTCGCAATATTTTAATGAGTTAATTTTCTACTTGGTTATTTATAACTATGAAAATTCTATAAATAAAGTAATATATTTTCGATACTCAATAGTTACGTGAGAACATAAAAATTTCTATAAATATTAAAAAAAGGTATTGTAATAATGATTGATCACTCTAGAAATAAAATTTTTGACAGTTATTAAAAAATACTCAAATTCGAGTATGTCGAAAAGTCAAAATGGCTTCGTGTAAATTTTACCCAAATTCCTAACCTGCGCTTAAAAAATTCTGAGACTATGCCTATACTCAAGAATGAAATACATGATGTTTATTTTTGAGCAGGTTGATGTTTTAAAAATTGAGTTGAAACCAACTTTATGTGCTTATTTTCGAGTATGTCATTGCTGCAAAATTGAGTAAAATTTACTAATGTCTTCTTATTTTTGGGTATTCCATGTTCCAAAAAGGAGCATGGCTGAGCTGACTACAGAATTTCAAGCGACATCAAATGCAGGTGACCCGATGCCGTTAAGAGACTGGTTGTGGGTGGGATATGAACCTACTACCTGTCTGCAGACTACAGTATAGTAGCAGAGAAGATCGTATAAGTACAATACGATAACCATTCTACCAACTTCTCTGTTGAAATTAACTACAGTTAACGAATGATTTTTTTTGGTTTTAAATTGAACATGTCTGGTAGTTTAGAAATGAAAGCATTGGGTGCTAATATTTGAAACCAAATGATTCATTTTTGAGATCAATATAAATTATTTACTTAGATTAAAAAAAATCATTTTTCTCAGTGTATTTGTTAGATACTGACAAATTGAAATTATTATTGTTTAACTGAGGTATAAAAACGGTTTGTAAAACTAAAAATATTCAACTGACATCGTAATTTATAATAAAAAAACTTCCTGATCATACTTAATTATTTAATCAATAGGTTGTAGAAATAAATAAGCCTTAGTTTATTTTAAAATGTGTTACCCTGTAGCAAAATTTTAGTTAAATAGATTAGCTTTAATTATACAAAAGGTATGCATAGAATGATTTAAGTTGAATATTTTTCAGACTAATTTAAAATCAGACCATGGTTTTACTAATAATGTACGACTAAATTTTTTTAACCTAAATGTATTTGTCATAAAAATACCAAAGTCATTTAATTTTATATGAAACACATTTTAACTGCCTTATAAATGTATGGAATATAAATATGTAGAATGGTGTTAAAAATTGACATTTTTATTATTGTAAAGAACATGACTCTAACTCTACCATTTAATATACCATTAATTATAAAAGCATTTTTAAAAAGCCCTAAATTTTTTTTGTTAAAATATTTAATTTTTTTTTTGCGAATTCCTAGCACTGACCAACGATTTCCTAACTTAAAAGTTTTGTGTGTACAATTTAATTTTCCAAAGGAATACTTCTGTAAAATTACAAATAATATGTGATTTTAGGTTATCTAAATTAATTTAAAAAACTCTTATTAAAATATTAAAGCGTTTGACGTTTTATAAAAGCCAAACTAAAACGTTATTAGGGGATCAATATTGAATAAGTTCTTAAAAGAGTACATTTGAATCATACATTTTATATTAAAACATAACTTCTTTTTTGACATTATAAACGTACTTCATCTTAAAACTCAAAGAGTAACCTGGACATAAATATTCCATGCGAAAAAAAAATATTGCAGTACCAACATAAAAGAGTTTGGTAATATTTGAGGAATCAATTTTTTTTATAGTTCCTACAAACATTAAAAAATCTAATTTAGTAAGGTTATTTAAAATTTATAGATGTTATCAGTTCTAATATAATGGTTACTTTCGAATGTCAATGTTTTACTTAAGTTTGCTAAAAATCATAACGGTGTTTTCAAATGTTTATAGAAACTTCATTTCTGTATACTATCATTGACTTGCTCAAGGCAGAATACTGTCTGTCTGCACTTTGGTCGCACAAAGCTGTAAAAAAAAACAATTTTTTTTCTCTTTGTTGGTACTATGTTATACATTATGGGGAAATACACCGTAGACAGGCAGGCAGACAGACAACGATTGTGACATCTTCTATGTCAAACATATGTTGTTTGCAAAGATTATGTATAGTCTAGACATAGTTTTTAGTGTAAGCCATTGAAGTTTTTTAACTTTTCCATCGCTATACAAAAAAGACGAAATTTTGGATATTTTTAATAATAGTTAGTGCAACTCGAGAACGGAGAGATAAATGTTACTAAACTATTTAATCAACTTTCATTAAAAAATACCTCACTGTCTTCTCAAAAGAGTTTTGAATGATCCACTTAAAACCAAAGTCAAGTACGAAAATAGTGTCTTAAGCGAATTTTACACAAATTCTTCTAAACCAAACATTCTATTTCCCTATGGAACCGAAAAATTAAGCGCGAACTAATTTATCTTTCTCTAGGCAAATTTAACGTGTAAGTGCATCCTAAATAAATCGCCAGAATAAACGAGCTAATTTCATGTAGTGCTTTATTTTCTTGACTCCACTCTTACAGCGATTCTAAACGAAGTTATGCATTTTAACGAGCTGTTTTAAATTTGGTTTGGGATCTTTTTTTACTTATTTCATTTCTACTTCAGAACTTTGGGCATTAACATTCAGCCGCCGTGAGGGGTAATTTCTCCGCCATTCAACTTCCATTAGTGAATCTGGCAATTTGGGGGAAAAAAAAGTCTCGCTAACCTAAACTTCAACTTCGACTTTTCACCGCCGGGGCTGCTGATATCGTACTTTTTCATCACACTTCGAACGAAAAAATGTTCCATTTATCGAAAATGTAAAAAAATATATATATTGATGTTGAAAAATTCAGTTATATGTATGTTCAAAGGGTGAAAGATATGACACGTTTTGATGGCTTGGACCAGAAAATTTGGTGATCTTTCGAGAAATGCAATTTACTTTAACTCTAACTATATGCTAATGTGAAGTATTTGAATGACATTTCGGCTTTTTCAAATCGTTTGTCGATCGTTCTTGCTAAAAAGAATTTAGTTAGTTTCTTTTTTACTTAGCAGAATTTGATTTGGCTGATGGCGAATGAGAAAAAAAATTCTTTTGAATTTAGCTCCTTTATTTATTCTTTATTATGTATGAGTATAATCTGTTCCGTGATTATTAGTCAAGATGCAACAACTACGTATATTAGTGTTGAAAATTGTTAATTGTTAAGGTAAATTATAAATGGTATTCATTTATGAATTCGCAGACACAATTTTTTAAATTATATGTAACTTATACATTTTTAAGCAATTTTTTAAATAATATGTAACCTATACTTTTTGAAGATGTCTGGAAATTTCATAAACATATTTATGCTTCATGATATTTTTTACTGTTTATGTATCTAACTGTTTGTAAACTAAAAGAGCATTTTAAAAAAATTAGGTTTAATATTTAAAGCATTTAAAATTGAAGATTTTTTGAGTTGTTTTAAAGTAAAAGATTATTACATTATGAACTTAAGTTGAGAATTTACAAAATTATCCTCTTGAATAAGAGGGGTTTAGTAAAAATTATTCTTGACATATTTTTTTCATACTCCTTTAAAATCTGGCTAAAATATCATATCGTCTAGACACTTTAAGTGTTCTAAGCTTTAGCGACATTCATTAATTGACGAACCACATAATTTTGTTGTAAAACTGTCACTTCATGCATAAGTAACTACGAGATTTTAACTAACTCAGACAGTTTTGTGCTCTGTTAAATTAAAGGCGTCTAAGAATATTTTAGCAAGGGTAAAAAAAAGAATGGGGTATCAAAGTTGAATAAGAAAGAACTTTGAACATGTTTTCATCTTATACTTTTGTTAAAAGGCTAGGTCCCTGCTTCACTAACGCTCTATCAACCCCAGGAAAATGCAATGTACTGTCCGATTTAAATTAATTTTCACTCTTATAATATGTCAAAGCAAATATGTCAAAAGTTGATTTGAGTCTTCAGCCCAAAAATAAATAAATAGTTACTTTAATGAACAATTAGTGTTTATTAAGAATGCGCGACCGATGCAGGATTACCTCGAGACTTTGGCTTCTTTTCCAACTCTGGCGATAGGTTTCGCCTCCTTTTAACGCTATTTCCATCATTCCAGTGATAAAGTTCAAAGTCGGTGTCGTTAAACTAAGTATTTTTTTGCTACTGCATGTCTGTGCCCTATTGCTGGAGAGAGAATTGGCCGTGCTTTCTGAAATCCGTTAGCACCAGTTCATGCAAGTTGTACATGTATTTTCCGGCTTGTGTGCTTGATCAGAGACCCGCTTATAAGCCTTCGTAAAGAAGACAGACACATACAGAATTTTTACTGACACAGAAAGAGAAAGCAAACACAGGAGAAGGCGAATGAATTGAACCCACACCCGGTACAGTTGCCCAGACTGATGGGAGCAGTTAGATGTAGGGTAGGTACATATGTATTCCGGCTTGTTGTGTGCTTAATCAGAGACCCGCTTATAAGCCTTCGTCATTTTTTTACTGACACAGAGAAAGGAAGTACACCCAGGGCAAAGGCTGGAATCAAACCTGCGCCCGTTACACAGCTCCCAGACTGCTAGCGTAATGGTTTGCGACCCAAACCACTAGGCCATCCGGATCACCGCGAGAGCTGTTAGATTAGGTTAAGTTGAGCACTACCAATGTCTATCTCTGGCTTCCAAGGAGCTCTAAAACATTCAAATGACGTCTCGTAATATAGAACCGTGGTCAAGTGACTTGGTTGGCACCTTAGCTGGCACCCCACTGGACTAACCCAATGTGATTGTATGCTAACGCCGCCGTTAGGATTTCGGACTCCACATGGGAGCAGTTTATTAAGTATATCAGACGGAATGGTCGTTCCGCCTGACAATCTCAAATGACGCCAAGGGCTAAACGGCAGTTATGTATATATACTCTAAACATTTCGCCACGTTAAAACGCAAAATCGATTTTATTTTTTATCAGCAAACTAAACTTTGTGGAACAATAAAAAAATATCTTTTGGGCGAATTTGTAAATCTGTTGCCTTTCCGACCATAGAAATTTCCTTTTAAATCTGACAAAGGTAGAGTTTTATGTATAAGATTTTATCGTTGCTTTTTTTACTTTTAAATTCATTAAACACTCTAATAAAATGGCAAAATTTATTGTGAGTAAACTATTGTAAATGAGCATGTTTAAGGTCTTTAGTGCAACAGAAATGCTGGAATGAAAATGAATTCTTTCTCGAGCCTTGATTGGGAATCAATGTTACGTAGGAACAGAGCACTAAACGGAGAACCGATAGGATGCGTAGGAATGAAAGCTGCAAGGAAATACGTAAAACAAGCCAATTGATCTAACGTCTTTAAATACAAACAATAATATTACAATTTAAATCAAATTGAAAATTGTAAAATGGAGCAACTACGCGATTAGATTAAAGTTAAGTTTATCACATACTTGCATACATTACACATCCTAATGATACAAAATTTGCAGTTTGAATAAGCATTTGAACTTTTATGATCAATTCATTTAATTTTTATCTCAAGTTGATGGAAGATTTGATCAGTTTTAAAGAAATTACTTGTTTTAAGGTTACAAAATCCAAAGGTGCCAAAATTGTATTTTCTTTTATAAACTGCATTTTTAGACCTTGTATTTTAATGGTTTCCATATTTCAATAAATTCTGTGACGCATGATTGTAAATTAAATAAATTTACTGCTAAGGTTTTAAATCTCAAACCAAAAACCCTTAATGATGTGAACAAGAAACATCTTCACACCATATTTCTTCTAAGAACGTCAATTGTTAACTCCTAACTAGATAAGAAAAGAGTAAAATATAATGAAACAGAAACCTTATATCACTCAAGAAAACAAGAAACGTGTTTCTTTTTTTAATGATGAGTCGAATTGAAGTGAATAGAGTAAGCGATGAAACAATCGTCTGCTAATGAGGAATGCTGAAAGGGTCTGGCAACACCCAATTTAAAGGATCGATTTATTTCTAAATTGGGTGGCATCATTTCGATACTTCTATGTATTGGTTTGACAAGATTCTAAGGGTAAAACAGTATTTAGAAGATGCTTATTTTCGTCTTAAGAATAAGTGCTTTGTGTTTATTAAGATTCACTGGCTTTTTTCCTAAGATTATACTGTACAATAGTGTACTTAAAAGAAATTTTAAAATAATTAATGTTTAAGTGTTTAAAATAATTAACTATTGATTAATTATTACTGAATTATAAATGCATTTAAAATTTTAGCATGTATACCAGTTTTGTAAAGCTTATGTTTTAAGATCATTCGTTCTTTAATTTGTTATCCCTATTTAAAATCTAAAAACATTATTTGAATTAACACGTAAAATTACATTTTCAATATCTGTTAACAAAAACTTTTTTTTTTAACTATGTGTGTATTGTCTTGTTAATTCACACTTTAAAATTACTATTTGTTACTTCAAATTATCAGAGTTTTTCTACTAGGATATTGTACCTTGGAACTTTAAAATTCCAAATTATAAAACTCTTTCGGCGTTGCTTTTATAATGTTCATATATTCTCAAGAAAAAACTTACGTTATGTACAAGACTTATATCTAACGAAAATTTTCAAACAAAGTTGGCGAGTTGTATAAAAAAAAGTAATATAATATGAAGAAAAAAATGTAAAGCGTTAGTTTTGTGGATTTTGAACTTGATGTATCAGCTTCAAAATTCTTTCCAATTTGTAAGATTTTTTTAGTGTCTTTTGAAATATCAAAACATTGTGCTATAAAACTTAAATCTTTATTTTTTGTCATTAGATGAATTTACTCAAGATACTGCAACATAAAACTTTAAAGATCTGAAAATAACCAGAACAAATATCCAGAACGGTGCATTTTTATAATAAACTCTATGTAACCTAGTTTTATATTGTTCCTCAGGGAAAGCATATATTACACATACACACTTAAGGGTTATGTCGAAAAAGTAAGTGGACATAGAGGAGTCTAAAACTAGGGAATTCCATATAAATGTAATACTTCTCAGAGAAATGGTCCGCAATGTTAGTTTTCTGGTTTTTATACTTGCAGTACAGAATAAACTCAAATATAAAAATTGTCTCCCAACAATATAGACCTATCAACGTTACAATAATACCTATCAACGTTAATTGGATCGTTTCCTTTCAATTTTTAAAATTTTTGTGTATTTTATAATGTTGAAATCTCTGTATGGTTTGAAAATCCAGTATGCTTTAAATTAACGTGGTGTTTAATTATTAAATAAAAAGATGCCTGCGATTTACTTTTGCTTAAGTCGTTTTTAATAATTTGCAAAATGATAGTTTGCAGCACTATTATGTATACCTCTATGGAAAAATACAAAGAAATCTTCAGAAACTATAAACAGAAAAAAAAATTAAAATTTTCAGAATGATGAAAAATACCTTAAAAATAATTGTTCTCTTTTGAATTATGGCGGTTTTTACAGTCTCTTAACAGAAATTGTAATAAATTACGTTAAAAAAAAAATCTAAAGTAAAAACAGTTTTTTTAAGAGAAAATTCCATTTTTGCTTTTACAAAATTTTTATTTAAGTATTGTTTTTTTACAGTCTGTAGAATCTTGAGAGAAACTTTCAATGTTAAAAAAATGTTATTAAAATTTAACAATAAATTAATATCAAGAAACTTGGGTGAATGATTGTAAAAAAATTCTACACCAACTAAGTTAAAGAAAACGATCTTTAAATGTTTTATGTGTTTCTTTATTTATATTTTAAAGCATTTTAATATTAAGCGTTAGTAAATCATCTCGGTTACAGAGTTGCCTATAAAACAAGTAGGTGTGTAACAGAATCTGTCACTTAACCCGCTTCCACACAACAGTTGTGTTTAACAGGTAAAAAGGCGACAAACACAGCATTAATGTTCTATATTAAACATTTACATGCTAAATTTGGCTAGTTTCATTTATTTTATTTCGAAAATTCAATAACTATTACTTATCGTTTGCAAAAATTAATTTATATTTCAAAGATTAAATATGTAATATTCCTCGCTTTTAAATAGAATTAAAACATTTCATATCAACGTACAAAGAATCTCGTAGTGAAATATATTTGACGTCATTTCAAACTGATCGATGTCGCAAAAATAAATTTATTTAAATTTATGTCTAAAAGAATTAAAGTTTCTCGAGCGATTGTTGCGAATGGCAATGGTGATTAAATTCTAATAAAAATGGCTTTCTATGCTTTTAAATGAGCATTAAATTTTGCAGTTTTTTTAAATAATTGAAGTACATCGAATTCGAATTTGTTTCTGAAATTTTCAATGTATTCTAATTTCGATGCGCTGAATTTTTTGACGTATCACACTTGCCCGTAGCATTTGTAGTTCGGGCTGTGAAAGTGGGTGACGGAAAGACAGACGGACAGACGGACGGACTGAACGATTATAATACCTTCCACGTTTTACGTTATAAACGTAGTGTGGAAGCTAAAATGAAATCACAGGCGACTTTCGATATTTGCAAATCGCTAGTCGTCAACGATTGGCAGCTAGGTCACAATTGTCAAGGTCTGAAAGTTTATTTCGACAACATTATCTATGACTATCTATGGTAATCAAGTAATTGCTAAGGACTAGATATTTCTAAATAATAAATATTAAATAAAAATAAAACTATAATATGTTACCTATTTATTATAGTACATTAATTCTTATACGCATACAAACAAACACAGAATTTCCAAAACCATTACCCCATCCCACATATCTATGCTAATATCTCAAACATTTAACACAACTAATTTTCACTTTAAATTCATGCACACATCCACAAACCATGACTATAAATTAACCCTGGACCATACAACCAACATATATCCCTGGACTCCCATTTACAGAATACCTTAACCGACAATATTGCCAGTCCTTAGAATAGTAATGAAGTGATTGCTGAGGGCATAATGGAAAGCATATTCCTCGTCAATTCCAGGACACTGATTGGTCCAGCGACCATTCAGCAGGACAGAGTTGGACTAATGAGTTTGCTATCGGATCTGTGATTGGTCGTAATGGGACTCTGCTTCGATAAGATGGAAGGACAGGTGTAGTTTATTATGGACTTTGCCGGTGAGATGAGTTTTGGTAATAGGTAGTTTCTTAATGCTAAAAGCGGGAATCTTGTATAATATATGTGTATTTAAATAAGAGTTCTTGTTAATAAAAAATTGTATTTAGTTTTCTTTTTAGTTACCTATAAGTTACCTTAGCTGGCACCCCACTGGACTAACCCAATGTGATTGTATGCTAACGCCGCCGGCGCCGTTAGGATTTCGGACTCCACATGGGAGCAGTTTATTAAGTATATCAGACGGAATGGTCGTTCCGCCCGCCAATCTCAAAATGACGCCAAGGGCTAAACGGCAGTTATGTATATATACTCTAAACATTTCGCCACGTTAAACGCAAAATCGATTTTATTTTCTATCAGGCAAACTAAACTTTGTGGAACAATAAAAAAAATATCTTTTGGGCGAATTTGTAAATCTGTTGCCTTTCCGACCATAGAAATTTCCTTTTAAATCTGACAAAGGTAGAGTATTATGTATAAGATTTTATTGTTGCTTTTTTACTTTTAAATTCATTAGACACTTCAATAAAATGGCAAAATTTATTGTGAGTAAACTATTGTAAATGAGCATGTTTAAGGTCTTTAGTGCAACAGAAATGCTGGAATGAAAATGAATTCTTTCTCGAGCCTTGATTGGGGAATCAATGTTACGTAGGAACAGAGCACTAAACGGAGAACCGATAGGATGCGTAGGAATGAAAGCTGCAAGGAAATACGTAAAACAAGCCAATTGATCTAACGTCTTTAAATACAAACAATAATATTACAATTTAAATCAAATAGAAAATTGTAAAATGGAACAACTACACGATTAGATTAAAGTTAAGTTTATCACACACTTGCATACATTACACATCCTAATGATACAAAATTTGCAGTTTGAATAAGCATTTGAACTTTTATGATCAATTCATTTAATTTTTATCTCAAGTTGATGGAAGATTTGATCAGTTTTAAAGAAATTACTTGTTTTAGGTTACAAAATCCAAAGGTGCCAAAATTGTATTTTCTTTTATAAACTGCATTGTTTTAGACCTTGTATTTTAATGGTTTCCATATTTCAATAAATTCTGTGACGCATGATTGTAAATTAAATAAATTTACTGCTAAGGTTTTAAATCTCAAACCAAAAACCCTTAATGATGTGAACAAGAAACATCTTCACACCATATTTCTTCTAAGAACGTCAATTGTTAACTCCTAACTAGATAAGAAAAGAGTAAAATATAATGAAACAGAAACCTTATATCACTCAAGAAAAACAAGAAACGTGTTTCTTTTTTTAATGATGAGTCGAATTGAAGTGAATAGAGTAAGCGATGAAACAATCGTCTGCTAATGAGGAATGCTGAGAAGGGTCTGGCAACACCCAATTTAAAGGATCGATTTATTTCTAAATTGGGTGGCATCATTTCGATACTTCTATGTATTGGTTTGACAAGATTCTAAGGGTAAAACAGTATTTAGAAGATGCTTATTTTCGTCTTAAGAATAAGTGCTTTGTGTTTATTACAGATTCACTGGCTTTTTTCCTAAGATTATACTGTACAATAGTGTACTTAAAAGAGAATTTTAAAATAATAATGTTTAAGTGTTTAAAATAATTAACTATTGATTCATTATTACTGAATTATAAATGCATTTAAAATTTTCGCATGTATACCAGTTTTGTAAAGCTTAAGTTTTAGGATCATTCGTTCTTTAATTTGTTATCCCTATTTAAAATCTAAAAAACGTTATTTGAATTAACACGTAAAATACATTTTCAATATCTGTTACAACAAAAAAAACTTTTTTGTTTTGTTAACTATGTGTGTATTGTCTTGTTAATTCACACTTTAAAATTACTATTTGTTACTTCAAATTATCAGAGTTTTTCTACTAGGATATTGTACCTTGGAACTTTAAAATTCCAAATTATAAAACTCTTTTCGGCGTTGCTTTTATAATGTTCATATATTCTCAAGAAAAACTTACGTTATGTACAAGACTTATATCTAACGAAAAATTTTCAAACAAAGTTGGCGAGTTGTATAAAAAAAAGTAATATAATATGAAAGAAAAAAATGTAAAGCGTTAGTTTTGTGGATTTTGAACTTGATGTATCAGCTTCCAAAATTCTTTCCAATTTGTAAGATTTTTTTTAGTGTCTTTTGAAATATCAAAACATTGTGCTATAAAACTTAAAATCTTTATTTTTCGTCATTAGATGAATTTACTCAAAGATACTGCAACATAAAACTTTAAAGATCTGAAAATAACCAGAACAAATATCCAGAACGGTGCATTTTTATAATAAACTCTATGTAACCTAGTTTTATATTGTTCCTCAGGGAAAGCATATATTACACATACACACTTAAGGGTTATGTCGAAAAAGTAAGTGGACATACAGGAGTCTAAAACTAGGGAATTCCATATAAATGTAATACTTCTCAGAGAAATGGTCCGCAATGTTAGTTTTCTGGTTTTTATACTTGCAGTACAGAATAAACTCAAATATAAAAATTGTCTCCCAACAATATAGACCTATCAACGTTACAATAATACCTATCAACGTTAATTGGATCGTTTCCTTTCAATTTTTAAAATTTTTGTGTATTTTATAATGTTGAAATCTCTGTTTGGTTTGAAAATCCAGTATGCTTTAAATTAACGTGGTGTTTAATTATTAAATAAAAAAGATGCCTGCGATTTACTTTTGCTTAAGTCGTTTTTAATAATTTGCAAAATGATAGTTTGCAGCACTATTATGTATACCTCTATGGAAAAATACAAAGAAATCTTCAGAAACTATAAACAGAAAAAAAAATTAAAATTTTCAGAAAGAGGAAAAATACCTTAAAAATAATTGTTCTCTTTTGAATTATGGCGGTTTTTACAGTCTCTTAACAGAAATTGTAATAAATTACGTTAAAAAAAACTAAAGTAAAAACAGTTTTTTTAAGAGAAAATTCCATTTTTGCTTTTACAAAATTTTTATTTAAGTATTGTTTTTTTACAGTCTGTAGAATCTTGAAAGAAACTTTCAATGTTAAAAAAATGTTATTAAAATTTAACAATAAATTAATATCAAGAAACTTGGGTGAATGATTGTAAAAAAATTCTACACCAACTAAGTTAAAGAAAACGATCTTTAAATGTTTTATGTGTTTCTTTATTTATATTTTAAAGCATTTTAATATTAAGCGTTAGTAAATCATCTCGGTTACAGAGTTGCCTATAAAACAAGTAGGTGTGTAACAGAATCTGTCACTTAACCCGCTTCCACACAACAGTTGTGTTTAACAGGTAAAAAGGCGACAAACACAGCATTAATGTTCTATATTAAACATTTACATGCTAAATTTGGCTAGTTTCATTTATTTTATTTCGAAAATTCAATAACTATTACTTATCGTTTGCAAAAATTAATTTATATTTCAAAGATTAAATATGTAATATTCCTCGCTTTTAAATAGAATTAAAACATTTCATATCAACGTACAAAGAATCTCGTAGTGAAATATATTTGACGTCATTTCAAACTGATCGATGTCGCAAAAATAAATTTATTTAAATTTATGTCTAAAAGAATTAAAGTTTCTCGAGCGATTGTTGCGAATGGCAATGGTGATTAAATTCTAATAAAAATGGCTTTCTATGCTTTTTAAATGAGCATTAAATTTTGCAGGTTTTTAAATAATTGAAGTACATCGAATTCGAATTTGTTTCTGAAATTTTCAATGTATTCTAATTTCAATGCGCTGAATTTTTTGACGTATCACACTTGTCCGTAGCATTTGTAGTTCGGGCTGTGAAAGTGGGTGACGGAAAGACAGACGGACAGACGGACGGACTGAACGATTATAATACCTTCCACGTTTTACGTTATAAACGTAGTGTGGAAGCTAAAATGAAATCACAGGCGACTTTCGGATATTTGCAAATCGCTAGTCGTCAACGATTGGCAGCTAGGTCACAATTGTCAAGGTCTGAAAGTTTATTTCGACAACATTATCTATGACTATCTATGGTAATCAAGTAATTGCTAAGGACTAGATATTTCTAAATAATAAATATTAAATAAAAATAAAACTATAATATGTTACCTATTTATTATAGTACATTAATTCTTATACGCATACAAACAAACACAGAATTTCCAAAACCATTACCCCATCCCACATATCTATGCTAATATCTCAAACATTTAACACAACTAATTTTCACTTTAAATTCATGCACACATCCACAAACCATGACTATAAATTAACCCTGGACCATACAACCAACATATATCCCTGGACTCCCATTTACAGAATACCTTAACCGACAATATTGCCAGTCCTTAGAATAGTAATGAAGTGATTGCTGAGGGCATAATGGAAAGCATATTCCTCGTCAATTCCAGGACACTGATTGGTCCAGCGACCATTCAGCAGGACAGAGTTGGACTAATGAGTTTGCTATCGGATCTGTGATTGGTCGTAATGGGACTCTGCTTCGATAAGATGGAAGGACAGGTGTAGTTTATTATGGACTTTGCCGGTGAGATGAGTTTTGGTAATAGGTAGTTTCTTAATGCTAAAAGCGGGAATCTTGTATAATATATGTGTATTTAAATAAGAGTTCTTGTTAATAAAAAATTGTATTTAGTTTTCTTTTTAGTTACCTATAAGTTACCTTAGCTGGCACCCCACTGGACTAACCCAATGTGATTGTATGCTAACGCCGCCGGCGCCGTTAGGATTTCGGACTCCACATGGGAGCAGTTTATTAAGTATATCAGACGGAATGGTCGTTCCGCCCGCCAATCTCAAAATGACGCCAAGGGCTAAACGGCAGTTATGTATATATACTCTAAACATTTCGCCACGTTAAACGCAAAATCGATTTTATTTTCTATCAGGCAAACTAAACTTTGTGGAACAATAAAAAAAATATCTTTTGGGCGAATTTGTAAATCTGTTGCCTTTCCGACCATAGAAATTTCCTTTTAAATCTGACAAAGGTAGAGTATTATGTATAAGATTTTATTGTTGCTTTTTTTACTTTAAATTCATTAGACACTTCAATAAAATGGCAAAATTTATTGTGAGTAAACTATTGTAAATGAGCATGTTTAAGGTCTTTAGTGCAACAGAAATGCTGGAATGAAAATGAATTCTTTCTCGAGCCTTGATTGGGGAATCAATGTTACGTAGGAACAGAGCACTAAACGGAGAACCGATAGGATGCGTAGGAATGAAAGCTGCAAGGAAATACGTAAAACAAGCCAATTGATCTAACGTCTTTAAATACAAACAATAATATTACAATTTAAATCAAATAGAAAATTGTAAAATGGAACAACTACACGATTAGATTAAAGTTAAGTTTATCACACACTTGCATACATTACACATCCTAATGATACAAAATTTGCAGTTTGAATAAGCATTTGAACTTTTATGATCAATTCATTTAATTTTTATCTCAAGTTGATGGAAGATTTGATCAGTTTTAAAGAAATTACTTGTTTTAGGTTACAAAATCCAAAGGTGCCAAAATTGTATTTTCTTTTATAAACTGCATTGTTTTAGACCTTGTATTTTAATGGTTTCCATATTTCAATAAATTCTGTGACGCATGATTGTAAATTAAATAAATTTACTGCTAAGGTTTTAAATCTCAAACCAAAAACCCTTAATGATGTGAACAAGAAACATCTTCACACCATATTTCTTCTAAGAACGTCAATTGTTAACTCCTAACTAGATAAGAAAAGAGTAAAATATAATGAAACAGAAACCTTATATCACTCAAGAAATACAAGAAACTTGTTTCTTTTTTTAATGATGACTCGAATTAAAGTGAATAGAGTAAGCGATGAAACAATCGTCTGCTAATGAGGAACGCTGAAAAGGGTCTGGCAACACCCAATTTAAAGGATTGATTTATTTCTAAATTGGGTGGCATCATTTCGATACTTCTATGTATTGGTTTGACAAGATTCTAAGGGAAAAACAGTATTTAGAAGATGCTTATTTTCGTCTTAAGAATAAGTGCTTTGTGTTTATTATAGATTCACTGGTTTTTTCCCTAAGATTATACTGTACAATAGTGTACTTAAAAAAATGTTTAAACTATTAATGTTTAAGTGTTTAAAATAATTAACTATTGATTAAGTATTACTGAATTATAAATGAATTTAAAATTTTCGCATGTATACCAGTTTTGTAAAGCTTATGTTTTAAGATTATTTGTTCTTTAATTTGTTATCCCCATTTAAAATCCAAAAACATTATTTGAATTAACACGTAAATTACATTTTCAATATCTGTAATATTTTTTTTAAACTATGTGTGTATTGTGTTGTTAATTCACACTTTAAAATTACTATTTGTTACTTCAAATTATCAGAGTTTTTATACTAACTAGGATATTGTACCTTGGAACTTTAAAATTCCAAATTATAAAACTCTTTGCAGCGTAGCTTTTATATTGTTCATATATTCTCAAGAAAAACTTACGATATATATTTACGTTATGTATAAGACTTATATCCAACGAATCCTTTTCAAACAAAGTTGGCGAGTTGTATAAAAAAAAGTAATAACCTATGATAGAAAAAAATGTAAAGCGTTAGTTTTGTGGATTTTGAACTTGATGTATCAGCTACAAAAATTCTTTCAAATTTGTAAGACTATTTTTAGTGTCTTTTGAAATATCAAAAAATTGCGCTATAAAACTTAAATTCTTTATTTTTTGTCATTAGATGAATTTACTCAGAGATACTGCAACATAAAACTTTATCTGAATATAACCAGAACAAATATCCAGAACGGTGCATTTTTATAATAAACTCTATGTAGCCAAGTTTTATATTGTTCCTCAGGGAAAGCATATGTTACAATACACACTTAAGGGTTATGTCGAAAAAGTAAGTGGACATAGAGGAGTCTAAAACTAGGGAATTCCATATAAATGTAATACTTCTCAGAGAAATGGTCCGCAATGTTAGTTTTGTGGTTTTTATACTTGCAGAACAGAATAAACTCAAATATAAAAATTGTCGCCCAACAATATAGACCTATCAACGTTGGTGGAATTTTTTCCTTTCCATTTTTTAAATTTTTGCGTATTTTATAATGTTGAAAACTCTGTTTGGTTTGAAAATCAAGTATGTTTTAAATTAACGTGGTGTTTAATTATTAAATAAAAAAGATGCCTGCGATTTACTTTTGCTTAAGTCTTTTTTAATAATTTACAAAATGATAGTTTGAAGCACTATTATTTATACCTCTATGGAAAAATACAAAGAAATCTTCACAAACTATACACAGAAAAATTTAAATGTTCAGAATGAGGAAAAATACCTTAAAAATAATTGTTTTCTTTTGAATTATGGTGGTTTTTACAGTCTCTTAACAGAAATTGTAATAAAAATTATTAAAAAAAAATCTAAATTAAAAACAGTTTTTTAAGAGAAAATTCCATTTTTGCTTTTACAAAATTTTTATTTAAGTTTTGTTTTTTTACAGTATGTAGAATCTTGAGAGAAACTTTCAATGTTAAAAGTTTTTTATTAAAATTTAACAATAAATTAATAGCAAGAAACTTGGATGAATGATTGTAAAAAATTCTACACCAACTAAGTTAAACAAAACGATCTTTAAATGTTTTATGTGTTTCTTTATTTATATTTTAAAGCATTTTAATATTAAGCGTTAGTAAATCATCTCGGTTACAGAGTTGCCTATAAAACAAGTAGGTGTGTAACAGAATCTGTCACTTAACCCGCTTCCACACAACAGTTGTGTTTAACAGGTAAAAAGGCGACAAACACAGCATTAATATTCTATATTAAACATTTACATGCTAAATTTGGCTAGTTTCATTTATTTTATTTCGAAAATTCAATAACTATTACTTATCGTTTGCAAAAATTAATTTATATTTCAAAGAATAAATATGTAATATTCCTCGCTTTTAAATATAATTAAAACATTTTATATCAACGTACAAAGAATCTCGTAGTGAAATATATTTGACGTCATTTCAAACTGATCGATGTCGCAAAAATAATATTATTTAAATTTTTTGTCTTAAAGAATTAAAGTTTCTTGAGCGATTGTTGCGAATGGCAATGGTGATTAAATTCTAATAAAAATGGCTTTCTATGCTTTTTAAATGAGCATTAAATTTTGCAGTTTTTTAAATAATTGAAGTACTTCGAATTCGAATTTGTTTCTGAAATTTTCAATGTATTCTAATTTCGATGCGCTGAATTTTTTGACGTATCACACTTGTCCGTAGCATTTGTAGTTCGGACTATGAAAGTGGGTGACGAAAAGACAGACGGACAGACGGACGGACTGAACGATTATAATACCTTCCACTTTTTACGTTATAAACGTAGTGTGGAAGCTAAAATGAAATCACAGGCGACTTTCGGATATTTGCAAATCGCTAGTCGTCAACGATCGGCAGCTAGGTCACAATTGTCAAGGTCTGAAAGTTTATTTCGACAACATTATCTATGACTATCTATGGTAATCAAGTAATTGCTAAGGACTAGATATTTCTAAATAATAAATATTAAATAAAAATAAAACTATAATTTATTATAGTACATTAATTCTTATACGCATACAAACAAACACAGAATTTCCAAAACCATTACCCCATCCCACAGATCTATGCTAATATCTCAAACATTTAACACAACTAATTTTCACTTTAAATTCATGCACACATCCACAAACCATGACTATAAATTAACCCTGGACCATACAACCAACATATCCCTGGACTCCCATTTACAGAATACCTTAACCGACAATATTGCCAGTCCTTAGAATAGTAATGAAGTGATTGCTGAGGGCATAATGGGAAGCATATTCCTCGTCAATTCCAGGACACTGATTGGTCCAGCGACCATTCAGCAGGACAGAGTTGGACTAATGAGTTTGCTATCGGATCTGTGATTGGTCGTAATGGGACGCTGCTTCGATCAGATGGAAGGACAGGTGTAGTTTATTATGGACTTTGCCGGTGAGATGAGTTTTGGTAATAGGTAGTTTCTTAATGCTAAAGTGGGATTCTTGTATAATGTATGTGTATTTAAATAAGAGTTCTTGTTAATAAAAACTTCTATTCAGTTTTCTATTTAGTTACCTATAAGTTTGACAAAAGTAAAACTAGGATATTTAACACCCCTCTTAGCTTTTACTAAAGAAATACTAGATACTTTGATGTAAAGAAAAACTAAAATATATAAAATTCTCTAATACTAGCATTTATAATGTTCAATTATAACAAATCAAAAATACTCATAAACCTTTAAAAAAATGCGAATGAAATCGCTATATATTTAATGTTTACTCTGTTACACTGTTTTTTTTGTGTAAAATTACAGCATATTTGTCTGTTATTTTTTGCATCACAGTGTTGTAATGTTTGTTTTTCAGCAAATTGATGTTTCCTTGACGTACAGAGTCACTTACGCAAATTACGACAATAGTGTTTAAACAGAGAACATGGGTGCATCCAATCACTGCTTGGAAAGAAAAAGTTTTTGTCAGTACCACAAAATAAATTTTACATCATGTGTAAATTCATAGCACATGGGGATAGCAACATTTTTACTATTACACTGTAATGGTAAATTAGAAGGTTTATTTTACAGTGTACTTCTGTTTATTTAAAGCAATAAATAAATCCTTAGCTGTCAAAAGATTATTGTCTAATATTTTACAAACATCGGTTTATTACATTTTTACGACACATCTTTTTAAATGTATGCATCAAATTATAAACTAAAATAATATTTTAATTTCACTATACTATATTTAATAGAGTATATATTGCATACTATTTTGTCAGTGAACTCTAGACCTTTCTTTACATATAGTAGACAAGATCAGCTTCAGAAAGATCTCAATACCCAACTGAACCATGGGGAATAACGTTACCATTTCATTAAAATATAATTTAGACTTACAAACTCAAATAACACACAATTTTAAACACTTACAAAGAAAACTACCTGAATCCAAATCGCGTACCATTCAAGAACCTCGACTCAGACATCCTACAAAATTGATTCCGAGTAGCTTCTTTGAAAACCCAACGGAGAACCCTGAAGTTGTATTCCTTTGTTGCAGCAACTCCTGCTCGCGAAATATAAAGACAGCACAACAGAAAACTCTCTGGTTCAGGATAACCGTTACTCCCATGACAATGGATACTCTCAAAGCAAAACTCTTCTCTGAAATCTGGAATTTTAAAGTTTGTTTTTCTATTTATGTCGTCTGAAGATCTTTCGGTGTATTTCTCATGTCTATTTCCATGGAGGGGTTTGAATAATAACATCGTTCTGCAAGAAATATTTTGGTCGTTGTTGGTGATTTTTGTGTTTAGTGAGGCATATTCCAAGCACGATGCTGGCGATATTTGGATGTATTATTACATAAGAATTTTTTCGCATTATTTCTTGTATAGAAATGTAAGAAATGTGACATTTTATGTCATTAACTCGGATCTACGCCACCACTCGCCAACCCAGAACAACTAGCTGCGCTCTGCTCGTATATTCATCGAAATGAGAATCTAAACTTATCTAATGTAAGGACTCATACCGGGTGGCCCAGCGGGTAGTGTTTGAAACAAATGAAAAAATAAAAACAAATAAGAGACATGAGAATAATTTAATGACGGTTATTGAAAGGACATATTGGGCAATTTATGATAAAGAGGTTCGAAGTGCTCGCCATCTTTAACAAGGACATCAGTTAGGCGGTTCTTGAATACGACCATACTCCATACTCCTTACAAATGCCTTCCTCCTTCCTCCATACTCCTTTTGTTTGACCAATTCTTTTTGTGGGAAGCTTTTTTTTAGCTTTTGTGAGAAGTTCCACAAAAAGAATTGGCCAAACAAAAGGAGTAAGGCAGGAGTATGGAGGAAGGAGGAAGGTATGGGTAAGGAGTATGGAGTATGGTTGGACCCGGTATTGTTGCCGGTTAAGGTATTCTATAAATGAGAAAATAGAGTTATTTGATTTCGTTCGGTTTGATCGTATTGGCTGTTTTATTTTATCCTCCTTGATGATCTTTAGCACAACCAAAATATATGAGTCTTGTTGCTACAAAAAAAAATCCTCTAATTTAATATCACAGTGTGATGGTAAAATGACAGTGTCACAGTGTGATGCTTTTTAGTACCGACAAAAACGTCTGCTTCACTGGCAGTAATTCATTTTCTCTGTTGAAACGCTAGTGGTGTAGGTTGTTCATGTGACTCTGTACGTCGTCAAATCATCAATTTGCTGTAAAATCAACATTACAACACTGTGATGTAAAAACACACACAAAATGTGCTGTACTTTTATAGTGTATTAAGGCAGCTCTCGGTAGTAGCAACCAATTTTTTAGGGGTTGTCTTAATGCATGCAAAACGAAATAATTCTTAATCGGCATCATTTTAATAATTAATGCTGATTAAGTAATTATAAAGCTGATTAAGTAATCATAATTTTACTCTAATTATCTACAATAATAGTTTAAATACATTATTTAAAAAATATTTGATAACAAATACTCTTATAATGCATATCCCCTTCGCCTGGTGCCCACCATACTGCGACAGCCTTGGTCGAACTAGTTAAACACACTTCCAAATATATCCTATTAATGTTTTCCCCATACACCAATACCCCTTAACATAAACCCTCCATGCCAACGTCGGAACCGTGTACTCACTAAGTAGGCCAGATATATAGCTAACGATCAATGCTTTAGATGGCCGATAGACTCCAAACACCGGATTACTCTGTGGACCGAAAGACTTCTGCTAAGAATAGGCTTTATTTGGCAAACCTAAAAGGGAACCAACATCACACCCAAGTCATTGGGGGTTTGGCACAACGGCTAGGAGTGTTTTAAAAATCGTACAGTGAATTCATATAGACAATAATGCTTATTATGAGATTGCATCAATATTTAAAGTCAATGTCTATAAACGACAATGATTTTTTACCCCCTTCCTTATCATTCCCTTAAAAATGACGGAGTGAGGCTTCGTACTTTATTACTGCCGTGGTATTTCCGAGATGAAGTGTTCAGTAGAAACTCGCCATTAAGATCAAAATTAACTTAAATTCACCAATTAAAACTCCAATGGCTGAAGTGTTCAGCAGTAACTTGCCAATAAAATTAAAACTAACTTAAATCCATGCCAGAGAAGAAAACAATACCCACTTTTATAACGTTTTCTTGAATGTTATCCCATCTTTAAGGTATTAATTAATGTTTAATATAATATTGTTCACGCCAACTGTAAGGATAAACCGCTAAATTTAGCAACCTTACTCGCCAATTCAATAATTCATCTAGGTTCCCTACCCAACCTATCTTTATACTGTTAACCTTATCATTCAGCTTTGTTCATATCGTTGTAAGAACCAGGATCCTAGGTCCTTTTCTAGACCGATTTCGCTATGGCTTAAAAGGGACTTTTGTCGATGACCCAATATTGCGACGTTTGGAAGATGGGTCAACTAATTGACCATAATCCCACGGGATGGAAGGAATATGGATGCTTGTATTTGTTTTGGATATTGCCAGATGGACGCATATGTGTATCCTTATAGGATTAGGTAAAACAGGGTTTATCCATAAGATGAGAGGGGGTTATTTAATATTCTATATAAATGTCGGTGGTGAAGTGAACTTTAGTTGAACAATTTGGTTCATCTGTTCGTTGTAGTAGAAATAATCATCAAAATAAAAATGAAAAATATTATTAAAGTAGAATTTTTTTGCAAAAAACATCATTATTATTAATGTACCATGGTTAGTAAATACGTTCTTTATTGTTCACATAAGGGAAACAAACCTTCATTTATAAAAAAAAAGTATAATAGTTTGATCACATTTGAGTTATAAACCATTCAATAGCTTGAAACTGGTGGATGATTATAATTTTTTTTGCATACGAAAATAAGTTTAGCAAAGCGATCTTGAAATGTTTCCTGTTTTTTTATTTTATTTTAACGTATACTATTTAAAACGCATACTTAAAAAAATACTTAAAATAGTATGTGCATATTTTAAATAGCTAGGCAATTTTTTTCTGACAATCCAGGTATAACGAGATATAAACTTAAGAATTAACAGAAGAAATAATATTTTTAGTCAAAAAGCCATGAATTAAAATAAAAATTAAATTATTTAATGAATAACAAAATTAAATTATCTAGAAGAAATAAACGTTATGAACGCTTAAAAGTGAATTAACTCAGTTTAAGTAAAAGAATTCTTAATTATGATAGAATAGAATAAGGGCGCTTGGCTTAATGTTGTTGAGAGTTTTTATTTATTAAAAAAAATAAGATTAGTGCATGTAATAATGCTTTGTTTTGCCTGCATCTGGACAGTTGTAAATGAAAAACATGTTTTACAGAAACTTTTGAAACTTCGGAGATGTTTTGAAATTTTCCGGTATAGTAACAGCAAAAAATTAAAAGCAACTTGTATAGAATTATGTCGGGGTTTTCTGTGTAAAGAAACCTCTAAATGAATTTTTTTACAGAAACTTTTATATTCGGATTGATAACAAATAGAGTTGAACAATTACAGCTAATTCCAAATTATTTTGCACAAATTAGTTTTTATTTAAACTACTAAAAAATGCAATTTTCTAATATATTTTTTTAACTTTACATTCAATGTAATTGATTTAAATGATTCTTTCAATTACTTCATGGTAGCATAATGTTTCAAAACATAAAAAAATAGAATTAAAAAAAAATAATAAATAGTTTGATAAAACAAAAATAGGAGTTAGATGTTCTGTCTATCTTTATTGGGGGATTCACTCGATGCTTCTAAATACTTTGCCCTTTTCGAACATTTCTCCACTCTAAGAAACACTTCAAAGAAATTTCACAATTAATCTCACCTAGTAGTTCCAATTGCCCCCGATAGCCCGATTGCAGGAGAACATTTATCCAGGGATAAAAATATCGGTTTAAACTCTCTCCTGGGACAGATCGATGGTTGTTTTTGTTGTTCACGCTCAAAAATAAACAATAGTTGTCTCTATTAAAGTATAAAACAGAGGGATTGTGCAGTTTATCGGATGTGTGTTCCAAAATGTATTGTTTTCTGTGAAGGGTGTAACATTGTTTTTAGTTTGGGAAGTTTAAATGTTTTTGTTGAGGTGATTGGTAAAATTGTTTTTGATTCGATTTTGTTTTTCCGGCTACAATATCTTTGTGTAATCGTTCTTAATGAAAGTATGTGATTGTATGGTGAAAAATAACGTTGGAACACATGATCCTGATTTAAAATTAGATAAGTGTTTTGGATTTACGAGAGTAACTGTTTGAGCCGCGCCACATTTTTAGCAATTGTCTTCACATTTTAGTCAATATCTCAAGTTTAAATTATCCAATTTCAAAGTTTAAAAACAAGTTTAAAACAGAAATGTTCAATCTCAGTAACTGTGTATTCACTTTTTTAATATCTTGTTCTCAATTTTAACAAAATGAAAATAAAGTTAACTTTTATGTTTTTTTTTACCAAAGCTTAAACAAAAATAACAAAAGGGTAATGCATCTTCATGTCAAAATCTGTCTAACGACACAAACCGCGTGAAAATATTCCTATAATTACTTGTGATACCATCAAAAAGCCATCTCGATTTTACCATAGAGTTACTATTGAGAGGCGACCGGTAGGTGGCGTCTGATGAACCCTCTTAAGCATTTACTGTTGGTGCATTGAATTGTCAATTGAATCAACACATTTACGATCAGATAATTTTCATAAAAGTAGCCATAAAATGGTCATGTCATAAAAGTGGTTATTTTTGTATCCCTTTAAAATAATATAAGATATGTGTATGAATAATGTATACACACTTATTTTTAATTTTTCATTTGTTTTTTGCTGGACATTTAAAAAATGTTAATTTATCTTATTAGCTATTTAACTGGTGGATATAAGTTAGCTTTTAGCTTATTGTTGCGTTACTACTCGGCACATTGGGGTTTTA
Organism: Oedothorax gibbosus; assembly: GCA_019343175.1. Lineage (NCBI taxonomy): Eukaryota > Metazoa > Arthropoda > Arachnida > Araneae > Linyphiidae > Oedothorax > Oedothorax gibbosus. Next base: position 412,434 of record JAFNEN010000151.1, read on the forward strand.
ATTGGTGGGTTTAAGTTAGTTTTAATCTTATTAGCACGTTACTATTGAACACTCTAGCTGGGGAATATTACGGAGCGAGAAGTAGAGGGCAAAGCCTCACCTTTTCATTTTTACGTTCTTTAAACTTGAATCAGTCGTGGTTTGAGTTGAGCGTGCAAAACGTGCGAAATGTCTGACGTATCTATCTATTCAGAGATGCTCTAGATGAGAACGCATAGCTTGACGTGGATTTTAACAAACCATCCAAGCGAAGATAAAACGCTGATATGGCGCTGTAGGAATCTTTCTAGTGCCTTGACGTGCGTCTTCATTCCTTGCAAACCAAGTCTTAAGGATTTAAGATCTTACTTTTACTTAAATACAATTATTTATTTTTTTAAATTCTTGTCAATTTATGAAACAAGTTTATCTCAATATATCTCAAATAACAGACCGACAATAAGACAACCCTCATTCTCCATATCTTAGTATAAAAAGAAATGCTATTTTGTTTAACAACACATGACTTTTTGCCTTTTTCTACCAAAACACCCACTTCATTCTTTCGATCCTTATTGTCAATCTGTTTTTGTTTCGTTTTGCTAAGCCTAGTTCCAGTGTCAAGATTCTAAATTCGTCATTTCCGCTCGGATTCTCGAAAGAACCATCTTTCCGGACACCCTTTTGTGGCCAGGAATTTATCCCCCCCACCTAAGACCCAATCCCATCGGTTGTTCATCCGTAACGCTAAAGGCTAGATAGGATAGTTATTTGATTGAGGTTCAACGTTTTATCAGTGACAAACGCTTCTGCATCAATTTTGGTGCGCGATTAATTTTTTTTAGCAAATGTTGTGTTGTAGAATATTTGATTTTGGAATTCGTGAATATTCAATTGTTTTGTGGGAGATTAATTTGTTGAGCAATAATCTAAATAAAAATGTGTTTTGTAGTTATAATTTTGTTTTAAAATTACTAAGTTTAATTTGTTTTCATTTTAATAAGTTTTAAATTAATCGAAATATTATATAGCTTGAGGCGAAATGTTTGTAAAATATCAGTTTTACAGTTTTTAAAAAATTATTCTTATTTTTTCTTACAATTTTCAGTATATTTCTAATATTATTGTTAAAGATATTAAACATGTTATGCCATAAAATATTTAGGAAAGTCTAAAAAAATATAGAAAAGACATTTTCTTATAATGCATTAGTTTCATGTACTTGGATAATAATTTTGATCAAACGAGTTTTTATGTTTGAATATTTGAATAGCGTTTTGCTCAATCTACCATTCATGTAATTTAATTTTTGATGAATCCACTAATCTGTCAATGGTTATTTTGTAATCTTTAGCAATCTTAGATCATTTATTCATTTCTTTTATTGTTATTAAACATATTATGTTAAAAATATTTGCATAGTGAAAAATTACGAAAACTCTATCAAAACAATTCTTTTAAAAGTTATTGTTTTATGATAATGTGATTTAACCTTTTTAAAACTTTCAACCATTAAAAAAAATGTTTATTTTGAAGCATATAATCATTTAAGGGGAGTCGGATGGGTGTTTGGGTCAAAAATGTCGATTTTCTGTTTTTCTTTTATTTTTAATCTGCATATCTATAGCTTTAATTTAAGATCAAGATTATCAATTTTTCTGTTTAGTAGTTTTCTTTTATAAGCATTTTTCAGAAACTCTGTATATCAGTTCTTACCTATACCTTAATTTTCTTTTGCGTTTCCTGATATATAAGGTTTTTCAACAGTTAGGAACATCTTTCTCAGGAACTATAAAAGATATCAACATGATTTGTTTTATTATTTCTTCCCCATTAATAGCTCTTTAATTTAAACTGAAGAATTTTAAATATCTCTGCTAAAAAAAGTTATATAACTTTAAATCTAATTTTTGTTTTTTTTAAATACATACTAGCTTTATAAACCCGGCGTTGCACGGGTGTACCCTTAATAACGGTGATTGTTTATTTTTATGTAAACATGTATTTCATACCAATTGATCCCTTCTCCACTGGTCAGCATTCCATCGGTATAATATAATTTACTCCCACTCTAATATCAGCATTAATTTTAAAAAAGAAATCCGATTGTGTATCCAGACCTTTCTAGAAGTTAGAGGGCTTTCCTATAGGCCCTGTTTAAATTGCCAGAATAGCTGTGATATAATGGCCAGTGTTTAAAATGCGGTAAACATTCCTCTCCATATTCGACTATTCGACAGGGCTGGGGAGCCCAGTCGGTAAAGGCGTTCGCCTCGCATGCTATAGACCCCAGATTCGGGTCCGGTCATCGTCAAAATAACTGTCAACCTATAAACGGCAAATGCAGCCAAAAATGTCCGACAAATAATACCCCATGTGGTGGGAGTGCACGTTAAACATTTTTAAAAAGTACCAACGATGCGTACGAAGTCGCCCTTAAAAGCTGCATTGGGTGCCTACTCAGGTGTCGATTCGTCACTTGACTGTGGTTCTAAATTAAGACGCCCGCGGCCAATACTTCGTGTATAGCTCTAGTGCGACGGTAATTCAAACTTACCCTAACCCGTACAACTGGATGGTAAAAGCTACCCTACGTTACAATTTTTACTTCTCCAAAATCCGCCAATGCCAAAATTCAATCGGCCTATATATAATAACTGTACCAAATTGACATAAGGATATCATAAACATAAAGTTTGTATGCTATACGTACAAGGAATTAACATTTCTTAGTAGTTTTCATCAGATCTAGAATAGTTATCGCCTTTAAAGTCATGAGACATTGTAGCAATATCTTCACTTCTTACCATTTGTAAACATCAATTAAATTTAATTCGGACCCCCCCCCCAAAAAAAAATCAAAAGATTTAAATTCAATAAATAAAATAAAATAATGATATTCAAATAACAGTCCTACAAATTAAACTCACGTGCTCTTACGTGTTTATACTTAATTGTCGTTCACGCTGAACGCGCTGATTTCTATTAAATTGAAATAAAATATATAAATTCTAATTTTGCAATGCTATTCCTATGGAGAAATCGGCTCACGTTTTGCACTCCTACACTCTTTCGGGTTCAAATATAAAAAGTATCATATGTCCTTCTCCTGGTTCTAAGCTACCTCCCCACCAATTTTCAGCCAAATCAGTTCAGCCGTTCTTGAGTTATAAATAGTGTAACTAATACGACTTTCTTTTATATATATAGATTTTAAAAAAAATCACTGTAAAAGTATTTTTTATACTGTGTTTTTTATACTGTAAAGAACAAACTATAAAAAATCATAATGATATATCATATAGTTCCTGAGAAAAATGTTCCTAAAGTTAGTAAAATTAACATGGGCGAGATAGAAACATCCGACTACCCTTAATAGTTGTATGTGTTTACAATAATTATGTAAGTTTTTGTTATAAAGCAGTTTTAGTTTTAAAGAAAATTTAGTCTTAATTTTTTTAATCTCGAATGATATTACTAATCAATATATATATTTTTTTAAATTTACAACATATTTGACGTATTCAATAAACTTGCCTCAATAAGGGTTTGAAAATAAATACACTAAGACAAATCTTTGAAAATAAGTGTACTAAGAAAATGAAATATAAAGGATTCTTATAAATATAACCCTAAAAATTATTTGAAAGGTTTGTGATAGCCCTTAAAGAAAATGCACTAAACGATGGCAGGGAAAATCCACCCATACTAAATATTGATTTTTCAATCAAAATCTTAAGAGTAAACATGATAAAAACAAAATGCTTAGCGATATATTTTATTTTTTAAATATGTGGAATATTTTATATTGCGCTGATGTGGCCTACTGGATAGATAATAAGATAACTAACCCTTATTTTTTACTTACTTTATTCTTAAGAAAGATTTAAATGTTCTCCTTTTTTTCTTACCACATGTGCCCTTTACTTGAAATAATCTTAAATTTTTTAAATGAAATCCATATATAAAAAAACTTTAGCTGCAATAAGGTTAAATAATAAACATGTTTTGAATTTGTTAGTAAAGGCTTGTTAAACTAAACAGCAGTCGCTATGTTCAGAAATTTAACCAACTTGTTAAAGTTTTTAACAAAACTTAATATCGATGTTAGGAATTTTTTTTATTAAATTTTAAGTACTAGGTCCAGCATAGTTCCAAAATAACGGCTATTATGACACAAAACCAGGTATTTACAACTTTTACATAATTTATTTTCCCACAATTTTTGATGGAGATATAACCACTATATTTATTATTTGTTTCAGAAAATTATTTCATTACATAAAATGTGATAAACTTATAAAATAAATTAGTTAATTTTTATTATTAGCTATAGTTTAGTTTACATTAAGCTGTAAAAATATTTCTGCAAAAGTACTGTACATTTTGTGGTTATTTTTTACATCAGTGCTTTAATGTTTCCTTTACAGCATATTGATGTTTTCACGACGTACAGAGTCGCAAAAAGCTCAATAACATTTAAACAGAGAAGATGCGTCCATCCAATCGCATCGCTGCCAGTGAAGTAAACAGATGATTGTAGCATTTTTGCATCACACTGTAATGGTAAATTACACTTTTTTACAGTGTAGTTATTGTATACAATTATGCAAAGCAGCATTTTAAATGTAAAGTTTATTTCCTACAGTATTTTTTTTAGTATAACAAGGATACAAAAAACCAGTTTTTGGAAAAATATCCAAAAAAAACCTCTCTTATGGATTTTATTCCAAAGTATGGGGATCAGATGACATTGAGTGAAATTAAAAATGATGCGTCTATTTCAATTTTACGTGGTTCATCGAAGACAGTTTTCTATTGAGTTTATAGTTTTTACGCACCATTAGGCTAGAGTTTCTGTCATGTTTATCGTAGAGTTTATTTAAAACTCGATATTTAAACCTTGGTATCTTTATTGTGCAGGTACATTGATTTAAATCTCGTTTGTGTTTTATATACGATATTGTGTTGTGGAATTGTAGGGAAATTTAATGTTTTGAATAAAATAAAGACAAAATGGAAATAACGACTTTTAGATAAATGGAAAAAACGATTCTGTTTTGGTTTTTAAATTTGTATATATTTTTGTATTTGCCGTTTTCTTTTGAACGCTTAAAGCATTGAAGGGTGAAGTTTGGGTTTAAAAATTTTAAATCTTTCTTATGAAGTTATGTCCTTTAGAATATACCACACAATTTTATTAAATAGTTATATTTATTTCATTTTTGAAACTAATTTATTGTGTTTGGGGCTTCTAAAGCATTTTTTATAAGTTTTTAATTGCTTTAGATTGACTATAAAATTATTGATATTTAATGTGTTTTTCTAACTCTTTCGTTTCTTTGATATCATAATAAATTATTTTGTTATTTAAGGTGTTATTTGTAAAAGAATGCTATGATTCGTAATAATTCGTTTTATTTCAACTTGAAAAGATAAAAAAAACTTAAACGATAGAACCTTAAATTTGCACAAAATATATTTACAAATCTACCATTAAAAACTTATTCGTGTTACTGATATATTTAGATTTTTTTTAGCACAAATATATATAGACATTAAATATTAAATTATTTTCTATTAACCGCCAAAAAATATAGTAAAAACAATAAATACCCTCTAACGAAGTACCCTTCTTTAGGTTATAAAGTTACCTTCGGAATTTCTGTAAAAGTTGTTTTTCCTTGTTAGTAGTTTTGCTGCAGCAAAACATTTGGGGTTTCTAGCGCTTCCTACAAATCAATAAGTTTACCTAGACTCTTTTTTAAAAATATATTCTATCATTATTACTTTTTTATTTCTAACAATCATTTCTTATATTATTAAGTATCAATTTATGTGTATTCTTGTTACAATCTGTGTATTTTATAGTATGAAGTAAAGGTATTGCATTTAGAGTTGGGTTATCTAGTTTAAATTCTTCGCCGATTTATTAAGAATATATTACAAAAAAAATCAGTTATACATTTTTGATGCAGTTTTCTTGTAACTCTAACTGGGTATAGATCTCGAAATGATTGACTAACTAATGGTTTTAACAAATTGATGTCCATCTGATATTGTGACTGATCAACAAAGCAAATATCTAGATTCCACTTGTTCTGTGATGAGCTTTAAAGGAAAAAATTACAAATGTAGAAAAATAAGATTGTTGTTATACTACTCATCAAACTCGATGGTTAAATATATAACTTACAAAAAAATTACTAAGTTTATTTAAAATCAGTTTGGAAGATATTTTGTTATCTTTTACAAATCTTAAAAACGAAAAAGAAAAGAGTTCTGTCTATTAAACGGCTAACAAAAACTTTTTTTACGATTGTAACTTTTATTTTCGTTTGGGTAAGACTTGCGAAAACAAGAATAATCTTACTTTTTGTGTTTTATTTTTTTGCAGTTTAAAAGAAAATAAGACGAAAAAAAAAACAGAAATCCGCTAAACCACTCTAAAAAGAACAAAAATAAAATATATCACAAAGAACAAATAGTGGGAACAATTATCTGGGAAATAGAGCTCTTTGATTATTTTTTCGAATGCTCTAAGAAATTCGAAGGAAGACATAGAAAAGGGGTGAACGAACACAACTAATTATTGCAATTAAAGAATTGTTTTCTTCGAATAGTTGTCTAGTCGTAGATTTCTTAATTACATTAGAGATAGTAGTCTGCATTTTTACTTTGTTTTAATAACGCTGACTCAAAAGAGGGTTATTAGTTTAGATTTTTATGTCATTGACAAATAAATTTCTTTTTATGGAAAAAAATTTCCTATTAGATAAATGCATTACTCTACATCGATTCGAGCTCCATGCTTGTTGAAGAACATGTGCTTGAAAATTACAGCACACCTTGTAGAAGTTGGAACACAGAACACACGCTGGCATACGTGACTGATTTTTACAGTGCATGACGACTTAGCAACATACTAAATCCTAAAATCTTTTAACTTGATATCAGATTGTTAGATCATTCATAGTAGTAAGAGTTTCATCATACATAAAATATTGAGGAATAAATTTAGTATATTTGGCACAGTAGCTCAATTCAGTATTGTTTTATGCTGAATTGGTGTGTTTTGAATGTAAAGATTCTATGTAATAGCCGGTTAAAACATGACGTTAAAGAAAAGTTGTCCATACATGACCGTTTGCTACTTTGTATCAAATCGTATTTCTCATCACGCCAAAAAAGTATACATACTGTACCGAAATTAAATCTGGAAACGATAGTTTTATTAACCATTTACATTAAATCTAACCAAAACCCACGCAAAACCTTTTTTATAGTTATAGTTTTATAGTTATCATAACATCTTCAATAAGGTGGGAAAAATCGATTTAAACGAGAGCGTAGTTTGGCTCTTATCCTCGTCCATCCATCGAGAAAAGAATAAGGCATAAATGCTTGGCGCTAAAAAAATGATGCCGTCGAAAGTCGCCAAATCCATGTGATACGTCCAATAAATCACACTGTGGTGGATCAAAGATATTTTTGTACGAAAGGACTCATCTTATTATTTGAAATTGGAAAATTAAGGTAACAGAGAACAAAATAACGGTACATAATATATATAATTTTCTTTTTTAAACTTTTAATCACTAAATTATATCTGTATAAAGAAAGAGGGTATAATGTACAATTGAGCATCGGGCTGAGGTTGGCTAGGATTGTAATTAATTTCATTATAACTTTTTCAATAAAATTTTTAAAAGAAAATTATTTAAACTAAAATTAAAAGATTTTTTCATTTAAGAAATGCAAAACACACACATGATTCTGTTTAAAGTAATAACCTAAAATATCTAAGGACTCATCATTAAACTTTAGGTTAATTGAGTAACAACTTTTTTTATTCATACATAAAACTATTTTTAGATAGATGGCATAGTTTCCAGGAAAGCATACCTTAACAGTGAAAATCTGTGTTTTGAAATAATTTCATTTGAAGGCGAATTACAAATTGAACAATGAAAAGTAGAGCAGCGTGGCCTTATATAAGTAATACTTATAAGTACCGTCACAAAATGATGAAGGGTTATAATTTTTTAAAAATCTATTTAGTTTATTTTGTGCACCAAATAAACGTTTATTTAGGTGCATCGAGTAAGGGATAAATGGCTTTACTTGACGAACAGGTTTTCACATAGTTTTTTTTACTTTGGGGCATCTTCATATTATTCTTATCTCCATACAGGCATATCCAATATTTAGCTGCTAAAAGAAACATTCTGATATTGATCACCGTTATCTGAAAAACTTCCGAGGTTTTGATAAATGAGGTGCGCATATTTGATTAGTATTACACGCACGCGTTTTTTGTTGTTTTAATATGATGGAAGCAGAGGTGTAGATTTTTATCTTTTTGAAAGGTTTGGGTGTGTTGAAACGGTGTCGATGTTTGGAGTTTTTAAAATTGTTGTTGAGGTTGCTATTTAAAATATTTGCGTGATGTGTTTATTCGTATATTTGAGTTATCAAATTTCAGCCTATGACGTCATAGATAGTGGAAGAGTCAATGAAAAATAGTATGATGCGAAATGATACTGGTCTTTAATTAGATAGATAAAAAATATCACATCGTTGTTCTCTTTACTCTACTTGCTGTTGAAATTGAGCTATAGACATGAACTTTTAGAATAGACCCGTGAAGTTACAGCAAAGATAGTCATATATATAGATTGAAAGTTTATCTATTATTAGTTTGCCGAAACATAGTAAAATAATGGATTCAAATCATACAATAGGGAACTTAGGCTTTTTTTAAAATTTTTTATCCGCAATAATATAAAAGCTTTAGTTAAAGTATTAATTTTTCAAAATCTTCCAGAAAATAGAAGAATTATGAGAACTTAGATACTTGGTACCAGAGCTGTGGGATTAAATTATATTCCTGTCACATTTTCCAATAATAAAACGGTTCAGTTACCAATCGACTTTAAGCATAAGTTATAGCTTTCTATTTAGAGCTCATGTAGCCGAAAAAAATGAATAAATGCTATGAAATGCACGCTTGGTACACAATAACTACCGCTTAAGAAACTTTGCAGGAGTCACTTCGTTCTAAGAGTGTTTAAAACAATCTTAATAAATTAAAGTTAAAGTAAAAAAATACATTTAATTATAAATGGATTTCTTATAAAAATCCAATTGAACAAGTAAGTAGAAAATTCAATTTGAAATTTAACTATCTAAGCAGGAATAACTTGTAATTCGAGAAATAACATGAACATATTGATTATTAATAAACACTCTAATAATATATCAAAAACTATAAATACTCTATTTGTGTTTCAAAACTAGAACAATTCTACAATTCATTCCTTTCAGGCCCCTGTAGAACTCTACTACGTGATAATTTCGAAAAAAAAGTTACCAAAAATCCTTTTAGCATCAAGAGTTTCAACTCGTAAGCGAAAAGCTTAAAGAGAACTAAAAATAGCTACTCCAAAACAAAATTTAAATTATGATAAATAATATTATTGCGCTGATTTAAAACCATTTGCTTCATATGCGTTTAAAATCATTTGCGTTTGACTTTAATTATTAAAACGAAAATCCACACACTAAAAATTCCAAAAATAAAGCATGTTCTATTTTGATTGTGTTTACAAGGGACTCAATACTTTTTTATTCTGTTAAATTGAATAAATTCGAAATTTTTAACAAGTTACCAGCGAACGAAGTTGCTTTCATATTTCCCACAGAAACAAGCTTACAATCTTTATGCAACAAAAATACTTCTGGGTCATTAAGTCCATAACCAAAAACGTGATTGACGTACCTTCAAATACATTTTTTCCAAGACAAAGAATCAAGACTTTCCCCATCCGTCATTTAGTATAGATCTATCATTTTTCATCATTAATATTTGGCGTCGAACGTAGCTGTGCCTCTACATCAAGCATTATAGTTTGGAGACATTCCGGTACGTGCACTTTAAGAATAAATGGACAGCATTACGAAATCTTGAAAAGTGATTGATAGGTTGGTGTTCTATTTGTAACATTAGATAGCTTTTTAGTAACATTATGCATTATTTGTAATGGTTTAATGTTCCAGTTGAACAATATACTTAGGAAATCCTACATTGTTTGAAATATCCAATTAATGCATTTTATCGTTGTTTTACTGTATTAGTCAAAAACAGCCAAATAACCATAAAAATATATAGAATACCTTAAACTGTTATGATTGGCTTACCGTTTCCAGTGAATGAAATATTGCCATTTATTAAAGTGAATAAAAGCTCTTAATTTTTGAGTTGAGTTGATGAATTGTAAAATAATAAAATATTCTTTCTAAATACACCTTCTCACATTTTCTAACTATGTATATGAAATATTATTCAGCATTTTAGTTTGCTGAAATATTTTAAAATAAACTAAAAACTCTTCCTTCAAAATATTTTCGAACAGCAAAAAAAAATTATGTCACTTTACGCAAAAAGATTCATTAGCAGAGGACAACATCTGTTAAATTCGATATTTCACCCTGTTTTCCATCTGTAGACACATCCTTAGAATTTATTAATCAAAAAGCAAAATACTTGAGACGCATCTTTCTGAAATATGTGAAAAAAGTGACATTTTTCTGATTAGAAGATGGCAACAGCTGTGAAACAGACAGTAACGTTGGTGCAAAAGGGCTGTATCTGACAATTGGCTGATAATGAAAATATCAGTGTTATAATTTCCATTGGTGGGATAAAAAAAATCTGTGTAGTTTCCGGAATTTCCTTACAACCAAGCCAAAATGCATTTGCTTTACTTAAAATGTAACTTTATCATACAACAGAAACAAAAACTTGTTTTTCCTTACATATATTGTCATTGTTTTAAGTAAAAGTTCAGAGTCCAAATTATTTTTACGTTTTAAGTACATGGTGTTTTGAATTATTAACTTTAAAAATAAGAATTGGGTTGAGCAGCCCAGTCAGTAAGGTGCTTGCCCGGCCTGCGAAAGTCCCCAGGTTCGGGTCCTTTCATTGCCAAAATAACTGCCTACCTATAAACGGTCCGTGCAGCTGAAACGCCACACGAACAATAACCCGTGTAGAGGGAGTGTATATTAAATATGCTCAAAAGTACCGACGATGTATCCCTTTAAAGTTACGTTGTTTGAAAATTCAGGTTTTGGTTCGTCGCTTGACTGTGGTTCTAAATTATGACCCCCGATAGCCCTCTTGTAGCTTTAGTGAATACGATAATTCAACCTAAGCCTAACCCTTAATAAGCATATGCGTTTTGCCAGACAGTTTAACATCACAGGATTGTGAGTTTAACGTTTTCCAAATATTGTGTTTGTGTATTTTAAAGGTATTTAATCAACACAAATAAGTATAACACAAATAAGTAATTTTTCACAAATGATAGTAACATTTGTAGGAAACCAACAAAATAAAAAGATATCGCTAACCTTTTTCAATTTCTTTTCTTCTATAGTTATTTGCAAGCTGTCAATGGTGAAACGTTTATTTTATTTTTTTAAAAGACCTTATTTGCCATGGATGCTTGTAAGACATCCAGTCTTTTATGCAACTTGCTGACTTCGTTAATTTTAGATTGTAAGAATACGTTTTTATTTTTATTTTTACCGGTGGCTGTGATTTAGTCGGCTGTTTATCGCATAAACTGATGTTGCATTTTAAATATGAAATATTTAAATGTATCTCTAGTGATTTTAAGCTGTTGTTTAAGTTATTTATTGACTAATAAAAAAAAAGTTAGTATGTTATAACAAGAAAAATTATGATTTAGGATTTTTTTTATATCCTCGCGATTTTTTTATTATTTTATATGAATGTATTCTGTGAGCCTACAAATATGCTACAGATTATACAAGCACAACCATTAACGTGCATATTTATATTATTGGTAAGGTATAGAAAATCAATTTGAAAAATCCTGTTTTCTGGAAATACATTTTATTTCCCTGTGTTTAAAATTCATCTTTTGATCTTTGTATTCAATTAAAATTAGGGTTGTGAGACACTAAGCAACTTTCAATTACTTCTTAATAAATATATACACATTTTTAAAGGAAACACATGCACTTTATTAGAAAATTTCAATAACTTTAAACCTAAAAGTTCTATGGTAGCTACAGTTTGAGCGTCCGCAATTTTCTTGAAAACCTTATTATGACACACGACAGGTACTGGGAACAAGTGTATCAAATTTGAAGTCTGTATCTCTTTACGTGTTTCAGCTATACCTATAAAACCAACCCAGTTCTAAGGCAGTTACCCCTTGTGCTTGCGTACACTCTTAGAACTGTGCCCCCTAAATAAGAGGCACATTGTGAACTTTTTTGCCTCTTAAAATTAAGCGGTACATTGTGCCACCTAAAATTAGGAGGTACATTGTGCCTCCTAAAATTAGGAGGTACATTGTGCCTCCTAAAATTAACAGCTACGGTGTGCCTCCTAATACATACTTAGTACGCTTATTACGCGAATTAGATCCCATTTTTAAAAGTGTAAAAAGTTTTTGAACGGTGATAGTCTGATAGTAAAGATAATAAAAAACGTGATGAAGAATGAAGTTTGGCACAGAATGTAAACAAATATAATATGGTTCAACTACAGTCACAGTTAAATTATGATGCCACAAACAATCACTAATCTTATAATTAGTTATTTTCATAATTAACCAAACAAAATAAATGTTTACTTTAACTGCTAAAAAAAGATCGAGGAAAAAATCCGCCATTAAACGTTAGCGTTAAACGATTCAGCTGTTATTGCGCATGCGCATTCTCGAGTTCAAGGTTCGCTTGTGGCTGCTAAACGTCTCGTTGAATTTTAAAAGACATTTTACGGGGCACATCTATCATGGTGCCGTTTAAGGGATTTGGTCGTACAGCTGTGCCTGTTATTTTGTTGTGCCTTTTAAATATAAAAAGTTACCTTGGCAAGGTACCACTTATATCCATGTAATAGGAGGCACAATGCGTTTGTGCCTTATATTTATGAGTTACAGTTTTAAGAGTGTAGTATTCTTGAAAACCTTATCATGATGTTTGATAGGTACTGGAAACGCGTATAGAAAATGTGAAGTCTGTATCTATTTTAGTTTTTTAGCAATACTTTTAAAACATAAAAAGTTCTATGGCAGTTACCCCTTGCGCATGTGCAATTTTATTGAAAACCTTATTGTGACGACTGACAGGTAGAAACTCGTGTACCAAATTTGAAGTCCGTAGCTCTTTCAGTTCGATATGTAGAGTGGTTTCAGGCTGACCAATGCATGAAAACCACTTTTTTAAAAAAAATAACCTTCCAAAACGTGTAGAAAACACAAAATCTCTATTTCAGATATTCGACCCCATCGCATTACCTTCCTTACCGTATATTTCATATTCGGAAATTAAAAGTAATAAAACTAAACGTACATATCTATTTTTTCCACAAAAAAACGTAAAATATACAGCATATTATTAAAAATAACTGCGCTCATTTATTTAACACCTCTCCAGTTTATTCAAATTTAAAAATATAAATAACATATACCCTTCACTTACTTCAACAGTTTATTGATAGCTATAAAACACACTATTATTAACTCCTTAATTTCACACCAAAAGAGCACATTTTTTCATTCTAAAATATATCAAACTAATTTTGTAAGAACAGTTTTTTTGGTGAGTTTTCAACGCCTTTCCAGTGCACTTTCATAAGAGAAAAATTATCTACACTTCGCTGGCGATAGTCATTATGAATAACCCTATTCATCTACCTTGGCGTTATTAAAATGTATTGATCTTTCATGGACAGGGCTGTGACGAAAAATGGAGAATCGTTCATTACTTTTTTGTTTTATTTTAAAATCAAGTTTTCGGTTTCATAGCCTGTAAAATGTCCGTTGAAATAAATGTTGGTTTTTATATATTTGAGTAAAAATTTTATATATTAAGTAAAAAGATAATTAATGTAATAGTTTCGCAATTTTTTTTTGTACACCAAAGAGGTATGGCGATGATAGTTTTATTAATCCGTTAACGATGACTTTGTGAACACCATTTACACTTTTATTTCCGAATAAAAAAGTTAACTTTTTTAAAACTCATTTTTCGTCAAACTTAATTTTCATTACCTATATTTTCCAGGACAATGGTATTCATTGTCTTATATTCTGTTTATTTAGATAAACTTAAACAGAAATATCATTTTTGCGTGGTAAATTTTCTTGGCAATTATTGTTAACGTTAATTTAAACCAACAAATAGTTGTAGTTCTTTAAATCAAAAATCTTTAATAATATTTTCTATCCACTAAATGCAGTAGTGATCAAAACTTAAAGAAAAATTGACAGTGAATTCGAATTCGATACTACTACCTAATTAAAAATTTAGAATATAAAGTCAGTTGTTTTGCAAAGCTCCCAAAACTTTAGTTTTCATCCAAATGCAAAATAATTTTTGCCTATATACACATTTAAACTAGTTATTTTAATTAATTTTTTCACATAGGTTACTTGTATTTTATTGTTATTTGTACTTGACAAATTACTTTGGTTTCAAATAAAATCTTAAATTTTTGCTGATGGTGGGGTTTTCATTAACTTTCTATAAATAAAAAATCTTAATTTAAAATGCTTAAGTAAAAACAATTTTTTTTGAAAATTGATTTCTCTTTGAGAATTATTAACATGACACGCTGATCAGGCATTATTAATATCAGGCGATATATTTGAGACCATATCATAAATACGAAGAAATTGGTTTTTACCCTGATCTTCCTTATAAAATATTCTGCAAAACCTTAAATTATAGCCTATTTTATATTTATTTCGATTTACGATTAAAATAACTGTTGGAACTTTAACCATGTGAAAATGCTGTCATTTGAATTGCATACGTTTTTTGCATATAAACTGAAATGTTTACTGAATCAAATAGTGAAATACCCCAAAATTTTAGTGTATATCACTAATTCTCTTTTTCCAAATCGTAAACACTAAAAAGACTCATTCCCCACATTTCAAAAACTCATACAATAAGTCCCCTTTTCATTCATATATTTCAGCACAATATACTATCACACTTTCAAACGTTATCCATTGTCAGTTCATAAAGATCCACCTAATAACCTCATACATCCTTAAAAGGATCCGCATTGGCGACAAGATGGCGCCATTTTCCACCAATTCCCCACCCTTGTTTAAAAGGGGGTCCTCGTGACATGGCGCCATTTCCGCGCATTGGCTAGAAAATGTATTAACTGGCATTATGTATTGAAGATGTATTTTGTATTTGTATCAATATAAATAGAAATAATTTATTTAAAAGTAACAAGTAAATTGTAACCCTGTAACGATGAGCGTAAGATAAAAATTGTAAGTTTTGTTTACCAAATAAGTCTTTGGTCCCTGCCTTTTCCTGCGATTTTTCAATCCACTAAATTTGTGGTCTTTATATAAAAAAATCAGTGTGGCGTCATTTTTACACGACTTTCAATTTCTTTTGCATTGCTCTAATTCAGTTTAAAAAATTGTTTAAAGTACTGCAAATACCTACTTATTCACAATTTGAGAGACTACATGACATTTAGTCCGATATGAAAGGAAAGTGGATAGTTTAGAATCGAGGACTCCTGACTATTAAAAGGTTTTCCTTGAACAAGCCTGGCTGATTTTCACTTGACTCAAAATTAGATGAACGTTAGTTAATACGTAAGTCAAGTGACTAAATGGCATCTATTCGTCCTATCATACTAAGGATTCGAATTCCATATTTATCAAGGTTCTTTTATGCTTTTCATCAGTGGGTTAATAAAATAAGGCCCAAGCTTGCTTGGAAATTGAAGAATGAAGGTTTTGCACCAGTCTGACTAACTGCTGCATATACTGCAATTTATACCCATTACCTCCAGTATTGTGAGCTAAAATGGGCACAGCAAGCCTTGTTACTCAATGGGCTTTTACGTCACTGAGTTTAGTTAAGTTTTGTAGTTGAGTTGCAAACTTCCAGTTGCCTATTTCTAGTCTAATAATACTTCATATTTAAAATATCAGTCGATTGATGAGGTCAGCACCTGAGCTTTCACTCAACGGAACTTCGTACTCTAACTTCGTCGGCACTTCTCCACAGATTTAACAATGAGTGGACTTGAGGAACCAGTCGATTTCACTTTGCCACACACCTGTCTTTACGTTGGAGTACTTTTTTAGAACCAGGAACCTTCAAACACCTTCTTTAGAGAAGTCCTCTGCACTCAAATAAGGACGTGGTTGAAGTAGTCCAATCTAACCAATCACATAAGTGAAAAGCAAAGCCAAGACATAATTCGCCAACTTTTAAGGTAGATGATTGGTCAGAGTGGAATACTCTCATACATCAAATGTTGGTTGGTTGGTTGGTGGACATATATATTCAGGTTTGTATGCTTGGTCAGCGACCCGCTTATAAACCTTCGTCAAGTAAGACAGACACAACAGACAACACACACATAAGTGGATCCATCTAATTTTTAGAGACAGAGGCCAACTAGAGGATCCCCAGAATTGGCTTGTCACCCCCAGAGGTATTGATTTGGTATGGGAACTTAGAGGACTTTCGGACCCAACAGATTTAACGAGCACGTACTCCGCATATACTCGGTAGGTCTTCAGTGGTACCGGGACTCGATTGCAGGACCTTCCGATCCCGAGACCGAGACGCTGACCACTAGGCTCACTACGGCCCCCATCAAATGTTAATTTGGTAATTTAATCGTTTCCGGTTGACTATTTATAGCCTCTTTTAGGAGTTTTATCACAGCCAATTACGCCTTGTAATTTAGAACCACGGTCAAGTGACGAGGTCGAAACCTAGTTTGTTCCCAACTGGACTTCAAGCAACATCGTACTCTAACGCCGTTGGGACTTTGGACTCCACAAAATTAGCGAGCATGTCTGTCCCAGTGTACTCCGGGAACCCCGTAATTAAATCAATTTTATGTTATTTTTTCTAACAAATATGCGTCTATAGGATGTGGCCACGTTTTGAACGCGGGGCCTCGGTATCAGAGGCCGATGTTGTGGCTACAGAGCACCCCGCAAAATGATAACCAGTGTAGCGGCCTTGTTTGCGGAAGGTATTGAACCTTGTCAATGAGGGGCAGAAGCTTTAATTGTTTAGTAGTTGAGATCTTGTCAAACCACGCCAGATTACATAACGAATGGATGCCGTGCTCGCCAAGATAACGGCGCCAAGGCGTTAAAGAGACTGTTATGCGTGTCTTTGATGACTGTTTCCTTTCACGCGAGATTTCCGGAATTAATGTGCTCCAGTGGATAGTGTGTCGTCGGTAATTTGTAAGAGGGAGGTTTCGGTGGTGGTAAAGATACTTTTTCATTCGAATTCTTTGGGCGCACGTTGTTGATATGGTAGAACCAATGCGCTAAAATGGATCAAGTCAGTACCACCTACACCGTAAAACAATTAAATAGTATTTAGCATATTTAGCCTTTACAAATTATTCATAAATGCACTTATTTATATTTCGCTCCTTCAATAAATGGAAACGCCATAAGTGAAAACGAAAGTTATTGATTAAAATGTTAGTTGTGGGTCAAAGTTACTCTTGAGGTACGAATTCTAAAAAATAAAGTTAAAAAAGACACCTGTTTCATTTGAAATCCATTGTCCAACAACAGCGATCGAAAATTAAAACCTCTTTTATACATATGCATTATCTTGTTAAGTTAAGGGCGAATGAGCTCGATCGACCGTGGTTCTCTAAACCTAAGTACCTCTGTGTTAATCCAATGGAAAAAACGTATTTTCTAAGCCACATTTCTCCGGCTGTATTAGATATTTTTGCAAACAGGTTTATTATATGATAAATGAAGCTGACTTACATGTCTCTATAATCCCACTTTTTGAAATTGGTTTGAATATTTTGTAAAAAAATTATTTATTGAAAATTAAAAAAATATTCGAACCAATTTCAAAAAATGGGATTATGGAGATTCTCAGTCAGCTACATTTATCACATAAACTAGTCCGTTTGTTAAAATATTTAATACAGCTGGAAAAATGTGGCTTAGAAAATAAATTTTCCCATAGGATTAACATAGAAATACTTTGGAGACCTGCGGTAATCGGGCTCCTTCAGTCATGTCCAAACTTAGACGCAATTTGTTCCTAAAAATTTTATAAAACTATACAAATAAAATATTATTTTTTACAAACATTTTATGCAAGTTTGTTAAACCACCTCATTTATACACGTGTAATTTTCCTTGCATTTTTTACAACGCAGTTTTTCTATTACAAATACAATTCTTTTAAAATAAGATTCGTGAAAACAATTGCATATCTTCTTTTGTTCTATTTGAAATGAATTGTTGAAAAAATTCTTACAAGTAATACTTTATTTAAAGTTTTTTCTGCAAGAGCTCAAATAACAAGGGCAATTATCTTGGAAACGTAGAACTTTGATTGTTTTTCCAACTTTCTTTGAAAGAAAGATAGAGAAATAATGGAATCAATTTTCCTTGAAATAAGAAAATGAAAACTTTGAAAAAATTATTTTTTTTATTGTGAGCACCCTCAAAAGAAAATTAGTAATTACAGTTCAATATCAAGGGCTTAAGTTAAATTTTCATACGGCTTTTTTATAGAATTCAATTCGAGAATTTTAAGAAAGCTTTTATTTCCTATTTCCGTCAGGTAATTTTAATAGAAGAGTCATTGTGCATAATGAAAGTAATTAAAATTATCATTTGTAGACTACGAGATTTAAAAAAACCCAACTAAAATACTAAAAATGTTTTTAGAAATTTTCTTAATTTTTTTTATTGGAAGCAATCTGTTTTCAACTTTCGCATAATGAAGCTGTTTAAAAAATAAAAAGTCTTGAATTATTTTGAAAAATCGCAATGCATTTTAGCAAGTTTATTAATTTTATATAGTATGCTTTTTTGCATACTTACTCGAAAAAGACGAACTTAAAGCCATTGATAGGGAGACAATAAGATGCAAGCACAGTTCAAAATAACATTTAACCAATAAAATATAATACAAACAACAAATGCATAAAAGTTAAGATTATAAGTTATTTTAAAACTTTTTTTAGTAGTACATTCCTTTTTACAGCAAACCTATTAAAAACAAGAATTTAATCATTAAGAAAAAACTAATTTAGTGAAAACCCAAAGTTTATTAACAATACGAAAAAAACACTACCACAATTTCTTGAAGTATTTGATCAACTAAGGTAGCCGTTTAAATTCTACAGGTTTTCTTTAAAATTAGTATTTAAAATATTTTTTTTGTATGTAATACTTTTTTCTCGTCTTTTTTTATCTTTAAAAGAAAACATTTTTATTTTACACAATAAACACTCTATAATATTCCATAAACTTTAAGCTTTGATTTTTACTTTTCACGCCTTTTGAAATAATAAATCCAAATATATCTGTGTTATGAATCTCTCTATTTTGCACCAAATCTCATGAAAAAATAATCAAAATCTATTATACACCCAACAAAAAAACGGACAAGCCCAATACATCACCGGAGAAATTCGAAGATTTATGAAATCTTCCTGACAAACGACACAGCTGTGCAGATGAAAAGGAGAAATGTCACTCACACACCAAGAATCGAGGTCCGATGTTTGTGCTCTCACTAGAGAACTGTTCTAGTTTAGGTTTTGTTTGGGTAGTTGGATTAACTTAAAGTTTTCCAATGGGCAGCTTCGACCATGACTTATTCACCTTTAAGGCCGCAGAAGTTCTTAGTGAGGTCACACTATCCGTTTGGTCAGGACTGTCAGTTTTTTCAAAGAAAAAGTATGAAACCTATTCGTCAACGTTCCGAACAGGTTTCGTTAATTTCTTTCAGAAAAGCTGAAAACCTAAACCAGACGAAAAGTGTGACGTCACAGAGAGCTTCTCAGGCTTTATAAGTTGAAAAGACCGTGCCTCGGCAGCATAAGACGGATCCCGCCAGAACACTGGTTATAAGCAACAACACTTGGTTACCACTTGGTGGGCGTTTGTGGCCTTTTACAGAGTAATGGTGTTTTCACTGTACCACTATGATAGAAGTACTTTTCCGTTAACCGAAAGCACCACGTCGAGCGAACGATAAGGGCAAACATGAAATACTTAACCTAAAAATAAAAAGGAAACAATCTGCATATTTTTAAAAAAATGACAGTCCTTAGTTAGTACATCTGTATCCTTCAAGTGGTTCTAAGAAATCCAAATACAGTCAACTTCCGCTTAAGCTGGTTACACACCGACTGCGACATTTTGTTGATGTAAAACAAAATTGTTGCATGATGTTGAACTCGGTGTGCTTGTGGAAAAAACAATTTAGGCCAGACTTTCAGTGTCAGAATAAAACTTTCCAGTTCATGAAACAAATACCAAGCAAGGCTGTAGGTGCAATGGGGGGGGGGGGGGTCGTTGGATATCTGGTGACTCTAGTGCTCCGTCAATTGAACCAAACTAAATCAAATATAAGCGCTTCAATAAAAAAAAAATATTGGCTTAAAGACAATGATCTAACCCAGTCTGTCTGGGGACTCTCTTCTTACGAATTGTGAATCTGTGGCTCCTAAATAGATCATTGGGCACGAATCTTTTTCGCACAATCTTTTTAACAGGTAAGAAACAGCACACATATACTTTATCTTTCTCACATCATCCAATAGAAGAAATGTTGAAAGGGAAAATAGCCCGTCACATATCACAGTCCGAAAAAATCTAAAACCGGGAATCGGAGACGGAAGACGCATGCCCCATCACCGTACTTAAATTTGATTTACGATGGGTCATACGTCATTGTGATGAAAGAGGTCAGAGAGAGAAGGATCGCTGTGACATGCTATTTTAAAACGGCTCGGAGTTTTGAATAATTATTGTTGGTCTAAGATTTCCCATTGATGTGTTGGTGGTGAGAAGGCAAATAGGAAATATAAATCTTGATGGTAGTTTTATTTGAATGGATTACATAATTTCCTTGTATATCCCAAAATCCAGTGGGTAGGGTGTAAGTTTTCCGGCTGTTTATTTCTAGTCTAAATGCGGAGCTTTAACACAGACAGTTCAACTTTTCAATGTCGAACATTGGTCAAGTGACGAACCAAATCTGGCAAACAAGAGTAGTCGAAGAGTTCACCTGGTAAAAAAAAGTATGACAAACTGGGTGCCGTTTTACATCTTACGGAAATTTAAGAAACGAAAATATTTTCGCTCTAATTTACTTTAAAATATCATCTTAATTGTTACTATTGTTGTAAAAGTACATTAAAACAATGTGGTATTAATGTGTCTTTTTAACTGTCAACGTGTCAACCAGATATCCACATAGAAACAGCATTAGTGTGATGCTTGGGTAGTTACAATAAATGTTTACAAAAAGACGTCATAACTTTATGCAAGCGTTCTTTTTTTCCCATGGTGAACATGTGACGATTCTGATTTGAATCGGTAAAGATAGAAAATAATACGTACTTTAAAGAACGAAGGATCTAGGGTTTTTGAGTAAAGGGCTTGTAAATATTTAAAAATGATTACCCAAGTTCTGAAAATGATGGTTATATCCTGGTTTTACTATATTGAAAGTTATGGTTTTATGGATTTGCTTTCAAAAAGTAAATATTGTATTCCGATTTGAAATTGTGGTTGACTCTTGAAAGCTTTAATACGCTTTCCTCTCTACAAGTTGAAAAATTACGTAAATTCATTTTCCTTACGGTTAACAAAACAATGAGTGTTTTTAGGTTAAGATGTTGTTTCAACAAATAATCGGTTTGCATTTGTAAGAATTACGTAAGGTTTTTACATTTAATTTAGCAACAAGTTTAATTAACATGACTATCTGCTTTACTCGGTATACAAGCGTGAAAGTTGAATAAAAAAATAGGCCTTCATATATCGTGGTTCAAAAAATGAAAAATTGGGTTTCATGGATAGAAGACGCGAGCCATTATCGGTCTTAGATTTGATTTACGATGCCCCATGCATCTTCGTAAGGATTGGTCAGAAGGGGGTCAGATAAAATGGACTGCTTTTGACTAGGCAAATTTAAAATGGAGAATTTTTTGAATAATATTTCCTTACATACAATTTTTAAAAGATCTTAGAAGAGTTAGTTCAATGGTGGTGTATCTGGTAGAATTCTGTATTTGGTTATACAGAGTATTATTCTGTAATTTTTTTGTGAGGAAATAAGATATTTTATTTGTACTAAGATTCCTGATATTGATCGTTTTTTAATGTATTTTGGTAGCGTTTTAGGATAAAATATTGGTAAAAACAAATATATTTTCAATAATAATATGATAATATTTTAATAATATATTTAAAATGTTGATGGGCCACATTTACAAAACTTATTTTTATCCAATTTACTGTAGAGATAGTACATTTTTGTTATACTAGGTAGCAGTTCCTTTTTGATGGAATTGAAGAGAAGGTAACACGATGAATATAAATTTTGATTTGGCTTTTGATATGGTGTAAATTGAGCAACTCAGATATTTGCAAGGTATTCCCTTCTTGAATGTTCCCTCCTTCCCTTCTTTTCCTCCTTCTCGGAAGCTTTTATAAAGGCAGTAACTGTCTGTCCGTCACCTTTTTTTTTAAAGAAAAAGTTAATTGCAGTCAAGGTTAGCACTCACGTACCGAAAACTGTTTTACGATATAACCACCTTAATTGATTAAATTTTGATGGGTTGTCATAATATCATTGTGGTGGAGCCTAATGTTCACCGCACTGACTTGAATAAAACCCAAATCAGTTTTTATATATTGAAGAATTTATAGAAAACAACGCTAAGGTTATTACAAATGATTTATTTTGTATAGAGTTGCTTTGATGAGACATTTTCTTATATTAAATATGTTATCGTTAAATTTCTGAAGATGTTGAGCAAACTGTTTTTGCAAAATTTGTCCAACATTTACAATACAAAATGATAAATCGCACATAGTTTAAAGTCGATTTCAAAACCTTAATTTTTTTTCATCTGTAGAAGAAAAAGTGATAATTTTACAATTCTTTTTAAGTAATAAATGAATTCATGGAAGTAAATTTAAAAAGTAAAACCTTTTTAGATAAGGAACATGAAAAAACAAGTATATTACCACTGTAAATAAGTTTTACCAGATAGTACGTAAGTATATACACTGTGAAAAAAAATCTGTAACCATAACAAAAATTTTTTTGTAAAAAACTTTCCTAGAAAATTTCTAGTAAATAATACTAAAATAGTACTGTAAAAAACTTAATATATTTGTGTAACATTACCTATATATATCTTGTATATTTACAAGACTTTTATGTATGCTATACATGTAATGTTTTTGTAATTTTACAAGACTTTTTATGTATATTATTATTATTACTTATTTTCTAGCAAAACAGAACAATTTTCATTGTATGTTTTGCTTATGACTTTCATGGTGGGTGGCAAGTTCGCCGAGCACTGCGACCTCAGGTCTATTGTACTGAACCCAGAAATGACACAGGCACAAGAGACACACAAAGAAAGAGACGACACAAACACCATAGACAAATAACAACATTTATTGACAAACACAAACATCCATGCCGTACCGGATTCGAACCCGAACCCAGAAGCTCCAAAGGCTAGCTCCCTACCCGTTGCGCCACCGTGTCGGCTTCATGACATGTTAACGAAATGTTCATGAACATAAAACATTAAACAATCGGAACAATGCCGAATAAAAATAGGAATTATAAATAGTATAATAGAAAGAAATAAAAGTTACTCACCTATATTTTATACCTGTATCAAATTTAAAACGTTATATCATTTTAAATGGCGATGAATTGATCCAAATCACAACGAAACTTTAGAAGCGATGCGCGCGCAACTTCAAGTCGAAGATGATTGGTTGAAAAAATTGCGAATACTAGAACATTTCTGTAACTGTAGAAATGAAAATTTCTGTTCAGAATTACAAAAACTTTTTTTGTAAAATTGGTTATTTCTGTAACGTTACAAAAACATTTTTGTATGTTTACAGTATTTTTTCTCAGTGTACCAGAATCTAAAAAAATATTAAAAATAAAAGGAATAATAAAAGGTGATGGATGTGAAATATGACGGATGAGTCGTGGGCAAATCCCGATCTATTGTCTTTGGAAAAACGTCAATTATTGAGTGAATGATCGGACTTTGTTATAAAATTTTTTATTTATTGTTTTTATTTCAGTAATAATACACAGTAAAAAAAGTCTGTAGTTTTACAGAAAAAATTCTCAACTGGTGCAATAGAAAAATGTCTTAAAATTTGCAGATGTATTCTATTTATTTTATACTAGCTTTATAAACCCGGCGTTGCACGGGTGCACCCTTAATAACCCTAATTAGTAGGATTTTTTATGTAAACTATTATTTTATACCAATTGATCCCTCCACTGTGGTCCACTCCATCAGGTAATTATAATCTCCCACAGTCTGATATGAGGGGTTGATTTTATCCAGGCCCTTCCGGAGTTTGAGGGCTTTCCCATAGGCCCCTATTCAAATTGCCAGAACAGCTACATGATATAATGTCCCGCTTCTATTTCACGATTAGCGCAAAACGAAACTGCCCAAATGTGGTAAACATTCCACTTCATATTTCATACAACTCGATAGGGTTGGGGGACCCAGTCGGTAAAAACTTTCGTCTTGCATGCGGTAGGTCCCAGGTTCAGGTCCGGGCATCGCCAAATGACTGTAGACCTATGAACGGCACTTTAAATATCCTCCAAATTCCCAACGCTGCGTACGATGTCGCCCTTAAAAGTTGCATTGGGTACCTAATCACGTGTCGGCCCGTAACTTGACTGTGGTTCTAAATTACGACTCCCGTTTCTAATAGCACTCGTGTGTAGCTTTAATGCGACGATAATTCAAACTAACCCTAACCCATACAACTGGATGGTAATAGCTACTCTACGTTCAATTTTCAACTTCGCCAAAAGCCGCCAATGCCAAAATTCAATTGACCATTTCGCCATCTTAACATCAGAAAAAAAACTTTCATCCTTTTGTATGGTTGGAAAAGTTTTATAAAGTACAAATTCCTTAATTATGCCGAATGTATTACGGTTAACCTAAAGAATCGTGGCCGGCAATTTTACGCCAAATCTGTTAACCCCGATGGCAACCTTTGGCGAAATTAGCAATTGCATTGACAATTTATAAATGTTAATCTATTTAAATCTTAAACGCATATAATTTTATACGCATATAATTCTGAAGTTTTCTTAAACTAATATTTTATTAATTAGATGCTTACTGATTTTAAATAATTATTTACTTTTTTTTAAAATCAATTCTTCGTCATTTTAAAGTTTCACTTTTTTTATAAACTTTGTTTTTTTTTTATAAATCTGGTCTGCAATTTAATGAATTTTTCCGCTGTTTTAAGTCGGCCATTTTGAAATTAGATAGTAAAATTTTGGTCATTTCGAGATGGTAACCATCTCGGCAAGTGCCGGGGTTTGTTATCACTTCGACTTGGCGACATTTTTGAAAATTCGATAAATCCGGCCACGATTCTTTAGGTTAACCTATATTCCTCCATGTAATCATTTCTTACCATTTGTAAATATCAATTAAATTAAATTCGGAAACGTAATTAAAATCTAGTTGAGGAAATCTGATCCACCATAAAAATTATTTAAAATCAACAAATAAAATACTGATATTCAAATAACAATCCAGAAAATTAAACCCACGCGCTCTTTTTTTTCTTTTCTTAATTTTCGTTCACGCTGAACGCGCTGGAATTTCTTTAAATTGAATTAAAAAGTATAAATTCTAATCTTACAATGCTATTCCTATGGGGAAATCGGTTCACGTTTTGCACCCCTACACCCGTTTGGGTTCGAATGAAAAGTATCCTATAGCCTATTCCTGGTTCTAAGCTATCTCCCCACCAATTTTCAACCAAATCCGTTTAGCCGTTCTTGAGTTATAAATGGTCTAACTAACACGACTTTCTTTTATATATATAGATAGATGAACAATTTGTAATTTTAACGCAAAAGATATTTTAAACAGGCAAATTGTAAAGAAAATGCGAAATTTTACCACCGCCCGGTCACAGGAAAGGGGACACTGAGCACAGTACTAGCAGGATTTATATATCACCAAAACCATGTTCGAACCACAGACCTCTAGTTCACCAGTCACAAACACTCTCCAACTAAGCTATTTCGGCATACGGAGTTTCCACAAATAGTTGGTTGGTTGGTTGGTAGACATATATTTTCGGGCTTGTGTGCTTGGTCACAAAAACCCTCTTATAAACCTTCGTCAAGAAGGACGGACACGACATACAAGACAGATACTGCCACCTATCGCCACCTCCACAATTTATACATGTCCCTAAAGGGGAGGGAAATAGTCTACAGGAACCTGTACCCGTGGTAAACTGCGCAATGACCGACCACAGGACTTTCGGACCCATAAGATTTAACGAGCACGTACTCCGCATATACTCGGTGGGTCTTCAGTGGTACCGGGACTAGATCGCGGGACCTTCCGATCTCGAGACCGAGAAGCTGATCACTAGGCTCCCTACAGCCCCACAAATAGTTGAAAAGCTTGGTCGGTTGCAGTCTACTACTCCATGCGGCGAAAAAAAGAAAAACCAATTTTTTTAGTTAAAACAGTTTAATTATACATAAAAAAGTCTTAAAAGAAATAACAGTATTTTTTTGTAAATCTATGTTTTTTTCTGTAAAATTAACAGATTTTTTACAGTGTATTACATGATGCAAAAAAATCCCAACGGTTGAAAGGAGGATAAGAAAAGATTCTCTGTTAAAAGTAATTCTCTAGTTCAAAAGTAAAGTTCAAAATAGAAAAAAAACCTTGTTTGCTGACTGCCGTCAAATAGAGCAAATTAGAACCTTCAGGGTAACTTAGGATCATATACGCTAGTAATGCAAATGTGCTAGTAAAAACGTTACCCTTAAAGTTTTAAACAAGCCTCATAATATTTTATTTATGAGCTATAAATTACATAAGCAACGATAAACTATAAATTATTCAAGAAATGCAAATATGTTTAATAGAAAAGTCGATTTTCTCTTTAATATTATCTTACCAAGCGATAAGGAATTTTTATGGTTACTAACTATGAACTAATTAATTTCTCTAGCTAAATTAAAAATATATAACAGTTAACTACCTTCAAAAATACCTTAACTATTAAAAGAAACAAAAATCATCAAATTGTGATTTAAAGGTTAAGATAAAATACATATATTTTAACATTGTTCATTTTTGCTGACAGTGATGTATAATGATTTATGAATATTCTACGCAAACCATGTCCAAAAGTAATATTAATTTAGTAAATAACACCACCGTAAATATTTGGTGGCTGAAACTCTTTAAATCCGGCTTGGCACCGATATTGCTAAATAATGTTACACCACAAATTAGGAGAAGCTAATAAGGTTTGCCACCTGTTTTAGCCCATGAACGACGACTTTGTGAATGCAATTAACACCTTCATTTACGAATAAAAACATTAAATTTTAGTTTTTAAGTCTTTTTTTGGTGTAATTTAACTTGTGCTTCACATAAATTATTGTAGGATCTAGTCTTCATTTGCGTTACATTTCTTTTATTTCCATAAATTGAAACAGAAATCTCATTTTCACGTGGCAAATTTTCTTGCCAATTATCTTTAATGCGTTAAGGTTTAACCTCCCATTTACAAAACCTATAACAATATTTGTTTTCAAAAACAAATGCCTCTGTCGAAAACAATGAAAAACGTTATTTTTAGCTTTTTTGTAAAGCTACTGAAAACATAAAACAAAACCAGTTTAGAACTTACTAAGAAATCATAGTCTATGCGAAGTTACACAGTGAGTAAATTGTAATTGACGAATGCTAATTAAATAAAAATTACCTGTTGGCTGCATTTTCAATTTGGTCCTTAAAATAGTATTTTCATATGAAAATGAATTCATATGAAATTAGAAAAAAGATTTATGCTTGAAAATATTAGAAATTTTCTCTAGTTTGATATACGATTTAATGCGATTTGTTTTTATTTATAAAAAAAGGCACAAAGTAGCAATTATTTTAATGATTTTTCAAATTAACTTTTCCTCCGAAAGTTTTACTATTTGGGATACTTTAGTTTTGACAACATCAAACATACGTGTAATAATATATACATATAATTTTCCCAAAACTTTTCAGGCAAGCACGTTTTTTTTTAAATCTATTTTTATGGACTATAATTTTATTCCCTACCAAATATTTATTCTTAACTACCTATACGAGATAAGGTTTCCGGATTATATCGGATAATATTTTAATATTAAAAATTCAGTACACTAACATTATTTACGATGCCTTAAGCCTACAAAATCAATTTCATTGATTATTTTTTATAATCCCTACATCATTAAACACCCTCAACATAGTTTAACAACTCAATGTTCTCCGTCCTCAAAAAACGATTCTAATCTCTTATTTACAAGACACTAAGTTATTTAAGGAATGCAAATTCCCAGTTTCTCCCCTAAAATTACCTGTTAGCAACCGCTGTGAGATTTTTATGGGCACCAACATCGTACTAATTAAAGTTCCAACACCGTCCAACGGAACAAAAAATATATAGCTGTTTAAAAATAGCACCCAACAATTTTCTCGTTTGGCTGATCTACTATGCAGCTAAGTATTGAATTAATGTTCTCTGGGATACATTTGCTGGTATCACGCCACGCGGAGAGGTTTTCAATGCATACCAAGGACGGTGGAATTAGCATACTCTTGCTAATGTTGGTAAAGAAGAAGACGCGGATTGAGGGAGGTGTAAACTATAATCCCACCACCAGGATCAAGGAGATTTACATTTGTTGGTTTTCTTTTATAATACACCATTTTTTAAATGGTTTAAATACATAAATTCAAGTATTTTATATGCGTATAGTTCATTATTTTATTGATACGTGTTATAAAATCTTATTTAAAATTATGTTTAACTTTATGTTTAAAAATATGATTTT
The DNA here is from genome assembly GCA_019343175.1 of Oedothorax gibbosus. NCBI lineage: Eukaryota > Metazoa > Arthropoda > Arachnida > Araneae > Linyphiidae > Oedothorax > Oedothorax gibbosus. Next base: position 441,408 of record JAFNEN010000151.1, read on the forward strand.
TGTCATTTTGTATTGTACTTCTTTAATTGATTGAAGTATAAGTCTTATATCAAACACATATATAGTAAATTTATTTTCTTATCATAAAATTCATGATATTCGAATTTCTTTTAAGTTGATATATGAATCTTTCTACTGTCTATTGAGGGATGTTGAGTTTTGGTTTCCATCATGTTTCTACTGTTTAAATTTTTTAACTATACCTGTTTTACATTTGATAAATATTTCCAATTGTTCTTAGATACATTTATGTTACCATTTGTTAAATATAAATATTCATTTTAATGCTAAATGATGAATTAGAATTTTTTATCCATAATATATTAAAATATTTTCAACTTTTATTTTGTTCAGTTAAATAATAACATTAAACCACATCATTTAAACTAAATGTAATGAATTTATGTAGTTATTAATCATTAAAACTTTATCAAAATACTAATAATTTTTTTTAACATATATCTGAAAATGTAAGAAACATTGAAATACATCTTTCGAAATCGGAAAAGTAAAGAATTATCTCTAACCTTTTACTTAGAATTTAATACCTCTCATATCAATCCATTGAATTTATTAGTCGGATTACAACTTAAGCCACCAGGAAGGACATTACGTTTGGATGTAAGATGATCATGTAAAAGGATTGCTTTGGAATGGGAATTTGTTGGTGTGAATTTCTAATACGTATAGAATGGCATCACCTTGTAAATGGAACTTGTGTAAATACATCTGCAGGAAATGTACTTTAGCGCCAATGCAAATTTAGGATTCCCCTATTTTTGTTTGACACAAATATATCTAATATTCAACTAGTTTATTGGTTGGTATATTTGAGAATGTTACTTTTTTTGGCAGAATGTGGACTAATTACAAGTTTTTTTCTTTCAATATGAATTTGAAATGCCATATAATTCATTTTGATTCAAACAATGATACAATTACTAAAATTCAAATTAACATTTCTACAATTAAAATGTATACAATCAAATGATAAACTTCTATGATTAACTTATTTTTATTGAGAGTTAGAATTCTTACAAAACGGCAATTATTATTTTTTCGACTGTTTTGACATGAATTGGGCTTGAAAACAAGATTTAAATATAGTTTTTGATTAAATATAAAAAAAATCTCTTTTCCGGAACAGCCGACAACACGAAACGAACGGATGGTGTGACGTCAAAATGATCTTCTATGGCCTAATTAGTTGAGTCATCCGTATCAGGTTGATGCGTCGTCAGGAGTAAATCTGTCTTCACTTGACTGTAATTTGAAATCTTAAGCTTAAAACAAAGACTAAACAAGTAGGTGTGTTACAGAACCTGTCACTTAACCGCTTACACACAATATTTATGCACAACAGGAAACACACTATTTATACACCTCAGAAAGAAATTAGCTTAACAGGGACTTCTAATTCAAACTTTTAAACGCCAAAATTAACTATTTTCATTAATCTTCTTTCGTAAATTAATGGTTACTCATTATCGTTTGCTAAACTTGTTTGAAATTCGTAGAATAATGGTGCAATTTTTTTAAGAAATATCTTTTAGTCGCCAGAATTTAATTTACAGTTCGAAAAATATATAATTAGTACAATTGATGCTTTAAAAATAAAAGCGAAACTTTGCATATTTGGCAAAGTTAGAATTCCATATGCAATTTTTTTCACACATATATAATGCACCATCAAAAGAACTCTATTGTGATATTACAACAATCCAAACTGAATCATATCACATAAATAAATATTTTTCAAGTGTTTTAGTTTTATTTTAAATGAATTTTCTCGTACGTTTGACGAAATGGCAACAGTGAAAATATTGAATGAAAATGGAATTTGCATGTTATTTCAATATAGATTAAATTTTTAAATATTTAAATTTTAAATATAATTCTAATTTAAATTTTTTAATGAAATTTGGGATGTAACCTAGCCTGATTTTTTTGCTTCAAAATGATGTATCCCACTTGTTTGTGCGACTTGCGGTTCGTTCTGTGAAAGTGGGTGACAGATAGATGGACAGACGGACTGAACGGTTATAATAGCTTCCACTTTTTACGTTATAAACGTAGTGTGGAAGCTAAAATGGGCTTCAATTACCAAAATTGTTTTTTCATACCAAAATATACCTTATTGTTTTGTCAAACTGAAACAGTAAAATGTACTTTTATGTTAAGACAAATTGTAAATCTGTTGTGTTGTGTGAAAATCAACAGGAATCGACGTGTATTCATTGTGTCTTTTGATCGTCTGATCGTTGCACGTCGAGAGTAATTTTGTAATTGACTTGCAAATTGTGAAACTCAACTTCTTCAAGCGAATCACTTCTAGCATTTTGAACCTTAAAATTAAGTTAGCATATTTGACCACAAAGTATTTGGTCGAAGGTCTGTTTAAGTATAAGGCTATTAAAAGATAAACTATTAAAATAATTTTTTCATAAAAGAAGACTTCTTTTTGTTCATTCTTTAGTAATTAAATTTAGTTTTATTGAAAAGTAACTTTATAAATGAAAGAAAAACCTTGGGAAAAATTAGATTTAACATGTTTAAGGTTAAAATCGAGAATTGAAAAATTATAATTATAAAAAGAAAATAACTATATTGCTACATAAAAGCACACCAAATACGAAGGGATTTTTTTGAACCAGTGTAAAATTTATTTATTGTCTAGAGTAGAAAAATGGGTTAATACTGAAATTAAAAAAAAGTCCTTAAAAAAACATATTAAACGAAACTAAAATCGTCCAATGGTAAAAAAATATATTTAAGTTTATCTATACACTCATGGTGATAAATCTGTTTTAGAATCAAAAAGTTCTCTTAAATTAATATTGTCAATATCTTTAGTTTCATTTTGTTTATCACCACGAAATATGAGGAATTATTAGAAATTATGTTTTTTAAATTTAAATTAAAAAAAAAATCGTGTCATTTTAAATAATTTGCATTATATATATTATATATAAATAACACATTTTTAGTTATTTCTATGAAAAAACTAAAAAAAATTCATGGAAAATTGTAAAATTAATTTTGTAGACATATTGCAATTGATATATTTTGGCGTTTTCACTTACCCCGCTATACAAGTGAATATTCAAAGCATTTACTTGCAATCATTTTTGTTTTTTCAAACTTTTATATCAACTTTACCTCTTCAAGCTCAAATATTGACTTTTTTCAGATAACAATATTTACTTCTCGTCAAAACAAAGTATTCAGAGACAGCACAGACATCCATTAAAATAAATGTCATGAAAAGTTAACGCCGCACCCGAGGAAGATAATTTTTCTAACAAGTATTTCAAAAGAGAAAAAAATATTTAATTTTTTAGCCTACTTTTCTTTTTTTAATTCGAAAGAATTAAAAAAATGAAAAAGTAGGTATTGACATGCGGTCGATGTCCGTCTGTCTGTCTGTCTGTACCCCCCTTCCCAAATCGGTTCTACCATTCGGATCTTAGAAATTTTTTTTTTGTTAGAAAGCTATGATCTCAGAGACCCAACTTTCATACTTTTTGTCCGATTGTCTGTACGTCCGGACGGACATAAATCTATCTGTCGGTGAATTTCCCATTGAATTAGCATTGAAATTCAATTTTGAGTCATTTAACTCACTGTTGCCAAATCAACAATGGCATGAGAAACTTTATTTAAAAATATTTGAAGTAAAAATAATTTTTTCATGAATCATTTTCGAATGACGTCATAAAATGTAACACAATGTGATTCTTTGATTGTTCATTAATTGTTTACCAAGAAAGCGGCAAGGCATATTTTTAGCCTACCTTTCTTTTTTTAATTCAAAAGAATTAAAAAAATGAAAAAGTAGGTATTGCCATGCGGTCGATGTCCATCTATCTGTCTTTCCGTACTCCCCTTCCAAAATCGGTTCTATCATTCGGATCTTAAAAATTCTTTTTTTGTTAGAAAGCTATGACCTCAGAGACCCAACTTTCATACTTTTTGTCCGCCTCTCTGTACGCCCAGACGGACATAAATTTACTATCTGTCGGCGAAATTCCCATTCAGTTAGCATTGGAATTCAATTTTGAGTCATTTAAATAGCTGTTGCCAAATCAACAATGGCATGAGAAACTTTATTTATTAAAAAAATTTTTAAGCAAAAGAATTTTTTCATGAATCCGTTTGCAATGACGTCATAAAATGTAGCACAATGTGATTCTTTGAATGTTAGGAAAGAAAAGGATTCTTAGAATGTTAAGGAAAATAGTTGATTTTGGCTTTTAGAAGTTTATGTTATAGCTGGATGCTGTGTTTAGCGATTTTTTCTAATGTGTATAAATCTAGTGTAGAAACGGTTGTTGATGATATTTACTGTTAAGAACCTAGTTGTTTCCCGAATAGAATTTTAGTAGTAGTTAAGTAACAGGAAAGTAGGCTATTTTAGTTCTTTAAGAACTTCTTGTTTTTTATTTGCAATGTGTAGACGGTTGTGTGCAAGTGTTAGGCCTGTGTAAAGAAAAATCACACGCATAAAATGGCATATAGAAAGTTTTTAAAAAACTTTTTTTCATATCTATTAGGATTTTTTAATAGATATTTACAGAAGAAAATGAGGTTATGTGTATTATGTGAACTTAGAGCTTGAAAATCATTTAAAATATTGTTCAGTATGTTCATAACTATTTTTGAATAGTATGGTTGGTAAAACAAAAACAAAAAAAAAATCTCAGGAGAGATTATTTTTTCTCCTATTATCTCTTATCAGAGAAATAACAAACGTGAATGGTGTCAAATAACTGATATTTCTCCTTCTGAACGAAAAAAAACGAACATGGTATCAATTAACGGAAGGAATTATTTTTGAGATTTTACTTTTAAGTTTTTTTTTGTCGAAGATTTAGTAAAACAAAAGTTTAGATTCTTCAACTTCTTTTCAGTTTGACAAGGGTCAATATATCTTCTAGAATTATTTTTTTAGTATTCTCAGCAAATATTTTTTAGTGTTTAACTTTGTGGGAATTTTAAAGTTAACGAGGGCTAAAATAAATTTTGGTTTGTGAAGTTTAGTAAAAAACATACTATAAAAAGAATAACTACCTATTTAAGCTGTTTCTTAAATTTTCAAGCGCTATGAAAGATAATAAAATTAATTTAAGAAATAGTTCAATGATTTTTTTAGAAATTCAAGAACAATGAAATATGGAAAATTTAATTATAAGATCCTATTGTTCACAGAACTATTCAAATGCTGCAACTGGTAATGATAGTCACTGTTGGAGTTATTTATTATAACTGTACCGAACATTGTTGACAGAATTCTTTACTTTTGTAGCCAATTATTATTTTGCATTATTTTCCGTTTACTATTTGATAAAACAAACAGAGATTCAACAGAGAAAGACTGAATGTATGATTTAGGACTAATAAAATATGGAGGTCCAGTGGATTAGTGGTAGTGCTTCGCATTGCCACGCTGCAAGCCCGGGGCTCGACTCCCGGATTGGGCGAGGTTGACTCATCATTTCATCCCTAGGACTCATCCTTAAGACAAAACATACTTGGGAACTAAACACTGGGGATTTCGCGTGAGGTTGACCACCTAACCGGGACATATGCCTAGCACTCCAGCCCCCTTGGTCAAGTGAGCTGAAATGGGCACGGCAGATCTTGACCCACTAACGGGCTGTTGCACCGAGTAGTTTTTTAAAATATGGATTCTTCTATTATAAGTTCCAATTGTTGAATAAAACATTGTCGATATTGTTGCTTACAATAATTAAGATTAAATTACACATAAAATGTGTATGAATACTTTCATAAGTTCAAATATCGGATATTTTTTAGAAAATGATTTCTTCTTGAAATGTTGTTTATGTATTCATCAGTCAGATTTATCAAAAAGTTTCAAGGCAATACAAACCGAGGTCTAGCATACAATTCTTTTTTTATAAAAAAAATCAATGTGCAATTATTTTTAGGTGAAACATTAACATTTATTGCACAACAATAAGACATTATAATGGGTAATCTATATTTCATTAATAATGAATTTTAATTAATATATTTTGCTTTTTTGTGCTAACTGGGTTATAATATTTTTTTAATAATTATTTAAACAAGTAAAAACGAATTAAAAAATTATATGGTAGTTATTTTTTATACATATAGCTTGATATATTTGAGATGGAAAAATGTATTAAAAATAATTATCTTATTTTACTCACAAAATATATACTAATTGAAAAAACACATTTGTATATTTGTTAAACATTGGAAAATATAAATAATTCATTCTTAATATAATCACTCATTCCATTTATTCCTCTTCCATTTAAATTACAATCGATTTTAACGTATATCTTTATATTTATTTAATACTATTTTTTCAAGAACGAGCTTAAATAATACAGAATCAGAATAATTAGATGTAATTAAAGTTTCTTGGAAAATATCTTGTTTTAAACCAAAGAAAGTATTTAAAGATAATATAAATCTAGTTTAATCATTCACATTATTGTTAAATTGTAGCGAAACTTTCCAAAAGGAAAAGTAATTAAATATATAAACATTATTCTATACGTTGTAGCAAGAAAAATACAATACGCTCTTTTCACTAGTAAAAGTATAGATATTGTTCATTAAACAATAAGATTTTCGAATTAAATATTTTATCATTCAAAATTAATTTTTTATTTGCTTAAATACGTACCATATGATCAAGTTAAAGTAACGAATTCATTTTTCATAAACAGTAATAGTTAATTAATAATAATGACTTATTACTTTTATTATTATTAATGGATAGTTACTATTATTAACAATTGACTGTTAATATTATCAAGAACACACATTCTGAAATTCTTATATACTTCACATATTCTATAAATAAACCCATATTATATACCTTATTATTACCATAGATCGTATAGTTAGGCTTATATGCAAGCTTACTGTTTCAAAGTATTTTTTAAATGTAAAAAAAAACTTTTGTTTACATTTCATATCATATTCAGCAAATATATTTATATTTTCCAGGAATAATCCCGGCTAATATCTTTTTTTACAGGTGGAAGATTTGAAATTACATTTAACCATTAAAGATAGCAGTTATCAAATCTCATGGATAACTTTATCTTCAAACAATGAAAAAAAACTAAGATAGCTAAAAAATTCTTCATCGTTATAAATAAATAATATAAAATCTAGTTTTGTTAATCAAAGAAGCATCGTCATTTTTGGTCAAAGTTTTGAAAAAAAGTATTTATACCTGTGGACAAAATTCTTATAACGTTGTGAGATAAAAGTTGCATATGGCACTTGTGAAAGTTAAATCTGTCGTGGTAAAAAGTTCTGACGCAGCGTAGGGTGTTTTTTCAAATGGCGGCTTTGTTACTTGACCGTGGATGAATATTACGTGGTCTGACGCCAATACTTCTCGATTTACACTCGATGTACAATTTTAATTTTATAAAACTAAACCAAAGTTGATGTCGTCAGAAACAGAACTTTAATAATTTGAATTGCGCAGGAAAAAAACAAGTTTACTTTCACTGTCTAATTCCTAAATATACTTTAAACTGAAATAAAATTATGGAGTAACGTAACAAAACTATGAAATTTACTCCTTAAAATTGCCATCAAGGGCTCTCTCTATTTTCATGGAGTAACGGTACACTTAATGTGTGGAGTAGCGTTGCACCGTAAAATATTAAAGTTCTCTTGCGTTAAGTTACACTTTGAATTTGGTATAACGTTGTTGATATATGCGTTACCCGATTTTCACAGTGTTATTATAGTCTCACACCTGTTTTAAAATTCAAATTTGAAACCTAATAATAAACGGATTTTATACTGAAATCGTAAAATCAGTACTTTTAAAATTATAATTGTAAGCAGGTTGGTTGGTTGGTAGACATATATTTTCAGGCTTGTGTGCTTGGTTACAAAGACCAGGTTATAAACCTTCGTCAAGAAGGACGGACACGACATACACACACATACAAGACAGATGCTGCCATCTATCGACACCTCCACAATTTAGACATGACCCTGAAGGGGAGGGAAATAGTCTCCAGGGACCTGTACCCGTGGTAAACTGCGCAATGACCGACCACAGGACTTTCAGACCCAACAGATGTAACAAGCACGTACTCCGCATGTACTCGTAAGGAGGTAATACAATGTTATTGAATTCCATTCAGTTTTGAAAGTATAAAGTGAAACTTATTTGCATTTTTATTACTCTACTGTGTATCCTATCACATTATAAAAATATTAACTGTTGAATGAGGGGACTTGGGCAAAAGATTTTAAAGCTAATAACTTCTCATCAAATACACTTCTAAAAAACGTACCTGCCCTTTTCATTTAATGGTAACTCTGTCTTGACCTATAAGTAGTATAAACATATTCAAAACACACAGTACTAGGGTTTTATTGCTTGAGCCAAAGACATAATTCGATGGTACTTGGAAGTAGTAAATATTTTCACAAGTCACAACTTTCACAATCGTTAACTCTTTCCTAAAATATTAATTTAGCTGCAGCACCTATGAAACATGTTTACCTCTCTTTAAGATCAGGTTTCTGAAAGGGAGAAAGCACATACCAATTAATTAAGAAATTTATCATGAACGGCTGACGCCACACCGGAGGGCGGTCATTAGTACAACAACGGTTTGCTGAGGAGCAAGTTTTAAATTAAAATAAATTTGCTGAAAAAACTGTTTACACTCAGAAAAAACTTGTGTTGACTTTCCATATAAAAAAATGTGTTTTTTTCAAAGTCATTCAAATGTATAGCGATAAAATAATAATGCATGGTTAGCACATAATTGCGTTGAAGGCGCAGCATGCATTCTTCGGAAATGTAGTTCAGGTATAGTAAATAGCTATACTAAATCTTATACCATAGATGGAACGGAACTTTAAAATGATTGTTATAATTTTGTTATACATATTTTGAGAAAAAATAAAAATAAAAAAAATTGTCAACCGTGCATGGATATATTAGTAATATTTTCTCGCGACTGTCAGTTGTGTTGGAGCAAAACAATTTTGTGTTCTTTTGACATCAACACAATTCTGTAATTTTTGAAACAACACAATATTATAATGTTGCCATTTTTGCACAATAATTGTGTTCCACTTGAACATAAGTTTTTTTAGTGTAGGGGGAATAACTCAACTCAAAGAGTGAAACGTTTGTTGGCTTTCATTATTTGTATTAATCATTTAACGACTGGGCTAGCCCCCAAAAAACTATCGCTCTTTACTATTGTTTAGTTGTAGGTAATAGGAGACAACTCGAAACTATACCTTCCACATTTGATGAAGACGTATACACGGCCAAAATACGGAAAAGTTAAAGTAAATAGAATAAAAACTTAATTACGCTTAGGAGAAAAATCCAGGGTTTTCGTCTTATATTTGAAGCATTAAAATCTTTTAAATATTGTACTTTTATATTATATTCTTATTTTAAATTCATCGTTTTATTAAAATGAAAAAACATACATGATTTTGAAAATTTGTCACTTGTTTAGCTAATTTCTTTTTTATTTTAAGTCAAACTGATAGTTGTTGTATTTGAATTTATTTTCTGCTAAGATCATGAAGAAATATTTTAAATCCATTATCAAAATATATTGTATAATATATAATATTTATCGAAATATCCAAGGGAATGGGGAGTTTAACAATTATGGCATATATTCTTTATCAAAGTGTATGAAAGTACAAATTTCACAGACATGTAATGATTTAATATTGCTTATTAGTCAAACTTGATCCTATTTGTATCAATTAAAAATAATCATTCAGCGAGAAACTTATACTGAACCCATTGTCAAGAGCACAGTAATGTGTAGTAAGGAAGAGACATAAATAATATTTGACTAAACTTATCTTTCAATAACTAACCATAACAAATTAAACATAACTAACTCATACAAAATAAACCGGTGAGAAAAAGGTGTACAGGTAATAGTAGCAAATGCTATAAATTCATCAAAGTTTAAATATGCATGCTCTAGTTACAAATATAAAAAGTAAAACAGTTATACAAATATTACAATTATTAGTGGTTGTTAAAATACGTTGTTCTTAAACTGCCCTTGCTCATGCCGCCACAAATTTTTTAATTAATCAAAAAAATGTGAAAGTACAAAAAAAATATTTGGAATTCCTCAAAATAAACTTAAAAACTACATTAATAACGAATACATAACGTTTTTGTAATCATTAAAATGTCTATATTTATCTAATCTTAAATCATTGATCTTTATTATTCTTTATATTATTATTATATTCTTTACTCATATTTTTTTCTGTATCTAAAAGTTTTAACAAAATAAACATTAACGCAATGCTAAGTTTTTCTGCTGATAGAAATTTAATTCGCCAGTAAACTAAGAGGCATGAAATAATGTTTTAAAATTCTTTTGGCTTGTTATTTAGATAAAAATAATGATTTAAAGTATATTATCTGAAGTAATAGTCGACTATTTTCTTTATGTATTATGAGATTTAATTATAATAGATATGTATAAAAATTCTCGAGTTAAAAAATCATATTTCCCCCTAAAACTTTAATTCCTTAACGTCGTTTTTTTACATTATACTTTATCCTTCATTCAACAATTTTGTCTTTTTCTATTACATAAAAAACCCCCATCAAATTTTATTAAGCAAAAGTCAACATAACCTTATTAAGCAAAACCCTAAAAGAACAACATTATGTAATGGCCAATTTTATCGTAAAAAAACAAACCCTTAAAATAGTTTTTTTTATGATTTCTCATTATTTTTACTTTAGTTTCCGATATCAAAACAAACCTTTTAAAAACATTTTAGCTTCCACACTACGTTTATAACGTAAAAAGTGGAAGGTATTATAATCGTTCAGGCCGTCCGTCTGTCCGTCTGTCTGTCACCCACTTTCACAGAAAGAACTGTACGTCTCACAAACAAGTGGGATACGTCATTTTGAAGCACAAAATCAGACTAGACTACACTCCAAATTTCATTAAAAAATTTAAATTAGAAGTTCATTTAAAGTTTAAATAACGAAGAATTTAATCTACATTGAAATTTGCATTGAAATCTACAACCTACATTGAAAATTTAATCTACATGGAAATTCCATTTTCATTCAATATTTTCACTGTTACCATTTCGTTAAGAGTACGAGAAACTGTATTTAAAATAAAAATAAAACTTTTGAAATAATATTTATTTATGTGATCTAATTCAGTTTGGATTGTTGTAATATCACAATAGAGTTCTTTTGATGGTTCATTATATATGTATGAAAAAAGATGCATAGAGAATTCTAACTTTGCATAAAAACGTGCAAAGTTTCGCTTTTATTTTTAAAGCATCAATTTTACTAATTATATATTTTTTGAACTGTAAATTAATTTAATAAACGATAAATAATAACTGAATTTTCAAAAGAAATGTAAATGGGAAATTGTGGCGATTTAAAGATATTTATTAAAAAATGCATATTTATTCTTCGAACTTCAAACAAATTTTGCAAACGATAAAGTCTAATTCTGAGAAAGAAGATTAATGAAAATAGTTAATTTTGGCGTTTAAAAGTTTGAATTACAACTAGCTAAAAGCCCAGGTTAGCGAATTTCTTTCTGTGTATAAATAGTTTATTTCCTGTTGAGCACAAATGTTGAGTGGAAGTGGTTTAAATGACAGATTCTGTAACAAACCCCCCTACTTGTTTTTTAATAGAAAAATTCTTTATTTACAGAATACATAAGTGCTACTTTTACTCATTATTTTCTTTGTCAATAGAATTGATTGATATAAATAATTATTGAATATTTTATGTATTATAACATACTGTTAGATTTATGTATTTTTAAATATAAGTTGTAAATACCTTTCAAATTTAAATAATTTTTTAGCTTCCACACTACGTTTATAACGTAAAAAAGTGGAAGTTTTATAATCTTTCAGTCGTCCGTCTGTCCGTCTGTCTATCACCCACTTCTCATAGCCCAAACTAGAGATGCTACAGGCAAGTGTGATACGTCAAAAAATTTAGCGCATCGAAATTAGAAGACATTGAAAATCTCAGAAAAAAAATTCGAATTCGAAGTACTTTAATTGTTTAAAAAAATGCAAAATTTAATGCTCTTAAAAAGCATAAGAAGTCATTTTCATTAAAATTAAATCACCATTGCCTTCCGCAACAATCACTCGAAAAACTTTAATTCTTTTAAATAATAAATTAAAAGAAATTTATTTTTGCGACATCAATCAGTTTGAAATGACGTCATATATCTTTCCCTAAGAGATTCTTTGTATTTTGATATGAAATGTTTTAAATCTATTTAAAAGAAAATAATATTACATGTTTATTCTTTGAAATATAAATTAATTTTTGCAAACGATAATAATTATTGAAGAAATAATTATTGAAATTTCGAAATAAAATAAAGAAACTAGTTAAATTTAGCGTGTAAATGTTTAATATAGAATAAATACTGTATTTAACGCGTTTTTCAATGTGTTCGTCACTTAAATGGTGTGTGGAAGTGGGTTAAGTGACAGATTATGTTACAAGCCTACTTGTTTATATTCGCTCACCAATCTACAAGAAAAAGCAACTAATACACACACATTGCCAATTTAATACTAAATTTCTTGAGTAAAAAATTCCTAGAAAACCAAAATGAATTCTAGTTAAGATTCGTAAACATGTTTTGTTATTAATTTCTGTTCGTGATGCTATTGTGCAGTTTTGAATTGCTTGGATAGCAGCTAAATATTCTAAAATCTTTTATAATTCTGGAATAATTGGTGGACTGATTTTAAATCATCGCATTCGGAACCTTATGTTATTCAAAACTCTCTGTTTTTCTTCTTGTCGTTCTGTCAAATTGCTAAAAATGAATTAGTTTCTTCTTAAACTTTGTGAAATTATTACCTAAAATGAAAGTATGATGCCTGATAATTTTCAATGTGTTTTTCTTAAACCATGGGTTCGACAATATTTTTTCTCGGTAAAAAAAAGTAGTAAAGTATATTCAATTGTAAATCAATTAGATATTTTTTGCAGATTCTTAAATTCTTAAAAGAACATTTATTTTTGTTTTTCTGTTGAAATAGGGGAGACGGGGCTAGTTTTCCCATGGGGTAAGTTTTCCACCAGGCCTTATATTGGAAATGAGTCGTTCGGAGGCACCAACTGTCTGTTTGGTTTATGAAGCAAGTTATGACTCACAAGAATCTTTGTTCAGTTGGTGTTGTAATATTTTCGTTAGAGCTGTTTTTATGATTTTTTCAACGTTGAGTGATTTTTTATGTTTACATTCAAACCTAAATTAAATGTACTTTCAATTAACTTACAGTTTTATCATTTCATATAACAAAAGGTGGTTCCTCTCTACACTTAAATGTATACTTGTTTTAAAAATAACTTAAAACTCTAATCGTCAATGTATTATTAAAGTAAAAATATAGCGACGGGGTAGGTTTTCCAAAATTACACGGGGCAAGAATTCCAACAATACCTTGTATATAAACGTGCTCCTACCTTTATATTATTCCAAACATGTAATTATTTTTAATGTATGACCAAGTAATTTAACCATACATTAAGTTCAGAATCTAAAAGGCTTGGTTCCGATTAAAAATTGTCTATATAGTAATAAAAAGAAAGCTGAGAGAAATCGTACCATTCTGAAGCGATATACGTTGCTATAATAACTGTCAAGAATGAATTAGTGAAGGAAAAGCATCTAAAAACCTAAATATTCCCCAAAATAGTGAATATTTGCACTGTAAATCATTATTATGTTATGTTGCACCCAAAAATTTGGAGTAAATTGGCTGGCTAAGAAAAGTGAGAAGTAATCTTCCCAAACTTCAATGCATGTGATGTGATTTTTGTTTGCACTCTTTAGCAATACTTTAGAGAACAATTACTAGAACAATTATTAGAACAATTACTTATAAATATAAATTTTCAGGGCAAAATCCTCTATGTAACGCCAAAAAACGGATAAAATCCATTTATTATTGATTTTTTTACTGTCAAGAAACACGATGTTGGATAAACCTTTTTTTCTTACCAATATTTTACGAAAGAAGACTATATTCTTTAATACTTAAAAAATCTGTAAAAATGCATTTTACTATTTCAGTAACTAACCTACATTTTTCAGTGAATTTTTTTTTCACAAGCCTATTATTTGGCGGAAATAAAGGACCCCTCTTATGCGTTTTCGATCTTAATTAGTGACTTTTTGTCTCAGAATTTATTATCATTTTAGGCTTTTCACGTATGAAGTCTTTGTTATACTAATGAGCGCCTGAGGTTTGGCGCCCACCCGGTGTGATGATTTGGCTAATTAATTGGCTAAATCAGGCGCCGCAGTCTAATTTTTGAGAATTGTGAATTTTTAACGATAAGGTGGACTCTTTTGTCAATATTTGAATTTAAAGTTGTACGTGAGTGAAATTCGGTTTAGAGTGATAAAGTATTGGATTTTTTGAAGGTAAAATATGTTTTAAGTGGTTTAAATGAAGGAAATATTTAAAACTAAAAAGAATTACAAATTAAACTTTGTTAAACAAACACGTCAAGGTACATTATTCTTGAAGTTGATATATACGAGGGCTGTTTTTTTTTCAACCTCCGATGGGCTGTAACAAAAAGACGGGTCAAGATACAAAAAATATTTTTTTACCAAAAGTAAAGTACAATACTGCTTATTTCTCCATATAACCACCTTGAAGATTAAAGCATTTGTCATATCTGTAAACAAGCTTTGAAATACCCTCTTCGTAAAATGTAGCCGCCAATGATTTGAAGGGAGTTGTGACGGTTTCTTTGAGCTCCACGTCAACTTGGAAGCGCTACAATCCAAGCCATTATGCTTATCAATAATTCACTTATGGTAAACCTTCAAGTTTCCCTAAACACTTGGTCAACTCGCTGAACAATACTGATGTTGAAGATGAAGATGAACAATACTGATGTTGATGCATGAAGAAGGGGACCAAGGAAGCAAGTCTGTCGCTACAGACGGTATTGTTCAGCGAGTTGACCAAGTGTTTAGGGAAACTCAAAGTTTCACCATAATTGAATTATGGACTAGCAGTGGCTTGGAGGACAGAAAAAAATTGACGTAAAGCTTCCAAATTTACTTTTTTAAACGAAACCGTCACATCTCCCTCCCAATCATTGGCGGCTAAATTTTATGAAGAGAGTGTTTCAAAGCTTGTTTACAGGTATAACAAATGCCTTAATCGCCAATATGTGGAGAAATAAGCAGTATTGTACATTACTTTTGGTAAAAAAATCTTTTTTGTATTTTGACCAGTCTTTTTGTTACAGCCCATCGGAGGTTGAAAAAAAACAGCCCTCGTATAACAGGTTAAAATAATTTACATACTTTTTATTGCATTTTATATCGTAACGTCCACGGATGGGTGTTAGGGGATTCTTTTAGCTTTGAATAAGAATATAGTTAAAGCTTTTAATAAACAGAAAATTGCAAATTATCATTGTTTGGAATGCTTAGTGAGTGTTTAACATTTTCGCACTCTAAGGTATTTTAACTCAAAAGAACACAAAAACATTGTAGTTGTGTTGCACACTGTTAAAAAAAAACTGAAATTTCAGGAGAAAAATTACTTATTTGAACGGAACTTTCCCGTATTGGCTTAAAACGGGTTTTTTCCATCTGAAAACGGGTTTTTCCTTCTAAAAACGGAAAACGTCCGTAAACCACGAGCGAAGAGATGAAAACGGGTTTTTTCCATCTGAAAACGGGTTTTTCCCTTCTAAAAACGGAAAATGTCCGTAAACCACGAGCAAAGAGATGAAAACGGGTTTTTTCCATCTGAAAACGGGTTTTTTCCTTATAAAAACGGAAAATGTCCGTAAACCACGAGCGAAGAGATGAAAACGGAATTTTCCCGTTTTTAGAGCTGCCATACTTTTATTACCCTATATAGAATTGGCGATAATGCACTAAGAATACACACATCGAAACTCGAACATCAAATACCTGTTTTACGAAATGTTATTTATTTTTTTGAAATATTTTTTAGAAAAGCATCCAGCTATCAATTAGAAATAAAAAATTAACTTTTTTATGGCCGGGGGCTAACTGTATATATATAATTAAATTTGAAATACTTTCGATATCGCCGAACACTGAAATATGTCGCTAAATGTGGAAAGAGAACCCTCTATTGGCGACATTCATCTTCGAATCGTCGATCGAATCGAATGCTAATCACTAGAAGTGCTTGTTTGGGTTGGGGCCCGGGTGGCCTAGTGGGTTTGATCGCAGCCCATTACGCTAACAGTCTGCGCACTGTACCTGTTGCGGGTTCGATTCCCGCCTTCGCCCTGGGTGTACTTTCAATTGTAAAATTCTCTCTATATTTGTCTTACCTGACGAAGGTTTATAAGCGGGTTTCTGATCAAGCACACAAACCGGAAAATACATGCACCAACCTACCTACCTACATACCTTGTTTGGGTTTTCCCGCGCTCTACTGATTATAAAGGTGAGTGTTAGTATATATAACTTATTTTGAAACTTTTATTATTTTAAATGTTGTGATTCCTATTCCTTAAAAATGTATTGTCTAATAACATGCATTAATACAGTAAAGCACCGTTTATACGACTCTAAAGGGCAGTTGATTATATTGGAAAACTCGGACGATCCTATTTAAGAGAAGTTTTACGATTAAATCAAAACTCTCTTTTATCAGGTATTTTCGATTATCCGACCTACCTACAGTTCCAATTAGACCGGATAATCGAGGTTCTGCTTTACAAAAAATAACGAGTCACTACTGCAATTTCCTGCAAATAAGCAAAAATTACGAGGCTTTAAAGTTTGATCGACCGATGCGTCCTGTCTAAAACTATAAAAATAGCGAGATTTGAGACACTTGCGATTTCGCCATGAACTAGCATATATTTTGAGTCATTGAAGTTTTGTCCTGACATAAAACTTTAAAAAAAATAAACTGGAAAGTACCACATATTTTGAGGCGTTATAATAAAACGCTTTTCTCTATAAGCACGCCCTGATGGATGTCGCTGTTTCAGGATTTCTGGAAATACGGGGAAAAGTCGTTTGCAGCGTTAATTTCCTAAATAAAGCAGCAACCTGATCATTTTTATGGGTAGAATCAGCAAAAGAACATTTTTCATTTCTTAACTATTAAAACAATAATAACTTTAATTAAAAAAGAAATACTTTTTACAAAATCAAAAAAAAAAGCACCTTTAAAGGCACTTAAAATTGAAAACAAAAAAAGGCACCTTCAAGAACAGCTGCGCACCCTGATAACATCCACAAAATTTTAATATTCGTATGCAATGTTAAAAACAAAAATTTAATGACTTAAAAATTATTAATAATATATTGTGTGTTATTGTTTCTTATATAAAAAATATCAGAGGTCTAACTATTTGAACATAATTTACAGACATTCAAACTTGTGTGGGTTTGGTTTTGGTTTGTCGGTTCTATGGTCATTTTTTGCATATCAAGCTAATTAGATGATGATTCGAACCTGCTCCCAGTGACTTAAACGCCAGAGCACTAATCATGCAGCCACCAGACGGGCAAATTTAATCTTGTGTTGTGGTTGTTGAAGATTATGGTAGATGAGGGCATTTTTAACAATTATGCTAATATGTTTATTTGTTAATTTTAATACTGTATTTTATCTTTTATTAGGTGTCTTGCGGATCTTAATACGAAGAGAGGATCAAAAGCAACAAAGCAGAATCCGGAAAACCATCTTCAATTACAAAAGAATTATTAATTTAGCAAATCAAACAAATGATTTTGACAAAATTTTTAAACTGTAAATACAATTAAAAGTATGTAAAATATATACAGTTTGAGAAAGTTTTTGAGAAAAATTATTATTTTACAATTATTATTCTTAATAAAAATATATGTAATCAAGTATAATGTTAAAGTGTTGAATATCTTAACTTAATAACTTTGCCAACCTGATAATTAATTTTGCGGTATCAATGAACATATAATCTTTATCTTCTCTAATAAACAGGTGAAATCGGGTTCCAATCATGTCAAGTTAAAGTAAGATTTGCTCTATATCTGTATAAATTGTAAATTTGTTGAATGAGAAATTGAAATAAATAATAAATTGTGTATGCTGAAAAATTGTGTTTCAATCAATGTTTCTTCTGTTATGTATTTTAACAAGTTTAATTGACCTTGGTAGCGAATATTTCTGAAATTCGAAGAAAAAAATCTGTTTAGTTCTTATATATACTAAAATATTGCAGTGTTTCAACTTTTTATATTAGTAAAAGTGTGAGCATGAAGTATGAATACCTTGAACGTTGAATTTTCAAGAGAACGGATACCTGCTGAAATGGCCATGACTCAAAAATGCTGTCTATGGAGAAAAGTCGAGAAAAATCTCAGAAAGTTATGCATATTTTTATGCTCTTTTTTGTAATTGTTATAATGAGTTAAAATTTCGTTTTATAAGTGATTTGTAATTTTTTCAAAATGTTAAATTTATTGTTTTTCTACTAAAAATAGCCTTAAGGGGAAAATTTATAAAAGCACTTCAAGAGATTTCACTTTATTATTGAGAAAAGGAGCATGAAAAAATATGCGTAACTTTTTGAGACTTTTCTGACTTTTACTATAGATGGACATTTCATTAGCAAAAATACACACGAGAATTAAAATAACGGGAAAATACGAAACGGAAAACTTGCTTAGATTCACGGAAAATATAAAACGGAAAACCTTAAAAACGAACAAATAAGAAACGGAACTTCAGTAGATTGAAGGAAAAAGGCAAAATGAAAAATTTTAATAACGGAGAAATAAGAAACGGAACTTAAGTAGAAACACGGGAAAACGTAAAATGGAAAATTTTAACTACGGGAAAATGCAAAATGGAAAATTTTAACAACGGGAAAATCCAAAATGGAAAATTTTAACAATGGAGAAATAAGAAACGGAACTCCTGTAGATACACGGGAAAATACTTAACGAAACGGGAAAGTCCCGGCAACTCTGCTGCCGGTACTTTCCCCGTTAATTTCAGTAAATTTTTTTTACAGTGCAATGTAAGCTATGTATTGGTTCCTTTGCTGAATTTTTGCTCGTAACGTTCCACAGCTTTTTTTACAGTGTTATCATAAGTATTAACCAGTAATTATTTATAAAAAACACATAATGTGAAAAATCAGACTTAATTGTGCACTTTTTTAAGTGGCTAAAAGAATAAGTAATAAATTTAATAAATGTCTTTTTTATTTAAAATATGTATATAATCAGTTGAAACTTTGATACTTACATTTATATGAAAAATCTAAAATGCCATAAACTTTTTACAAATAACTAGAATTTTAAATTTATTAAAATTGTAGTATAAATCTTAATTTTGAAATTTTGCTTCAGACTTTATATTTCTGAAATAAAAAATGCCCTTTTAACTATATAATCAAGTTTAAAATGTCTGGACTGAAAACTACAATAATTACTGTACATTTATTTCAGATAACTCAACATTAGTTTGAAGTGAGATATCAATGCTTAAGTCACGTACCAGATACTAATCAATTGTACTTAAAATATCTCATTTACCATTAAGTGACGATAAAAATATTCTCAAACTACGGTTTCATTTAGTTCAGACACTTATTGAGTCATTAAAGTATATCAAAATATGCATAAAAAGTAATCTTAATCGATTCCTTTTCGAAATATTTTACAGCCATAAAACATAAAATTTTTTAATGGATTCCTTTTTACGATATTTTACAGCCATAAAAAATATTATCTTTTTATTCTTTTTGATATCTTAGTTAGACCAAAAATGGTTCAACTCAATTTATTTTTTAAACTTTAGGAGAGTTTTAACTGCAATTTATTTTATTGATTGTTTATGTGAATCGACGTTTTTGTCTATAAATATGTACGTTACAAGTGTACTCTTAAATATACACCATAACAAATTAGTTTTCAAATTTTATTTAAGTTTGAAATGACGTTGATGTTTCGGCTTCGTCACTTGACAGTGATTCGAAGTTTTGAGGGTTATGTGTAACCTTTGTCTTTTTCAAGTCTTATTTATAAAACCAATATAATCATAACAAAAACAACAACAATAATAAAAATAATAATGTAAATGATAATAGTAATAATTAAGCTACTAATAATGGCAGTAATAGTATAATGGCAATAATGGTAACATGAAAATAGTGGTGATGGGTAATATAATAAAAATAGTAATGGTTAATGGTAATGCTAGCACTCTGAGAGATCAAATTGGCTGAAGTGTAAACTTGTTTTCACTGCGCGAGATTTAATTAAAAAAAATTATTTGACAATTTATTTTCTTAATTTTTAAAAAAATTATATTTATTATTTTTAGTAGATGCTTATAAATTGCTCCTCTATGCTTTGAATTTTAAAGTTTAATAAAATTATTAAATTTAAGTCAGGTGACATGTTTATAAGTATGTGTCCCTCAGAGGGCTAGTAGCAATGGGGTAATGGTATTACTAGTAGCAATAGGGTAATAGTAATACTAGCAGTAATGGGTATTGGTAATAGTTACAATAATAGTAATACTTATATTAACAAAAATAAGATCACTAAGAATAATACTAAATGATTTGGGAGTTGGACCAATTTTGCTCTCAGATACCAATTTTATGGTTTTTTTTCGTGTGCTAAAACTTTGTTCCACGTGATTTCATTAAAGATGCGACCTTAACTTTTTTATAGGTTTCTAACTTAATTTAGTAATTTTTTATTGAAAAAAAAAGGTTGTACTGATTTATCCTGTTTGGGAAAATGTTTTAATGAAGAAAATATTTCGAATGTGTTTGTGATATTAAAAAGTGCGTTTTTTAAAGATAGGAAATAATATTAGATATCTGACATAAACTTCATGACGTTTTAATGATTTAATAGATATTATTATGAGTAATATTTAAATGTTACGGTTTCTGTTATTAAAATTTTAATTTTACATTGCATTTTCTGTGGATGTCATGTTTTAAGTAAATTTTCTCTGCAAAAAAGTAGTTTTGAAAAGATATTATTAGTAATTTAAAAAGTATATTATATTTTTTACCTTGTATTATTTTATTTTGCGCATTTAAGTTTTACAATTTTTAAGTTTGTGTATTCTAAGGAAATTGTATACACTGTAAAAAAAATTTACTGAAATTAACGGGGAAAGTACCGGCAGCAGAGTTGCCGGGACTTTCCCGTTTCGTTAAGTATTTTCCCGTGTATCTACAGGAGTTCCGTTTCTTATTTCTCCATTGTTAAAATTTTCCATTTTGGATTTTCCCGTTGTTAAAATTTTCCATTTTGCATTTTCCCGTAGTTAAAATTTTCCATTTTACGTTTTCCCGTGTTTCTACTTAAGTTCCGTTTCTTATTTCTCCGTTATTAAAATTTTTCATTTTGCCTTTTTCCTTCAATCTACTGAAGTTCCGTTTCTTATTTGTTCGTTTTTAAGGTTTTCCGTTTTATATTTTCCGTGAATCTAAGCAAGTTTTCCGTTTCGTATTTTCCCGTTATTTTAATTCTCGTGTGTATTTTTGCTAATGAAATGTCCATCTATAGTAAAAGTCAGAAAAGTCTCAAAAAGTTACGCATATTTTTTCATGCTCCTTTTCTCAATAATAAAGTGAAATCTCTTGAAGTGCTTTTATAAATTTTCCCCTTAAGGCTATTTTTAGTAGAAAAACAATAAATTTAACATTTTGAAAAAATTACAAATCACTTATAAAACGAAATTTTAACTCATTATAACAATTACAAAAAAGAGCATAAAAATATGCATAACTTTCTGAGATTTTTCTCGACTTTTCTCCATAGACAGCATTTTTGAGTCATGGCCATTTCAGCAGGTATCCGTTCTCTTGAAAATTCAACGTTCAAGGTATTCATACTTCATGCTCACACTTTTACTAATATAAAAAGTTGAAACACTGCAATATTTTAGTATATATAAGAACTAAACAGATTTTTTTCTTCGAATTTCAGAAATATTCGCTACCAAGGTCAATTAAACTTGTTAAAATACATAACAGAAGAAACATTGATTGAAACACAATTTTTCAGCATACACAATTTATTATTTATTTCAATTTCTCATTCAACAAATTTACAATTTATACAGATATAGAGCAAATCTTACTTTAACTTGACATGATTGGAACCCGATTTCACCTGTTTATTAGAGAAGATAAAGATTATATGTTCATTGATACCGCAAAATTAATTATCAGGTTGGCAAAGTTATTAAGTTAAGATATTCAACACTTTAACATTATACTTGATTACATATATTTTTATTAAGAATAATAATTGTAAAATAATAATTTTTCTCAAAAACTTTCTCAAACTGTATATATTTTACATACTTTTAATTGTATTTACAGTTTAAAAATTTTGTCAAAATCATTTGTTTGATTTGCTAAATTAATAATTCTTTTGTAATTGAAGATGGTTTTCCGGATTCTGCTTTGTTGCTTTTGATCCTCTCTTCGTATTAAGATCCGCAAGACACCTAATAAAAGATAAAATACAGTATTAAAATTAACAAATAAACATATTAGCATAATTGTTAAAAATGCCCTCATCTACCATAATCTTCAACAACCACAACACAAGATTAAATTTGCCCGTCTGGTGGCTGCATGATTAGTGCTCTGGCGTTTAAGTCACTGGGAGCAGGTTCGAATCATCATCTAATTAGCTTGATATGCAAAAAATGACCATAGAACCGACAAACCAAAACCAAACCCACACAAGTTTGAATGTCTGTAAATTATGTTCAAATAGTTAGACCTCTGATATTTTTTATATAAGAAACAATAACACACAATATATTATTAATAATTTTTAAGTCATTAAATTTTTGTTTTTAACATTGCATACGAATATTAAAATTTTGCGGATGTTATCAGGGTGCGCAGCTGTTCTTGAAGGTGCCTTTTTTTGTTTTCAATTTTAAGTGCCTTTAAAGGTGCTTATTTTTTTGATTTTGTAAAAAGTATTTCTTTTTTAATTAAAGTTATTATTGTTTTAATAGTTAAGAAATGAAAAATGTTCTTTTGCTGATTCTACCCATAAAAATGATCAGGTTGCTGCTTTATTTAGGAAATTAACGCTGCAAACGACTTTTCCCCGTATTTCCAGAAATCCTGAAACAGCGACATCCATCAGGGCGTGCTTATAGAGAAAAGCGTTTTATTATAACGCCTCAAAATATGTGGTACTTTCCAGTTTATTTTTTTTAAAGTTTTATGTCAGGACAAAACTTCAATGACTCAAAATATATGCTAGTTCATGGCGAAATCGCAAGTGTCTCAAATCTCGCTATTTTTATAGTTTTAGACAGGACGCATCGGTCGATCAAACTTTAAAGCCTCGTAATTTTTGCTTATTTGCAGGAAATTGCAGTAGTGACTCGTTATTTTTTGTAAAGCAGAACCTCGATTATCCGGTCTAATTGGAACTGTAGGTAGGTCGGATAATCGAAAATACCTGATAAAAGAGAGTTTTGATTTAATCGTAAAACTTCTCTTAAATAGGATCGTCCGAGTTTTCCAATATAATCAACTGCCCTTTAGAGTCGTATAAACGGTGCTTTACTGTATTAATGCATGTTATTAGACAATACATTTTTAAGGAATAGGAATCACAACATTTAAAATAATAAAAGTTTTAAAATAAGTTATATATACTAACACTCACCTTTATAATCAGTAGAGCGCGGGAAAACCCAAACAAGGTATGTAGGTAGGTAGGTTGGTGCATGTATTTTCCGGTTTGTGTGCTTGATCAGAAACCCGCTTATAAACCTTCGTCAGGTAAGACAAATATAGAGAGAATTTTACAATTGAAAGTACACCCAGGGCGAAGGCGGGAATCGAACCCGCAACAGGTACAGTGCGCAGACTGTTAGCGTAATGGGCTGCGATCAAACCCACTAGGCCACCCGGGCCCCAACCCAAACAAGCACTTCTAGTGATTAGCATTCGATTCGATCGACGATTCGAAGATGAATGTCGCCAATAGAGGGTTCTCTTTCCACATTTAGCGACATATTTCAGTGTTCGGCGATATCGAAAGTATTTCAAATTTAATTATATATATACAGTTAGCCCCCGGCCATAAAAAAGTTAATTTTTTATTTCTAATTGATAGCTGGATGCTTTTCTAAAAAATATTTCAAAAAAATAAATAACATTTCGTAAAACAGGTATTTGATGTTCGAGTTTCGATGTGTGTATTCTTAGTGCATTATCGCCAATTCTATATAGGGTAATAAAAGTATGGCAGCTCTAAAAACGGGAAAATTCCGTTTTCATCTCTTCGCTCGTGGTTTACGGACATTTTCCGTTTTTATAAGGAAAAAACCCGTTTTCAGATGGAAAAAACCCGTTTTCATCTCTTTGCTCGTGGTTTACGGACATTTTCCGTTTTTAGAAGGGAAAAACCCGTTTTCAGATGGAAAAAACCCGTTTTCATCTCTTCGCTCGTGGTTTACGGACGTTTTCCGTTTTTAGAAGGAAAAACCCGTTTTCAGATGGAAAAAACCCGTTTTAAGCCAATACGGGAAAGTTCCGTTCAAATAAGTAATTTTTCTCCTGAAATTTCAGTTTTTTTTTAACAGTGTACAGTGTTAGATTAACAACAATAAATAGTACAGTGTGACAAATACAAATATTTTATAAAAAACTGTGGCAAAATATACCGTTCCGCATATTAATAGAATTATAATTCATTTAACAGTAGAACACAAAAAAGTAAAATTAATTCTTGAGTCCATTTTTTTTAAATCGAAAACATAAAAACATTTTCATGCAATTTTTTTGGAAGGCTTAATTACTCATTTATCTTCTATCGCATTTTATCTTTCAGCATAAGTAATTGGCAGGAAAAATCTCCTTTATATTCTGGCGCAACGGTAATATGCAATATATTATGCAATATACGCAAAAAAACCTTTAAAAATGTATGGTCTTATTACTACATTAAATTATCATCAATAACGTTTAAAATATTTCACTTATGCGATGTAGAAATAGTGATCTCAAATACCTGTTTTGCAGAAATGAAAATAAATGACTTTTTTGCAAAATATATTTAGGACATATTTTTAAACATATTTTATAGGAATGAGAAAAAAATTTGAGTTTTCAAATACTTTGCAATGCACTATTAAAAATTTTGGTTCAGATTGCACCGGAATACTGGAACTTTCTAGCTGCCACCATTATTCGAAGGGTATATGCATCACTTTTGCGGTGTATAAAAGTTATGATTTTACTACAAAATTGGTAAATTCACAATCCAAATAGTAGTGGTAGCTAGAAAAGTCCAGGATTCCGGTGCAGTCTTGCGGAATTTTTTTAACAGTGTACGTAAATTTTTCCAATGTCTTTAATTGCCCTCAAAGTCTATAATTTACACCTACAATAAGTCATCAAACTGAAATCGTAACATCAATTCCTTTTCTTTTAAATACAAATTAATCTCTAATCAAAAATTCGATAAAGATGCATATAGAAAAGATTTTACTTTGCTATACCTTTTGTATATCCAATCATTACGATTATTTTCGAAACTAAACCATAACGCTTTACCAATTTTTCCATCCCAATTGCAAAAGTTTCGTGAATCCACCTTATTAAATATGTAAAATGTTCACGTTTAAACAACTTTAGCTTCGCCAAGTGTGAATGTATTTACCTATTCTCGTTTAAATCTACACTTTGGTGAGCGCAATTTCGCCCATCGCATCTCATAACTTCCTTAATTGCACTTAATTAAACACCAACCTTTCATTCAATTTTTATCGCACCCTTCTGAATTTACATCCTAAGCCCCCCAATATATTAATCTTGAATTTTCGGGGGTTTAATGAGAAAATTCCGCTCACGGTTCAGTCAAATTATTGGCGCTTGAATCCTTCACGGGGTCTAGTTGATAGGTTTAATTTTGCGGTGCGTGAATAAGATGTGAAATTTATGGAGATCTCTAATGCCCGTTTCCACACTACGGTTGCGTAATGCTACACTCTTAAAACAAGAGAGTGAATTTTTCACTCAAAAAAACGAACGAAATATTTCAGCAACATTCACTCCTTCTGAGTGTGTTTTCGCTCAAAACAGAACACTTTGCCGAAAAAGAGCTATTGTAGAATCACTTTTAATAGAGCGAATGACAAATCCACTCCGTTTCCAAAAGAAGTTCAATTCGTCTCGTAAAAGAGCGATTTTAAAACGTTTTCATTGGTCATGTGGCGGTCAGCACAAATACCCAATACTAGCCCTCGCGATCGAGTAATTACTTTGTCGCAGGCGGTTCAGTATTGGGCTCGCACGCAGGAGATCCCTGGATCAAAACCGGGCCCGGCCAGGACATCATCAGTGGTGACTTCGGACGTGGCGCCATCTAAGGTTACACGTCTGACAAACTTGGCCATTGGTTGTGTGAATTTTTTGTAAATGGTCGCTCAGAAAGGAGTGGAAAAACCACTTCGTAAAAAGAGTGAAATTCACTCCTATACGGAAAGTGCATTTTCAACACTGGTAAGGAGTGAAAATTTACTCGGACTGAGTTAAAATAGCTCGTTTTTTTTAAGAATGTAGCCGGATGATTGCAGTGGCAAAGTTAAATCAATTGTATCTTTTCACATGCGATAGAAGCGAAAACCTGACATCAGATTTTAAAATCAAGTATTGATGATGGTAAACGCTGATGTAGTGTCATACGAATATTTCCACATACAAATTTTCCTAACATTGTCAGTACTTTGACTGATAAAACCGTTAGCATACTAACGCGTATACGGATTTGGATTCTATAGCGTGTGAAAGAAAAATTAACTTAACATAAAAGTTGCGATCATCCCCAGCCCTATAAGTCGACCAGCATTACTGAAACGAGTTTTATTTGGTAAAAATATAAAGGTAATTCATTAAAGTAAAGTAGTAATTAATTAAAGTATTCAGTAATTTGATTTTAACAGTGTTAAATTTTCTTTACAGTTATGAATAAAACTTTAGCAAAGTAAAAGGCAATAACAACTATTCTACAATTTAATTAGAGATGGTAATAAAAAAAAATATTAAAACGAATGTGAAAAATCAATAGACTAAATGTATTAGCTTCTCTTATGAACTAAATATGACTAACTCCCTATAATTAAATTATTATACCAGCATAATGTCGCAGAATTTGAATGTTATTCATGAAGCTTAAACATATGCTAAACTAATCAACACACAAAATATTTTAAATATGCATGAAATCGTGATAACATGTTGCTATTCTAATCACGAGGAATTTTGAACCGGTTCGCATAAGGTGAGTGTTAAGCAAGATATTAACTTTGTTTAATATATAAACACATACTTATATATCTATCCTAATTATTGGGTTTTAGAGCATTAGTCAAAGGTAAGTTTATTTTAAATAAAATGGATAAATATCAATTAAAACGTTTGGCCAGACAATTTGCTCCACGAAAATCAGTTTCTGTTTAAGTTTATTTATTAAACAAAATATCAGACTAATATAAGACCATAGTCCAAAAGCATTTATGTAGGACAAATTAAGTAATACAAAAAACAATTGTAAAAAAAGCTAAAAGTGAACGTTTTTTTCGGAAATGGAGGTGTTGCTTTTTTATTTGAGCATTTTATTTATAAATCTATGTGTTATACTCTAATTTCTTAGAGTACAAATTATATTTTTTAACGATACCACTAAATATTTAAAATCGTATAGTTAAAATCGTTTAATATTTAAAATAGTATCATATTTAAAGTATTATAATATTTAAAATAGTGTGATATTTAAAATACTATACTATTTAAAAAGTTTTATTACTTTACAGTTACATGATTTTTTTAAAAAAAAGTTCTAGAATAAAGCAATTTCTTTTTGAGAAGTTACACTTTTCAAGAATAATCCGTTATATACATCATTTGTGAAACGCCCGTATATTAAAGCCTATATTATAGAAACTGCACAGCAATGTTTGAGATGTTTAACATTCGAAAGCAGACTTCACACTATACATTTTAATATGTAATTTTGATGGACAGTGGATATTAAAGGGAGAATTTTAGATGATGTTTAGCAAAGATGCTAAATATTCAATATGAATCCTACGAAATATACGTGTCTTATTTAGGAAATATGATGGCTCTTAGCAGTTGTTAGATTTATTCTGTGAAGAGACTACCTACTTTAAATTTCTGTAGTTTGGTAAACAAATATTTGAAATTCGGAATTTCGCAGCTTCTCTGAGATTTTTAAACTGAGACTTTTAATTGTAAACTAACAGCCCTTATTCAAGAAAATACCCGAATACTATTTTAATAACCAGCAGCTTTATTTTAACACTTAGAAGACAGTATGACTTAGATATACAACCTACAAATAATTTTTTTATAACAACGTGCAAAAAAGTTCACTTTTTTATATCATATTCATTCATAAATCGTTGCGAAAATGACACTTTACGTGCTTACGTCAAAGACAGTGCCGAAAGTAGTACTTTCGGCACTAGTGCTGTAAAGTAAAGAAGAGTATCTGATTAGTAGAAAAACAAAATGATGTCATGAATATCTCAATGGAAACTAAATGATGTAATGAAACTCACTTATTTCTATTGGTTCATTACTTTTGCATTTTCTAATATCACCATGGAAACAACAAGTACTACAAAAATTATTAAAGGAAAATAAATAAGACAAAAGTAAGAACACAAATTTCACGCCAAACAATACTTTTTATAACAACGTGTAAACAAGTTCACTTTTTTATATCATATGCATTCATAAATCGGTCGAAGTTGGTCGAACATCATTTCAAATTCATTTTCACCCATGTTCGGTAGCACTAATGTAAATACTATTTTGATTCAAAATAGAAAATTATTTTACAACTTTTCTTTTACTACTTTGCATTTTGGAATATAGCCATGTAAACTAAATGATGTCATGAAAATCACTCATTGGTAGAAATACTTTTTTGCACGTTATTATAAAAACTATTGTAAGCAAGCACGTGCCAAATAATACTTTATTAAGCTCTTGTCATTATTTCACTCGACCTACGGTCTCGTGAAATAAAAGCCACTCGCTTAATAAACTATTATTTTCGGCACTAGTTGCTTAAATAACTATAATCAAAACGATCATGATCAAATAAAATCTGAGAAATATTTTTTTAAAACAGTTTTTGAACGATCTTGTTATAATTCAACCCAAAATTTTATACTTCAATCTTTCTTGAAGAAATATTAAAAGGAAAAGTATTGCAAAGAAGTTAAATGTTTCGCTGCTTAAGGCATCAAGAATTAAGGATCCAATAATGCTATTCTTATGACATCCTTAAAATCGATCAAATATATCTCCTAAAAAGTGTTAGCACTTCTTGTTTTTGAAGAAATCAGAATAAATGCGTCATGTATTTAGTGTGCGCAAGTCATAAGGAGCCAAGTCCACATCTTGTTGGACATAGTTTTTAAAGATAAACACTCATTTTTTTAATACTGTATTATGCTAGTAAATGAATGATTGTTTCAGAACGAAAAGGATCCAATTCGTAAAGGACTTAAACTATTATATCTCTTGAAAACAAGCAGTTATTAAGAGTTCAAGCATCATATTTCGAAGGGGGGATCATTAGAAGAGGACCCCCTTCGAGTTCTGCACCAGAATTAAATATTCAGCAGAACATTATGGCTAAAATTACGTGTTTTGACCAAGATATATTGGAAAGTCGTATATCGTTGCACAAGAGCTGCACGAGAGCTATTGGCGACCGGCATCATTTATTAGAACCAGTCAAGGGACGAGACGACCTGAGTAGGCACCCAACGCAACTTCCAAAATGATAAATTTCCAAAAATTTGTTACGTGTTTTTAAAACTATATAGAAAGCAAGCTGTGTTCTTTAGCTGAAGGGATGAGGTTGAAGATAATTCGTTCTTTTTCAAAGTTCATTTAAAAAGCTTAGTTGAATAACGTGCTACATGACAAAAAGGGAAACTAGGAAAAGGGGTTTTAGAATTTTTAGTTTTCACTTAGATTCTACAAACGGTACTTGCAAACAGTAAATAATGTACTTAACTTTAAGTTTACGAAAAAAGCCGAATTGAGCTAATAGGCTTAAGGGCAGATTTGGGCTTAATCCCAATTATTTTTTATTGACTATCAAAGCCTCTTTTTTTTGCCAATTTTCGTATAATAAAAAAAGCTAATTGTTTTGATAGAAAGACTTTAAATATTTTATGTATTAGTGCTTTTAGAAATAGGCAAATGAATAATTGAGGATTCATTGAGACGCTTCATGATGCATATATTTAGCTGTTTTACAGAGCTTTAACGTTGCTATGTACAATTTGTAATTTTAATGACATTCAAGTGACGAAGTAGACATCTGAACGGGCTTACAACATAGCAATTTACCGTTAAATCCAAAGATCAAAACAACACCGGTGAAAAAGTTTAAAATTCCTTTAAAGTTACTTGGAATATGTATGTTGATTTAGACTGATTTGGCTAGCCTTGAATTATATTTGCTTCATTTCATTATATTTTAAGAACGATATAAATTAGCAAGGGTTGTACTTTTGTCAAAAAATATATTCTAAAATAGAAGAAGTTTTAAGTAACCAAAGCGTTTCCGATAGTTAAATGAAGCAAGATTATTAAAAATAGTATTTTTTTTATTTCACTTATATATAGTGCGGCTGCTAGAATTGATTTTTAAAAGTTCCGAAGATGCCTTGTGGATGTTACGTTCGCTTCTACACAAACAAGCTTGGAATAAATATTTGCTGCTGAATGTATTTGCAGTTTGTTTGTGCAAAGTTAACTGGATGTTTAACTATGTTCGGAAAACAGTCAGAAGGAAAAGCAGTGTTTGGATATTTACTTTGCCTATTATGTTTGGTAAATAGGATCATTTACTGAAAAACAGATGCTAGCATAGCTTTACTCCACTGAGAGATAAACTGAAGTGTAAACTTATTTTCACTACATAAGATTGAAATTTAAAATGTTAACTAACAATTTTAATTTTTTAAAATCATTCTTCTGTAACAGATAATCCTCTGTACTACAAAATATATCAAAAGGTACAAAATTTATAAATTAAAAAAATATATGTGTTGCAGTAAAAAAATATAGTCAGGTGACGCGTTCATACGTCTGTATCCTTTAGAGGGTTAAAAATATTGAATTCAGTGGGTATACTAACGTTGCAAAGACAATTTGTTAACTGTTCTTAAATTCCGATATTTTATTATTCTACCCTTTCTTTAATACTGTTCAAAAATATACTTGTTAAAATCATTATTTGTGCTAGCGTTTGTAATTTTGACGTACAAGTGGATTTATCAAAAAGATGAATGTTTGTATTTTTTCTTTGAGTTCTTCTAACACTATTTTTCTTAAACTTCATTTTTCATTTATTTGAGGGGGCAAAAATATTTTTATATAAAAATATGAATAAAGTTTTTTTTAGAATAAAATTTATTTAGAATCGTAATTTATATAGAATCGGACAACTTCTTCTACTCTGAAAACGTTTCAGGGTGAAATTGCTGAGTTTTAATGTTTTTTAATTAAAATTTTAAAACGTTTATTATGAACTACTGCACTATTTTATTCAATTTTCTGAGAGCAAGTTTTAAATTTCTAAATAAGGAAGAAACAAAAAGGAATCTTCATTCCCTATGCAAATTCACGGAAAAATAAACCAATCACTTTCAGCAGTTTTAATTACTAAAGATATGCATCCCTTGAGAAATGTTAGGTACAGCCCAAAATTACAAAGTTTTAGTTTAATTGAAAGAAAGTGTTTTTAAATCCCCCCTTTTAAATTAAAGAATTAAGTTGCTTTTTACGT
The DNA here is from genome assembly GCA_019343175.1 of Oedothorax gibbosus. NCBI lineage: Eukaryota > Metazoa > Arthropoda > Arachnida > Araneae > Linyphiidae > Oedothorax > Oedothorax gibbosus. The sequence goes on from JAFNEN010000151.1 coordinate 473,339, forward strand.
ATCTTGCTTTGAAAAACAAAAATTAAATTATTTCCTCGCAACTACTGAAAAAGTTCTTAGATATATAAAATCAATGTTTTTTTTGCGTGATTTTGAACTGTGTTTTGTGGTGTTGTGGATAAAAAAATATAAAAATATAAGGATGTGGTTTTGGTGCAGCTTCACTTTAACGAAAATAATTATACGATAAGAAATGCCCCTTAGAACTTCTTAAAAAGAGTTTGACATTATTGATTTAAGGTATACATACACACATTAGAAAAGGCCAAAAAATAACCAAATTAGGCATTTTTTTTCTTAAAAAGTTCATTAGAATTTTCAATTCTTCCTCTTTAAAATGATGTAAAGTTTGCACTGATACTCCACTCTAATAAAATGTTAAAGAGGTTTTTCTAATCTTCCAAATCATGAAAGTTAGTTAGCTTTTATAACCTTTAAACTCAATTTTCTCAAAACTTCATTTTTCTCATGTGTTACTTTGCTTAAACAATGATAACTAAAGTTAAAATTAACATTTTGTCAAACGATTTGTTTATTTATTTGTGGAATAAGTTGGGAGAGGGCGTGAACTTCAAAAAAGAATATTTGGTTTTTAAATTAATTTTATATTGCACGTTATTTTTTTCTTCTAAAAAAATGATTTTTTTAATGTTGCTTATTATAAAAAATTATAAATAAAAACTAAAAAAGCCACAAACTTGGTTTGAAGTACACGCCCTTTAGAATGAATTGGTGATTAATTTGCATGGTAATTGTATAGGTCTAAGTTAATTAGTTCTTGAGTTATGAATGTTTAAAAAACATGCTAATTAATGCATAAAATGCTAATTAATTAATTAACATTTTAATTTTTAAAAATATTTATACACGTACCCTCATACACTTATGAATTATATCAAATATAAAATGGATTTTTGAGACAAATATTAGAAAAAAAAAGTTCAAGTGTATACGTACACCTTAATATTATCTGCAGTCAGATAAGATTTTTTTCAAATTTTTTAACGCTATAATTGGTACGAATATGATATTTGTTCAAAAATATTTAAAATTGTTTAGTATACTTGTGATTAGAAAAAAATAGGTCTAAATTAAACTTTCAAAACGTAAATTGCACAAATATTTTTTTCCGCTACACCAGTCAATGGTTATTGATAATTCCCCGAATCATTTTTTTGAATATTCAATATGTTTATTTACAGCCTTAAAAAAGATGTCTCAATAAAGCTTAAAATTTATGCTTACTAACATTACATAATATGAATATCTCTTTTAGTTAATTTTCTTCCGAATTTTTAGTTATAATTTGGAATGATTCATAACCTAGTTCGTATCTTTAATATTTGTCAGTCTATTTGACTAAACTAGATTCTACATTAGTCTGAGTTTGAATTAATAGAAATTTTGAAGCTTGATACTTCATTTACAGTTTTTTTGTTACACAAAATGCAATTAAAATGTATCATTACTCAACAACAATTGTTCTTTGTCTATTTCATGTTATTGTCGTATTGCCTAACGATAAACTAAAGTTAGATAATTCTGAATTATATTTTATCCAATATAAATTAAACAAAATGTGTGAGTAATTATAAAACATGTTTTTTTCTTTCTGAAGTTAATGCTTTATTTAATTAAGTAAATAAAACTACTCTTTGAGTCTTATTTTTAATTTACACAAAATTGTAATTTTATATCTATTATTCAATCGCTAATTTATATAAGTCACAAGTTTGTATATCATTAATTCAATTCTTAAATATTAAAACAAATACACCAAGGAACAAACAACTGCCTATTAAACAAAAGAACTACAAAATTGCTTTTACATTCTCCATATTCATTCACCAAAAAATAATTAAGTATCTACTTGAAAAAAAGGTAATTACAAAAGAATTCTTCCCTGTTGAAGTATGTTATGTATTACACACAAAATAATATTTTTTATTTTTTATTAAAAACACATTTTTTTCCAAAGGTTCTTTTAAATCTAAAGAATAAAACCATAAAACATGCTTTGAGGAAAAAATTATCCTTAGGAAAGGAGGAAAAAAACTTAGCTTATTAAAATTGTAGTTTTTATGTTTTGAAATAGTTAAGAGCGGTGAAACTTAAAGTGTGAAAGTGTTAGCGGTTGCATTTAACTAAAAAATGTTAAGTGGAATATAGTACCTGTACCCAATATGGACACCCTAAGGAAAATTTATTTTTTCACCCCCTTGTATTGGTCGCAGGACTCTAAAAATTTGTAAACACCATCAGTGGACTGTGTTGACTATCATTATTAAAATCAGTTACCTTTTAATTATTCTGGTTTAAGTTACGTAATAAAAACAAAATACTGTGTACAAATGTCCATATAAGGAACCACCTGTCCTTATTATGGACTTGCATGTTCATATTATTTATCGTTTAGATTTATACCTACATCAAAACAAACTTACTTGTAATCGTAAAGAACATGTTTCCCAAAGATGACCTAAGGAAATATATGTTATTCCTAACTTTAGCAAAGAAATTTTTCGTAAACACTTTTTTTTATCTAGCTCCACATTATTATAACAGGTTACCTTTACACATTCAAAATATTGTATCTGTCTCTTCTTTCAAACGTGAAATCTCTAATTTTATCTGTGAAATCAACGACATTGATACCTTTTAATCTTATTTATTTATGAAGCAATAGTAATACTCCTAGGCTATGTTTGCCGCATGTATTTTGTTTTTATCTTTTCCCATTTACTTTAGTACTTATACAAAATTTTTAATTGTATTATCAATCTTCTGCTATGGCCTGTGCGGGTTTTGTTTCCCCTTGGCCATCAATGTTTGTTTTGCCTTTGTTTTGTATATGTAGCTTGTAAATAAATAAATATTAAAATATTAGGGACAAGTGGCACCTTATGGAACTACTACTGGATGGAAGAGTCACATAAATATTAAAGGGATTACAGAAGAGAGGGGATAAAAAATTATCCCCTTCGAACGGCCAGGAAATGGGCAAATATGTATGGTTGTTTTCATTGCACGAATTTTAAATTAAATTTATTTCAAATGACATATTTTTTTGTTAAAAAAATCTGAATTAGGTTTATTTTTAAAGACATGATCTTACACACATTTCCAAATTAAAAAAGTACATTTTTAATATAAATTTATTATTTAAAAAATTATAAAATTTTAGGTTATTGTAGAAAGAATGATGACCAAAATACGAAAAAAGCCAGGTCTAACGATCGGGGAGTTAAAGTGTTGCGGGTGAGGGAAGCAGAGTAAATACCTTCAAAACGTCTACTTTAGAAGGTAGGGAGGTCATATTTGGGTGTGGCTTTTCGAAAACTTTCAGTAAGTGTAGTAATGTCACTAATATAAACAGTAATTTATTCTGAATTCCCATTAAACAGATATGCTACAAATTAGTGAATCAGAATATTCTCTTGCTTTACTTACAATGGGGACATAAGGTGTCCATATTAGGAATTGGGCATAGTTTTACGAAAGCTTATAATAACAAAGAAAATATCGAGCAATATATTCAATATCAATAGAAAATATGTTTTATCAGCTTTCTAAAACACTCCATCTTTTAATATTTAAAGTAATTTTAAAATATATCATAGGTAAATAAACTTTCTTATAATTAAGATAAGGAGACCACGAAAATACAAATTTCCTTCGAAATGGCAATTTTAATTCTTTTTTGCAGTTTCTAGGCTAAACTATTTTTAACTGCTTTTCTTCACCGACGTATAGCATTAACTCTCTATTGAAAATTTAACTTTTAAAGATATTAGGGGTGTCTGTATCGAGAGCAATGTTCATATAGGGTACAAGTACTATAAATTACGAGTTAAATGAGTTGAGCGTCAGTGCTGAGTTCAATGACTAAATGAACTTCTAATGAACTTACAACTAAACCAATGAACTTACTACTAAAAAATAATACTAAATACTACTAAATATTTAAATACTACCTAAACTTTTTCATCAATGTGTATAACATAGGGTATTGAAAATAAATCATGTGTTAGGGTTTGTTTGAATTATCGTCGCACTGGAGCAACACGAGGGCTATTGGTGACGCAACTTTTAAGGAAAATAAATAATGAGAAAATTATTGTTATCAAAAGTACAGCAGCAAATGCTCAAAATGATAAAAATATTTTGTGCCCATTTGTTTGTGCAAGACTAATTTATGATAAAGCAAGTATTAAAGATCTTTTAACATTGAACAAGTTGACACCAACTTGAATGACATAATTTTTTCTATGGGTGTTGCATCAATTATTTTAGCATATCATGTCCATTTTAACGGTTTTCTCCAGCTTACTAGAAAAAAATATTTAATTAAAAAGTAATCAAAACAGTAAAGTTAAACAAGAAATGAAGTATTCCAAAACATAAATTCTAAGTATGGCGTGACAAAAATAGTGGACAGTGCGCATTTATTTGATAAGAATACTAGGTTTTTTGGTCAAACATATTAAAAGTTTAATTGTATTATATACTTTTTTATTGATAACTGGTGAATAAATACCCGATTTCTTCAAAAATCAAATAGAGCCATGTCACGTATTATTTAATCTGATATAAGCCTGGGTTATGTAGAAAAAATCGTATAGTAATCTATAATAATAAAAATGAAGTTTTGTGTTTTGTGTGTGTGGGGGGGGGGGTATGTTTTCTTATAGACTCATAAACTAGACATTTGTTTGACTTGTAACTTGGCACAAATGTGTAGTTTATACTTAAGTTACAGATTTTGAACTTTCAGAGCTCAAAATGTTCTATTTTTAGAGAAAATTCGAATATTCTGAATACACTACTTTCGCCCAAATCCGATGAACAATTTTCTGTCGCGTTGCCATTCAGCAGGAGAAATTAAAATAAACTCTTTCAAAAATAGTTAAAATGTAAAAAAAGAAAATACTTAATGGGGTTGTTTCACGGAGAATCTGGCAACAGCTCTGCGGTTTTGATTTCATGTCTTTCAACAGTGTTGCCAGCAGTTTTAGGAGAAAAACCCTACGAAAAAATACCATTTAATTCTAAAATTACAAAATCATACCATAAAAATACTAGCAAAGCGTTTCACGTTTTTTTAAAGTCACTAAAAAGATTCCAAAATGCAGCTAGTAGGTAATAAATGTAAAATGGGAAATTTCGTTTTTTTCAAAACACGTCTGAAAGGCACGAAAAAAAATATATATCTAATGTGTGTTTACTGTTCAATGAGCCAGTATTAAAAAAAAAATATTTACCTTTACGTACTATGAGTTTCATTTTCAAATATTATCATTCTTAAAAGACACATAAATACCATTTATCAAAATAAAAAAACCTTTTCCAATCCAGAGTGTCTATTTCTAGAAATAAAAAAAAAAACTTCAATTACGGAAACTCAACATATAATCAATACCACTACAGTGTCTGTCACGTTATTCACTACCTCCATATAAAAGAAAATTGAAATGGAGGAAAAAAATTCCGGAAACACTACAAATTGCAACCGTTCGAACCTCGAATCTCACATCAATAGAAAGATATTATTCTATTTTTGGTTTAATTAGAGTACTTCTTTACTACCATCTAAAAGTTTCCGTTTTTTACTTGCCTTTCATTTGCTTTATAAGAATGAAAATATAAGAAAAAGTTTCTTCGCAATTAATGGCAACGGTAATGAGTGATGTTGATTCAAAGATTTGCGATATGTAAAGTTATTGTTTATTTTCTTTCAACTGTAGTTGAAAGAATTGTTTGTGTTTGTAGAGTAAAAAAAAATCTTTTGTAAAATTTTCAAGAGTTTCTTTCTAGGTTTGAATGAAATATAAAATTGAAAATACTCATCTTAGGGAAATGTTCATGACTTATTTTTTTTCAAAATAAATTCTCGCATATTTTAAGCAGAAACTAGCAGATGCTTTTCTAGCAGATGTAAATATGTTTGATAAAGGTTTTTGGTACATAATATTTTGAATAAATGTTGTATAACTAGAAAAATAAATTGTACGAAGTAACGTGATAGTATTTTTAGAAGTATTGTTATTAAAAGTAAATATTTAATATATTTGGATACTGTAAGAGAGAAAAAAGAAAGAAAGAAAAAAAATAAGTTACTGGTAAAGTACATAGAGTTTGTCTTATCTTTCAAGTCCTCAAGTATATTAAAACATAAATAAATGATATTCTACCCTTTGAAAGGTCAACCACTCAGTAGCGGAAAATCAAATGCTCAGTAGTTCTTATTTTACATCAATATTAAAAGGAATGTTAATTCCAATCGTCTATAAATGAAAAATAAGGTAACTTAAACTGAAGAAATAAAATATGCTTATTGAATGAGTAAAAATAAAATACTTTGATTCAAATGCTTTTTTAAATCTAACAATCAAATATACAATAAATATATATAAATACCACAAGTCAATATACCAATTCGTACCATAGATCCATTCCCTTAATAATGTACCAGTAAGTTAATACTCCAACTGATTGGATAGCAATACCACTTGCCTATCCCGAAATATAAACGGAAAAGATACCTATCCCTATTTACTTGGTTACCCCTTAGGGACAGATATAAAAAGGGAACCTAATGATGAGATAGACCTCGTGTATCTAGTAAAAATAAATGAAATTCAGTATCGCTATTTGTTTTCTTCATAGGCTTGATGATGTGGTTAGTATTCATGAAGAGTGTAATTGCATAGTTTTTAAGCCACATTTTCTCTTATACTTAAATAATTTTTAAATCTGTGAAAAATATATATAAGGTTATACATAAACGAATTTCATAACTGATTGTTTTAGAAGACATAAATTTTTATGTAGATATATATCATATTGCAAACCTGATCCGAAATCATACTTTCATGTAGGCCTTTACTGTGGTACGTCAAAGTAGTTTTACTTGGTTACATGAACTTTATTGTAGAACTATACATGTTTCTTAGCAACGCGAAAGTTAAGAATTTGAACCATGATAGAATTAACGTGCATCAATAGGGTATTTGACTAAATCGGGGAACTGCCCAAAAAAGTTATATAAACATAGAATAGGAACTAGAAAACGCATATTCATTGGTTTTTCTTCAAAAAATTACTCGGATATTATTTAAATCAAGTTTTAAAATCGCGATATTTCAAAGCTTGGTCACGTGACTGCAAACGCTACTCTGATTGGTCTGACGTCACCTGGCATTAAACCGTCCCACACGCTATTCAAATTTAGTCATCCTAAACTTTTTAGCGCTCTTTAAGTCCAAACTGCATAGTTTTTTTTAGATTAGTCTTTTTTTCTTTGCGAATTTAGTGCTTATAAATATTAAAATAAAATAAAATTAAAGGATTCACAAAAACGGCCAGCTCAAATTTGCCAAGAATCGATGCCTATGATGGTAAGACCCTTGTTTTTTTTTAATCTTCTTCGGATTTCTGTTCTGATGAGTTCCGAAATATTAAAACTTCAACGGAAGTAATAACCAATTTTAAAAGGATTATAAGGAAGCTATTAATATTTTTAATGAAAACGTCCTAAAAGTGTAAGTTGAAATCCAGTTAACAAGGGAAAGTGTTATATTTAATGTTGTAATGTTAACTAGTTTCATATCTTTTTCTTTGCCTATAGATGGTGACCCGAAATAATTTTTTCTTGTACTAATCTAAAAAATAAGAAATAAGTTAAGCACTTCTGTTTACAAAAAGTTGTTCATGCGTTCTAGTAAAAAGAAAAAACGTTATAAAAAATCTATTTATTAAAAGCTACATCAGTTTTCCCCTAATTTTGGTTTCACTAGACTTCAAGTATATTTTTTTCATACCTGCATTTAAATATCTAGTACAACTTTTCATTAAACTCAATACTTGAATAAATTATCTTGTACAAAATTATTAATTAAATTTAAAACAGCTTAAGTTGTTTGTGAATGATCTTATTTTTGATGTTTTCAAGCGTTAGTCCAGTAAATTCAAACAGGGATAATATAAACAGGGATAAATAAACAAATACAGGGCCTTAGTATTTAAACGAAATCACCAAATGTTTACATTGCGGAACGGCACACACAGTATAGCGATAGTTAATCATTAGAAGAAGCCGAAATATTCTACGTCTCCGTACTTGAACAAGGTGTGTAGCCCAAATTTAAAGTAACAATTACGTACCCATTTCACCAAAAAATAAGCACTTATAAAGTAACAAATCCGCAAAGGAGTGACTTATATTGAAAATCCTTGACATTTTAAATTATTAATTATAACAAAAATTGCATATGCGTATATAAAATAATCATTTCTAAATTGGTTTTATTCAATTTTAAGGCTAGACATTTTGGCAAATGGGGCGGTTGTTTTAAAAAAAATTACATGAAAAAACTTCATATCACATGAAAAATTCATAAGAAGTAACCTAATTTTATATTTAAAAATACAAAACGATTTAACTGCGGCCCTCTAATATTTTTATGTACGTTTATTTAGGATGTGTGTTAGTTCAGATTGAGTTTTTTATATAAATATTTCTTATTTTATAAGCCACTAATTTTTGGTTTACAAGGAAACGCTGTGGTGCCATTTTATCTTAAAAAGTCAACCTAAATCTTTAAGGGAATTGACAGGTAAGTAGCGGATCATGAAATTAAAAAGCCGCGAACCAACCATTAGTAACAAAATGCTAAATGTTAAAAACAAAAAAAAACACATTTAATCACCTCTACTCACTCTGTCAATAATAAATCAAAGGAAATTGGAGTATCAAATACAACAACAACAACACAGTGATCACTACGGATTCTCCCGCATGTCGAAACCGTTTGCTGCCAGGTGACGTCACATCCTTCAAATTCTGCCGGGGATCGTTTTGGGGGCGTGGCTTATAGTTAAATTTTAATTGCGTTTTTCTCCGTTTCTAGGCGGTATTTGGAAAAAAAGAAAAAATTACGGGTCTAATATTTTTTGCTAGGAATATTTTAAGCCAATAAATTTTTTTTTAGTCAAATACCCTATTCCATGCATCCAGCTTTATTTAAAGGTGTTTTTTTTTACTGCAACATCCTTTTATAAGATCATTGGACGAGAGTATAAGATTTAAATAAGAATCCTCCTTGGCTCGGCCTTTTTATAATCTGTCCACTCAACCTTCTAACTTAGGTTGGTATATATTCTGGTCCCAATAGTAATATTAATAACAATTATTGGTCAGCAATTGGTGAATATTTAAATAAAGACGTTAGTTTTAACAACCTATATAATGCATAATGCTACATACAAAATAAAATCAAAATCTTCTAACCTGGTTTGACTATCTCATTAATTTATTTTCATATTAAATAGAAAAATCCAGCCTGCTATCAAAGGCTCTCTCTGAACTGTGATAATTCTAGGTTATCTTCCATAAAATCTTTTCAAATATTTAACTTTAAAACTAATTCTGAAATTACAAGAATGGAAAACAAAACAGCCATAAAAATTTATCGCAAGACTCATTAGGAAGAAGTTTGTGGTGAAACATTTAAATTTTATTTAGGTAATTTTTGTATAACTTCAACCATGTGCCCAAGAAAAGTTTTAAACAACATATTGCTTTAGCTAACTTTTAAAGACTTTATTTATTGCCTTTTGGCGAAAACTTTCTTTAACGCCATTAACTTTCTTATAAAAATTTATCTCTAATATCGAAAGTTTAATATGCTTGTCATTATAGATATTTTTATATCTTCTTAATAAATCTTTTTAAATATTGCTATTTACTCAAGTAATTATTTTTCACACACACACTCTCCTACTTCCAAAGAAAATTCTCGGTCGAGACTACTTCCAATAAACTATCGCCAATATCTGCCGAGATTATTTACTGGAAACTTTCTCGGAAACCTTTTCCCAAAATAAACAGTTTATATATTTACGTATTCAGGAGCTTCCTGTGTTTTCGTTGTACAAACTGTTACTTCCTTAAAACTTTGGCTAAAGTGTTTTGGAAAACTAGTTAAGAACTGCCCTTTAAGTTACTTATATTTTAAATACACTCATTGAAGCAGTTTTACGGTCATAATATGTGGTTTTCGTAAGCAAAAGTAGATAGACTCAGTGAAAATGATGCTTTCAAAATATTTTAAATTCTGTTAAGTATAAGTATTTTAATTATTTTTATTTCAAATAATATAAAAAAATAAACTACAATAATTTTTCATTTCTTGAAAACTTATTTTGTTTTATAAATTATTTTACGTTTTATAGAAATGTTTATGCCTGTTTATCTGTAACTCATTAAAGAAATGTCCTAATAAAAGAAGGGCACATTTCTATTGTTGGTAGATTTACTATAATTATTTAACATATTTCATCTTGCTGTTTTATCTTAAAATTCCCAAGAATATTAACTGAAGAAAAGTTCCTTACTTGTAAAAGTATTTGCAATAACAACGTATGAATTATTATGAGATTTAAGTTTAATTATATATTTTGTAAGTTGGAAACATTTTGTTTGTAAGAATTTTATTGCTTTTATATGAACAATAAAAATTTTCAAAAAATATTTTTCAGTTAAATGGAAATTTAAATAAAGGAAATTGCATTTTTTTTAACCTTACTAACCTGCTTGGAAAATGTCGAAAAATATGTTTGGCAGTTTTATTATTCCTATTTGTGTTATGTAAAATATATATATAAATAACTATATAAAACTGAAATTAAAAAATTATTTTTAAGAACTTTGGAGAATAAAAAATGCAACCAAATACTTCTTCTTAATCCAGAAATAAAATACTAAATCCAAAAGTAGTTTGAAAATAAATTGGCTTAGCAGTGGTAAAACGACAACAAAATTCATTGAACTTAAATCTTACGATTGAATAAAAAAAAATGTTTTATCCTCTCCTATTTCTCTAACAGCGAAACCTAAAAACCATTTTAAGTGCTTCTACTTAGAAATCTCGAAATGAAGACAACACAGAACACAAAACTCTTTTTTAAAAGGTCGAACTTTCCCGAGGAAGAATAAAAAAAAATCTACCATAACTTTTATCCCATTTGAGACCAAAGAAATAGTGATATTAAACTTGTTTTTCAAAGAACAGATTTTCTACATTCTTGCTAAGCGTGTTTTATAATATTCAAGTGTATGTAATCAGACTTATTTTTCTTACACCAAATGTCAAAGAATTGAACGTAACATGTATGTATAAAGCATTTATCTGTTCACCCCCAAATGTTACTTCAATGTGTTTTCACGTCAATTGCCACGTTATTTAAGTCCTATTAAACGTTATTTTACTTGCAAGCACAAAAACCAACATCAACCATACTATAGATTTATCTATCCTAAAACGGCTGAAAACATTACAATTTTATTTATTTTCCTAACAATGCATTTTAGAACTTATTCTAACCACCTTTTAACAATGGTAGATTGAACAGTCTTTAAAATTACAATTCAAGATTACAGTCTTTCAATTTACCCTATGCATTGTTTCAAATTCATATGTTTACAACACTATGTGATAACAATGAAAATTATCAAAAATTTTCCTTCCAGAGACAGATCTCACATACGAAATTGTTTGTTAGAGTTAGTCTTCTGAAGCAAAATTTATTTGCTTCAGAAGACCAACTCAATTAAAAACAATTGTTTCAGAATATTTTAAATGCAGCATGGATTGTGCAGGACTAGTCTCTTAACTAAATAAGTGCGTTATTATTTTTAAAGTATAAATGGTATACAAAAATGTACATATAATAGAGATATATTTAATTTTATAGGTAAGTGCATCTCAAAATGTAACGGACTGTTGATGTAAAATTGGTTTCTTAGCTGTTAAAAAGTACAATTTAGTAAGTAGTTAAGTAAGTTCTAAACATCACAAGCGAATTTAATGAATGTGTTCCAGGCACTAGAAAAGTAAGGGGTACTGTACATGCCATTCACTAAGGGCAGCACTCACACGTATGTTTCATTGTCCGTTTCCATACGCCAAGTACTAAATAAAATCAGGCTTATCACTTGCTTAAAACGTGTTTGAACTTGAATTTTGAGATTATAAGCGAAAGTTCCCTTAATAGACGAGATAAATAAAATTTACTTACAAAATAAATTTATGCACTTTATTTCAATGCATGCATTACAGCGTCTTTGAAGTAGAGTTATTTTTATATTAAGTTACTGAACAGGTATAAAAACTAGGATATCGATTTCTTTAACATCTTTTAAAGATACCGCCTTCGGGAAATCTGAACAGAACACTAAGCATAAACAGAAGACTGGGCATTTAGGGGTTTCTTTTCTTTTTCTTGCTCTCTCTTTTGTTGTGCTTATATACCCTAAAAACCTCTGAATATCAGTGGTTTTTTAGAAGAAATGTTTGAGGTTGCGAAATTGAATTTTACGGTTGGGAGGTCATAGAACTTTTTTGTTTAGAATCAATGATACTGGATAAAGAGCTCGAAATTCGAAGGTTATATCTTGTACAAAGCAGAAGTATCGAGGATACTGGTTTGAGAAATATGTATACGGGACCTTAAATATACTCGATAGACTTTTTTTCCCTAATATTTTGTAGAATCTCTACTCTTTAACGTTTTTTTTCAATAAAATATTTTCTCTATTTCTAAATGATAAATACATAATATTTATTTTTAATTTGTTTTGTGAAAATATATCTGACGTTGTAGGCATCAAAAAATATTTTTTGTTTTAAAAACAAAGACGATAATATTTTAATATAAATAATATTCTAAAAAAATATAATAATAGGTACGCTTTTAAATTATAAGGCATTTTAAGTGTTTCCTAAACTTTAAATTGCTTTCTCTGTAAACGTACCATCAATAGGGGAAACTAGGGAAGTTTGAACCATAGGGATACATGACCCAGTGCCTTTTTTCAGCACTGGAAAAGTTTTATAAGTTTGGAAGTGATATCACTTCTTTCTTTTCAGTCAGCTGATCATATGGTGTGAAAAATTCCAACTGAATCATTGCGTACGTGCTTAGCTATTTGAAGAAATACATTTTCATGCACTGAAAGTAATAAGATTTTTGAAGAAGGTGCAATAAGATTTTTCGGTCTACATTTTTTTGGTTTAAAAGACAGATTTTTTCAATTAGTTACTTGTTTTGTTCATGCTTTTAGCTATTATTACGTGCATAACAGTTTTAATGTATATATTTGCAAAATACTTTGTTTTGGGGTTAAGCAAAAAAAGTGCAACTAGGGATATTTGACCCAAGACAATTAGGGATATGTGACCCAAGTAAATAATACAAAATGTTGGCAGAAACAGACCAAGTAATTTTTTCAAAAAATCACGGGAGTCCTTAAAGTAAATGACTGGGGTCTTACCAAATATTTTGAAAAAATGGGATATAAGAAGATTTGTTGGAAAGGTACAAGAAAAATTCTGACGAGCTTACAATTCTGTTTGAAAAAATAATCATCGGAAAATGTTTTAAATGGCCTGAAATGAATAATATATCCCAAATTGATATTGATAAAATAGAAGCGATTCTTCAACCCCCTGTGTTTTCTCTACAAAATAAAAGAATCCACAGTTTTGTATTCAAACAAGACTTTACGTTTAAAATTTAATAATTCATTAATATAAGAATAATTAATGGGTTAAAAATATAAGTAATAATGTTGTCTAACAAAAATGAAAAAAATATATAAACCTCATATGATGTTAGTTATGTTATCATGTAAAAATATTTTGATAATTTTTTGTCATTCTAACAATTATATGGGCTGGGTCACGTATCCCTAATAGGTGGATCATGTATCTCTATACATTGGGATACATGACCCAAAACTAAAGTGTTAAATAATTTATATTTTACTGCTATTGCAGTAAATACTTCAGAAAAATTCTAATATATATTGTGTAATACTTTATGAAATATAAATTGACTGCATTTACACATCCATAAATAGTGTTTTCTAAAAGTTACAAGCAAAAACGTCAAACCTATAAGGTTTCCTAATGACTCGAGCATTATCTACCAACATTTATTTCACAATAAAATATTCGAATTATGTCTCAATATAAAAACTCGTACAAAATGATAACTAATCTTCCAGGTATTTATTTAAAAATTCTAAAAAAAAACCACCAAAATCCTTAATCCAAAGAAGAAATACGGCTAAATTATCTTACAATCCAAAGTGTTAAATAAAAGGTTACGCCAGAAATAAACCAAATAACACATCTTATTTATCTCGAATTGATGGCATCACAAATCAACCTTCCACTTCCCGACGGCGTCGCCAGGAATAAACCTCAGCCGAATAACTTCTCAGCAGAAAAAAAAGGAGATTCATGGAAATCCCCTTGCTCCTATTAATCCTGTACAAAATCCCCTCTGGCGTCTGTTCTGGTACAGAGATGGTATTCCTTCTGCTTCAAGAGTTGAGGTTCAGTATTTGGGGGACCTTAGGAAGTATTGTTGAAACAGTGGTATTATGGAATTGCTGAAACTTACTCTCACTTACACTCTTAAAACAAAAGAGTGAAATCCACTCCTATAGGGGAAGTGCATTTTCGGCATGGAAAGGAGTGGAAATTAACTCAGACCCGCTGTGTGTTTTAAGAGTGTACTTCCTCATTGAAAATATTTCACTTCAATGTAATAGGGTTTCTAGAATTGATATTGGTATTTGAGGGTGGATTACAGAAAGTATCTTTGAAATAGTGGCACAATTCCGAGATTGGTGCAAGTGAAATTACCCAAAAATAAGAAAAAAAAAACACTCAATGACACTTTCCTCAATTTTTTTTCACTCACTTCAATATAATGCGGTTTCTAGAAGTGATACCATAGAAATTATTGTTGAAACAGTTGCAAAATTCCAAGATTGGTCCATACGAAATTACAAAAAAACCCCACTTACATCATTAAAAATATTTAATTTAGAAATAATGCGGTTTATATTTTTGGTTTTGGTATTTGAGGGTGGATCATAGAAAGTATCGTTGAAATTGTGGTACAATTCCAAGAATGGTCCACGTTGAAATCACAAAATCACCAACACTTACATCATCATTAACAATATTTCACTTCAAGATAATGCGGTTTCCAGAATTCATTTTAATATTTGAGGGTGGATAATAGAAAGTATCGTTGAAACAGGGGTACAATTACAAGATTGGTCCATGTGAAATCACAAAAACACCAACACTTCAAACCCCATTAACAATATTTCACTTCAATATAATGTGGTTTCGAGAATTGATTTTGGTATTTTTCGAGAATAGATTTTGGTATTTGAGGGGTCATAGAAAGTATTGTCGAAACAATGGTACTTTTCCAAGATTGGTGCAAGTGAAATTGCAAAAAAAAAATAATAATAAAATTTACCTCATTATTAATTTTTTTTAACTTCAATATAATGAGGCTTCTAGAATTAATTTTAGCATTAAAGGATGACCCATAGAAAGTATTATTGGAACAGTGGCCTTTAATTCTAAGATTGGTTCATGTGAAATCACAAAAAACACGAACACTTACCCCTCATTATTAAAAATATTTTACTTCAATATAATGCGACTTCTGGAATCTATTTTTAGAAATTCAGAAGATGATTTGGGACTTAACATTACGTGCATTAACAAACACGTGTTACATTATAAAATGTTTGGAATAAATATTTGCTGCTGGATGTACTAGCAGTTTGTTTGTGTAAAGTTAACTGAATGTTTAACTAAGCTCGGAAAACAGTCCTAGAAAAAAGCAGGGTTTGAATGTAATCCTGGTTATTTAGAATTAAAGTTATGATATCATTTTACTTAACATATATTTTTCTGATTTTTATTACTTAAACTTTTAGTTTACATCCGCTTTCATATATTCTTATATGTGTCTATTTTATTATAAATATAAGTTATGTTACGTATTAAAAGCTGTTTCTTATCTTTAAATTTAGAATAAAAACTATTACTAATTTAAAATATATTTATTAGTTAATAAATCTTCAATGTGTAAGTCCCAAAGAAAAATAGAAAAAAATATAAATAATATAGTTAAGGGTATACGGTACGCACAAATTGGTCAAAATATCGATTTTTCAATTTTTACTTTTTATTATTCACAATATTTTTCTAAACATTTACTGAAAGTTTCATAAAAATATCTTCAATAGAAAAAAAGTTATTAAATATTTTCTGGAGTCATTCCTATAAGTTTGAATACGTATTTCGTCTGCTTTCAAACTTTTTTCTCTGTTTCGCGTTTTTCAATTCTAGTGTTTAATTTTTGCTAATTAAGTTAGAATTTTGAAATTTTTAACCTGTGTTTTTATATATATATGATGCACAAAATTGTGCATGGAATAAGGTCTACTATGTATAGTAATTTTTTTTAAACGTTGAATTCAATAATTTGTAATTTTTTTGTAATTTTTTGAGATTTTCAGTATAAATACATGTTACTTTTTAACTGTAGTTCACATTTTAAAATCCATGCACAGTTCTTGAACAAATAGTTCTAAAACCAAACTATAAAAGTTTGGTGGAGTTATTCTTAAAATTGAAAGAGGAGTAGAGTTTTAAAAAAGTTAAAAAATTTTACTTTAAAAAAATGAAAAACTACTTGTAAATATTTGTTTTTATTGCTAGAAAATGTTTATTTAGAGCGAACATTATATAAAACCACTATACTTTACAAGTTTATGTTATTATTTCTAGAAATAATGTTTGGGTACCGTATCCCCTTAAAATAGAAAAAAATATATTAGTAGCCAAACTGAAACTCTAATCCCTTAACACAGGATTCTTGTTAACTAAAGTAAAACGAGTGGCCACTTTTACTGTTGTGCCATTTCCTTCTTATTGGCCTATTCCGAAACTAGAATTGGCCTTTGGCCACTTGAGTTAAACCGCTCAGTACTTTTAATTACGTTTACCTCGACAAGGGTGGAACAAATTTAATTATTCTGCCGCTAATCGGAGTTAGAGGATTCGGAAACACTGGAAATGGAACACAAAGTGGGGGCTAGGATTGGTAATAGTGTTACTGGTATTCGTCGTACTTTGATAAAACATATCAAGAGAAATAAAAAAAATGGTTGGATACCAGTAATAGTAACTTTTCAATACCAGTAGTATTGTAATTAGTATAAATATATATCGAAAGAATATTTATTTATGATTATTAAAGTGAAACTAGAGTAGTCTTGTTATTATGTCCATCATCATTTAACTATGATAGAGAAAAGTTCTGTTGACTTTCTACTTATTTCAATAGCACTAAAATGTAATTTTTTACTTATTTTAATAGCTATTGCCAAGTTAACAATTTCTAGAAAAACTATATTTATTTTAAAATGAATATTAAATTTTTTGTCATATAAATCAGTTTGAAATGATGTCATAATATGTAGCACAATGTGATTTTTTTGTGATTCACATTTTTTTTGTTTAAATGAGAGCGGCCCACAGAGTTATATTTTTCCGCATAAAAAGCTAGTTAGATTTTATTTATATTTCTTTTTATTAATATATATTTTTTATGAGAGTGTCAAAACACAAATAATTCACTATGGTATTCATTTTTTGCGGTTATTGTTTTGATAAACTATTGAAAAATTATAACTTTGAGAGATTATTAGAAAACAGTAGATAGTTTGCATGTTGTATTGTGCTTTCCAAAAATTATAAAACAATGCTCAAAAATTAAAAATATAAAGTAAAACGATATTATGATAATGCAAATGTGAACTGGGGCTAGGAATTCTACTTATTCCTATAAAAAGCTGGCTTATTTTAATTTACATTTCTTCATTTATTGATGAAATTTGGAGTTGTTTCATGTTTTATTACCAATAAACATTTCTCTTCCTGGAGGCTCCCTGGAACATGGTGGACAGTCCTCGCTTGATCACATCCTCGCGGACCTGTGTTCTGTCTTCAAGTAGTATTTAACCGACGACCATAGATATCATAATTAAAGTATTAGATAGGCAGATCACGTGACCTCCAATGCTAACGACGGGACACGCATGGAACTAGAATAAGAGGGCAAATGGGCCAGTGTTGCCACCACATTAACGAAAAAATACTACGAAAAAATATCGTTTAATTCTAAAATTACAAAAAAATATCGTTTAATTCTAAAATTACAAAAAAATATCGTTTAATTCTAAAATTACAAAAAAATATCGTTTAATTCTAAAATTACAAAAAAAAATATCATAAAAATACTAAAAAAGCGTTTCACGGTTTTTTTTTAAAGTCACTAAAAAGATTCAAAAATGCAGCTAGTATTTTTATGGTATTTTTTGTAATTTTAGAATTAAACGGTATTTTTTCGTAGTACTTTTATCATTAATGTGGTGGCAATACTGGCCCATTTGCCCTCTTATTCTGGTTTCCATGCGCGTCCCGTCGTTAGCATTGGAAGCCACGTGATCTGCCAATCTAATACTTTAACTATGATATCTATGCCGACGACCCTTTTACAGTGTTGGACTTTTTGAGGGTGTACGACATCATGGGCCAGATCTAGCACTGTTGGCTACGGGGGCATGCAGTAACAACAACAAATATTTTTCCAAAATATTGAGTTTTTACACATTTTTATGTTGATACTTGTTTAAGAATTATTAGGTGGTTTCATTTAGGTGTTTGGGGATATTTTTAAAACGCGCTAAATGTTACCGGGACGAATGCTGGATTTGACTGATTTGACTCAAGTAATTTTCATAATTATTTTTCAAACCTCAAATAAATTTAGCAAACGATAAATAATATTGCTTGAATTTAAGAAAGAAATTAGTCAATTTTGGCTTTTAAAAGTTAAAATTAAAACGAAATGCTTTGTTTGGCGATTTTTTTCTAAAGTGTATAAATCTTGCTTTCTTGTATGGGTTCTAGGTGACAGTTACTGTAACAAACCTACTTGTTTTTCTATATTACTGAATTGATGATTAAAGTAACAGGAAAGTAGGCTATTTAAGTTTTCTTAGAACTTTTTTACATGTGTATTTATATCCAATGAGCCAACTTTCAATAAACATTTGCCTTAAAGTTCTATAAGTCCCATTTCAAATAATCTATTTATTCACTATTAAATTTCTAAATAACACTTACCAAATTAATAAAACCTTCCACGCTCCACAGTTGCATTTTAGAGATAAAAATAAACTTCAATTACGGGAACTCAACATATAATCAATGCTACGACAGTGTCTGTCACATTATTAACAACCTCCAAATAAAAGAATTCAAGGGAAAAATTACGGAAGCAATTGCAACCGTTCGAACTGAATATCATATCGATAGAAAGGAATTTTTCTATTTTCGGATTAATTAGGGATCTTCTCTCTCTCTCTCTTTACTACCATCTAAAAATTTATTTCCTTCTTTAGCTATATATTTATTTGCTTTCAGAATGTAAGTAATAGTAAAAGCTTCTTCGCAAATATTGGCAATAGTGCGAGTGGCGTTAATTGAAAGAATGAGATCTGAAAATGTAGTTTTTATTTTATCTTCCACGTTCACACAAAAATTGTTTTACGTATGACAAATATTTTTTAGAAAATTTGTAAAATTTACTCTTTTTACTTTTGGCCTTTTCCTGGAAAATCATAGATATCATAGTTAAAGTATTAGATTGATAGATAACGTGACCTCCAATGCTAACGACGGGACGCGCATGGAGGACCAGAATAAGAGGGCGAAATGACCAATGTTGCTGCCACTTTAAGGAGAAAAATACTACGAAAAAATATCATTTAATTCTGAAATTACAAAAAAAAAATACTAGAAAAGGATTTAAAGCCTATAAAAAGATTCCAAAATGCAGCTAGTATTTTTACGATATTTTTTTGTAATTTTAGAATTAAATGGTATTTTTTCGCAGTACTTTTCTTCTTAAAGTGGCAGCAACACTGGCCATTTTGCCCCCTTATTTGGCCTCCATGCGCGTCCCGTCGCTGGTGTTGGAGGTCACGTGATCTGCCAATCTAATACTTTAACTATGATATCTATGGGGAAAATGTACTCCTTATTGCGGGGCACGTTCTTTAGCTCAACATGCTTGCATTTAATCACTGGTTGCCAAAATATATGTATATATTTACTTTTTGGAAAACTATTGATGCTTGTATGTAGAAGTGTAAGGATGGGAACTATATATATTTATCCCCAATTAAAAAAAAGAAAGTAAAAAATATGCCGCCAAAAAACAAACTAAGAACCCGTAACACGGAAAACTAGTCTCCCCTACTTCAACAAATAATGGAAAAGCAGCCTGATTTTAAAGGAAGCAGAATTATTACTGAAATGCAATGAAGGCGTTATGGTTATTGGAAGACTCCTTTAAGAACGGTACTATGCGTTTTTTTAAAGGACTACATTGTCGTAATACGATTATAAAATTCCTTTTTTCAAACATTTAATAATGGATTCATGTTTAATTAATGAAGCAAAATGGAAGATCTTAAATTTCGTGCAACAACGACGCTTTGCAACAACAAACAAATCTTTTTAAGTTTACGTATTGCCACTTCTTTTTAAAGAAATTAACGTTCACAATAATTTAAAAGTCAAGCAGTTGCAATTATTTCGACATTTATCTGAAACATGTCCGATAATTCTAGTTTGTGCTAATTACAACTAGTTTTAACCAATGCAATTGGTCAAACTAATATTAGCTAGGGAGGTCTAGTTTTAGCTAGTGTAAACTAGTTTTAACTAATGGCCTCAGTTAAAACTAGTTCTCACTAGTTAATTCTAGTTTGAGCTGATTTCGGGTTTTAACGGTAACAACTTTATTAATTAAAAAAAATAAGTGGATGTCCGATTGTATTTAGGCTCTTCCTGGACTTTAAAGGCTTTCTCATAGGCCCCTGAAAAATTGCCAATTTCATGAACAAAAAAAAATCCAACCCGGGTTATATTTAAGGATCAAAAACAGTTGAACAGTTCATTTGCTGATACTCAGACAAACATGCTATATGGAGAGAGAATTGCACTTCGAATACGTATTCAGCAGATCTAGAACAGTTATCACCTCTACTGTCATGAGATATTGTAGCAAATACCACCAAATTCTCCAAAACATGTTTCAATATTAATTCTTGGACATCGTTATGCATCAAGTCCTTAAAATAATGACAAACGAAAGAAAACGAAACAGACATGCATCATTTTGTATAACTGCAAAAGTTTTATACAGAGCAAACTCCTTATTAACTTCGAAAATATTCCGCAATATCTTCGTTTCTTAGCAATTGTAGACATCAATGAAATTCTGTTCTGGGTATAGCTAAGATATAATGGCCGTTCATTGGCGACTTTGACGAACTTCGAAATTTAACGAATTTATTCTTCGACGAATTCTTCGAATTTAAATATATATATATATATATATATATATATATATATATATATATATATATATATATATATATATATATATATATATATATATATATATAATATATATATATATATATATATATATATATATATATATATATTATATATATATATATATATATATATATATATATATATATATATATATATATATATATATATATATATATATATATATATATATATATATATATAGAGAGAGAGAGAGAGAGAGAGAGAGATAGATAAACTGTAGGCTCGGTGGCTGAGAGGTTATACGTGTCCGCCTCATAAGCCCAAGTTCGCGGGTTCGAGCCCCGGCTGAGTCGGCAGATTTTCTGGATGAGAAAATCAAGGGCACGCATGCCATATCATTATGTGACATGTAAAAGATCCCTGGAGTACCCATTTGGCTTGCGTTCTCTCGGCAACATGAAATCTCGAAATACTTTAACATCCACAGAGAGCTCAGGTTCATTAGAAATCTGTGCTTCAAAATTTAGTAGTGATAGTCGCCTAGATGGTGCCACAAAAATGGCTCTCAGTTCTGGGCAATATGCCGAATCTGCAAAGGCTTGACCGCCAAAATTGCAGTCCCATTGGAGAAAGAAAAAAAAATATATGGATAAACTCACACATAAAATTTTATGGGAGTAATATGTGGTTTTCGTGCCCAAAACATAGATAGATTCAGTGAAATTGAATCTCCTAAATTTTTTAAATTGTGTTAATTAAGTATTAAATTTTATTTTATTTCGAGTTTTATCAAGAAATCTAATAACTTGTATTTATTTTTCATTTCTTGAAAACTTATTTTGTTTTATAATTATTTTCCTGTTTTATAGAAAAGCTTACATCTGTATATCAGTAGTTAATTATAAAAATAACTAACGGACTCTGTCCCATGCTCGCAATATCTCGCACAACGGCTAATTTTTGTCTAGCCATAAAAAAATTTATTTTCATAGAATATCAATGGTTCCATTTTGAATTGTCAGTACTTTTACTTTGTGCAAATTATCATGTGATAAAATATTGCCAGAATAATTCGTTATTCCACTTAAATCTATTTGTAATCGTAAATATTAAAACGTAAAATCTTCGTACTTACATCATAAATAATAATTTTATATAAGAGATTCACATTATCTGCCATAAGTCTAAGTTAATTATTACTGTATTATGTATATAAGACTAAGTCCACTATTATATACATACAACTCTCATTTAAGAAATTTTTCGAGTGTAAAATTTATTCTAACATTATTTTAAACTAATTTATAATTTGAAAAGTATAAAATACAAAAGTTTATAAAATTTTAAATTAGTCAGTGCAATATCTATTTTCATTAATATTCCACTTCATTGTTTTTCAACTTTTGAACTGCCTTCTGTCAGGTGACATTGTCCTTCCAATTTTCATTCCATCTATTTCTCTGATCAGTTCTTACATTGGTGCTGCATTCTCTAAGTGCCACAGACTTTATTTTCGTTCAGAATTTCTCAGCAAAACGTTTGTTCTGTCCTCTGCCTGGAGACTGCCTTCTCTGTCCACTATTTGACGAACACATGTCCTCCGAACTCTTCTAATTTTCCATAGTTTATGCGAGTCAAAATCTCGACAGTTAAGTAATCATGCAAAATGCGATAAAATGTGTCTTCTAGCAGACTTTATTGTTCAGCTCATGTCCAGACGCTGATGATATTATTCTAGTCCTTCGTTCTTTTTGAGGTAAGGGGGATCACTTTGAGGTTAGTTTTACACAATGTAGGCATCAGTTAAGATATTTTGTAACAAAATATATTTGCTTCAGAAGACTAGATCAAACAAGCTTCCTCGTACGTAAGATGTACCTTTGAAACAAGAAAGTTTACTCATTTTTCAGTGTTGGAATATAGTGTTGTAAATTTATGAATTTGACAACAATGATGCTTTAATATACCATTGTTGAAAGTTGTTTAAATAAGTTATAAAATGTATTTTTAATAATATAAATGTATTGTTATAATATAAACGTATTGTTAATAATGCAAATGTATTGTTATAATATAAACGCTTTGTTAATAATATAAATGTATTGTTAAAAATTATCTACTCTTTATTGTTTGTATTCTTATCTTGTAGTGTGGATCCGGGATGCAGTTGTTTAGATAGCAGCATCCGATGACTTGTTCTGGTTGACTATACGTGCTAGGCCTAGTGACAGCGAGATGGACCTGGGAAGGAGACGACTTCAAGAGTACTCTGAGAAGTATTTTATTGTAATTGCCGTAGTCCTTTTAGCTTCCACACTACGTTTATAACGTAAAAAGTGGAAGGTTTTATAATCGTTCAGTCCGTCTGTCTGTCCGTCTGTCACCCACTTTCACAGAAATAACCACGCGTCCCACATACAAGTGGGATACGTCATTTTGAAGCAAAAACTCAGATTAGGCTACATTCCAAATTTCATTAAAAAATTTAAATTAGAAGTTTATTTAAAATTTAAATAACTAAAAATTTAATCTAAATTGAAATAACATGCAAATTCTATTTTTATTCAATTTTTCACTGTTGCCATCCAAAAGTCCCACAGACAAGTGGGATACGTCATTTTAAAGCAAAACATCAGATTATGCTACATTCCAAATTTCATTAAAAAATTTAAAATAGAAGTTTATTTAAAATTTAAATAACTAAAAATTTAATCTACATTGAAATAACATGCAAATTCCATTTTTATTCAATATTTTCACTGTTGCCATTTCGTTAAACGCACGAGAAACTTTATATAAAATAAAAATAAAAAACTTTTGAAAGAATATTTATTTATGTGACATAATTCAGTTTGGATTGTTGTAATATCACATTAGAGTTCTTTTGATGGTTCATTATATAAGTATGAAGAAAGATGCATAGAGAATTCTAACTTGGCATGAAAAAAATGTGCAAAATTTCGCTTTTATTTTTAAAGCCTCAATTGTACTAATTATATATTTTTTTAACTGTAAATTAATTTGACAAACTATAAATAAGTGAATTTTCGAAAGAAATGTAAATGGGAAATTGTGGCGACACAAAAATATTTATTAAAAAAGATTACATCATTCTTCTTCGAACTTCAAACAAATTTAGCAAACGATAAAGTCGAATTATTAAATCTGAGAAAGAAGATTAATAAAAATAGTTAATTTTGGCGGTTAAAAGTTTGAATTACAAATAGCTAAAGACCCTGTTTGTTATTAGAATTAAATCACCATTTCCCTTCGCAAAAATCGCCCGAGAAACTTAATTCTTTTAGACAATAAATTAAAATAAATTTAATTTTGCGTTATCGATTAGTTTGAAATGACGTCAAATATATTTCACTACGAGATTCTTTGTATGTTGATATAAAATATTTTCATTCTATTTAAAAGCGAGGAATATTACATATTTATTCTTTGAAATATAAATTAATTTTTGCAAACGATAAGTAGCAATTATTGAATTTTCGAAATAAAATAAATAAAACTAGCCAAATTTAGCATCTAAATGTTTAATATAGAATTATTGCTGTGTTTGGCGCCTTTTTAACTGTTAAACTCAACTTTTGTGTGGAAGCGGGTTAAGTGACAGATTCTGTTACAAACCTACGTGTTTATTTTTAGAATTAGTCAGAAAGCTGTAGGTCTTCTGTATACATCAGCCTCCACAGAAAAGAACATACTACATATCATAGTATTAGTGAGAAAATGGTAAATTCTTGTGTTCTGTGTCGACTTACTTCACGGACAAATGAAACGTTAACTAAGAAATTATCGTTATTATTTATGAAGAAGGATTTTCTTTTTTACAATATTGTAAATAAAATCTTATTTAAAAGGATTCATTTAATTTTTCATTTAAAGCCAAATGTTTCCCCTTTTCCAAACACCGTCAATAATAACAGGAATAAATACTAATAATATAAGTGCATTTTCGAAGGAGTATACAAAATTGTATACCAAATACTTTTTAACTCCTAAAAATAATACTTAATTTTCATATTGTTTACATTCGTTCACCCTACATTCTCCCAAATAAAAGAAAGAATAGAAACCCAAACAATCGTTATCAAAGATCTGACAGTGGCCTCATTTTCATAATTTTTTTGGTCTGTCCAGTAAAATTTATAGGTCGATGAAATTGCTGGAAGAATTGGAGCCAAGTAAAAGCGTCAATATAGAAAAGAAGCCAAATAGTTTTGGCTCCAGGTGTTGGCAATGGCCGCGTTTTTTTAACATTGAGTAGTACATCGTTGGTATACATGGGTAGTTCAAGTGCGACTTTAGTTCAAATAAACAACATCTTATGATAACGGGTTTGGTTCGACACTGTAAAAATCGTAACGATTCCATTATATTCCACAAATGTTCTCTGATTTTTGTTATTAGGAACAAGTTCTTGAGTATAACAGGTTTTTCCCAAAAACATAATAAAAAATTAACGAACCAATTTTTGAACAATTCAATCA
The DNA here is from genome assembly GCA_019343175.1 of Oedothorax gibbosus. NCBI lineage: Eukaryota > Metazoa > Arthropoda > Arachnida > Araneae > Linyphiidae > Oedothorax > Oedothorax gibbosus. The sequence continues at coordinate 499,158 of JAFNEN010000151.1, forward strand.
AATGCATCTTACTGAACAAGCAATCATTGTCTCGATGCGTATCGTGCAGTTATTTAATGGTATAAAGAGTGACCCTTGAGGTCATGGGATCGAATCTGAAGAACCCATAGATGAATAATAAGTAGGCAAATTAGTGGTTCCATATACAGTGTAAAATTTTTGAATGCCGTATGACAAAAACGGTATCCTATGGAAACCTATGGCTTTTCATAAGGATTAAAAACTAATGGCATGAAGGAGTAGTCGATATTCAGTTGAACCATTCAGAATACGAGGAAGACTAGACAATGTCAGGTGAATTGCTTTTCCCTGGTTTTTTAAGGTAGGTATTATTAACAACAGGAGTTGCGCCAGTTAATACCACCAGTAGGTCAATATCTCCACCCACAATAAAAACAGCCTCATTGTAAAGCTATTAATTTGGCAGTGTTGACGATTAGAACGTCAGCATCTTTTCTTCAGTTTGTTTGGTAATTATTCTGGAGCCTAAAGTTCATTTCTAAGTAGAGTTACGAAACGTCTTTTGTTTTGTTCATAAGATTAAAAACTGCCCCCTGTCTTGACATTGTCTAGTCAAAAGACATTGACAGAGACAAGACATCTAGACATTGTCTAGTCAAAACCTGATAGACATAAAATAGTTTATTTTATTATTTAAATTATTTGTGTAGAATAGAAAATTTACTTCAGTTTATTGTAAATTAAAATCTTTTACCAAATCACATCCATTTATTCAAATGAAAAATACACATCTCGTTTTGAAAAATACCTAAATTCTTTGGTATTGAATCTAAAATTTCTTTAAAGACCTTACTATATAATAAATGATATATATACACACCACACACAAGTTTCAAATAATCATGTTCCGCTAAATAAAGGTTTTTTGATTATTGGATTAAAGACTCCTTCCTCACGGGGTATTATTCGTCGGACATTTGGCTGCACGGGCGTTTATAGGTCTGCAGTTATTTTGGCGATGCCCGGACCCGAACCTGGGACCTTCCGCATTCTAAGCGAATGCCTAACCGACTGGGCTCCCCATCCCCTAAAGGGAGTTTAAAACTATCTGTAACTGTTGTGAACGCGAACCCAACTTGTTGAGATTTATGGCAATTTACCTGTTCGTTAAAACCTGATAGACATAAAATACTTTATTTTATTATTTAAACTATTTGTGTAGAATAGAAAATTTTACTTCAGTTTATTGTAAATTAAAATCTTTTACCAAATCACACCCATTTATTCAAATGAAAAATACACATCTTCGTTTTTTGAAAAATATACCTAAATTCTTTGGTATTGAATCTAAAATTTATTTTAAGACCTTACTAATATAATAAATGATAATATACACACACACACACACACGTTTCAAAATAATCATGTTCCGCTAAAATAAAGGTTTTTTTGATTATTGGGATTTAAAGCGGTAAAAAACCCTTTTGGCGAAATTCAAGATTTCATGTCATTTTTCGTACTAAGTAGCTCCGTTAAATCTCATCGTATGGAACACATAAAAGAACCATTTTATAGAAAAAATTATTTTTTACAAGTTTTGTATTTACAAAAACACTGAAAAAATACACTGAGAAAAAGCTATAAAAGAGTAAAACACTGTATCGTCGGGTGAAAATAGCCCTTTTTTATGTTTCTGTAAATTTAACCTTTCTTCTTGGAATCCATAATAAACTTATTTTTGATAAGTGTATTTTATAGAAAATTAAATTTTCTACGACTTGTAAAATCCTTGTTTTTGGTAAAATGAAGTCTTATGTGAGTTACAGCGATAGTCGTGGGATAGTAAAGAAAGTCGTGGGATAGTAAAAAAAAATTCGAAACATTCGATTTTACATCCTTTTTGCTGCTTCGTAGCTCTTTAACTGTTTGTCGTAGAAAAACACTTTTGATACCGATTTTGAAGAAAACTTTCTTTTCTACAACTTTGTGTCGACAAGTTCTATATAAAAATGCTTAGGAGAAAAATTATAGGCTAAAAACTGGAAAATGGGTGAAATTTCGAACGTTTTTTCAAGATGGCGGAAAAAGCAATAGAACGAGGATGACGAAAATTCACATCTATTACTACCTATTTGTCACACAACATATAAAAAAATCAGCGATACCGGACCTTTGTATGGTAAACTCCCTTTTTGAGTCTCTATTCACTGGACTGTATGCAAACCAAATCAATTCTGGAGGTTAGCAAAAGACATCTGGAAACGTCGAACATAAATAAGTTATGCTTCAGTTAGAATTTTGAACAACCGAAACATTAAAATCTCTTTAGAAATTAAGCACAGAACCTCCCCTACTATTCTCATTTAGAAGGGTGAGGATTTTATTGTGAAGAAGGGTGGAGATGTTATTTTGCTATGCTTTTATTATTTCTCTGAGGCACGTAATGATAGGATGTAGAGGAAGATAATAAAACTTTCTTTTTTGACTGTTCTTAACTCTCTGAGATATACACTGTAGAAAAATTGTTTAATAAAACGAAATTGTTATCCGGTGCGAAAAAATACAAAGAGAAGATTAAAAGAATGTATGTTCACATAAGTGGTTTTACTTACAAAGTTAAATATTATGGTGCAAGTTTGCACCGGAATCTAGAAACTTTGTAGCTGTCCCCACTATTTTAAGCTTTGGTTTACCACTTTTGCGGTGTATCAAAGTTATGGTTTTTACAACAGTTTTGGTAAAGTCTTGCTCCAACTGATGGTGGCAGCTACTAAGTTCCCGGATGATTCCGGTACAATCTTGCAGCAAAATTTGTAACTGTGTAAATTCCAACTTCCAACTCCAATTTCCTTTATTTAAATTACTTTTAAGCCTTAAATGAGAATCCTGTTGCAAGTTAAATGTTTAAATAGGTGTTTGGTGAAAAAAGTATTCTATTTTTGAAAGTTAAATACAAAATTGAGTTTTCGAATAAAATGAATTATGTATGATTTTGAAGTACAAAGGGTACAAAGGGCCATGTATACGCTTTGTACACTGAGAAAAATCTGTAACATAAAAAAATGTTTGTAACGTCAGAATAACAATTTTTACAAAAAGGATTTTTGTTAATTCTGACAGATCATCATTTTACAGTTTAAAAATGCTCAGTATCGCAATTTTTTTTTCTAAACAAATCTTTCAACTTGAATGTTGCGCGGCATCGCTTACTAAAGTTCGTTTTTCTGGTCATTCTCGCCAATTTAAAAATATAATCCTGTTTTTCAAATATTGAATTACATGTACTAATATAAGTGAGTAACTTTTTATTCTTTTATTATACTATTTAAATTCTTATTTTTTGTATTGACTTGTTCAGATTTAGTTTAATGTATATGTTCATGAACATTTCGTTAACGTGAATGAAGCACCGTGGCGCAACGGTTAGGGAGCTAGTCTTTGGAGCTTCTGGGTTCGGGTTCGAATCCAGGTAAGGCATGGATGTTTTTGTTTGTCAATAAATGTTGTTATTTGTCTATGTGTTTGTGTCATTTCTGGCATTGAGTACAATAGACCTGAGGTCGCAGTGCTCGGCGAACTTGCCCCCCACCAAGAAAGTCATAAGTCATAACATATAATGGAAATTCTTCTGTTTTGCTAGAAAATAAGTAATAATAATATACATAAAAAAGTCTTGTAAAATTACAAAAACATTACATGTATAGCATACATAAAAAAGTCTTGTAAATATACAAGATATATATATGTAATGTTAACACAAATATATTAAGTGTTTTTGCAGTACTATTTTTAGTAGTTATTTACTAGAAATTTTCTAGGAAAAGTTTTTTACAAAAAATATTTTTGTTATGGTTACAGATTTTTTTTCACAGTGTATCTACGTCCACGGCTCTGTAGTAAAACAAACATTGTATAAGCGTCCACTTGCAATTTAGTTAAAATTTTTATGGATCTTCTTGTTATTTTATAATTTTTATCGACTATATTTTACATTTAAAATGCATCATAAAAAAATTTTATGTTATAAAAACAAGAATCTTTAACAATTGTTCCTCTTACTCAAACCGTTCTTCGTGTCTCTGTTGCCAAAATATAAAAATAAAAGTTCCCCAGTGTCTGGTGCTTCCAATTATAAATCTCATTTTACTAGACTTACAATGAAACTTCTTTTATCTTTTAAAATATGGAACATCTTATTTCGTTTTGTTTCTGACTCTTAGGTAATTTTACAGTTTAACGACAATATGATTAAATTACATTTTTAAAAAATGAAAATGCTTTGTTGAATTGAAATATGTAGTAAGAATTCGAATGAAATATAGAAGAAAGAAAAAAATAAAAAATAAGAAATATAGAATTGTTTTTTTAAAAGATATTCTATTTTAAAGGGGACCGGGGCACAAAATCTTCAAAAAATCATTATTATCTTAAAAAATAATACAATTATTTTTGAATCATTTGAATCAAAAATCTAATTTATATCTGCAGTAGAACGCGAGATATTTAGTTTCTTGTGTCATGACACCTGCGTTGGCCGCGAGCCACCCCTAGCAGACAATGTAAACAAACATTTTGACTTTTTTTTTACTTATTTCAGCTCTTTCTTTTCTAAATTTTAGGAAAATAAACTATATCACTTTTAAAGTGAAATGAACTGAATTCTTCCTACAATTATTGTTTATTTTCGAACCATCGATTATTTACAGCACATTTTTCAATTTTTCGTTTTGAAGCTTAAATACAAGCACTTATCTCGTTCTTTTCGTTCATTTGTTTATAATTAATTATATTTATATAATTGTTTTATAAATCTCTAAAAAGATGGGGCGAAAACGTAAGTCTACAGCTAAAAAGAGTGAAGAAATGCGCAAAAAGCGACAGGCGCCTGTAGTTTCGTCTGCAGTTGTGCAACAAGAAGATGCTGCTGAAAATAGTTTAAATCGGATAAGAGAACTAAACACGCATGTTCCAATGTTCCAATTGCCTCTTCTGTACTTATTTCTTCAAATGAATACGTCTTTATGAGCATGAATTATCTCCAAACCCTCATTCATCAGTGCAAATGTTCTGTATGCTGTAATACTAATCTCACTGTAAAGTTTGAGAAAAGTTTCGGTTTCGCCCAAGTTGTTACTTTGTGCTGCTTATCTTGTGACTTTTCACCACAGTGAATTCTTCTAAAAATGCAGTTATAAAATCATTGTTTAGTTAAAATTTGATATGTTAGGATGATAAAAGTTTAACTCATTTACGGCTATCGGAAAGATAGTTTGTCCATGTGAAAATGAGACTTCTGAAAGTTTATATAAGTAAAGAAAATATTAAAAAAAAACATATGAAGACCATATCCTTGAACAATTTATGTAAGAAAAATTAACTTACACAAAAAATGAATAAAAAATGTAAAGTTAACGTTTTTATTTAGAAATGTGTAAATAACATTAAAAAAGGTCGTCATTAAGGGATTAATACACATTGACTTTTATAATGGAATATTACAGCCTCAAGTTTTACCAAGAAACGAGGTTTAAAAAAATGTACTGCTACATAGCACTATTTATATACAATAAATACAAACTCTGCTAATAATGAAGTACATAATTTAAATTATCTTCTAAAATGCTTAATTATGTTTTGACAAGGAGATAGACCGAGAGATTTTAAAAGAATAAAAAAAATGTTACGCAGATTCAACATTACTCGCCAAATTAGAAAGAAAGGCTTCTAACTTTGTCAACAAATCTCTGCCGTTTTCATAAACTTAATCATATTGCTTAGCAATCAAAAATCCTTTTGGAAACTTAACAAAATTAATATACATTGACTTTTTAAATTACAAAATATTTAGCAACTAATTAAAAATAGTAAATATTTCGGTAGTTTTCTAAAAGCAATAAAAGTGAGGATTTTTCAAGTATTTCGCGAATTAAATTATACTATGCATAACCTGAGTTATGGGTGTTAAAAATGATGTAGTAAGTGCAATAGATGTATGGGTAATAAGAGTATGGTGTTATAAATTGATGTATGGGTAATTAGGGTATTGTGTCTAAGATCAGAGTATGGTGGAATAAAACACCTTTTAAAGATTTTTCAAGAGAAAAATAAAAAAAGCTCAAATGGGATGGATTTTCGAAAACAAACACCTTGCAAACTCGTCGTTTCAAAATAAGTAAATTTTAATAACATATGTGGTCTGCAAAAGCTACAGCATTAAAATTACTGTTTCATGTCGTCGATATTTTCCTCACAGCTTTATTAAACACTTCAGCAACATAAATGAATATTTTAATGAAGTAAAGCACTTAAAAGCAAATTGAACAAACTTGAACCTAATTTCTATAATAAAGCCCATTTAAGTTATGTCATTTCCATCAAACTTAAAGAACCCCATTATCTTGAAGAAAGTAGTAAGATATCGTCGAAAAGTTTTGTAATTGGGAGATGCACCGTTTAATTATTAGACTTCGCTTGGCTGACAATAAGATACTTTAAAAAATTAAAAATGCTTCAGTTTAAGATCTTGATCTGACGAGAGTGCTTTAAAATAATCATTTATAGTCTCTCGAAAAGTTCATTTTAGAAATATGCAATTATGGAAAATTATAGATATCTGTCTTCCATTCTTTGAAAGGTATCCGAGATTTGGGGTAATTGGAAAAATTCAGTTTTGTGGAACAACTGCTACTTTTAATGTCGAATTAAATTGAGTGTCAACCTAAAGTCATTCATTTAGCACACCGATGAAGTATTGGATGTTTAGACTTAACTTACTGAACTAATTACTAAACTGTACTTTTTTTCTGCAAAGAAATCAAATTTACATCATAAGACCGTTGCATTTTAGGATATTTTAGGATGCCTTACCTATAAAAAAAAAATCCACTAAATGTAAATTTTTACATAAAATTTATATTAAAAAATAATAACATACCTATGTAGTTAAGAGACTAGTCCAGCACAATCCTTACTCTTGTTTAATCTATTGAGATATTTTTGAACAATTAAAAAAAAAATTAGTCTTCTAAAGCAAATTAGTTTTGCTTCAGAAAACAAACTCAAACAAGCAGCTTCGTACATGAGATCTGCCCCTAAAATGGAAAAGTTTACTCATTTTCATTGTCGTAATGCGTTAATTGAATTTATCAATTAAGCATTACTCTGATTTTTCAATACCTTTCTCACGGCCATAAATAGATTTTTAGGGTAGGTTTAAGTGCTCACAGTTGTGTCGGTTCGGATAACGGAGTCATAAATTCATTTATTTTGGACCAAGGAGATAGTTTAAGAGTTTTTAGCGGCAGTAACAGTGTGTGGTCCCCATTAAGATTGATGGAGGAAAATTTATGAATTCTTGGAAAACAAATCTGAAAAGGACGTTTTCCCACATTCCTGATTGGACACGGTTAGCCTCATGGAAGGCACTTTGGCGTATCACAAGAATTAAGGAACTCTCCATGAGTTACGTCCCATGGTTGTCGCAACCAATCGGCCAGCAAGTTACGCCCACCATGAAGGACAGGATGAGGAATATTTTTAGAAGTGATCATTACATGAAAAGATGCCAACCTGATTACAAGTTCCAAAAAAACAATCTTTTATAACTCCCGAGATTCATTTGACCAGATCGATTGCCGGCAGGCCACGCATACCCTTCTGCGCTGACGTAATGTCCGCCACATCTACCAGCCTCACCCATCTCTGATGCCAGGCAACTCCAGCGTGCATCTCCCTGCCTTACCCATCCTTGATATCAGGCACCTACAGGGTACATCTGCCAGCCTCACCCCTGATGTCCGATGCCAGCCAGCGGCAGCGTCAACCTCCCAGCTATGAGATTCCCCACCACTTGCATTGCTGAGTACCCAGGGATCCTTCTCCGCTTATCTGCTCAACGCAACTGTCAACTTTTTAAATAGTTTCACAAATACGAAATCAGTTATTGGGGAAATCTATAGAACCTGGAAAGTTTAAAGTAGCGAAACCTATTTATATATTTACAATATATATTTCCACAACGCAATGCACTAACTACAGGATCACCCATCACGACATTCATTGTTAGCAATAGTGTTTAAACGAACAAATTAGACAACAGTGTATATGTTCAATTATGAAAGCTGCTTCAAAATACCATTGTTAAAAGATGTTTAAAATAAATTCTAAACTGCATTGTTAAGAATAAAAATGAAATTTTAATAGTTTTAATCATTTGATGATAAAACTATACATAATTTATAATATAAGTTAACAAAACCTTCACAATTTTCAGAACTAACAGAAAATAATTTCCAAACCCCTCTATATTGATAGTACATATATACGAGTTTAATAAAAGCGTCGAAACTCCAAAGCGTTTTCCTGGGTTTTATTTACAGCACCACGTGCACAGTAAAAATGTTTTTTTTTTCTGTAAAATTAACAGATTTTTTTAAACAGTGAGGATACCAGTTTACTGTCCACCAGTTAAATTAACTAATATAAGTACGGATCATATAATGCATAAATTGTAAATATGAAAACTATGTATTGATTGAAACAGATTTAAATTCATAAGAAACATGCGATATCGTAATAAGCGCAGCTAGTTACAAAATTAAACTTACAATTAGCAAGAATCTTAATATTCGGCTAAACAGCCATTTTTATCAACAAAAAAAGATAATATCAGTTTGAGAATGTATACCTAGGAACAAAGGAACTAGTTCAATAAACAACTTAGAAGGCCAAATTTTAAGTTGAAATGACCCAAACAAATAATTTTAGACATGTACAATTAGTAAATGTTATAAATAGTGCATTGCTATATAAACAGTGCAATATCAATAATGAGTATTTTCATTCTCAAATATTGAATTTTTTAATAAACAAAGTAATTAAGATACTTCTTAAAATAGTAAAATCGTATTGTTTATTTGTGAAGCTATCGGCGATTGTTAGTCAAAGCATACTTAATAATATACATTAAAAAATTACAAATGTATCAGTGAAAGTTCTTGATACGAAAAGAGAGTGCTTTAAAATAATCATTTATAGTCTCTCAGAAAAGTGCAGTTATGGAAAACTATAGATATCCGTTATCCACGGTTTCCGAGATTTTGAGTAATTGAAAAATTCAATTATTTAACAACTACTACTTTTAATGTCTAATTAAAACTATTGTTCAGTTAATCGCTCCTTTTAATGTATGTGTGGTCGAGACCTAATGTCTTTCATATGGACACTTTCATGTACGCTAATGAAATATTGTGTGTTTTACATTAACGCATCTATCTATTTACTTACACTAACTTGTAACTCTAATAAACCAAATTTACATTAACAAACTGTTACATTCTGGGATGCCCTGACCTATGAAATTTAATACATCTCTATTGAATGTATATTTTAAAGTTAAATTTATGTTTAAACATACCTATGTAGTCAAGACACTAGTCTTGCACAATCTATGCTTCAGTAAAGATAGTTTTGAACAAAATATTTTGAATTGAGTTAGTCTTCTGAAGAAAAATTTATTTGCTTCAGAAGACTAACTTAAATAAGCAGCTTTGTACATGAGATCTGCCTATGAAATGACAAAGTATGATCATTTTCAGTCTAAGCCCATAGTGTTGTAAACATATGAATTTGAAACAATGCTCGAGTTAAATTTTGAAAGACTGTTCAATCTACCATTGTTAAAATGTAGTTAAAATAAGTTCTAAAATGCATTGTTAGGAAAATAAATGAAATTGTGATGTTTTTGGCCGCTTTAGGATATAACTAGAGACAATTTAAAATAATATTAAAATATTATTCAAACAAATGTTTCACAATTCTTATAACTAACAAAAAATAATATCTGTAATCAATGGCATAACAGTTTAGTAAAAGTGTTTAATCCTGAAAGCGCTGTGCTTAATACCATATGAACCGCAGGAAGAAAAAATAAACTTTTTGTTTTTACAGAAAATACTGTCATTTGGTATGCCAGAGAAGCACCAGAGACTACAACTAAACTAACTAACTAACTAACTAACTAAACTAAACTAACTAAAACTAAACTAACTAACTAACTAACTAACTAACTAACTAAACTAACTAACTAACTAACTAAAACTAAACTAACTAACTAATAACTAACTAACTAACTAACTAACTAACTACTAACTAACTAACTAACTAACTAACTAACTAACTAACTAACTAACTAACTAACTAACTAACTAACTAACTAACTAACTAACTAACTAACTAACTAACTAACTAACTAACTAACTAACTAACTAACTATTTTCGGGATTTCGACCTATTCGGGATTTCGTCCCTGTCGGGATTATGGCCTTTCGGGATTTCGGCGTTCGGTATTCTGGCTTGTCGGGATTTCGGCTTTTGGGATTGTGTCCGGAACCCATTTTTACGATCAATTTGGAATTTTAACAAAAATGTTTTTTTAGCATAAAAATTGTAGAGAAAGAAAAATCTACCACGCATTTAAGGAATCGAATCCATGTGTGCCCAGAAACATAAGGGGACACAGACATAAATATTATCGAAAAATAACCGAATGCCGAATTGTGCGAACGACCCAGGACCGTCAGATACCCCAGTCTAACGCTTTTCCAACTGAGTTATTTCACACAGAGTATCAACAAATAATTCAAAGGGTATGCGGTTCAGTCTAGTAAGCTTTACATTAAAGTGGTTTTACTTTAACCTGTATATTTTTACAGAAAACAAACATATTTAAACAATATAGCAGCATTTTCCAGCAAATATATGTTTTTTAATTCAAATATTCTTTTACAGTGTGGATAAGTCGCCCCCTGTCCACGTCGTAGATGAACTTTGCACGAACTTTTAATATAGACTAAATAAGTTAACAAGTTTTATTAACAAATAAAATTACCGAGCATAGGATGATAGTATGCATAAATTGTAAAATATTAACACAATGAATTGGTATAAATAGATACTATGAACTTATTTAAATTGATATGAAGCATGCAATATGGAAAAAAAAATGCAGCTAGTTACAAAATTAAACTCACCATTGACCAGAAACCCGATATTCTACTAAACAACAGTATTAATCAACAAAATATTAATATCCGTTTTCGGCAACGTATATCTTATAAAAAAAAGTTCAACAAGCAACCTAGTAGGTGAAGTCTTAAGTTGAAATGACCGAAACAATGAATTTCAGGCATTTTCAATCAGTAGATTACAAACAGCGCATTGTTATAAACAGAGTAATTTCAACAATGAGTATTTTCTTCTATTCTAAAAAACTTCTTTGAAACCACCACTGTTTAAAAGTATATTATTACGTAACAAGATTGAATTGGTACGAAAAGTTCTTAAAGTTTTAATATATTTGAGGTTTAAAATTTAAACTAAACTCAGTGCCGAAACATCCTGTAATGGGACCAGGCCTCCTGTGCCCATTTCAGCTATCCAGACCAAGGGCTCTGGGTTTGAAGCCCATGCCTCAGTCAGGTGGTCATCCTCATTTGTAACCATTAGTGTTTAGTTCCCAAGAATGCGTGGTCATCATCTGGCTCATTCCGGGATATGTATTGCTCAATCCGGGATACGTACACGTAACTCGTGTTTTACATTAAATAACCTATTCAAAATATTTAACACCCACAAACGCCAACAACAGTCAAATCTTTAAACTGACTTGTTACTTTGGTTGATGGTTCCAACCTTTAGACGTTACTCGGTGCTAAGATCGTAACCTTGCCATTTGTGAGTGACAGGCGACCGGGCGACATACAGTCTCTTGATCCTTCCGCTATAATATACTTAACTACCTTCCTGTAATTCACAACTTAATGATTTTAATGAACAATGATGATTTTCTAAAATGGATGTCTTTGATGCGATACGACATTATGGCACTCTCCATGCCTATAAATAAAGATAACGATATATATCGGTCGTATTCGTCCTTCTGCACTATTAAACAATTTGTAATTGGTTTCACCATAAAAATGGTTAATGGTAGCTGCAACAGCTGTGTGGTGAAATGTTTCGTCATACAAACAAACCTGAAAACAAAAACCTGAATTTTTTTTTTTGAATGAATACCGAACTTATGATGAAACATTTTACCACACATCGCTTTGCTATAATAGAAATCATTGTTGTGTGATGAAACCGAGCACAAAATTTCTAACAATATGGAAGGTGTTAAATAACAAAATCAAGAGTAAGCTGTTTTTCTTAAAACATTAAACTCAAAAACATTGCCTATGAAAAGTATGGTACTTGAACAGCAAACAAATTTGTCTCCCTCCATCCAAAAGTGCTTTTTGCAGCATGTTTTGGAACGTGATTTGTTTGCTGAAGCAACAGCCGCGTGATTGTGTTTATCTTTTAAATGCTCGGAAGTTGGGGTAGTAATTGTGTGTACCGACTTGTGGATATTTTTTATGTGGGTGTGTGCAGGTTTAACCAACTTTATGAGTTAATATTTGATAAGCTGCAAAAGATTAAGGGCTTAGATAGATGCGCTGAGGCTCAAAAGTGAAGTTTCGCTGATTATTGTTTTTGAATGTTTTCTGAAATATATTTTACTTATCTTTGCATGAAGTATTTTCTTTTGGAGTGAATTTATATCTTTATCACTATATCACATTTAAAAAATGTATGTGTTCCTTAAAAAGGCACTTAATTACTCAAAGCGGTTCAAATCTAAGAACGTGTAGGTGTCATGTGGGAGTTTTATTAACTTTATGAGTTAAGATTCAATAAGCTGTAAAATATTAAGATCTTAGGTATATGTGCTGAGACTCAAAAGTGAAGTTTCGCTGATAATTGTTTTTTAAAAGTTTACTGATATATATTTGCTTATTCTTGAAAGAGGTATTTCATTTCGGAGTAAACTTATATCTGCATAACTATCACATGTAAAATATGTGTGTTTGTTAGTTAAAATGACATTTAATTACCTAAAGTCACTTTGAAATTCAGAACGTGTAGATGTTTTATATGAGCGTGACTTAACATTTGATAAGTTGCAAAAGACTAAAAGTTTATATAGATGCGCTGAGGCTCAAAATTGAAGTTTCGCTGATTATTGTTCTTAAAGAGTGTGTACCGAAATATATATGTACCTAATTTTAAAAACGTATTTTCTTTTGGCGTAAATTCGTTTTCTTTATCAATATCACATTTGAAAAATGTATGTGTTCCTTAAAGAGACACGTAATTTCTCAAAGCCATTGTGAGACTAAGAACGTGTTGGGCATTCTGATTTAGCATGGAGTAAACTTTGAAATTGTAATTACTGGTCCCAAACTAAGGGCGGGAAACACCACAGGAATTTTACTTACAACTCTTTAATAGATATTTGTTACAATTCGGTTTAAAAAAAGGTACAAGAAAGTTTTCGTTTTTCAGCAATTTCTTTAAAACCTAAAATGTTCAATGTCATCCTTTCGCATCCTATCCTTATTTTAAAAATAAATTTATATTTAAAAAACTTACCTACGTAGTTAAGACACTAGTCTTGTACAATCTATGCTTCAGTAAAGATATTTTTGAACAAAATATTTTGAATTGAGTTAAACTTCTGAAGCAAAATTTATTTGCTTCAGAAGACGAACTGAAATAAGTAACTTTTCATGTGAGATCTGCCTCTGAACTGAAAAACTTTGATCATTTTTATTGTTAGCATATAGCGTTGTTATCCTTTTCTCATATGAGATTTTTTCGAAAACCTAATTATTACGTACGACAGGTACTACGAACTCTTACCAAATTTAAAGTTATTTTTTTGTTCGAGTGGTAGATAGGTTTTTATAGGGAGAATGACAAACAGACGGACCATTGATAAAAAAAGCCTTTTCAGAACCAGCACCCTACGTAACGTGTATTTTGTAAATCCGAAATGTCCATTTCAGATTTTCGACCCCATCGTAATACTTTTATTATTCTATTCCACATATTGGGTAATTGAAAGTAACACATTTATATTATTTTTTAAAAAGTTAATTCATGTGCATGTATACCGATAAATGTTAAGATAATAATGATATTTTAAAACAAATTTCAATTTTGTATTTATTCCATTATTGTCAGAATTTTCATAAATGACGAAATTTGAAAATCGTGTCTGAAAATCTGAAATTAGTTATCCAATATAACGGTGGAAACTGTTAGAAGGTCTTCGAAAGATCGCTGCTTAATAAATTCAGCACAACAAAACTTTGCACAGTTTCATTTTAATCGCTAAAATAATAAAAGGGGGCCAAGCTCATTGGAGAATTTCCCCCTGAGCTGTTTCGTATTAATACTTTAGTGAGAAAAGAAGCATTTAAAGAAATCTTTAGCAGGACTTAATCCCTTAGTTATTTATTTGTCGTTTGTTGCAAATGACGCGGGTAATGAGGACCTAGGAGTGATCACACGCGAATGCATCTAAATGTCTTGAATGTAATGAGACGATTTAGAATCAAACTAAACGGTCGTGAATAGAAGACATCGTGAGTTGCATTTCAACAATAGTGTTGACTTTTCAATCTTAAGAAAATAGTGCTTCTAAGCTATATGGTGACTTAGATATATTACGAGTAGTTGGAGAGCATGTTTATTTAATTTTGATACATTTTCAAACATTAAAAAGTAAAAGAAATAGATTTAATATCATTTAGAATATTGCTATTTAAAGTAAATATTTTATTAATTATATGCAGTGCTGTTTTTACAGAATTAACTACTAAATGATTAAAAACGATGTGAATTTACATGATTTTTTTTAAAACCAGTGAGATACTGTTTGGAAAAAAATGGCAAATGAGTAATTGAGTGTTAAAGCAATAAAGAAATGGAATAAATTCAAATATCAGCCGGTTTCTATTTCCTCTGAAATGGACATGTGTGTTACATGGACATTCATAGCTCATTTCATGGATCTATAACTATACCACCTCTATTTTTTAGCAGTTCATTTTCTTAATATCGTTATTTTCTAGAAATATTATTTAAAAAAAGTCATACTGCCAGAATTTCGTTAAACTTATGGAGTTTTAATACTTGCTAATTTTAAGTTTATTAAAGTACTTTTATATTGACAAAATAAGTTTTTTTACAAAGAAACAAGTAAAATTTATTTAAGGCCAAATTAAGATTTTTTGAAAACTGACTGAATTTTCAATGAAAAATATTGCCTGATTTGTAAAAACATATTATATTCTATAGAAATATATTGTAAAAAGAGTTTTTTTAAAATTATTTTGAAGAATGAAAATACATATTTGATGGGTGTGGGATATACAAATCTTAAATTATGTACTTACAAAAAGAAGTTTCTTCAATATTTTCGAGGTATTTTTCCTTAAAACTTTGAACGCCATCCAAATGTAGTCCAAACCATCATAAAAAACTTAGTTCTTAAATTACTATTGATAAAAAATGTATTTGTAAATATTTTTGGTGGACAATTCACGGCGAACGTCAAAAGTGTCCATAAAATATCACCAAGTAGCAAAAAAGAACGAAAAAGATGCCACAAAAATGCTATTTTACGTCCGGCGTGGTCATTCGTTTTGAAAAGTATCCCCCTATATCATTCGAAATGGGCTTCTATTGACACCTTTACGAATTTCATGAAATAACACACCGATTCAATTTAGAGATTTTCCCCTGAAGCTTTAGACCTGAATTTACTTTTCATCATGAAAATATGTCTGACCTTTTTGTGACCTTTAGCTTGGAAGTAAGAACCATAAAAGGATTAGTTCTAAAATGTTCTGAAATATTTGTGCTACAGAGTAATAGGCTACAATAATTTCGTCAAATAAAATTTAAAAAAAAAACTTTTTTGGCTACCCAATAACTTTTTATTAAATACGTTTTTTAGTGGAAACATTTTCGTAAATTATAAGGTTAACAAAAATAATCTGTATAACAATGTTAAGAGCGATAACTGAAGCAAAATAGTTAATTATTTTGTACATTTATGAAAATAGCACAAAATTAAAGGGGCATTTTAGGCACCAAATTTTGACTCATATCTATGTTTTACTCTGCTTTAAAAGTCAAACACTCCTTATTTATTGAAGGACTAAATATGATTTGATGTGACTGTTCAGTAAAGGGAAATTTAGGAAGTTTTAAAGGAATTTAATCTTCTTCTACTTGAAAAAGCGCACTAAATATGCAATTTTATCGAACTTTCAATCAAATTCATTTTAAATGAATCAACACTTTAAACCTTTATATATTAATTTTACGTTTCCCCACTCTCACAAACGTTTCAAATTCTCAATATTCATATGGACAACATCTCTCCTTAACAATATATTACATATTTATAATACACGATGTGAATAAAATTTTAAATTCCAAAACACGATTTCTTCATTTTCATAAAGTGGCATCTTTAAATTATTTATAATTTAAAAAAAAGTTTTTTGTTTTTCTTTTAAACAAGTTCGATAAAAATAAGTTGTTTTTTTTAAGTATAGCGTAGTGATAATTTAACAAACGGTACTCAAAATTCTCTGTAGAATAAACTGATAGGTCAAATTAATTGTTCTAGAAATAAAAATATATCCATGCAGTGTTTATAAATTACTTTTACGGTGATTTTAAGATCAAAAACATAGCAGTGTCGCCAATTTTCCCTCAGCGCAAGTTTTTGAACTAAAATTTTTATGGTATCCTCTGCCCCTTATCGTCAATATTCTATTTACCAAATAAATAGTATTTCAGAATATGTATCCTTGTCTAAATAGGACCATTGACCAACCTGTATTTCCTTTTTAAATAAAAAACTGGACCTAATTTTTTACGGACTGTTTTTGTATAATATATGTATAAAAGTTTTTCGAAGGGCAGATTGAACATTGCAGCGATAGCAACAGGATAACAAACATTGCGACACTGCTTAAAGTAGTTTTTATTAACTCTTTACTCTTTTAATCTTTCGCAGACTTACTCTTTAAGACTTACGCCCCTTTTGAAATAAGGTAGAGGTATTCATTATTTCTAGGGCAAAAAAGAGCTCTGACTGAAGAGGGTTTTATAAGGGGAATGGTTAAGTATGTTTGTTTAGGGAGGGAAGTCTTGTTGAGTATTGACGACAAAAAGAAACAGTAATCCTGGATTTATCTAACTAAATACATGGTCTGAGTGGTTGTTAGTAATTTTACATTCGTATTCAAATAGAGTTTGGAAGATAAACTTTTGAACGTCGGCGAAAAAGGATAAAGTTCGTTTATTTTCTTTTAAGTATGCACTACTTAATCCCACGAACTTCAGGACAGCTACTTGTGCGTCGCTTTCTTTAGCCATTGAAAGTATTAAAAAAGATTCGAAATCCATGTACTTTCAAAGAATTTGTGATATTAACATTTTAATATCCCAATAAATTTAGTACATACCTACTTTCAATGATGTCGCTTATGTATTTCAGTTTTTGTTTGATGGGGAATTATTTTTTATTGCAGAATACATTTCTCAAAAACTGTTTAGTGTAGGTACTTATCTATCTCTTGTAATGATATGTAATTAGAAAATTTCATTTTATTTTATATTCTATTTATAGTCATTTCCTACATATAAGCCAGAGTGAATGCTAAAGACCCAAAGTTAACCATTGGTATAAGAATATATTGGTTGTTTCTGTTATTAGCTTATTAATTGTGAAACGGCGGTTATTAAGCAATTAAAGCAAGGTTAAATAATCTTATTGTTAAATTGTTTACTTTCTTGGTCCCTTTAATTACTCTTTCATCATTAAAACAATTAATCGTTCAACAAGAATTCTTAAATAACCCCCTATCAAAACACATAACATGAACATACATTTCTTCCATCAATATTTTGTTTAACATACAACCTTATGATATAAATAGAAAAGTATATAATTGTGTCAAGAGTATTTTTATAAACTTCATACTCAGTGGGGAAGCGTAATAAACTACCTTTAAACCAGTGCAAAGTGACAAAAGTCTTATGTATCGATGCATATACTGTTTTCGTTGAAGTAATCGACTGCAAAATTAAAAGTGTAAAGTTGAAAGGAATTTGGATTCATTAAAACAGATATTTTATGTATATTCTTACCAAGGAAGGTTATTTTCCCAAGTGGATTATAAATAGGTCTATACTTGGTGCGTAGTTTTATCAGTCACAAAAAAATGATAGATATTTACGTATAATTTGCAATCTATCATTTGTAAAAATGGAATTAAAAATATTCAAACTCAGTGGGGAAGCGTAATAAACTACTTAAACAGTGCAAATTGACAAAAGTCTTATGTAACGATGTATATACTGTTTTCGTTGAAGTAATAACTGCAAATTAAAGTGTAAGTTGAAAGGAATTCGATTCATTAAAACAGATATTGTATGTATATTCTTACCAGGAGGGTTATTTTCCCAATGGAATAAAAAAAGGTCTATACTTGGTGCGTAGTTTTATCAGTCACAAAAAATGATATATATTTACGTATAATTTGCAATCTATCATTTGTAAAAATGGAATTAAAAATATTGACCAAAAACGAATAATTTGTAATTTTTTTAACGTTCAAATTTTCGTAAATTACATGATTTTTTTTTAACTCTCAGATTTATATTTTGTTTTAAAAGACAAATAATATTTTCTAGTTATAAAACAGGACAAAGATAATCTCTTAAGGGGACACGGTACCACTTTCAATTTTTTTTTTAATTTTGACATATTCACTATAAAATTGTTGTTTTATTAGTTAAACCTATATTTAAAAACAATATGTGACAAAAAAAAATTAAAAACTATTTTAATTGTTAAGTTATTAAAAATATATATATTTTTTGAACTTTTTTAAAATGCTAAGGCTTTTTTAAATACAAATATTTTAACCCAATTTTTTTCCTAATGTACTTTTAACTAGTTTACATAAGAATTAGTATCCATATTTGATTTATCTTCAGTAGTTGTTTCATAAAAATATTTATCTAGAAAATCTCAATTTTTTTTAGCATATTTGGAAAATTTCGACTTTAGTATGTTTTTATAAAAAAAAGTATAACTTTTGAAAACAATTTTGATACCAATTCTTTGTCAACATATTTGACAGACTGCATACAAAATTTCTTAGACTTTTATAAATAATTAAAAAAAGCCTTAGCGTTTTGAAAACCTTGTCATCAAGGAAAAAGGAACACCGAGAAAAACACGTTTAAAGTTTTTATTCGTTTGCATTTTTATCCTACCTTTCCGCATAAAAAGTGGAATAACTTTTTTAAATATAGCTACACTTTTGAAACTTGGTAGACTTATTAAAAAGATTCCAAACTTTAATTTTAGCAAATAAAAAAATAGCAATTTTCGCCGTTTTTGAGGTACTGTGTCCCCTTAATTACAAAACGACTTTTTCTGTTAAATCAAAATCAATTTTTAATGAATCAGAAAGATATAAGTTTGTTTATCAGTGGGTTACTTGTTTCTAACAACAATTATTATTTAAAACAAAAATGGTTTTTTTTAGTTATTTAACACTTATAACACCATAAAAACATCTTTAAATACTATCAAAATGGCATGGATGCCATTAAGTAAAAGTGTTAGTATATTTATGACAAATAATTTTAATCGAAAGTAAGTAATTTTCCAGAATATATTTTACAAATGACTTTAACACACAATCGGAGTGAAATTTTCTAGGCGCCAGTATCACAATCTTTCTCTTTAACATTAAGAAGTATTAAATTATCGTAATTTCACTGAATGCATGGCCACTAAAAACATGTTACTCTACAGTAGTCAAAAATTAAAGCATGTTAAAATTGTTACTCAATACAGTTAAAATTTCTTGGTCTTCATAAAACTAACTCACTGTGAAATAATCATAATTCGAACAGATAGCATAAAAAATTACAATAAAACATCAACATAATATAATCAGACGTCTAGTCTAGACTGTCTTTTGTGCAGGTCAGACATGATTACGACAATTTTAGTTGTAAGATATTCATTCTTTACAGTACTGCTTTTTCGTCTTTATCATTAAACGTTTTAAAAGATAAATGAACAAAGTTATGTTTGTAGTTATTTTTATATGGAAATAGAAGGCAATCCTTTGATATATGTTCTTCCTGGAGTTATTAAAAAAAACAGAATTTAGGTTTTAAGCATGTAATTTGTAAGCCCAAACTTATTTTAAATTTAATAGTATAACTTTCTTAATCCCTCTATGTATTTAAGGTATAACAAAAAAAAATTTAATTTACGTAAAACACTCTATTTGTATGCCCTTACTTATCTGAAATAGACTAATAATTTTTTTACATAAACCTTCATTTAACGCATGGAACGGAAAAAGGATAAAATTTTAGAATTTTTTTTATGTAAAGACTGCTATCTATTTAAAATTTGAATGACTAAAAAAAGGTACAAGACTGAGGTCAAGCATTTTGCTCATTCTATAATGCACTATATAATATTCTATTAAATGTAAATATAAAGTCCCATACGTATTTCACAAAATCATTTTGAAAATAAAAAAAAACCTTTAGAAAAGAATATTTTTCTGACATTTTATTTTTTTATAGCGAAAACTGACATTTTCTTCTTAGTGAGAACATGACTCTGGGATTATTATGAAAACGATTGCTAGCTTTTTTTGTCATATAAATTAGGACTATACGGGCTAAAATATGTAATATTAATATATATGATGAAAACATATTTTATATAAGCTAGCTTTATAAACCCAGCGTTGCACAGGAGTACCCTTGATAACGAAGATTTTTATATTATTGTAATCCTTTATTTTATGCCAATCTATCCCCATCCTCACTGGTCAGAAACCATCAAGATATTCTAACCCTTCTATACTGATATCATAAACTTTTTTATTGGACTGGATTCGTCCCTTTTGGGAGTGAGTTTGAGGGCCTCACAGTGGACCACTGTGAAAATGCATAATGTGCAAAGCTAGAATAGTTTTCTCCATTCCAGTCATGGGTTATTACAGCAAATATATCCCAATCCCTTAAAATATATCTCACAATTAATTCTTATTTCCTCAGACATCTTATATACGTTTCCTGACAAAATGCGGGGAAGAAAACAAACATACGCCGTCTACTGGGATTTAAAAATATAGATATATAGTAACAAATTTCCGTTACTGCATAAATATCCCTCCATTTATTTACATTTATACAGGGTGAAGCAAATAAAACCGGCCCCAACGTGGAGATAAGAATACGACAGAAATGTTTCCAAGTCAAAAACCAATACAAAAACAGGTTTGCTAACATGAAGCGATTGATCGCTTCAATATTAAGCCCAAACAAACGCTTGGCGACTTATTTGCCGGCAACTACGTTATGGTTGGAAAAGCTAGTTGAAATGAAATATAAACAAGGTTTGTAGAGCTGATCAAAAAAGTTCCCACTAGTGATTATTTCGGTTGTTATTTATCGTAAAGAATCGGACCTTTTTGTTTTTGTTAATGCAAAACATTCTAAATTGATTGCAAAACCCAGAATCTGGTGTTCAGACCCGTTTCAGAATGTTTTTGAACTTGTTGACAGCAGATCCTGGCTGACGCCATTTCGTAACTGATCGTTGCCTATAGTACTCTTTTTTGGCACTTTTACACATTTAAATTCTTGAACAAACAACTTGTCACATTTTTTCCATGAATTCGTTTTAATATAATTTTCTACAATGAACACTCTCTGCTGTACTGTGAGTTTCATCTTCACCTGTGAATTGATATCCTTACACTCACACAGTCGCAACTCACACTGACGCACTACGATCTGAACTGGCCAATAGTCCATGAGTAGCTCTAATGTGATGTTAATTCAATCCAACCAATGCAAAAACAGGTTTGTCAAGTGAAACCATTGCACGCTTGAATAATCTTTTATTTCCACTTGAAAGCTTTCAGCGGCTTCAAGAGTTTTTCTCGCTAAGCATTTCAACGTATTTCTATCTCTAGACCGGGGTCGGTTTTATTTGCCTCACCCTGTAATAAACTTAAATTGAGTAGAGTAAAACTTATCAAGCATAAACTTGTATGAAATTTCTTTCAATTTTTTCCATTGATTATATAGTAAGCGTACAACAAACTATTCTTGCCCACTTTCGAAGCGCCCACTTTAAGACATTGCAATTTTCTGAGGGCTCCAGAATCTTCGAGACTTGTACCAAGAGGCTTTGCCTGATCACATCCTCGTATGCCTGGGACTCTCCAAGCAGGATTTGGCCTACGACCCTTTTTTGGTTTTGGACTTTTTGAGGGTCTATGGCGTCATGGACCTGGTCCAGCACTGCTGACCTGTGGGGGCATGCAGCAACAACTTACTATAATGTACAGCTGGGGGAAAAAAACGATCCACCCTTCGGTTTTCGGCTGCTATTGGTCAAGGAATTTTGTGAAAGGTGTCATTTTTCAGGAAATAGCGTAAGGTATTGAGAACTGGCAACCAAAATTGTTAAAGGGTCGTCTACATAATAAATTGAGTACCAACTTTGAAAATTCCAATAGCAACACCCAATTTTTTTAATATAAAATGTTTATCATCTTCAAAATACTCCAGATCCAAAAGAAATTTATTAATTTGCTTTATTTGGTGAGATATAAGCATTCAAAGTTGAACGCCCATAATGTTAAAAAAGTTTCACAAACTTTTATTCATACCTCCACAAATAAAATGAATTAAACCAAATTTTTTTTTCATTATACACTTCTTAATCTTCCAAAAACAAATCACACAAGTTTTTCATCAATTTTTCATTTTTATTATTTTTTTATTTAAATTTAAATAAGAAAAAATAAAACATGAATAGCAACACCAAATTTTTGTTACATAAATCGATAAAGTAGATCAAGTAGAACCTAGATCCCGAATATTTTTAATTCAACGACAATTATTTGCCGAGTTATTGTAAAAATACTGAAAAAAAACGAATTTTAGGGACCGTGTAAAAAATTACTTAGCAAATTGGATCCTAACTTCATTATCGTTTGGTGGTTGAAAAGCGTTTTTGGTAAATGTGTATTCAAATTATTGATGTCTGTCAAATGTATAAAAATATTTTCTTGTTTCAAGTGCATACAATGTATTTTGTTTGTATAATTAACATTAAATTATATCGATTACTGTTTTTGAATGAATGTTATTTCAAATACAATTTCAAAAAGTGTGTTTGAAATTAAAAATTAAATACCCTAAAATATTATTGGAATTCGGTGTTTAGCATATTTTATTGTTACCACATTGATTATTTAAAATTATTAGTGCCCACTGCCTTGGTTAAAAATCATTGCCAAATGATTCTGCTTAATTTTATTTTGCTTTCCTTTAAATATCGTGTTAAGATCATAACTCTCGTTTTGTAATATGTGGTTTATATTACCGATAAAGTGACTTGGGGTTCCGGACACAATCCCGAAAGCCAAAATACCGACAAGCCAGAATCTCGAAGGCCGAAATCCCGAAAGGCCATAATTCCGACATAGACGAAACCCGAACGGGTCGAAATCCCGAAAAAATATATTTTTGTCCATTTCTCGATTTTTTAAAAAAAATATTAGAGATTACTTATTGTTTTTTTTTATTTATTTTTTTAGTTATTTCAGTGTTAGTTAGTTAGTTATTTTAGTCAGTAGTCAGCAGTCCGTTAGTTAGTCAGTCAGGTTAGTTAGTCAGTTAGTTATTTCGGTTAGTCTTAGTCAGTCGAGTTAGTCGTTAGTAGTCGTT
The DNA here is from genome assembly GCA_019343175.1 of Oedothorax gibbosus. NCBI lineage: Eukaryota > Metazoa > Arthropoda > Arachnida > Araneae > Linyphiidae > Oedothorax > Oedothorax gibbosus. Next base: position 522,819 of record JAFNEN010000151.1, read on the forward strand.
AGGTTAGTTAGTCCAGTTGGTTCAGTTAGTCGGTCGGTAGTTAGTCAGTCTAAGTTAGTTAGTCAGTCAGTTGGTCAGTCAAATAGTCGTCAGTCAGTGTCAGTTAGTCAGTCAGTTAGTCCGTTAGTTAGTCAGTTAGTATGTTAGTTAGTCACCAGTAGTCAGTGAGTCAGTCAGTTCACTGACTAACCATTTGACAGTAAGTTAGACTAAGTTAGTCAGTCTGGACTAACTAACGGAGTGACTAACTAACGGACTGACTAACTGACTAATTGACTAACTACTGATGTCTAACTATACTGACTAACTAATCACTGACTAAACTGACTAACAACTCACTGAGATACTAACTACTGACTAACTGATGACTAACTAGTGACTAACTAACTGACTAATAACTAACTAATAAATAATCTCTAATATTTAAAAAAAAAATATCTCTATATTAAAAAAATCGAGAAATGGACAAAAATCTATTTTCGGGATTTCGACCCGAAATAACTAACTAAATAAATAATCTCTAATATTTAAAAAAATATCTCTATATTAAAAAAAATCGAGAAATGGACAAAAATCTATTGTCGGTATTTGTCCCAGACCCAGTGCGCCGAATTTTAAACAAACGTTTTGTAGCAATATGAATGAAACAAAATTTGCATAAAATGTAAAACATAAATGTAATAATCATGTTTGTCTATCTGATTGTAACTAATCGCATTTGAAAATCTGTTCGTTATAAATAATCGTATGTGTGACTTAATTTAAAATTAAAACTTTTTCTCGTCTACCCTTTATTTTATTTCTGAATTTTAAAATCTGAAATTAAAAAAAGGGTAAAAACATAAAAAAATCACAATATTAGTGAAGTAGGTTTAATTCTAGCATCCTTTGGCGAGATTATGGTAACCCTTTTGTTAGCTTGTCGTTTCGAAAAGACACCCTAAATATCACCTTTTTCAATTTGGAGATTTCCCCCTAAGAGAGTTCAAAATTAATGCTTTAATATCTCAGCAAATAATGCAAAATGAATAGTTCTTTTTTATACCTGAGGTATTTTGAAGGTGCTGAACATTTTTATGTAAAAAAATTGGGTGTTGCCATTGGAATTTTCAAAGTTGGTACTCATTTTAATATGTAGACGACCCCTTACACAATTTTGGTTGCCAGTTTTCAATTCCTTACGCTATTTCCTGAAAAATGACACCTTTTACAAAATTCCTTGAGCAATAGCAGCCGAAAACCGAAGGGTGGATCGTTTTTTTTCCCCAGCTGTACAATGCTATTCCTGTGAAAAAATCGGGCTTACGATTTACGCTCTTAGACCCGTTGGGCTCATATTTCAAAAAACCGTTTTTTAAAATGGCACTTACAGTACAAAAGCAATAAGCTCATAAATTTGGAATCTGTACATCTATTATTTTGACTTCATTTATAGTTATAGATTAGTATATAGGATCATCTATAGTAAAATATCGGATCGAGAGAATGAAAAGTTTAAAAAAAATCAATGACTTATTTTAACACATTTTAAGGTTGCAGATGATTGATCGATGTAAGTTCGTCTTCTGGCATAAAATCAAGCAAACAGTTGTTTTCCATCGATTTCCTATCCAAAATAGTGCGGATATTTTTTCTTTGCAATGGGGAGGGTCATCCAATCCAATCAGTCACAATTAAACACCTAAAAACTAAGAAAAGTTCTTTAAAGGGTTGTAGTGTTTGGTGAATACATAAAGGTTTAGTTAAAAAAGTAATTCGTTAGCCGGAATTTCCAGAATGACTAAATATATTCGAATTTATGTAATAGGTACAATATATAACAGTTTATGATTTTCCATCCCTGCACAATCCTGGTTTTATCATTGGATGACTATATAACTCCTAGTACAACTTATTGACAATTTTTCTTCTCTAAAACCTTATGTATGAAATAGCTTTTCTGATATTTTAAAATTTAAAACATCTAGCCACTAAATAAAAATTCATAATCAACCCAGCGTACTTTATTTTACCGTTTTTTTAAAGCATTAAAAAGTAATGAATAAAATAATCTACACTTCTTTTAAAATTAATCTCACAAAAAATATTGAAAGAAAATGCACAGACTATTATGACTTGAAATATTTAATCCTGTTAGAAAAAATCATTAACTACTCAGCTTATTATACACTTTCATTGCGCTTTTTTAAAAAGTAATTTGAAAATTGTTTTAATCTGAAAGAAAAGCATTTTTATGGCAATAAAAATATTGGATTACAAACATGAAAACAATTTCTTTTTTTTTCTATTTAATTACTGAATTCTTCATTTGTAAAAAGAGATTAAAAAGTAGCATAGAAAATTTTTTTGACACATAAATTATCGAAACTCGTTCAATCAGAAGTTTTTTTTACATAATAATCTCTTCTTTAAGTGTGAAGTTTTTGCAGCAATTAAAGCTGTATAAACTTTGTTTTCAATGCACTGCGCTGTTTAAAAAAATTGCAAATATTTGCAGATGATACATTTAAAATATTTCGAACGGGAATTTAATGGAATGTGAATTTAATGGACACGAAAACATTCTACATTGTCTTCAAATAATAGCCACACACAGTTAACACTGTTAAATGCACTATTTCACACCAATAATAACTAGTTGTTCAATAACAAATGTTGATATATAACATGTAATGTTTTTAATATCATAAGTTCCCTGGCAAATAAATATGATGTGGAAGACTAAAAAAAATATCTGTTTTAAATTGTTTGTGCAAGTAATTATAGTCCAGTAACTTTGTCCCCTGAAAGTATGGGGTAGTATGCGTGAAATGGTAGTATGAATTTTTTCACACTTGTTTATGATGTTGGCCTAATGAATAATCCAATTTTGCGACCTCGCGCGCCGAACGCAACTTTGTCAAAAATCGAAAAAACCACGAAAAAAAATCGTTTTTTTTTCAAATTTCGGCGATTATAACCCTAAAGAACTAGTTTTTGAGCAATTTTTCAAATAACTTTTTTAAAGTACAATAAATTTGCTGAAATATGATAGTAGACCTGTCTCTGTGTGTAGACCCAGTAGTTTCCGAGATTTATCCTTTCAAAGTTTGCAATTCTTTCGTTTCAAATGAATTTTGACTCGGATTATACTATCGAAGCCCTGTAATTTAATGACGGGAAGTTAAAAAAAGAAAAGAAAATGAGACACACAACACTGAGTACAACAGTAGTTAATAAATTTATTTGTTAGGAAATTAAGTAATAGTTAAACTCAAAAAATTAAACTAGTTTAGCACTCTTGGAAGGTCCCAGTTGAGGTTATTCCATGTCTGGATCGACGTATTAGGATGGTACATCCCCATGGCGTTTTGAATGAATTTTGACCTAATAGTTTCCTAAATTAAAGGGACGAGGTGCTTAAAAATGATTAAAAATATAAGTTTTTCGTTTTTTAGCAATGTTTGTTAAGTAGCACTTTGTAAACATCGATGCAAAGTTTCATAATAGCATTTTAATTAGAAAAAAAGTTATAAAGCATTTTCTGGAATTACCTCAACCCTCTGAAACCAAATTAAAGAGCTCTTTGAAAAAAACTTTATGTGCATAATAAATAACAATATACAATTATATTTTGAACAGTTTAGTAATTTGACTGTAACTGTGTCGTTTACATAGTGTTTCTTTTGCATTCTACTTTTCTTTCTTCATGCTGTGCTATCGCTTTTGCGAATTTGATTGTGAATAACATTTAAAATTATTTGGCTCAAGTACATCATAATATAAAAAATGCGCAAGCAATATTATTATTGTAGAAAACTCTTATAAAATGTAATACAATTTAATATTATATTTAAAAGTTGTTTTATATACGTGAATACCTTTTGAACTCAAAATCTACAGAATGTCTGATCCCAGACCCAGCGTGGGTTTGTGTTTTAATTATATATAAGGAGACTTTAAGGGAAAGTCAAGTACGCATAGTGAAGGAAAGAGGTGTAAAAACCCTTGTTGCGTCGATTATTTACCTTCAGAACAAAGAAAATAAACGTTTATTGAAGAGTGTAAATGAGATATATGTGCACAGTGCTTGTCAGAAAAATACAACAATCCGAAGTTGATCAAAGCAGCTGTTAGCAGTGGAAAACCAAATATAACGCCATCAACGGCCACGAGATCAGTCTCTGAGCTGTTCAATTTCAGAGAACACTGTTGCTTATGTGGAGACATTACAATATTACTTAATTTCTTAATAAATAAACTTATTAACTATTGTTGTACTCATTGTTGTGTGCCTCATTTTCCTTTTTAACATCCCATCATAAAAGTACAGGGCTTCGATAGTATAATCCGAGTCAAAATTCATTCGAAACAAAAGAATTGCAAAAAAAATTGCGAAATTCGGAAATAATGACAAACTGTGAAAGGATAGATATCGGAAACTACTGGGTTTATAGAGACAGTTTTAGTATCATATTGTAGCAAATTTATTATACTTTAAAAAACTTATTTAAAAGATTGCTCAAAAACTAGTCCTTTAGGGTTATAATTGCCAAAATGTGAAAAAAAGCCGATTTTTTCGCGGTTTTTTCGATTTTTGACAAAGTTGCGTTCGGCGCTCGAGGTCGCAAACTCGGATTATTCTTTAAATCAACATCAAAAACAAGTGTGCAGAAAACCAGAACTACTGGATTTCACGCACACTAAAGATGTATAAAGTTACTGGGCTATTATAATTGTTACTATTTTGGGTAGCAGCTTGTTATTTAGAGGTTTACAACATTATTTGTTGGTCATATAGAATACATACTAAAAATTAGTGAACTGATTTAAAAGTCTTGTTAGATTAAAATAGTGTAGCTTTAGTTTATTAAAGTAAATTTTCTAATATATTATACTTGTTCAACTTAAAAGATTAATTTTAATTAAGATTTATTTTTGGTATATTTTATTATAATAATGATTCCGAGAAATTCATTCATTTTAATGGTATGTGGTAGTTCCTAGACGATTTTTTGAGTGATTTGTTTTTATATTTCTTTATTTTATGGGAGTTACAGAAAAGCAAAATGTTAACAGTTTGACAGCAAAATAGTAATACAAAACCTAATAATTTGCATTGATATAATGCAACAGAATAGCGATATTTTTAGAACCTTTTTTTTTACTTTTTATCGATATTATTCATATATATTTCTTATTTTTGCTGTTTATATCTTTACGTGACCGGTGTTTAAAAGTAAGATTTATTTATTAGCAGCGTATCAAACCTTAAATCACAAAGTAGAAAAGCAGAGTAATATATTTTCATAATTAAAGTAGGATATTTTATATAATAATACTTAATTTAACGATGAAGTATTGAATCTTACACAGGGAACCTCATTACACTCTTATATACAAGGATTTTTCTTTTAAAAATCTTTTAGCACCGCATCACGAAATCGAAAACCGATGAACATCCCTGATTAAGATATTCACACCATAGACTTTCGAAAAAAATAGACTGAGCAGGGACAAACCAAAAAGGAGACAAACATGATACCCAAGTCAAGTGGGTTTGGTGTTACGGCTTTGCAAGATTTCAACACCATTCACTGACAATATTATAGTTTAGTTTTGCTTTATTTATCTTAGCATAAGCTTTGATGTTCCTATGCGTATTTGTGTTGATATTTAAAAGCCCAGGATATATTATTGATAAAATTTTTTTTAAAAAAATGACAATTTTATGATAGTGTTACCGAAGGAAAGTAAAAGCGTGTCTAATTCTTAACCAAGTAGTTACCTGGTTTGAATACGGGATGGTAAGCGCACAAGATGCTTGTCATGTCAATTAACTGATGGTATTATCTTTGTAATTAGTTAGAAGATTCTCTGTCAACTTGAATTTTTAAGTCCTCGTATGTTTTTTGTGTACATTTCCTTTATAAGTTCTTAGTTTTGTTTATGTATATTGAACTGAAAATATGCATTTGTTTCTAATTATAAAGTTATTTGAGTGAAGGGGAAGATTTCTGATTTGATAGCATGAAAATGTCAGGGATGTTCTTTGTCCAAAACTTGAAGACCCAATTTTACTGCACCGTTTTAATATCAAATGCTTCTATTGATTTTACTTGCTTTTGTATTTTATATCTTAAAATCTAGCAGCCTATAAATAGTTTCTGATATATGTTAATTGAAACATCTGTAAATTATATATCTCTGAGTGCAAAGCAAACCCGTCTCGCCTTGGTTTTTTTCCCCAAAGAAATACTGTGGCGACGCTTCTAGGTGTTCATGATTTTTTTATCTGAAAATATTCGAAATTATGACCTTGAAAACGTGAATGAAGTAGTAAATTTATATTGTTTGTTAGGAGCATGAATTTTTATTTGAATTAATAGATGTTGTGTAAATGAGTGAGTGCCAGAGTTGTTACCCTTCTCTAAAGGCAAGAAAGATATTATGATATATTATATCAACGTAGGGAGAGAGAAAGAGAATCAGGTACATTTTAAGATATAACTTTCAGTTTAAGATTTAAGTATGCTCTGATACTTGAATAGGCTGAAAATAGTCAGTTTTTTAGTGTTGTCTCTGCCAGTGCTGTCCCTTTCATAAACATATCAAATGTTGACTTTAATGAGAATAAAATATAGTGCATAAACTGTGTGACGAGTGTCTTTGTCAGAAAAAAGAAAGTATAATAGAATAAAAACGTTTACCAAATAAAAATATTATTTTTTAATCGAAAATCGAAGTTGACAGGGAATTGCCAATTTGTCAAAAAGAAGTCAAATTTCTTAAGAGGACACTGGCAACCATCTCCCGTGGGCCAACAATAACAAGTAGTGTTGACGCCAACAGTATAATTTTGTCACCAAAAGCGTTTATCTCGGCAACTCAGCTTTTCATGTTGGACCTTTACCCAACCTCTTCTTTCCAACATTAGTTACTCGATTTTTTTTAATACAGATCGTTGATTGAGCTGTGGGCCATGTACGTACATCGAATGGCTCCTTCATTCTGTTCCCACTCACTCAGCTTTATTGGATCCCGAAATATCGACACTCTCTAATTACGAACCACGAAATTTTTTTTTGGTTGTTGTTGTCTCTGCCCCTACTATAGCGAATTCCACATTAATAATTCCTTGGCGGAATGACGCGAAAAACGTGACGTCTAATTAGCGGCTAAATTGTTTTGGGGGGATTGATGGGGGCTTGGGTAATTTTAGAGTGCCTGGACATTGACTTTACTTCAATAGGCAGGGTTGTGACATCCTTGACGATTTAACATTTCTACACTATTAAATATTTGGGACATTAAAAATATGGTTCCTAGCAGCTTCAACGGTTGTGTGGTGAAATAATTTTTTTTATCAGATTTTCGGTATTCGGTTTTGTTTCCAAAATATGAAAAATGGTTCTACCGAATCCAGAAAATATGGTGAAATATTTCACCACACAGTTGTTTCAGCTTCTAGGAACCACTACTTTGGTGAAACCAAGCGCCAAATTTGTAGAGTCAGTCAATGTCGACTAATAAGTACAAAAACAAGTAGTTTTGACGAGCTGGTGACTACTTCTTTTCCTCGCCGGGAGAAATAAAGTGCCAATTTAGAGCCCTCTAAGCAAACACAGATCAAATTTGTGTTCTTAAGTACAGCAAATATCTAGTGACTGTAGGTATTTCTTTCTAAAAAGTAAAAGAAAATTCCTAATTTTTGTAATTGTTAATTTTTTAATAGTCTGAAAAATGAAGCAACACAGATAAGAAAAACAGGGTTCCGCTTCCTCTAATTAACAACCTATTACTAAATCATCTTAAAATGTTAAGCGGACTATTTGTTTAAAAAAAAACAATATTTATACGTTTACGGCTTTTGTTAACGTCTTCTAGAAGCTGCTCAGTGTCGGGGCAAATGTCGCAAAATATGACCGAAAGTATCTACCGGATTTTTGGTAATTCGCAAATTAGTATATTCTGTTGTATGAAGTATATTAAGAATAACATTATAAGTTAAAATAAATAGATTATGTATAGATATTAAAATTCGACCCATTAGTTTTGCATTAATTCTGACGTGTTTTTCAATAAGTGAAGTCTTAAAAAAAAGGTTAAAAAACAAATTTGTAAAATTTATATTGTTTTAAGAAGAAAATATTTAATACATAATTTTTATAAATATCTATTTGAATCTTTAAGTAATTTAAGATACGTTTGCATTCAATCATTCTCATAGTCAGCAATGGAAGAGTTGATTTTAGATTGGTTCCTAGGACTGCAATCGCATCCACAGTAACTTTTGAATGTAATTTGAGAATAATTTTAGCGATTTTTCTCTGAAAATCAGAAACAACCCTTTCATTTCAGTTTCTTGATTCTTAAATGAAATTGTGAGAGGGTTTCAATTTGTTTGTAAAAAAAAAACACTATCAAATTACTAGTCCAGATTTCATTTCTCATCTTGCGTACTTCTTCAGGTGAAAGAGTAAACAATTTTTTCGTTTATTCGTTTCAGATTCTCGTCATTATTTTAAGAGACACTTTTCTTCGAAAATGAATTTATTAGATGCTTCCAAGTTTCCAGGAACACGCAAACTTATTTCAGGAAAATTTACGTCGTTAAATTACAATCCTTAATTTTTAATGTTTGAAGACTTTTTTATAAAGCAGGTTTCTCAGAATACTATATTACATATTATTCCCTGAAGAAATTTTTCCGTTAAAGATTTATACTTTTAGCTATGTTTTTATCCACACACACTTTCTATTAACTTATAATGTAGCACGAGCCCGATATTTGTAAATTGAATCTTACAGTAAATTGATGTTTTCATTATGTAGAGACTCATATGAACAAATTACGCCAAAAGCATTTGACGAAAGAATATGCATGCAACAAACGAAAGGTTAGACTACTAACCTTTTCGCATGTACAGCTGGGGAAAAACGCTCCACCCCACGTTACTCGGCTGCTATTGATCAGGGAATTTCGTGGAAGGTGTCAATTTTCAGGAAATAGCGTCAGGATTTAAGAACTGGCAACAAAAAAATTTTATGGGGTCATCTACATATTAAAATGAGTACCAACTTTGAAAATTTTAATAGCAACACCCAAATGTTTTTACCAAATGTTTTTATTTAATTTGTATTATTTGCTGAGATATTAAAGCATTAATTTTGAACTAGCATTATTTTGAATATGCATGCACAACTCACTAAAGGTTAGAAATGCTAAGCTTTTCGCATGTACAGCTGGGGCAAAAAAAACGCTCCACCCCACGTTACTCGGCTGCTATTAATCAGGGAATTTTGTGGAAGGTGCCAATTTTCAGGAAATAGCGTAAGAATTTGAGAAATGGCAACAAAAATTGTTTAAAGTGTCATCTACATATTAAAATGAGTACCAACTTTGAAAATTCCAATAGCAATACCCAAATGTTTTTACATAAAAATGTTCAGCCCCTTCAAAATACCCCATTTATAAAAAAAAGAATGATTTATTTTGCATTATTTGCTGAGATATTAAAGCATTAATTTTGAACTTGTTTAGGGGGAAATCTCCAAAACGAAAAAGGAAATATTTAGGTTGTGTCTTTTCAAAACGACAAACTTTTTAAAGGGTTAACATAATCTCGCCAACGGATGCTAGAATTTAACCTTTTTCACTAATATTGTGATATTTTTTTTAATATATTTTTTAAATTTTGGATTTTAAAATTCAAAAATAAAATAAAGGCTAGAAGAGGAAAAGTTTTAATTTTAAATTAAGTCACATATACGGTTATTTATAACAAATAGATTTTCAAATGCGATTAGTTACAATCAGATTGACAAACATGATTATTACATTAATGTTTTAAATTTTTTATGAAAATTTTTGTGTCATTCATATTGCTACAAAAAGTTTGTTTAAAATTCGGCGCACTTTATCGGTATTATAAACCACGTATTACAAAACGAGGGTTACGACTTTAACACGATATTTAAGGAAAGCAAAATAAAATTACGCAGAATGATTTGGCAATAATTTTTAACCAAGCAGTGGGCACTAATCACTTTAAATAATCAATGTGGTAACAATGGAATATACTAAAACCCGAATTCCAATAACATTTCAGGTTATTTAATTTTTTAATATTAAACACACTTTTTGAAATTGTATTGGAAATAACATACATTTAAAAACATAGTAATCGATATAATTTAATGTTAAATATCCAAACAAAATACATTGTATGCACTTGAAGCAAGAAAAGATTTTTAGACATTTGACAGACATCAATAATTTAAATAAACATTTACCAATAAACGCTTTTCAACCACCAAACGATAATGCAAGTTAGGATCAAATTTGCCAAGTAATTTTTTACACGGTCCCTAAAATTAGTTTCAGTTTTTTTTACAATAACTCGGCAAATAATTGTTGCTGAATTAAAAAAAAAATTGGGATTTTGGTTCTACTTGATCTACTGTATCGATTTATGTAAAAAAAAAAATTGGGGTTGCTTATGTTTTACTTTTTCTTATTTAAATTTAAATAAAAAAATATTAAAAATGAAAAATTGATGAAAAAACTTGTGTGATATGATTTTGGGAGATTAAGAAGTATATAACGAAAAAAAAATCTTTGTTTAATTCATTTTATTTGAGGAGGTATGAATAAAAGTTTGTGAAACTTTTTTAACAATTTGGGATTTCAACTTTGAATCCTTATATCTCAACAAATAATGCAAATTAATTAATTTCTTTTGGATCTGGGTTATTTTGAAGATGATAAACATTTTTATATTTTAATATGTAGACGTAACATTTCTCATTTTAATATGTAGACGACCCCTTATACAATTTTTGTTGCCAGTTTTCAATTCCTTACGCTATTTCCTGAAAAATGACATCTTTCACAAAATTCCTTGCCCAACAGCAGCCGAAAAACAAAAGGTATAGCGTTTTCCCCCCAGATGTATAGCACATGGATTTTTTCATCATGTCTAAATTTACATCACAGCACTTTTACCGTCACACTGTGCTGGTAAATTATAAGATTGTTTTTTTACAGCATATAGACTTACTTTTATTCGATCCCAAAGTGTCGACTCTCTCTAATTACGATCAAGAGAAAGTTTTTTGTGTGTCCACAACTCACTAGATTCCTCATTAATAATTCCGCATAGGAATGACGGAAAAACGTGACATCTAATTAGTGGCTGAAGGGCTGGGCTCAATTGATTGCGACCTGGGTATATTCGGCCAAAAGTAGTCGAAGAAGTAAATAATTTTGTAAATTGGTAGTAAATGTTTAAATTTGTTATATGTTATTGGTTTGACACTAAAAATCTAAAATAACAGTTAACAAGAGAATATAGATGCAACTAACTAAACGTTAGAAATGCTAATCTTTTCAAATGTACAGCTCAAGGATTTTACACCATGTCTAAATTTACATCACAGGGTGATGACAACACTTACTGCCACACTGTGCTGGTAAAAAAGATTGTTTTTTTTTGCAGTATATGGCATACTTTTATTATATCCCAAAGTGTCGACTATCTCTCTAATTACAAAAGAGGGAAAGTTCTTTATGTGTCCACCCCTCACTGTATTCCTCATTAATAATTTCGCATAGGAATGACGGAAAAACGTGACGTCTAATTAGTGGCTGAAGGGTTTGGCCCAATTGAATACGACCTGGGTATTTTTGGATAAAAAGTTTACCTCTTGGTTGGAGTTCGTACATACCAGAAGTAGCCGAAGAAGTAAATAGTGTTGTAAATTGGTAGTAAATGTGTACATTTGTCATGGTTTTGATCGTAAAAGGACTCTATAAATATATTCCGAACAGCCTGAAAATGGGCAAAAATGTATGGTTGTTTTTTGTGACTAAATTTTAAATTTTATGTTCAATAAATTAAGTATTTGTCTAGAAAGAGAGAGAGAGTTAAAAGTTGGTTTATTTTTGAAGAGATGATCTCAAAATCATTTCCAAGTGAAAAAAGTACATTATATATAAAAATTTCAAATTTATGTTTATTGCTAAAAAGACTGGTTCATAAAATACGGAAAAAGCAGGGTCTAAAGCTCAGAAGCCCACTAGACGGAATGAATTGCATGACATATATATATTTTTTTGTAATAGCGCGTTTAAGAAGAAAACAATTCTACAATTATTGAAATACAATATTTAATATTCATTTCAAATTTAAAGTTTGATAGAATACACACAAAAATATAAATAATATATTTAACAATAATTAGCTTGCCAGTGTTTTAGAGGTTTAGAGGGTCTACGTTGATTTTTAGGTTATTCCTTATAATAAATTGATTCGTGGTTGAGAATTAGGAGCCATACAAGTCTCGGTCGGAAACTAAAAATTTTCAGTCGAAATCATTCCAAAACCAAAACATGGCTACCAATGTTTTCCATATTTTTATCAGGTCATTAAATTAGATATTCATAAACCAATTACTTGGAAAATTAGCAAAAGCTTTTTACGTGCGTTTTGTAAATAATAGATTGTAGAAGCATTTTAATTCATTGATCTTTTAAAAACTGTTAAAAATATGTGCAACATTACTAGGATTTTTTTGGTGTGACATTACACCATTTCAGATGTTAGCTGATTAAACCAAATTATCTAAGAAACCTTCCACAAATCCCCGAATAGCCAGGTGTAATTTTCTGCATAATATATTCCGCATGCGTAATTTAATTTTTGTAAAGTAAAAATTATTTTAAAAAAAAGCATCAAGCATTGGCAAAGCAACGTCCGTGTACTCGAAAGTTTGAAAAATCGAGGTTTGCCTTGGGACTCTTTATTTGGGTTTCAAACCATAAAAAAGAATAATAAAATGTCATTACAGAATTTCGCCCTGTTATATATAATACTGTACTATATTAAAAGTATTTAAATTCCCCCAAACAATTCGAGTCAGCTTTGGTGATAAACTTTATTTTATTTTATTGGTGTAACCTTACACCATTTATGTTGCATAAGCTTATTCTCTTTCGGTGTAAGTTTATGAAGCTTTATTATGGAACTTTACTATATTAATTTCAGTTACGCCAGTTTTATAAAGTAACGGTGCATCAAACGTTTAACAGTGTAAGGTTTAATTCATTTCTTAAATAAAGTTGTATGCTAAAGAAACTATAAATTACTTTAAGAATATGTAATGAATGCATTTATACGTTTAAAATTTCAAAAATATAATACATTTTAAAATGACTATAATGAATCTTCGCAACATGAAATTTTTTTTCGAATAAAAACTTCGAAATTGATTTTTTGAAGTTCTTGAAATTCCACTTAACCAAACAAAAACAATCTAGTTGTTTAAGCAGAATTCTTTGTTATATTTATTTTTGAAGTACACATAAAAACCACATTAGTGTAGCATTTTCATTGTATTTTAATGTTCATGATTTAAGAAACATTTTAATATTTCATACTGACAGGTAAAAGAGCGGTCCAATTTATCACTTATTAAGTAAATTTTTTTTTTAACAAAAAGCTCTTTAAAAAAGATTTTTTTATCGCAAGGAATTAGGGGCTCTTTTTTGTGTATCCTGGATTTGATTTGACACAAGTGCAACTGTCATGTTTACGTCAGAAAGAAATTTTATAGTTTTATGGATTCCAATATCAATGCTTTGTTCCTGTCTGTGGTTTAAACAGCCTTAAATCCAAAGTATATCCTGAAACTAATCTGAACCAAAAGAGAATAAAAAAACTATCTGAGTACAGATAGTGTGTCTGTAATAATTATTAAATGGATATTATGTAATGGATATCATGCATCTAAAGTTTATTATGAAACAAGTTAATTTTTATTTTATTTCGAACTAATTTTTTTCAAAAATAGGAATAACCAAAAATGTCCTCTTACTCATAAGTTCCCTGTATGGAAAAAAGTACTCTAACAAAATGTAAGAGCAAATACGTTGCTGTCGAAACCCAATGTCGGACAAATTCCTACAAGAGTGGCAGACTTGGGATATTTTTGAGAAGATACAGATTTGCGCTTGACATACATTTTACTAAATTTTTTATTTTCTAAGGCGGGTAGTAGTTTATTGGGATCTGGTTGAATTAAATCGCACTTGAGCTGCGCTGTTAGTGGCTACGAGATACATAATTTTGAACCTTGTCAGATGAAGAGGCTGGCACCCAAGCTGGCACCCAATGCAACCTTAAAGCCGCATCAGCATTTGGACCACAATATATTGAACATGCAACAGTCCCATCTTATTAAACCAATCTATTTCGTCGAAACTAGTATTAGCTGGATATAACTGGTTTTAGGTAATGGAAACTAGTGTTTTATCTAATGACCTCAGTTAAAACTAGTTCTCACTGGTTAATTCAAGTTCTAGGTGTCTTCGAGTTTTAATGGTAACATATATAAACATTCGTTGTTAGTTTCAGAATGAACTCAATTTTGCCCAAATGAAGCTTATTTCTAGCTACAATTTTGTTATCCCAAAGAGGCTACTTAATGACACTGTAAAGAGGTTTTAAGAGTAATAGTCAAAGGCGGTAAAGCCTTGAATGACCCATAAATTGCTGGGAAAAAATGGTGGGATGGTTAAAATATTAATTTATAATACTTAAGTATTAAAAAAAGCACGAGGTCATTAGAAAGTTGTTTGCTTTGTCAGTTTCAAGAAGTAGTTCTTAAAGGTATAAAGAAAACATTTTAGTCAAAATGAGTATTTAGAATAATCAAGTAAAAGTTTAAAAAACTTATTTTTTTTTATTATGTTTTATTTTCAAAAGTTTCCTTTACTATTATTTTTCAAATAACAGCATTCCACTGTTATGCAATATGCAAATAAAAAAAGTTCTTATGATATTTTTTTACTAATCCTTTTTTATTATATTTTCTTACAATATGCAAAGAAGTTTCTTACTTTCTGCAAAGAAGAGTATTTTTAGCTTGTACTAAATATTTAAGAATATTTAATATGTGTGTCATACCAATATGAACAAATTAAGAATATATAATTTTAGATAAAAGACATACTAATAATTTATAAAGAGCCGATATTAATTTAGAGTCAATTTACATAAATTAAAAAACAGAAGTATTATTTTAAATATTACAATATAACAATATAACGGCTTTATTGCTGGAAAACAAAAAACTGGAAATTCAGTGAAAACTGGTTTTTAGTATCTCTTTCAACAACAAAACGTGAATATCCATAAAAGTAGAACGGTTAAAAATTATTTTTATATTAAGAGTCAACGATTCAAACATATCTAAAATAAGTTCTAAATTCCTAGACAACAAAACGGCTGTTACCTGTGAAATTCACGGTAATAAATTTGTTTAGGTTTACCTGCAATTATAAACAGTTTCCAGCATGTATGTGCAGTGATACCGGGATTGATGCTTAAAATTAATAATTGGTTGTATATTCCAAAACGGTGAATAAATTTATTCAAATATCTTTAAAAATATTCTCTTCCACTTCAATCTTAAACACACTTAAATCCAACCTAGATTTCTTAGCTATTATTGAAGATAATCTATCCAGACATTTTTATTTCAGCAAAACTACTTATCGTATTAAACAAACAATTTGTTTTCTTTTTCCATTTGTTTCTTTTAGCTGTCTTCTTATATTATTTTCCTTGGTCGTTAAAATACCTTACGTAAGAAGAGAGTCGCAATAAGAACAGGAAAAGATAGCTTTTGTACGTAAATAAATCCAGAAGTTTTTCATTAAGTTTTATTGGACTTGGTTTCTCATGCGGCTTTATAAAGCGGATGTTACTGGGGAAGAGAATAGCAAATTTCGAGACTTGTGTTTCGCTCGTTACGGTGGTTTTCAGGAAATTACTGAAATTGTTTTTATAAGGTAGAAGTACATTGATATTTATTTCTATTTTTAATACGAAAGTTTTATTTATGAATAAAACAGTGTTTAAATATAATTCCGATGAATTATTTTGTATTACAAATTGTAATGAATTTAATAAATTGGATCAGTTTTTATATTAAGAATGGATTTAAAAAACTTAGCACCCATAAAACATAAATTTTGCTTTCAAATTTAAGGAAGGCAACCACTTGTTTTTATATAAGTTTTTCCATAAGCTACTAGTTATCTTATTTAACTATAAATGTTAAAAACAGATTTTAACATTCTAAATAAGGTGACACGGGGTAATTATTGGAAAAAAATCAAACTTTTACTATAGTTCCCACATTTATGTAATTTTAATTAATTCCCACATTTAATTCCCACATTTATGTACATTTATTAATTTTAATTACCCTCCGGATAAAATTACCCTCCGGATTGGGGAAATTATTAGACAGTAGTTTTCAATCTGTTCTGCACAGTATTTCAACTAGCTACAAGGAGTATATTGCGTGATATGGTGTGTTCTATAGTACTGTGTATTTGATAATTATTTTACGCCACATGGCTTCTGTAAAAATATATAACAGTGAAATCTATTAAAAACAACCAAACATTTAAATTTCTTCTTTTTCTAAGTTCAAACATTGCGTAGATGGTGTTTCTTAATCACACAAACTATACCAAGTAAAATTATGCATATAGCGATGCTGTCTGTTTTTCCCCATAGCATTTCCAACCATTTCCCCGCATTGTCCAATAATTACCCCGTAACTAAACATGCATGTCATAATGTTATACTATTCATCCTATAATGGTGTTTTTCAGCACAAACCACCTTCATAAAAATATCTAAGACTGGCCATTACAAAATTAAAGATCATGTAAAAGAAAACAAAACTATACACAATTTGGCATCAATTGAACAAAAGTATAAAACCATTTTTTTCAAGCGCTTTGGTTTTATAGTATATTTTTTGAGAAAAAGTACTTATATAATCCCAATAATTTATCAGAGCATTGCTAGACATGTAGTTAACAAATTTTGGTTTGTTAGACTTAATAAATTTTGATGCACTATGGTTTTTGGGCTCTGTCCAATAATTACCCCGGGTCACTCTACATGTACCGTCGAAAAGGCCTAGGAGGGAGAGGGTTACTTTAGCCACGCGTCGGAAAAAAAATTGTTAATTTTTCTTCATAAAATGATATCATCTAAACTAGATATGTTTCTTATGTATTTCATGCTTGTAACAGTTACCCGCCCGGATTCTAACAGTGCCCTATTTTTTTTTTTAAAAAACAAACACTACTTTTTTTTTAATTTATAAAATTGAACAAAAATGCTTATGAATTATCCCTAAAAGTTCACTACTTAAAATGCATGGGGATTTCAAAGTGTTAAAATAGTTTTTGTGGCTAAATTTTTACTTCCCTTGTGCCAAATGATACATATGGTGGAAGTTAGGTTCGTAGTCTAATAAAAGGCATCCAGTGTGGAAAGACATAGTTATTTATTAGTGACAATAAATCATTCATTACAGTAAATAGTTAAGTTAACGAAGGCAGAGGGTCCAAGAGGTAAACATTGCCAAATGGTATGTATTGGTCAATCTTATGCGGTGGGAGTAATTAATACCTGTGGGCTTTTGCATTGGTCCAGCAAAAGTAACATAAGAGGTAGGTGACGATGTAGGAGTCGTAGATGTTGGATGGGGCCGGGCGTCTTTGGAGCTTCGGATCGGCCGAGGGATGGGGCCGCGTCTTAGGCGAGGGACGCGTAGGAGTACGTAGGGATAAAGTTCTTCTCTTGCATTTCTGATGACGGAGTGGGATTTTCCCAAAGATGGCTCCGTGAAGTATTTCCAAAGAAAGTTCAAATTCAAGTGCTTTGCATCCCTTTCTCATCCTCCGTCTCGTCGATCTCGGCTCCTCCTCGAATCTCCCCATTCGTCAGACATGGGTCAAGAGGTCAGGGATGCAAAACCCTTTCCGCAGAGCGATGCGCCATTGGTTGTGGGGGAGGTGTCATCACGTCATTTACATTACTATGACCAGACTAGCTGTCTCCATGTTGTTTGGTATCCACACATTGCGAGGTTGCCACTTTTGGCGTGCCAGGGTTACTAGCTCTGGCACCTTGTAAAAAAAACTAAGATTTTGGACAAAAGTTACTCGCATTGACAGTATTAAATTAACATGCATATTCAATCTTTGAATTACAATTTTCAAATTGCATTGAAGCTAATACAACTTCTCGTAAAACTCCAAACGCATGTTCATTTATATAAGATGATTTTTTGTAATTTTGTGTTCGAAGGTAATATTTAAAAAAAAAATAAACTTATAATTAGTCACTAAATCCTATTTAAAAAATTATTTTTTTATTACGAATCAATCGAATTCTAACAGATTCGGCATTGGTTAGGTACGCTTAAAGTATTCTATTGATAGCTTTTTATTTTAATGTATCAATTCACATGTATTTCTTATTTCTAGAAGTTCTTATAGATAGCTACAACTCTATTAAATCCTATAAAACACATTTATAAAGAATAGCCAAAATAATGAAAGATCTTATAATCATTCCCCTCTTCAGGAAAAATTTTAGTCACATAAATTATTTTACCTCAGATATTAAATGAGCATAAAAATAAGTCTGTTTTGTCAATCATAAAACAAGACACTTTGAAATTTAAAATGAATTACTAATGCTACATGAAAAAGAAACGCTAAGGAAATCGAAGAAAAGATTTAGTTTTTAATTTATTGTTTTATTTAAATATAAAAGCCTCGGCACAAAAACAAATCACAAATATATATCTTTTTAATTTCACATACCTTCCCCGAAATACATCAAAGTTAATTTCAATTACAAAAAACGCAAAATAATAAATAAAAATAGTAACATTCTTTTGCATTTGTCAGTCAAGGAAGCACAAAGTTCTAAAATAAAAAAAATTATGTGCATATAAAAGAAAATATATCTTAAAAAAAAGGTTCCACGCGATTTAAGGTTTTCTTATTTGGATTCAGGTGGTGTACAAGTTCTTATCCAGATTTTCAAGTCACGGATTTCTATTTTTTCATTTGTCAACGTTATTTGTTCTCCGGGCATTATTTATTTTGTTCTAAAAGTTTTCAGTAAAAATATTTTCTAAGGTAAAATCCGCCTTTTCTTAATTCAAATTTATCGTTTACTTTTATACCCCCTTTTGTATAAAACTAGGAGTTATATGAAAATCTTTCTTGCATATAAATTTTATTTCAAACGTTGTATCATTATATAAAGTGACTAGATACAACGTCGCACTTGAACTATACGAAGGTTATCTCTCTTTATATAATGTTAAAAGATTAAAGGATGAATTCATATTCGCAAAATAGTATTAATATGTTAGTCTAAATTGTGTGGGAATGTTTCACGTCACGATGGGAAACAGCTCCAGTGGTATTGTATTATTTTTGGTCCTTCTGGAATTATGTTTGTTTTGGTGATAATTTAAACTAATTGTTTCAATTTAATGTAAAAAAAAAATATATTGGAATTGCTAAATAATATTGTACAATGTATGTTTTCATAAGATTTCTTTTGATTATTTTTTTATTATCTTTTATTTCGTCGTCTTTGTTTTCTTATTACTCGTTTTAAGTTGGGTAATTTATTGAACTGTAATATGTAGAATTGTTGTATCTAAATACTAAAAAAATTTATTCCTAAATATAAAACATCCGTTAAAAGTAAAATATCCTAAATAATTAACATTCGTGGTTTTCTACGCCTCTTTTTGAGTAAAACGGAAACAACCAATAAAAGCGCAGAAGAAAAGCCCAGCTCGATAAACTTGGATAAAACCAAAAGTTGTATTTAAAAATATTGATAACTTTAAATCAAAAACATTTCGTATGTGATATTATGCATTTTATAGATTGATTATATTTTCTAAAGTAAGTTTAATCGCGAAGGGATCCAAAGGGAACTGCTCAAGCAGTTCCTCGGGGGTTGGCGAGCGATAGCGAGCAGTAGATGTACCCCCTAGTTTAATAACTTATTAAAAGAATTACATTATATCAATTCGAGAAAACATATAATAAAAGCCTACGATTAATTTATAACGCTAATTACTATTCTTAATTTTACTGTAACTTATTAATTTAAATAATTGACTATCTAACAATGAAACTTAATTCAAACTTTTATTAAACCAACAATATATCAAATACTTATAATTAAAAACTGTAATTAAAAGTCATTAAGTAAATTGAAAATATTCAAACAACGATAGTTGCTTCAATCTTTCAGATTTAACTACATTTTAAGCACAATTTATTGAATAAAATTCGAAATTAATATTTCAAGAATTTCAACGAAATACCAAAGTTAGCAAATATATTATTATTGAAATTTTTTAGTGAATTCACCAGAATATTCACTAATTAAGCTAAAATGCAAAACTTGAGAACTGGTGTAAATATTTATTGTAGATTACGGTTACAGTATTATTTTAAGACATTTAATTAAGACCATTGCATTAAAAGTTTACTTATTTTGTTTCAATCTGAAAAGCTCATTACTGGGACCATTGTTGGTAAAATTTCTTTTAAATTTTAAGAAGCATATACTTGTCTTCATGGTTTTAACGCCGGATAACTCTAGCTAAACTCTATGAATATTGAATTGTTTATTATTTCCATTGTTTCAATGTTAGAGATATATTATATTTCTTTATTGTTTGTTTTCTGCAAACATTCATATGAACTTATTCTTGATGTAATGTTTGCTTTGAATTAGAAACAGGCAATGCATGGTAAAAAATCTTATTATTAAAACGGCTGAACAATATTTCTCAGTAAAAATTTAGACATCTGTAAGATTATACCATGGCAGTTCAATTATTTTTGCAACTTACTGTTAAAGATTTAGTGTTCATAAGCCACCAGAAATTTTGTAATAACATTGACCATCTTTAAATCGTTTAATCACCATAATGATAAGAATGGTGTCTGTATATAGATAAATATCGACAACGAATCGACGATCATTGACATGATGTCACCATGTCAATGATTGTCGATTGGTAATCTATTTAATGAGTGGTCAATTGGCGTAATTTTCTTTTTTAAACTGTCTCGTTATGTCTAGAAGTTCATTTTACTTTTTAAGGTTTTCAAAATTAAACAAAATTCCAATTTTAATTTTTCGATTTGAAAAATTTCGTGAAATAAAATAAAACCTCAAACCCATAAAAAATAATTCACCAAATAAATTAAAAGCAAGGTAATCCAGGAATTGTCCAATGTACATAATATGGGAAGTGGAAAGTTGGGTTTGAAAGAGAAGTGGTAAGATGTGTTTAATTCAGAAGGACCAAGAATGAAACAATACCGTTGGAACTGTAGCCACTCACGACGTTAAACATGTCCATTATTATGATGAAATGAAATAAACTTTATATTTATATATTTGTTTTCTTATTTGCGTTTATGGAAATTGGTTTTTCGATGGGTGATATAAATTTTTAAAATACACTTCAGGTTTTGCGCTACCCTCTTAGCTATCTTTCTGGTTAGTAATTCGGAGCTTTGAAAAATAATTCAGATCTACTGTGGCACAATTAAATCAAATTTAAAGGATTTTTTACTTTATTTAAAATCTTTATTTATTTTAATGATATTTTATCTCTAATTGAGATGGATGGATATTTATGCATAAATGAAGAATATGAGATGGTGCATTATGCATTATTATATTATTATTATATATGCATTATTATGGGTGTAACGCCTAGTATATAAATCTAGAGAATAAATGAGCAAAGACTATAATTTTCATTTGTTCTGAAAATGTATGACAAAAATTGCAAAAAATCAATCTATCAGTTATCTCCAAATACATGAACAAAAATCAATGAACTAAGAATCTGGGTTCCGCAACGTAAAATTAATTAGGGAATTCTAATTAGACATGCTTTGGAATTTCATTAGTATTCTAAATTCAATAAAAAGTATTTTTGATTGCTTTTTAAAATAAGATATGACTCTCGAGTAAGATATTAGAAATAAATGACATATTTAATTAAGTTTTCCTTTGACACAATCGCCAAAATCTCATTTCAACTAAATGTAAAATAAAAATTCAAATTCTAATTGATTACGCTTTAATCTTGAAAGATCTTTTATTCTATGTCGGCATGGATAAAATAATCAGGCTTTCAAATTCTGAAGCAGGTTGAAAAAAAATTTCAAGTAAAAATATAACTACACAAAATTTATGAAAAAAATGGGGGCGTTTCTAAAAATCATTTATTCCATGGGTTTTATTTAATAAAATTTATTGTCGAGAAAAATGTAACTTTATTTTAACGTTCTACAATGACGTGTGTTAATATTTTTAATATGCTATCATCTTTATGAAAAAAGTTTTTAAAAAAATGATTTTTCAATGGTTTAAGGGCTTAAAGAACACAATATAGAATGTAAAATTTTCTGCAACGATATTCAAAAAACCTTTTGGTCTTCCTACAGTTTTATTTAAAAGGGTTAGAAAAATTTAGGGAGTAACGTTACTCAAATAGAAACCTTACTCTCATTGTATGATGTAACGTACGTCTATAAATTTGGTGTAACTTTACTTAAAACTTACTGTAACTTGTTTTTACATGGTACCTTTACCCCAATTTTTTAGTATAATATAAACCTCATGATAAAGTAATATTTTAAGTAGATAGCTTTTATGGGGATTTTAAGGAATCACAGCAGTGTAGACCATATTTTCTAATTTTATCATATAAAAAAAATTTGTTACTATTTTCATAAAGTTGAAGGCAGCTAGACTTTCTCATCTGATTTATGAAGTACACCAAAATTCCACAGTATGTGTACTAAATTTGTTTTTTTGAGATTAAACAAAAAAAACCAATAAATTTCTAATTAATGAAACTTCACTTTTAATAGTTCCAGTTATCTAATAAGCGGCTCAAATAGTACTTAATACAAATATGAATTTCCGATAAAGACATATCGACGTGTTTATTACCTTCATGTTTATTTTCCATAGATAAAATAATATGTGTATAATTAATATATGAATAATATATTAATTACACACATATTTATTGAAGAAAATTCTTCAATATGAAATTATAGTTATCATTTTCAAAGTCACTGTGATTATTCCCTGAAAAAAAACCTTTGAAATATCTTACCATTATCAAAGTCATTCATTACATTCCTTATGAAGCCATAATAATGACAAACAATTACTTTTTTTCACATCAATGCTTACTTTTTCCCTACTTAAAATGGAGATCAGGGTTTAGCAATTATTTATTAGAATAAGAAAGTCCGCCCCACTCTAATTAGTACTAAATAGGCAATTTGGTAAACTCGCCCTTTATTATAATCCACAGTAGCTGAAAATTTATTGTACAACAATTTTTTATCTCAATAAGTTTTGTGGGAGTATTATGTAAGAAAAAAGTATTAAAAATAATGAATGGCCTAGTCATTATTATTCTTACGTTATTTAGGCATATTCCTAGGATTTATTTTCTCTGTGCTTTTTACGCTATAAAGATTACATTTGCATTTTTTGTATAGAACTTATTTATAATTTTACGGTCCAAACAATCATTAGGATTTGATGAATTCTTGATCCTTTTTTAGTGATGTTTCTATGGTTTTTAATTAGTAGTTATAGGTTTAGGTAACTAAAAGTAATATTTCGATGAATTTTTCCTGTAAGATGTTTGATATTAAAAGTTATCGTGATTACTTGTGACACAATAACTTTAAAAAAGTATATTTTTTTACTTGAAATACAATGTCTAGGGGGAACCAGGGATACTTGACCAAATTTTTAGTTTTTGATTTAAACATTTTCTTCATGGCACACACAGTGTAAATGTGGTATATTTATACCAAATTCAGTAATACACAATATTTATCATAATTATTAAAAAATATTAACTTCAAATTTGAAAAAAGTTATGTATTCAAAGTTTATACTTAACTAATTTTAAAAGTTGAGTCAAGAATCTCAATGTATAGGGATACGTGAAGCTGCCTTCAGAGAATAGAGTTAGACGCATTGAAACTTTTAAATCTTATAAAATATATCTTTGCTAAAATCTGTCATTATTAAGTGACTTTGCTTCCAATTTGTTTATTTAGAAGTCTGAAAGACCCTAATAGAATTCATAGCAATAACCAAAAACTGGTTATAAGTTTATTATTTTATAACATGTTTTCGGTTTTGCTTACTCCTATGCATAGTTTTTTTTACTATAATAAAAGACCGACCGAATGAAGTTATGACATTTCAATGCTGCATTTTTATTACCTGTATGCATGCAAAAGCAATCTTATTTTATTTTCTTACAATTCAATGCAGAGGAAGTGAATTTTGGGCCAAACAAAAAATATCGAAGTTTTATTTCCATCAAAAAATCTTTTTCTAATTCCATGTTTTATAATTTCAATGAAAATAATATATATGTTTATTCAAAAACGTGATTTCAACACCTGAATACATTCAATGGAGATGAATTCCAAATCTTTTTTTACCCTATTATTATTTTCTAATGAACACCATTCCATTTACAAAGAAGGAAATACCAATTTCACCATTTCCATATTTAAGAGCATAAAGAAAACTCAAAGTTTTAAAAAATTGTTTGACAAAATGGCAATCGAATTTTTCACATTGAAGAAATAACAACACCATTAACCCATTTGAATCGAAACTGTAAAATATTTATATTTTATTATATTTTTAGAAGCATGCACAAACATTAAAACCCTTTTCGGTTTACAATTATTAAAATTTAGATCATTTTTTTTATTTTCCTAAAATTATAAACTCTTGTGAATTACGAACTCAACATGACTGTGAATGAACTAGAATTCTATTGCTCTCTCTTGGTTTTTCGACGAGATGCAAAACGTTACGGTTGCAGTTTTCATTGTTCTGATATTTTTCTGAAAACCGAAAATGAATGGTTTTGTCTCCTAGCGGAGGAAAATTGCGGGGTGGTCCAGTTAATTTGCCAACAGATGAGCTAAAACTGTAAAAATACGGTGATCGTCCTAATTTTTAACAGTCTAAGTGAAAGGGTCGTTTATTTAGTGGGCCGGACTTTTTCCAACAGATAATGCTGTTGCCCATAAAAATAGAAAAGGAAAGTGTCCGTAAATTTATAGTTTTAGTTTACCGGTGTAGATATCCGTTTGTACCAAACTTTTGTAAACTTTTTTACGGAAACCTGGTCAACTGTTATACAGTTGGGATTTCAACGTTGGGATATTTGGGAGTGAAAGTTATCGTTAAAGGAATAAGTTACAACAATCCATGGTAGCCCATGGCACCCAAATAGAGTAATGGTTTAACAAAGTTAAATCTCCTTTTGCTAATAGGATGTAATTCAATAAAGTCAACCTTCGACCTACTTGCCTTTTAAACAAAGTGCTATTCAGGCCCTAAGTTACACCAATCTACGGAAAACCTATGTACCCAAACTGTTTCAACTATTTGTGAGTTATGCTTTATAGCCTATGCAACACCAATCCAAGGTAACCAAGGTCATCCAAAAAGAGTCTGCTGTTAGTTACATTTTTTCCCAAATAGTAGGGCGAGGTGTCAAAGGAAAGCTTTAAAAAGAGTCAGTTATTGTGAGTTCGAATATCTCTTTGTCACGCCAGGAAACGCGATGCCATCAGAAATAAATTGGCAGCTTCTCAAAAAAGGGCCCTGCAAATGAATAATTTCCATTGCAATATTCGGCGAGCGCTATTCTTGATCGGTCGCCAAAATCATCGGTCCCAAATGGAAAGGCGTTTTATGTATGATTTTTAGATGAACAGTTGTTGAGCGTTTCCGTTATTGCACGTTGAGTGTTACGGTATACAAAGGTGAAATCCAGTCAAATTAAAAAAAAATTTTGTTTCTGAGGACGCACAAAATTTATCTATATTAGAACAACATGGCGTTATTAAATCCTAGACAACTCATATAAAAAATTAAAAAGATTACAAACTGAGTTATATTTTACTTTTGCAAGGGAGGTGTGAGTTTAGGACAATTCATACGCAGTCAAAGTTTAAAAAAAATTGTGGTGATATTTTTTTTAAATCTTGAACTGCTACGACTACAGTTTTGGTAAATTTTAGCCATTTTAAGTTATTTCTGACTTGTTAATAGATTTAGTATTTCAAAATTGACTTCAGAATCCTAATTTGTAGTTAGATTGTAATAATAGCAACATTAGAAATTGCTGGCGCTGTTGAATTTATAGGTTGTCAGTCCTCCCCAAAAATATAATCACTTTAGTTTTTTGGACTCTATTTAGCTTATTAATTTGCCACAATTTGAATGAAATCGAATTGACTACTTTCAGTAATAAAAGTTTTAAGGGAACTATTGAAATAACTATAGAGATTGGAAGAAAATGGTAAGAGTCGCCGACAAGGTAGCACAACAGTTAGGGAGCTAGCCTTTGGAGCTTAAGGGTTCGGGTTCGAATCCCGGTAAGGCATGGATGTTCGTGTCCGTCAATAAATGTTGTTATTTGTGTATGTGTTTGTGTCGTCTCTTTCTATGTGTGTCTCTTGTGTCTGTGTCATTTCTGGGGTTCAGTACAATAGACTTGAGGTCGCAGTGCTTGGTGAACTTGCCCCCACCAAGAAAGTCATAAGTCATGGTAAGAGTCAGTTAGCATATTGATAGAGGAAAGAATAGACAGAGGACAGAGAGAAACTACGAGACATTTTATCACCACACCTAGTTCTTTTTACGATGTAAATCGTTAACTATTTATTCTATTTTTTTAATCGGCTAACTTTCTTTCTATTAATTTATTCTCTCTCTCTCTCTCTCTTACGATAGTTCTCTAATCTCTAGTTACTTTAATAGTACTCTTGAAACTTTGTACTAGCAAACTATTTGTAATGTTCCAGCCATGAATTTGTTTTTTTAAAAAATCAAAACTTTACGTGTTCAATGAACATAGATAAAAAAAACAAGATATACGGACAATGTTGATTTTTATTTAAATATTTTTTTCAAGTGTTTGGGATATTTTCCACGTAACACGTTGAAAAGTTTCATTTGAAGGTTCGTTTTACGACATTATGAAAAGTCACGTTAAATGGTTTTCGTTGTTCAGAAAATAACGAGGTTGTTTTGAACGAAAAGATAGGTTTTTATTCAAATGTTTTAAAAAGTTGAAACTATAGTTTATTTTATTCCCGAATTAGTTTTACAGGATTAAACATTAAAAAAAAGTGAAAGAGAAAGAAATGAAATGAAATACATAAACTTTATTTTAATGTATTGTATTTGAAGTTTATATTGTACTGAAATATGTAAAATAATAAAAGAACAACTTTTAAATGTTGAAGGTGGTTGTATTTAAATTGCACCTGCAAAATTTTAGCTACTGTTTAAAATTACGTGAAATTGACAAGTAGGAATTTTTGTAACAACTAATTTTTATTATGCAGAGATCAAATGAAGATTAAAATTAATTTTTATGTCAAAGAGATTCACTTCTAATTTTTAATCGTGATTTTTAATTCCTTTAATGATGTTTATGTAATAATGTTTCCAAACCTCACCATATTGATTCGAAGAAATTTGAACAACTATACTGTTATATTCTTCAATGCTCATCACATTGGCATTGTTACCCGAGGATTATAAATTCGGCATGATTTCGACTACTCACCATTTCATTACCAAAGCAATTAATAAAATGCTAACATGTTTTATTGCTACAAATAATCCACAAAAAATCTAATTTTCTCGTTTTAGTTTGAGTTGACAGATTGACCGCAAACATAAAACTCTTAATTCTTATTAATAAAATACGATTAAAATTTCAGCATATGTGAACATTGTTGTTGATTCATAGCAAATCTTTCCAGTCAAATAAACAGTCTCATGACTATTTTGATTAAGTAATTTAAACATATTTTTAAAAAAGATAAATGTATATAAAAGTTATTTAGTTAGATTCTCTCGCAACCCGGCAAAATAATTAAAAAAAAGTATTTTTGCAACAAGAAATAATTAATTAGTTTTGCATTCTCAATTAATATTCAATTAAGGGTTTAACTTTAACACTTTTATTTATGTTCAGGCTTTTTTTATAAACTGAAATCTTGCTGCTGAATACGACTTAGTAAATTAATTACTTTAGTTTTTATAAACAACTATTTTCGGTATAAAAAATGAAGTTAATTAAAATATTAAATATTTGCTCGCTCTCTTAATGTAGCAAGACTACTCTTAAGTTTTCAATTAGTAAATAACTAATTTGAACTTTGTTTATAAATTTCTAATAAATATGGCATCCGATGATTTGGGTACTTTTATTGCAATGTTACATAAAATATATTAGTTTCGAAATTCTTCCATTATGTTATAATGGAATAAGGGCATGCATATATATGGCAAACATAAACTGATCTTTTAATGGTCAACTTTAAGAGTTGATTCGAATTCATAAAGAAACTGTTTTCCTTAATGTAATTTATTTAATTTAAAACACAACTTAGAACACTGTCACATAAGTTAACTTTTATTTAAATGCATAAATTGACATAAACATTAAACATTTATGCTATTTACCCTGTATGCTGCTTTTTAGCATAAAACTCCACAACTTCTATTTTAATATGTCTCTGAAAATGTCTGAAAAATCTTGATGAATCAATAATTTCATATTGAATAAAAATTAAATGTAAATTACTTCATTTATAATAATTATCAACACATTTATTTAACGGCCTTTAGTTTTTAGTCAATACATAAACAAGCGCTTTTAACAAAATACCAACACGCATAATAAAAACTACAAGAAAATCTAAGTCATTTTTCTTTTATCGTATCGTTTCCTGGTTGTTATCGACATCGGAATCGCATTACCACCAAATTATATCGATACCATCGATTCACCGCCGAAGACAACAATTGGCTGCCCGAAAGCACCCATTTGCCTGTCATGTTTCCATGACACATGGAGCTTTAAAAACAACCCAAAAAAACATTCTTTTTAGACCGTTTTGTCTCATAAAAATTCTTTCCTTGTCAAAATGACCTCCTGGAAATAGTTTTCTATGTTCTTTCTATACAAATCGGATCCAGTTAATCCGAAAGAATCCAAGAAAAATTTACCAAATTTCAATTATTGGATCATGTTTTTGTTTAGTGCCGTACAGTAATGTAGTCGTTTTCGGCTGCCTATTTCTAGCCTCCTTTCCGTACAGTTCATGTAATGTAATGGTTCCAGGCTGCCTATTTCTTGCCTCCTGTAGGAGCTTTAACACATCCAATTACGCCTCGTAATTTAGAACCCTGGTCAAGTGACAAGTTCGACACCTGAGCGGGCACCCAAAAGAGCTTCGAGCGACATCGTACGCTAACGCCGTCGGGACTTTGGACTCCACAGATTTACGAGCACGTATGTCCTAGTATACTCGGGTCTATCCGTGATAAATTAAGGATTTTCCTACTATTTCCAGCACAGATCCAATTTATAGGATGACTGGCCACAGATGGAATTCGAACCTCCGCACTCATGAGAAGGTTGAATCTCTAGGCTGATGCCTTAACCACTCGGCCACGGAAGGACCCTTACAGTTCATTTTAAAAACGTATAATAAAATATAAAGGCACATTACAACCTTTATACATAAAACATATAAAGGAATTTAAACGGTTTACGACATTTCATGATTCTTGTAGATTTTAATTATTATTATTGTTGTTGTTATTAAAGACTCTTGGGATCGTGGCCCTGGTGTAGCTTGCGACTAAATCAGGTGGAATAAGTCAACAACATTAATAAAAAAAAATCATCACAGCAAACATTTTAAATTCAAATTAATAAATTTATTTTTATAAAATACTTAGTTTCTATTTAATTTTTTTCGGACAGTTAAAATAATACTTTTTAAAATGCTTCAATTAACTATGGATATTGAACTATAGCTCTTAGCAACATGTAAATGTATCGAACTTTCTGTAAAAGTAAAAAAATCATTTCCAAAACTATCCCCATTTTGCGTGGTAACATTGTGTCAAAGCTAAGCTTTTCTAAATTCTAGGCTAAATATTACAAAATGTTTTCTAATTTTATGTAGTGGAGTAAAGTAAAAGATAAATATTTTTGGAATACTTTTAAGGACGTTCCTTGGAAATAAAAAAAGTATTATCAGGTTTATCAAACTAAGGGATTTTTTATCGCTTATTTCCTTACGGAGAACCTGGGTCCAAGTTTTAAATATTTGTTTTTGTTTGATATGTTTTTTTACGGAAGTTGGTTTACCAGTTTATTATTTCGGCTTTTCGATCTAATAACGGTATAACGTGATGATGTCCTGGGCAGGTGTTGCAACAATAGCTTGTATTGTTCGGAGGCTCTATTCATCGACGTTTTATCACGTTTTATCTAATGCGTTTACTTCTAAAAAAGCCTGTGCGATCAATGATAAATCTTATTTTTGAATGTGTTAAAAATTATAATATATTTTTAAAAATGCAAATAGCTAGCTTTTCTTGAAAAACTAAAAATGATCCACTTAGATTATAGCTAAACAATTAAAGAACATGGGCGCAATGGGAAGATGAATTATTTAGAAAAATAGCTATTTTTGTAAGTCTCTACCTTCGCTATTTGAGATTTGAAGGTCAAGTTGTTCTTTCGCATAACACCCAGAAAAAACTTGTGTTTAAACAGCACAAGTGTAACACAATTATAGTGTAAAAATTTCAAAATTACAATATTGTGTTGTTTCAACACAAGAATTCGGTTGATGACTGACGAACACAAATGTGTGCTGTTTCAATGTATCTGAAAACCACTAGAGGAGATGATTATAATATAAATGTGCCATTGATAAACAAAACCCCATAAACTATATTGTTTTCTAAAATATGTATCATAAAATTCTAAGAATAATTTTAAAGTATCGTAAGATAGATTTTTTAAACTTTGGGGTTTAGCTCTTTGGTTATGCTGATCTTCATTTCGGAATAATACGTGCGTGCTGTTCCTTCAACACAATTTTTGCTCTATCCATGCATTGTTATTTGGTTGCAATACAATTTTGAATGTTTCAACTTGTAATAACTGGTTAAAACTCATTTATCGAAAGTCAACACAAGTTTTTTTTAGTGCACCTTAGTACAAACGTAACAACTTCTTGTTTTTCGCTTTTTACATTTTGCTTCATAAAAAGTTACAGACCATGTACAGTCCCTGGACAAATTATTAGACACACTGCAAGATTTCATGTATCAATCAATGATGAACAAAATACTTTTAGAAGGACATTTGTGTTCCGAAACTTAAGCTATTGAATAGAAAATACTATCTGATATACTTAATACATATATCGACATCTTTTTTAATGATATGGCATTCTTTGGTAAGCTTTCATCGTTACTAAAAAATACAGTGCGTCTAATAATTTGTCCAGGGACTGTATATGCTATGTTAAAACTTTTACTTCACCACGCCATTCTTTTTTTTTTACACAACCATTTTCATCTGCTTGTATATCCAAAGGCGTTTAGTATGTATTTAAAATTACGGTTCTAAAACATAGATCAAATGAACTCTGGATTTTAATATAGAATAGACTCATACCGGTCCAGATTGAAATTCTTATTACAGAATGTGATTATCGAAGAGCAAATGATTATCCAAAATAAATTACTGGAAAATGATAATTTTGAAAGAATAAAAATAGGATAATTAATACTTAATTAATTTTGTCTATGATCTACATTATCATGTTGTAATCGATATTATGGCCACGAAAGAGTTCTTTGGAAAACTAATTAAAGTTGATCCAAATTTTCCTGTTCAAATTTATTAACATTTTTATCCCGTGTAGAAATCTAGGTAGATGCATTAATTTAATAAAGGAGTTGCTTATTTAACTTTACTTAAAAAAATTTGATGTCAGATTGCACCGCGGAATTCTAGGTCTTTCTAGCTGAACTTTCAGCCACTATTTAGAGCGTTAATTTATCACTTTTGCGATGCATCAAAATTATGACTTTAACACATCATTTGCAAATCCATGTTCCAAAAAGTGGTGGCAGCTAGAAAGTTTCAAGATTCCTGTAAAATCTTGCATCAAAGTTTTAACTGTGTATTTCTCCACTTAAAAAATAACGAGTATTTTATAATAGAACAATATACTAAATTAAAAATTTTCTTATTATGTGGCAAAACATCTGGATTTAGTACTTGAATTAAGGCATAATGTGCCACTTTCTATTTTTTGAACTAGAGTCGATTTGTGTTTCACATTTTGTATTAACATTCAACTAAATATCAGAATATGACCTAACGTTCAAGTAGGAGTGAATTCCTAAGTCTGAAATATTACTCGGTCCAATATTTTTGCGAAAACTCAAGTTTCTCATAATGCCCCAAGAATGGGGTACCTTGATCCAAGATAAACCAACGCCCAACTGCATATAAAAACATCACTTTATTACTTAACATGAATTATAAGATAATGAAAGTATTGCGTAACTGTAGCTGTTGTAAAATTCTTTTACTTTTAAAAATATTGAAATTACATTGTAGGGAATATAAATACCTGCTGTATGTGCATTGCTTTATTGAATGGTATGGTAACTAGAATTATGTGGTGTTACACAACCATTTTTTTGTTTCATCTCTTTTGTTAAGATTAATTGATAGCCCACCTCAGCTGCTAGGTTATCTATTTCAGGTGCGATGGTCTGACGATTTTACTTCAATTTCTTTTATGTTCTTCTATCCTATTTACAGGAGAACTTAACAATATTAACAGGAAATGCGAACATGTATGGAATGCGTTTTGTTCCAGCAATACAATCTAAGGAAAGAAGGTAGACTGCAATATCTTCTCTCTGCAAAGATTTAATGTCCCCTTCAAGGGTTTTTCGAACTAGCCTGGAATTTTTGATGATTTTCGGAAGATTTTCACTACTTTGATAATTCTCTTGACTTATCAGAAATAGTTGCAACATATTATAAAAAATTATCTTCCCTAACTTCCGTTGATAATTTTGCAGCATTTTAACTGAAAGAAACAAGTATTTGATTTTATTCGTTACACTGAATTACAGCACATTTTTTCTTGCTTTAGGGAGTCGGATGTTTGTTTGGGTCAAAAATTGCGATTTTCTGTTTTTCCTTTTTTCTATTCTGTCTTTAGCTTTAGTTTAAGATCAAAATTATTGATTTCTGTTTAGTGGTTTTCTTTTTATAAGCATTTTTGAAAAACTCTGAACATTAGTTCTTACCTAAACCTTACATTTCTTTTGCGTTTCCTGAAATATAAGGATTTCCGTAGTTCGGAACATTTTCCTCAGGAACTATAAAAGATATCAACATGTTTTGTTTTATTATTTCTTCCCCTTTAATATCTCTTTGATTTAAACTGAGGAATTTTAAATATCTCTGCTCAAAAAAAGTTATATAATTCTAAATCTGATTTTTTTTGTGTTTTAATCATGATGATATCTTATATAGTTCCTGAGAAAAAGTTCCTTAAGTTAGGCAAATTAACATGGGCGCGATAGAACCATCCGACTCTTCTTAAGTTGGCTGTATATAGTACTAAATTGTAAAAAATGACACTAAGTACGTCACGATCAGCTGTATTTGATATTTAATTGCATCACGTTTCTGGCTATTTCGGATTATTTAAAAACTAATTAAACTAATAAATAAATATTTAACATAATCTTAAACTTGCCATTCAGATTCCTGATATCTTTTTTTATATAAAGAAAGGATAATTAAATGAAATTTAAAAATAGGCTGCAATTCCCTGTTATAAATGTTTCAATTATAGACTACTACATTTACTGAGAAAACGGATAGTAAATTGTGTAAAAGTAGTATATTATGTAGTGATAATACCTGGCTTTTAATGCCCCAACTCAACACTTTACTTCCGACTCACAAATGACCTTGAAACCATGCCACTAATTAGATGAACAGTAACCTTATTCGCCTTAATCTGCCTTTCTTTATGTACAGTGCAGTTATTGTCTGCTATGCATTATCTACAAAAAAGAAAAGAAAGTTTAACTGTTGAGGTTACTTTAGAGTGTGGAAATTGGATTTGCGGTCATACTTCAAAAAGTCTTGGACAATCTTAAGCTAAGTAGTTTATTTAGGGGGCACTAGATGGATGCGCATGCGCACCTTGCTACTTTCACGGAAATAAATAAACTAAGTATGCTACAGACGCATTGGCTTGAGGTGCCCCTGTTACAAGCTCTGAGGTTATTTATTTACTTTGTTTTATGAAGTGTAACATCTTATTTAACAATGTCTACTTGATTGCTTATTTTTAACAGCATTTCAGTAAATTTACTTTCATCTGTAAAAAATAAAACCAACCATTTTTGTAAAAAAAAAGCATTTCGGTAAAACTGCGCTTAACAGTCATCCACAGATACAAATCCTCAATATCTATCATGCAGCGAAAACAAGTTTACCCTTTTTAATCTTTGCTTTGCTTTATCGGATTTTTTTTTCAGTTTGGTGGAGGTGGAGTATAATCCGTCATTCTACATAAAACCTTGCAAAATACTTGTATGAACAACTAGCTTTTTAAAATTGTATTAAAGTGTGCTGACTATGCTTTAAACTCTCACACGACGTTTTTCCGAAAAATTAAGATCATTCATGAGAGCATCAGTAACTAAAACTATAATATACATGTTCAAAAATAATGCGGCAATTATATCTGTTGACTTTGTATCTGAAAAACCATTTAAAAATATGACTCACAGTTCCATTTATATATTGCTCTATGATTGGACATCTGAATTTTTCAAGCAAAAAAATATATTTTACAATAGTTTTGTTCACGGCCTATTTAAAATACAAATACACCTGTAAATTCCCAATTAAAATATTTATGCAATGCAAAAAAAAACCCAATTTAAATGATCAAGTTTTAAAGAAGTTCTTTTTTAAAATATATCGTACATATATTACGAGGTGAATAATTGTATTAAACCTCCTTTCGGTAGCTAGAAATATGCATCCGAAAACATTTAATAGAAAGCAAAACTTGGTCATTTTTATCATATTTATTGGCGAAGCATGATCCTACGTTGTAAGGTAAGGTAATCGTTTCCGGCTGCCTATTTCTACCCTTAGGAGCTTTAACACAGACGAGTAAGTATCGAAATGAGGTCTTTGTGGGCACGGTTTATAATAGGGTACTTGACTAAAAAAAATTATTGGCTTAAAATATTCTTATGCCAAAAATATTATACCCGTATTTTCCCTTTTTTTTCTTTTTTTTTAAATACCCCAAAAAAGGGGAAAAATGAATTTTAAAATTAGGACGAAAAATCACTCCCGAAAACGCTTTGTGGCTGTCACGTGGTATCTATGATGTCACTATTAACTATAAACAAACTTTGAAACACCATTTTGGAATCTACTTTAAGCAAATTTGAACTATCCGCTTCTGTAAAACCTCCACCCATTATCTATATAATTCTTATTTTAATAGTAAGTTAGATTAAAACCAGTTTAATTACAAACAAAAAAAACATCACACCGGTTTGTTTATACATACTAGTGACGTCAGCCAAATCGACGTTTTTGTGATCACGTGACTTGCCGACGAAAAAAAAGCCATTTGAAAATGATTTTTATTAATTATTTAAAGATTTATTTTGCAAAAAAATATATACGTTTGTTATATTTGGGTTCAAACTATAATTTAATTAATATTGGAAGGTATTTTAGCGATACTGTCAAGTACTCTATTGATCGGAGTTTCATAAAATGGGGTCCCCAAGTATATGAGGGTCCCTAAGCATACTTGGACAGACTAGGACTGGTATACGATGTCGCTCGAAGTTCCAATAGGTGCCAGCTCAGGTGTCGACCTCGTCACAATACAGTATGAGACGTGCGTAACGTATCTGTGTTAAAGCTCTACCTTCACACAAGACTCTGGAAATGAGTATTTCACTTAACCAAAACTGAGACCCCATTGTCCGAAGACGATAAATGACGTGT
Source organism: Oedothorax gibbosus (assembly GCA_019343175.1). Taxonomy (NCBI): domain Eukaryota; kingdom Metazoa; phylum Arthropoda; class Arachnida; order Araneae; family Linyphiidae; genus Oedothorax; species Oedothorax gibbosus. The sequence goes on from JAFNEN010000151.1 coordinate 558,720, forward strand.
TTCTCAACGCGAAGGTTCCCAGTTCGTATCACAGCCATACTATAAACGTGTTTGTGCAAGAAGTAAAATCTTCAAAAATCACGAGGGTCACAGAAGCGCTCGTTACAGTCCCGGCGGCGTTATCATCCGATGCCGCTTAAAGTTCCGTTGCGTGCCTGCTCAGGTGTCGACTTCGTTCCTTGACTATGGTTCTAATTTGCGAAGCTTGTTTAAACTTCCTCACAGAAGGATAGAAATAGACAGCCGAAAAATATAACTTACCAACCTACCCAAAACTGGATAATTTTTATCGTTATAATTGGCGAAACATCGCCAAAAATCCCTCTACAGCGGCAACCCTAAACGAAGCAGCGGTATTCCCAATACTCTGGATCCGACCGCGGTAAAGAGAGGACTCTCTAACTCCGCTCTATCTTTCCACAGAAAACAATAGCAAAAATAGAACAATTTTGTTTTTCTGTCAAAGAAAAATAGCCCTACTCATCTCAAAAACTTTCTTCTGGATTATGAAGATCAGTGCTGTGAAACTTTTCATCATTTGTTGGTTGCTGTAGAAGAGGACAGAAGTTTGGAAAACTTTTATAAGTTCTGAAATCTTCTGGATTTTGCGTTTCTCGGTACTTTTGAAGACTGTGTTTACTATGGGTTTCGATCAGCTGTGCGTTTTGTGGGGAGTCTTAGTGGCAGTGACTGTTAATGTGGCTGCAGGAGATACGGTGTATGAGGCACTTGGACGCCAAGGAGATTTGAGCAAGGTAAGTTAATATTTTTTTCTTGAAAAAAAAATAACGTTTAAGTTTCATAAATTATTGTGATTCTTATTTTTTCTTAAAAATTTATGTTATTATTTCACTTCACAATCTATGTTGATATTATATAAATGTTTGTTACACGTTTTAATTGTAAAAAATTATGTGAAAAATGTTTCAAAAGTTAAAAAATTATTAGCACTTAAAAAAGTTATTTATAAGTGTAATTAGGCAATATTACATGCTACCATGTATAAAGTTGTATAATGTATGAGTGTTTAAACTAAAATAATATTATTGCAGCTTAATTTCGTGTTTATTGTTAAGTTAAATAAACAATGTATTTTTATTTAAAACTAAAAAATACTTAAAAAAAAATAACAATTATGCTATATAATGTATAATTGGTAACTTATTTAAAATTCGGTAATATAAAGACTAATGAAAGGAGGACACGCAAATGATTTAGGAAAAACAATTTTTGAGTAAATTAGTGTATAATTCGTATCTATGATATTCGTATCTATGATATACAGTCCCTGGACAAATTATTAGACGCACTGTATTTTTTTAGTAATTTTATGTTTCTTAAGAGTTTTTATGCAATAATGGTATATTTAAATTACAATATTATTGATTTTTATTTAAAAGAATTGTTGTAGACTACATATTTGTATTTATACAAATATGTAATACAATATCACCCGGTAATTAATATTTACATGAAATCTTGCAGTGCGTCTAATAATTTGTCCAGCGACTGTATAACTTATTTAAAATTAAGTAATATATAGACTAATGAAAGGAAGGCACGCATGATTTAGGAAAAACAATTTTTGAGTAAATTAGTGTATAGTTCATATCTATGATAAATAATACATACTTAGTTAATTCCTTGGCTAAGAAATAATTAAAATATGCCAAATATATACACATTACTTATATAAAGATATACAAATTAAGTATGTTTGTTTTAAAAATCTTAAGTAATTATTTTAAATATTAGTTGTTTTAAACCAAATAAAGATTATTTGTTAGATTTAGTTAAAAATCATTTAAAAATATTTTAAAATATTTTAACTAGGGATCCTTAATAAATATAAGCATCTCTTAAAAATTTCGAATTATGAAAGCAGTTAGTAAAATAAATTTCGATTAAAATCTGTTCGATTATCATTCAATTTTAAGGTAAAAGTTATCTTATGCAAGAACGTAATGCGAGCTTTTTTTAAAAAATATTTTCACTTATTAGTAGTATTAATACTTTTAGTTATTGTTCAGTTCCTTCATCATTTTCATATTCTAATAGCTAAACAATCTAACGTCTCTAAAATTTTAAATAAACTATTTAAATTGTAATATTTTCAAACTAATCTTTAACAATAAAAATAAAATTCAAAATATGTATAATGCTTATGAACTCAAACTTTATTTTTGATGCCATAGCAAATATTAATATCTTAATTAACGAAATCACATATCATAGTTAATTTAGCTAACTCTTTTTGATACTCAAAATCTACATTCTTAATTTCAAAAAAACAAAGAAATTCTTGTCTTTTCAAAAGAAAATAAATAGATAAATTTACTGACTAGGCGACAACTGTAATTTGGAATGTCGTATGCACTTTTATATTTTACAAAACTTAAAAATAAAACATGATGAAAACATTGATGACCACTTGACTTAAAAAATCCTTTAAAAATGTTTGTAATGAAGAACCTTTTAAGATTCTTAGGTTTATTTTAGTACATATTTAGTTAATTTTCTCAATCAAAAAATGTGTTTGTGTTTAATACAATTGGATACGTGCTTCATTTAGGTGTACGTTTTCGAAATATATTACATTACAGTTATTCAAAAGAAAAAAAATAGAAAAGTTTTCTTTTCTATAAACTTTTTGTTTTGGGTGAGGATATTGTATGTTTATGTATTTTCAGCATAATGAGTCTTTGTGCTTTTTTATTGTTTAACTTTTTTTAGAGGAAATATTCTATTATTATAGATTTTTCGTAGATAAAAATTTATTTTACAGCTTGTGTAAACAGGTTGTGCGTCACTAGTTTTGACATTTTCCCTCTTTTCATCATTTTTAATTGACACAACATAGTTTGTTTTGTTTTTTCAGCAAATGATAAGTAATATTTTAAATTGGGTATTTTTCTAAACAACAAAACATAATTAACTTAGCTAAAACAACCAGACAAACTTTATGCCCGAAGAAAACAACATTAAATTCCTTAACTTGAAAAATAAATTCCTTTTGAACATTCCCTTTGAACATTTCACAAGAAACTATTTTTTCATTTCATAAAAGTTCAAAATCCATTTCTGAGAGTACATACAAATAATAAAAACATTAAATTTCTAAATTTTTACCTAGAATTTCTTGCTCGGCTCTAATTACATAACCAGAAGAAGCAAATCAAAGCGAGGAGAACACGAATCCCGTGTCTCCGGAGACATACGAACTCGAAATTTCGGCAGACATTTTTCTGTAGAAATTTCTTTATTTTCCGTACTCCAAGTGGCCTAGGAAAGCCAAAATACTCAACCAAGACAAGGTTTTACAGAGAAAGTTTCGCATAACTGTTTTAGAATACTTCAACTCTCTAGGGTGGTTTTCTCAAAGTGGATGGAGCAGGATTTGTCTAAGAGAGCTAGTACAGGATTTTAAAGTAAGGGCTGCTTCTTAAGAAAATTAATGTGTGTAGTTGTATAGTTTAAAATAGTATGCGGTGAAATTTGCATAAATGCACTTAACTAACTTTTTAAAGTTAGTTAATGAGAAGAAGTAAATTTGTGTTAAGGATTTTTCTTTTTAAGTACTGAAGTCTATAAAGTAATTCTTTGTTAAGTAATTCTATGTTGTTGTTTTTTAACATGTCTGGATTATATTTTTCAGATGAATAGTTATATGATCCCTCTATCTATTCTATTAATTTACCTTAGCAACAGTTGAACTTTTTTTTACTGAATGCTTAATAATACTAATAGTAATGCTTTACTTAATAGTACTTAATAGTAATGCTTTTTGTAGTACGTTTGATTCAGATATTTTTCTTAAATAAACACTTTTGTGATCAAGTATGGTAATGGATCGTTAATTTTTGAATTTCATTTACAAACGAAATTGTAAAATATGTATTTGTTTCCTGAAATATTTATTTAGTGAACACAATTAATTTTTGTAAAAATTATTATTTTAAAATATTTCATTTCACCATTTTGTTTATTTTTAAAGACTAAATAACGAAGATTTTAAGTTAAAATATCCTAATTAATGAATTAATTAAAATGGTTTAATTTAATCAATATTAAAAAAAAATTTACCCTTGAATAAGGGGTCGTTTTGTGTAAAGTTATTTAAATTTATGATGTTGATAGAAAAATATAATTGCACAATGTTGTAGAAAAAAGGTTCTTCATGATTTGTGTATCTTTTATTGTTTTACTGAGACACAAAAATGATTGTCTTTATTATTTTAAATTTAAATTTAAAATTAAAATTTAAATACTAAACCGTCTATTCTACAGTAGTTTTAAATTTTTTAATCATATTTTCCTAAAAATGCTATATATAAAACAAAAAAGTAATTGTTAACCAGCTCCATTTGGCCATACATATGTCCCTGAACGCATCGATTTTAGATTTATGTGAACCTATTTTGGGCTACAGTAATAATTTTTTCTAGAAATAGCCATGATTATCTTCTAATCTTCATAAATGGAATACTTATGTGTAAGGGTAATGGATAGTTACATCAAATACTTTTATTTCATAAACAACATTTAGAAACCTCTAACTTTCAACTATTTCTGAATTTTAAGTAGTATTTATTTTTAAATTAATTTTTAAACTTAGCGATACTTCACTTCCTTCAAATACTTACAAATCTTTTATCATAACAAATGTCGCCATGGTCGTATTTCTTGTTCTTGACGAGTAATTTCATAACACATTTCACTGTAAAAATGTGAGAGCTGTTGAAAATATGCATGTTTTGACAAGTTATACTTTTCACCAGAAACGTATTATGTTTATTCTAGTTATATTTTAACAAATATTCGATGATTTTATCTGACTATTCTGATCAAATCCAGCAGTTGACTAGTTTTGAAATAGCTCATACGCGCTTTAGTAGGAAATTGAACTAAAGAACCAAATAAAGAACATGCTGTTCCGAACCATTGATGGGAACTGGTAAAAAAAATCTATTTGGTTCTCATTCATTTTAATGATGTTTCGCAACAGATGCATATATTATTTCATATGTGTATTGAAACTTCCGGCCATTTTTAGAAAAATCCCATCCTTTGACGTCAGTAGGTCAGCTTCTTATCTATTAGAAAAACATATACGTTTTGCATTTCACGTTTAACACAACGTATCCATTGTATGCAACTATATTGTATGCATTTTCAGAAGCTTACTAAGAATTATGTTACTATGAATAGTCTGATATGTTTATAGTAATGTTTATTCTCAAATGGTAATGAAAAAGTAAGTATCAAATGTACTTTTTATTCAATGGAACTATTATATTCATTATTTCGAAATATATAATTTATACACTAAAATAAAATAATCTATAAAAATATGAATAGTTTTTTTTTTGCTTATTCAACTTATTCAAATCTATAGAAAAAATTATTCATTAAGGAGATGTTGATTTTTAATTAAATTTTAAAAAAATGATGGATAACTCGTTCAAAACTCTAAACAAAAAATTTAAACAGAATATAACGGGTCACATATAAGGGAAAAGTAAAACACTTCCTTATTTTGAGTAATAGTTACTTTTCTACAAGTTTAATACTTTTAAAGTGGGTCCAGCATAAAAAAAAGGAGGGTTGGGGACGCCCTGTCGGTAAAGGCGTTCGCCTTGCATGCGGAAGGTCCCAGGTTTAGGTCCGAGCATCGCCAAAATAACTGCCGACCTATAAACGGCCCGTGCAGCCAATAATGTCTGACGAATAATACCCCGTGTAAAAGGAGTGCACGTTAAATATGCTTCAAAGTCACAAAAAAGATATTCCAAATTAACACACACAGTCCGTACATAGAAGATGGTGGGCAAAAGTGCATTATTAATATTTACCTTCTCTTCTTCGTTTACTATCCCGAAAATTACCTAAAAAGACAAACAAATGAATCTTAATTACTTAAAAAACAGACATTTAACAAAATTTTATTTATAACTTCATTAAAAATTAGTTAGTATACAGATAATTCTAGTAAAAACATACCATATCTTATATTTCAAAGATGTACACTCTTAAAACAAACGAGCGGTTTTAACTCAGTCTGAGTTAATTTCCACTCCTTCCGTGCGAAAATGCACTTCCCTATAGGAGTGAATTCTCTTTTTCGAGTGGTAAAGAAATAAAAGAACACAATCTGTCTTACACTCTTAAAACGACGTTTAATCAGTCTGAGTTAATTCCATCTTCGTGCCGAAAATGCACTTCTCTATAGGAGTGAATTTCACTATTTTGTTTTAAGAGTGTATATTTTGTATTACCATGCATATTACTAGCACCAGCCAAACTAAAACGATACCTACATTACCTAACAATCGATATCCTATTAAAACTACCTCTATTAATTACTTATACAAAGATGTTTATTTTGTATTACCATGTTCGATATTACCAACACTAGCCAAACAAAAACGATGCCTACATTACCTAACAATCGATACCCTATTAAAACTACCTCTATTGATTACTTATACAAAGATGTTTATTTTGTATTACCATGTTCGATATTACCGACACCAGCCAAACAAAAACGATGCCTACATTACCTAACAATCGATACCCTATTAAAACTACCTCTATTAATTACTTATACAAAGATGTATATTTTGTATTACCATGTTCGATATTACCGACACCAGCCAAACAAAAACGATGCCTACATTACCTAACAATCGATACCCTATTAAAACTACCTATATTAATTACTTATACAACATACATTAAAAATACGTTTATTTGCTACTTCATTAAAACATTAATTAGTATGCAAACAATAATGGTAAAAACATACCATTATTTATATTTACTTGTTATTCCATGTGCGATGCCACCAACACGACCCAAACAAAAACGATACCTACATTACCTAACAATCGATACCCTATTAAAACTATCTTCCTCGTCAGCAGAACAATAAACCTTCTTCCGTGGCAAAAAAAATAAAGAAAACTAGAACAAAGCGGGACAAGGCAGCCCTAATGGAAGGCCACCTATTGAAGAGGCAACCTTAGCCATAGCTCATTAGGCAATCGTCCATGTACCAGAGACTCTAGATAGAGTTGGCAAACCTTAAGAAGGGGTCCTTTGTCAGTCACGTGACTTGGTATCAAGTCATGGAGTTGAGGCCAAATAAAATTATCTTAAGTCGACGTAATCAAAATGTTTTTACTTTGACACCTTCGTTCTCGCTCCCGTGATATTTCCAGGATGGTGTGTTCAGTAGTAAAGCGCCAAAAGGATTTAAACTAACTTAAATCCTCTAATTGAAACGTCAATGGTAAACTAATTGAAACGTCATTGTAAATCGCCAATAAGATTAAAACTAACTTAAATCCACCACAAAAAAAAAAAACAGTGGCTGGAGTTTCAAGTAGGTAACGCAGCAATAATATTTAAATAGGCACTTTTCTGACCGTTTTCTTAAAAATTATCAAATCTTTAAGAGGTTAAAATATTATAAAGTGGATGCAATCAGTTTAGCAATACGACATGCGTATCAAACATGTAAGTAGCGGACGAACAATAAAATTATTTTATCTTAGTTTTACTTTTCTGGAAATTTACTCAAAAGGTAAGTGATAAAGTGCAAAATGTCGTAACCTTTCCCGTCAAATTATTGCTTTGGCGAGATTTTTCTAGGTACTCTCCAAAGTGTATTTTTTTTTGCTATTAGATTAGCGGTCCATTATATTTTTGTCGTTGCTATATACTGGCCATTAGGGCCTGCACCCCCGAGGGACGGAGTAGGGAAGGAATTTAACGTCGGAATGAATTAGGGATGGCGATAAAGAAACAGCTGGGTATGTTTTATTTGAAAAGGGTTAATGAAAGTGTTATTATAATTTTGGACGTTCAATCTTGGACATTTGAAGATGACAATTTACTTTTTCATATTTTTTTTTGCAGTTAAAAAAAACAAATAATTAAATACAGTTTTGTGAAAGAAACATTAAAATAATTTAATAAAAAAAGTATTGTAATGGGCATGTTTCAACATTTTGTTAAAGAAAACGAAACAACAAATGAAATCGCAGTTTGAAGCGCGTGACGTCATAAAAAACCAATGAGCTTGTTTCAACACTTCGTCAAAGAAAACAAAACAATCAATGAAATAGCATTAGGGAGAAAGTGACATCATTAGAAATATTCACATAAAAAATATTGTTAAAGATGCAAATTAAGATACTTTTTTAAGGTTATTTTAAAGAGTATCCCTTTGAATTAACTTATTGTACCATTATAAATTTATTCAATATCATTTTTTAAAAAAACTGACTGGTTAGATTTTTTTGCGTTTTAATATTCAGTTACCAAGCCCGTGTAATCCTGTTCATCAGAAATTGAAATTACGTACGCTGTAAAAATATCGGTGAAACTCTACACCAAAAGTAGTGGCAACAAAGTCGCCACTGAAAGTGGTGTTAAGAAACAACATTAAATTGGTGTGATGAAACTCCAATTATTAAGTGGAGTATAGAGGTGGTAATGAAGTTCCCATTAAATTGTAATTACCTGATATTACTATTTAAGTAAAGAACATGTTATTCAGTTTTTGATTTTTTTAAATGTATAAAAGTATTCTAAAACATGTTACAAATATCGAATTTTTAACAACCCTTTGCAAATCCCGAACAAATTTTAACCTCGGACATTTTGCCCCGGAAAGCACTTCAAATCCCGGAAAGTATGGGCCAATTGACACATTTGTAGGTTTTTTCTGACACATTTATAAGAAATTAATTGGTGAATAATAGTAATTGCAGCATATGTTTAACCCTTTTCTAAAAATACACTTTAATCATAAATATAATTCCCACACATAAAAAAACACATCGAAAATATTAACTTCAAAAATTCAGAAACAAACTGTAAAACCATTGTTATTGCAGCTTAAAAATAGAATTCTATAACAATCTTAAAGTTTCTTTTGCAAAAAAAAAAAAAAAAATACGATTCCACAACAAACCATTATTTTTCTCTAGATTTGGACTCAAAGGATACAAGTATAGTTATACGCTGTCCTTCTGTCAATTTTATGAGAATAAAGTTGCGGGAAAAGTTTATTTTTGATAGTTTTTTAGAAACAAAAATAACGTACAACTGTATTCCGATGACAGCTTAGAGAGTTATGTAAAGAATAGTATGTAACAGTAAAGAGTTATGTAATAGTAAAAAAAGTTTAGCTCGCGAAACTAGAAACTTTTCACCATAATGGGTACTACCTATTATGCTTCTGGGAAATTAGTTATTTTCTTTAAAGGAATAAAATAAAAATTAACCTTTACCAAAAACATTCTTTATACGGAATGCATCCGGGCTTTTATAGAAAAAAAATAATCTGCATATTTCGAGGTCATTAACAACCTTTTATGTACTGAGGGAATGTTTAAGTGCAAAATAAGTATTTTTTAATTTTGATTCATAAGTTTTACAAGGTTGTTACTGAAAACTTAATCCTTGGATTCAAAAATACATTGAGTACCTCTAATGCATTAAAATTTTTTAGTTTAAATTGTTTTAATTTCAGTAAAAGTTAATTTTTTTCAATTAACATATTTTCCAATACCTTAAAAAATACGAGTTATACCGTACTATTAAAGCATATTTAACTTTGAATGACTTCTCAAAAACAAAGTTAACACTGATGATCGAAAATGTCACAATTAGAAACACTGATGTAAACGGATTCAAAATTGTTCAATTATTTTGAAATTTATCAAAATCCATTTACCATTATTCAACCATCTCAACAAACTAATGTAAAATGCATTTAATGTATTTTATTCACACTTTGTAAGCATACACAAATTCGTGTTCGAAATAAAACGCTTTCACTTTCGAATTAAATTTGCAAGCCAACTACGCCATTACAAATTCAAATGCATTCTTTTCCTTTGAAATAAAATTTCTTTGTTTACGGGTAAGCGAAAATGAAATCAAAACTGAATGGAACTTTTTGTCGAGATTTAAGTATGTGGATTTAACTATGGACTATTTGATGTTATTTAGGTTGGTTTGTCAACCTTGTAATTGACATGTTTGCGCAATATTATATATTTTTATATATTTAATACATTGGCTTGAAAGTTCTTACTTTTAGAATAGGTAATAATCTTAAAACAGAAGGGTTTGGACTGTGTGTTTTTCCTACCTGCATAAAACAGATAATTAAGCTTGTAAATACTTCAATATATTTGTAAGATTTGTTACATTGAATATTCAGTAAATACCGTCCAATGGAGTAACTTTGGCCCAAGCTAATATCTTCTCATTAAATACACAAAAATGGGATTGTCTTTTTTAGTTAGTGGCGTTGTCGTATGAGTAAAAAAATGTCCAAGAATAAAGTCAGTACTAGGGGGGTGTAGGTACATATATATTCCGGCTTGTGTGCTTGATCAGAGACCCGCTTATGAAGCCTTCGTTAAGTAAGACAGACACAGAAAGAATTTTTTACTGTCACAGAGAAAGGAATATACACCCAGGGCGAAGGCGGGAATCGAATCCGCACCCGTTACAGCGCGCAGACTGCTAGCGTAATGGTCCAAACCACTTGGTCATCCGGGCCCCTCAGTACTAGGATTCTATGCTTTGTTTCACTTAGGCCAAAGTTACCACATTCGACCGTGCTAAAAAAAATGTATAGCATGAAAGCTTTTTATTATAACAATCAAACATTCAATTCTAATCTCAAGTTATACATTAAAAAAATTATATAAAAAACAGAATAACTTTAACTTTTAACTTCTTCATTTACTATAAACTTTTAAAAATAAAGAAAAGGAGTTCCTTTACATGAAACCCCAAATATAAAACTCATGATTCATTTTTATAGTCATTCATAATTGGCTTAAACCACACGGTGTCAAAACAAACAGATTTAGTATTAAGGCAATACAAAGATCAGTTATTTTCAGATGCAAAAACAAATAATATTTTTAATAATTTATTTTTGGACCTTTACACTTTTATTATATTTCTTATTTTTAAAAAAAAAATCCATTTATGGTTTAAACATATATGCACCAAATTTGCAAATAGCAGAGCAATTACAATTGTTTTAAACTATCGATGCGCCTTTTCGAGTCCTTTTGCTTAAAAACCGCATTAGGTGCTTCTTGCAGAAGAAATGGAAATCTTTAAAGCACAACAAAAATCTACTTTTCTATTCGAATATGGAAATTAGAATATATTAAACGAAGCAAACGTAGCCATTTTGGAAAATCTCTGTCTCAAATAATTTTTTTTTACTATTTTGCCTATTTTATATATGTTTATTAAATGTATATATTAAAGATGTAGATGAACTTAAGTATGTATATTTAATTAAGTAAGTGTATTACAAAGAATAAGTTAGGATTTTGCTACATTTTTAAACAATTGAAATACATTTTCGATTCACAGATATTTGATTAACACACAGTTTTAACATCGAAAACTCATTTAAGATTTATTTAAAAAATAAAATATTTCTGGCTAATCCCATTATAATTGCAACTTTTAAAATTTAAAGGGAAAAAAAAGCGGAATAGCTGATCTACACTTAATAAAACCAAATAATAAAACGTGTTTTTATTTCATTTTATTTATTTTTAAAATTTAAAAAGCTTTTAAGCTCCTCTTAAATTGTGACTTACACTACAGTTACATGGAATTAGCCTTATGCTTTGTTTTAATCTAAATGACGACTCTCGATTAGTATTCCGTCTAAACTGCTTGAATAATTTAACCAATATAAAAATAGTATTTTTTTTTCAAATAATGTTAAACTTTCTAAGTTGCTTTAGAAATATATAAAATGTAAAAATATATAAATTGTACTATTTTTGAAATAATTTTAGAATTTCTAAGGTGCTTTAGAAATGTTTTCTATCCTTTTCTACACGACACGTTTAAATAAATTATATTAGAGTTATAAAAAAATACACCAGGAAAATTAATTAATTGCAGAGCCCCTAAACATTCCCCCCAAACAGAAACTTTTAAATCCCGGTTAAATATCTTAACTCAATTAATTCTTTGGAAATTTAATTTGCGCCAATAAAAAAATCCTTTAAAAGTGACACGAAAAAATACATTAAACTAAATTGATTCTCGTATGTTAAGTAGTTCAAATATTTGAAACTAAAAAACCCAAACACGTTTAGATGTAGTGATCACACTTGGAGAAGTTTATAAATAAATAGATAATTGAAAGACGAAGAAAAAATAAGTTTTACTTTAGCAATAGAACTAAATAGATTTTTAAGTTAAGCGATAAACATGCTTTCGCTTTAACCGTTCTTATCCACATACAGTCGAAAATATTGTATTTTGAACTAAACTTTAGGATATTTAGTTAAAGCGCTATTTTTTTGTATTTTATATAAAGTTTAAATATATAATTGTCAAATTGAAATACTTTTATGGATAAAAGTAATTGATACAAATTGAGAATAAACAAATTTCATAACAATTTACAGTAATAATTTTCTATGAAGACATTTTTTATCTATCTCACAATAAACAAAATGAAATGTTGAAATAAATTTTGGTTAACTATATGAAATATAATAATTGTTGTTTCAGCAGTTTCAGATTTTAACGTGCCAGACACTATTAAATAACTTATCATTTCTAATTATATGAATCTCGCAATGCACTTTTCTTAATTACTAGAACATTCGAAAGAAACACTGTCTTACAAGCTGATTAATGACTTAGTAATTAATGAGTTTTGTCTTCAAAATACATCAATTATGTATTCTAATACATTTGAAAAAATCAAAGCAATAAATTAATCCATAAATATCAGTAGTAAAATAAGATTCCAAATAAAACTCATAAACAGTAATAAAATATAATATAAATTTTCAAAATGTATTCATAACAAAATTTAAGAATTTGATATAAATGTACAAAATATAATATAATGCTGAAACATTATATTTCTATCTGTGAAGGTACTAAAAATGTTAATCTAACAATATCTCGTTTTACTAGTCAACGAAAAAAATCGACTGGTCAAGTTTGTCTAGTATTGGTGTTAATTATTAGTCAACATTTGCAGGGTAGATTAGTCATTGTTAATTAACCTTTGGTGTAAGATTTATTCTTCAAATTATATAAATAACAAAAAGTAACAATCTTTTCTCACCAATTTTGAGCAATTATTATATAATTTTAGTGGAAACAAATGCATATTTTAAATTTTAAATCAAAATGATTTTCATATTATCTCAAACTACATTATTCAAAACGTATTCTTTATATATGGATGCACTGATTTTTAAGACGCTACAGGCATTTGAATAACATTACAATTTCAATCAAATCCTTAAAACGGAGTTTAAACTTGCTTGTTACAAATTTATATTGCAAACTTTCTACTCTTCAAAAAGCTACATTTTACCTGAAAAATACATTTTCCTTTCATCAGCACTGTAATATAAAGATGTATTTTGCTTACCTTTCTTTGTGTTATTTACCTTCTTTTACATTCACAAAAACCAATACATATCAAACATCATCATGATTTTATTAAACTTCCATTCCCTCAAATAAAAACAAATGTAATCAACACACTAAGAAGCCAGACCCATGCTTTTCAATCGAGAAACCCGACACTGATCTAAAAGTATAGAATTACATATTACCATTCAAAATGACTTTCTTCTCAGGAAAACCATGCCGGCCATTGTATCCGCCTGATCACATTACAATCCGTTAAGGATGTTCCTCAGAGAAATAGGGGCGTAAGTCCAAAATATATAATATTTAATTTTTTACAGTTGAAGGTTAAGGAACCAGACACTTTGTGGTTTTTTTTTATCATTTGACAGTTTATAGCTTGAACCTTCGTCATATTTTTAATATCTATTGATTTTAATACATCTCCACGTAAGATTAAGCTTTTGTTTTGATGACGCATAGTTTCTTATTGATTATAATACTTAAATATGGAATTTATTGCTTAAATCTTTTAGTTCTTTTAATGTAATGTAAAAATGTGTTAATTTGTTAAGTATAATCAATGCATAAAAAATATTGGAACGATGAAATTTCCTCATCTGAAAATTAAGATTGGGGAAGTGTAAGGTTATCATCTATTTACAAACAGAAAACCTAGCATTGGTATATATATGACTCAACATTTCAAAGAACGCTTTTAAATAAAGAAGATAGTTGGTATAGCACTTCGAATAAAAAAAATACTCATACAAAAGTAGGACAACCCAGCCATAGGGTGAGCTTGTAAGTAAGTAAGTAACAACCGCTTCCACACAAAATTCATGTGTCTAAAAAAAAGAGTCCAGCACAATGCACAGTATTTTAATCTATTAAACTTTTAAAAGTTAAAATTAAAGTTGTGGGTGGAAATGGTGATTTAATTCCATTTAAATTACCTTCTTATTTTTTAAAATTATTATTATTAAATTTTGCAGCTTTTTTTATTTCTTCAAATTAAATTTTTTTGGAAGATTTTTTATGTCGTCTAGTTTTGATGAACTGAATTTGTTGACACACTTGTCTGTAGCATGTGTTGCTTGCTTAGGTTATGAAAGAGTTTGACGAATAGGCAGACAGACAAACAGACAGATGGACGGACATAGCCTTTATAAAAGCTTCCACTTTTTACATTTTAAATGGAGTGAGGAAGCTAAAACTAAGTTATTAAATTAAATAATCACCATGAACCTTGTTTATTGCTCAGCTTCTCAAGTAGAATCTGGTTTGTCTTGTTTGAAATATCCACAAAAGTCAATTTATTTAACGAAAATAAATCTTGAATGGCAAACTTATGCTATTTTGTAACGTAGGAAAACTTAATTTATACCATTTTTGATCTGAGGGTCAGACTTCTAATCAAAAAGTTTAGATAGCTGTGCTCTACAACGAAAAATCATAAAGAACTCTTGTCTTTTCAGTTCCGGAGGAACACTTTTACTTGTACCTGTCAAAAAGGACATTTTTTGTTATTTTTGGTTTGTGGTTTAGTCGACGAATAGAATAAGGCGAGGATAAAAATTGATGTGCAGTCGACTCGATTTAGTGTTTTATGAATAAAAGATGCAGGTGTTTGGTTAAAGGAGAAAAGACATTTTGAGCGGTAATATTTGCATTAAGTGTGTTACTTTTATCGCAAGGAATTTGTGATTGCATAACATTTGTGTTTTTAAGTAAATATATTTTATTGTAAATTTATTATTTGAAATCCCTTTTCTCTAAAAAATGCCAAGTATAAAATACATCAACAAATGGTTTTTATTTAGTTTTTGTACTAACATTATAACTAAGTATATTATTTTTGTTACAATCATGTATTTTTTATACACCATAACATTAAAACTCTGTTACAATTCAAACGGTTAAACTAGCCGACAAGTATAACGTTGTGATATCGATAATTGTTTAAAAAATATTTTTATGGTTGTGGATTATTTTCTAAGCTGAGTAAAATAGATTGTAATTAGTTTAGGATAATACATCAGCTTTAAAATCAATGTTCTAAATTTTTTTAGCATAAAATTCTATAAAAATAAATATGTAAAAGTACAATTTAAAACGTGTATCAATATAAATATTTTAAAACTAATTCTTAGTAATAAAATGTTACTTTCATAATCAATAGTCGTAAATTTTCCATATTATAAAGTAATTATGCTCATAAAATGACATTCCTAAAATTCAATACTTAAATACTCTACAAAACATATAAAACCATATCTAAAACTCACACGTACATTTTTAAACCCAAAAACGTTTTTCCTGCTTTACATTCTAAAACCACTCCCCATATTTTATCTCCAAGCCCCATCCAGACCGTTCTAAAAAATCTTTATAAAAAAACTCGCTTTTAACTTCTCAACTTTCCAATCGTTACCGCTAGCGCCACTGCAAGCGTAGCGGTACTGGTTTAACCTTCAAACATCGCCAAGAGAGGGATCGATTTGGCGGCCAGGAGGTCTTTTGGGCCGCTCAAGGGCAACCATCCGAATATCTGACCTTCTTGTAGACGTGGTATGGGGAGATGGGTGGGTACGGCAGTTGGTTGGTACATGTATTTTCCGGTTTGTGTGCTTGATCAGAGACCCGCTTATAAACCTTCGTCAAGTAAGACAGACAGAAATTCTACTGACACAGATAGATAAATTACACCCAGGGCGAAGGCGGGAATCAAACCCGTACCCGGTACAGTGCGCAACGTAATGGTCTGCTATCTTAACCACTAGGCCACCCGGGTACCGGGAGATGGGTGGGTAAGGTGGTCTAGGGTACGGTTCTGTATAATGGTTAGGTTAGTTTAAATTATCGTAGCACTACAGCTACACGATGGGTACTGGTGACGGGCGTCATAATTTAGAGTCTCAATCAAGTGACGAGCCGGCAATTAAGAAGGTACCCGACGCAACCGTTTAAGGCGACATCGTACGCAACGTTGGGACTTTAAAGCATATATAACGTGCATTCCCTCTACACGGGGTATTATTCGTCGGACAGTTTTGGCTGCAGCGGCCGTTTATATATCGCCAGTTATTTTGGCGAGGTTATGTCTAAAGTCACTTTATATTCGCTTTACTGAAATTGATAGAGTCGGGACAACTTTGGTTATGTAGCACCATGTAGGTCATTATTATAGTGAAGCATGGTGGGTTGGTTTTGACCTAGAGGGCTCCAAATTGCTTCGGGCTGGGAAAGAAAATGTTCACTAACTTGGTAAAACTTCTAGTTGTTTTACATCTTCTTTACTCATAAGAAAAAGTCGATGTGGAGTGACTCTAATTATGTCCTGTGAACTGACTTGCAGATAGTTTAAGTACGATTAAATAAATGAATCGTGTGTAGAGGAGATGGTACACATTTTATTTCGTCTCTGTTTCAAACGCCTGAAATCTGCGCCAATGAAGTACAGCAGTGCCCATATTATTATCGTATTACGAAAATCATTTTTCTCAGAAACTGTAGTTTTAGGTATACTACACCTTTATAAATACTATATGCTATATGCTTACGTTGTTTCTTTTTCAAATTGTAAATTTGTGTAAAGAACTACAATTTGACTCACAAAATTACAATTTCACAAATTGTAATTTTGTGTAAAGAAAAGAGATGTACCCCATAACTACAAATGAACACTCTAATCCTGCTGCTGCTAATTTACCAGAACTGCCATTTGTGGAGAGGATTGATATTACAAAGAAATATTCTGGATTGCCAGAAGAATCATTACCATTCATGTCATGGAACCATTGTAGCAAATCCCTCTCAATTTAGCACGTCTCACAATTAATTCCTGTAGTTCCGTAGACGTCAAGTCTGAACCATATATGACAGAATCTACTTTTAATACATTCTTAAAATTATTTTATCTAATTAAAGTTTTTAATTAATAAGTAGATCAATATTTAAAAAAAAACTATTTAGAATATATGTTTTGATTTGTTTAGTTATAATATCACCAAATTATTTTGATTCTTTTAATAAACATTACAATCACCTGAAAAGCTAAGAAATTTTTTTTGGCAGACATATAGTATAAAAATTTACAAAACACTTTTAAACTAATTCTTTCTCTTATGCTATTTATCCACTTTACTCTACCCATATTGATTATTACGAAAAAAAGCATATTTTTAGAAAATAATTTCATATAAAGCGCTCCCATGTAAAAAGCGTCTTTGTTATTCTTTGCAGCACGGTAGACTTCGATTTTCAAAGCAGAGGTAGTTTCTCAGAGTGCGAGATTCGGATTCTTCTTTTGCCCCCTTACCATGAAATTGATTTTCGTTATTGTTTATGGAGGTGGAAACGGTTTTTGCTTATTTTAGATGTCTTGTTTAGATATTGGAAAAATAATACAGATTTCCGCAATATTCTCCATGTCTCCATGGGGTTGACAAAACCGCAACTGTCCATCCCCTTACATTAAGTAACATCGATTTCAATGCTATAATTTAATTTTTTTTACAAATTTCGATTATTTATAGTGATTTAATTGTTATAATTCGAATGATCTGCTAAGTTTAAACCCAATGCGGGATCAATATTTAAAAAATATTTAGTTTCGTATCAATATTTTAATATATTTAGTTTCTGCCGCAACTTTTTCCATAGCCTTGGTTTAAGTAACATCGATTTCAATGCTACAAATTTTTTTTTACAAATTTCAATTATTTACATTGGTTTAAGAGCTACAATTTGAATGATAACCTAAGTTTAAACCCGATGCGGGATCACTATTTTAAAAATATTTCGTTTTGTTATATCGATCGTGATGTTTTTATTGATACTGAATAGTGTGTGTGTGTAGCGTCATGCCGACTTTATATTGATACAGACATCGACTGTTATCCTATTGCCACTGAAACAAGCATAAATTGTCAAATGGACAATCTGGTGCTAATGGCGTTAGTAAAATATATAATAATATTAAAAATTAAATATTTGCACCAGGTTGTAGGCGGGACTTTATTTATGATTAAACAACGTTAAGATTAGTGTTGGTTAGGGGATAACCAGTGGGTTGTCATCTATAAGATATTGATTGAATTTGATTAAATATTTTGTTTGTGTGGTTTTAAAACTTTGCCTATAGTTATATCAAGTGTTTCTGAAGTTAAAAAAAATATTCAACAACTGGTTTAAATGAAATAAATAATCAACACACGAAGTTATTGAATACTATCCGTAAAAAATAAGCATAATTATAAGCCAAAAAAAGAAGGGTATAAAATATTTTTTTATATATGATTTTTAATTACTTTTTGACGATAAAAGAAATTTAAACTTACTTTTCCTTCAGTGATACCTATCATTCTTCGAAACAATCTTAATTAATTTGGATAAGTGAAACTTTAAAAAAAAAGATTTTTTGGGGATACTTTCTAAGCACCAAACTAGTACAGAATTAACCATCGCTCAATCAATCAATCATTCTTAGAAAAAAATACGTGTTGCCATTCATGAAAGCCTAAAAAAGAGATTTAATCTAATTTATAGTTTAACTCAGCTTGGTTTATATTGATGGATTGCCGATTGAATTGCAGTGACGGTAAGGAATTAAAGTACAAAGTATTTTTCGTTAAGAGTTTGTAATGGTTTCTTTTTATCCAAAAGAAATATTTTAAGATACAAAGTTAACAATGTGATAAGATTCTTATTTATGCAACTCATAAAAAAACCTCTCAAACTCTTAAGCCGACCAACAAAATAGATTCTTTAATTTTTATATAGCAATGAACTATTTACGCTTTTCCATAAAATGTTTTCTTCATAGCAAATAATTATAAGATTGTTATGCAGAAAGTAATACAAATTAATACAAGTATTTAAAAAGTATTTATATTTCTGTTTTGTAGAATGAGTTTTGATTTCTTTAATTACATTGTTTTAGTTTCATTTATATAATTGTAATTATTTATTTTAGAATAAAATTTAAAATTCATTTTTTATGAAAGCATTTGATATGGAAGCATTTGTTAAAACGTAATTTTTAGTTTGATAATTATGACATTTTAGAATCGTAGTTTTTATCCTGTTATATACATTTGTATTGAATGGCAGCATAACGTCAAAAATTATACACCGAACAGTGGTTTTTTTAAGACCCGCTTCTTACTTATTTCGTTCAGTGCTTTAAAGTTAAGCTGTACTCTGGACAAAACTAGTATTTATGTGATACTCTAAAAATAATTTTAGGAAACAGTTTTTCCTTAACTGAAATATCCCTGATAATATATAGACCTCTTATTAGTGACACGTTTCCGAAAAAGTTTGGAAACGTTTTTTTTATTTTTAAAGTTAAAAAAACTGATTGCCTTTACGCAAGCGAAAATGATTCCATCCAATATATGTTAACAAGACCAGGAAGCTTAAAAGAAGACTCCATTTTGGCCCTTATTTCCTAGTGGTTAATACGTGTGCCTCGTGAACCTTCAGAGGAGTGAGGAGGATCGATATCATCTACTTCCTTTCATCATATAAATCGGATATAAACTGGAAAATAGAAGGTTTTTCTTAAACACAAAGATGGTTCTGAATATTCCAGAAAGAGGTTTTTTAAATATTCAAAGACATTTTTTTAAGAAAGTTACATGCACCGTAGCTGCACTCTACATTCAGAAACGTTTTGGAATATTTTTACATTGTAGGAAACAACATGAAATCCTATAGTAAAAGATAACTAAATAATATTAATACAGAATACCAAAATAAAACAATTTATTTCCTCTCTACGGAGCTCAAAACAGTCCAATTATTTCCCAAATAAAACCACCACGGGAAATCCATTTTCTGAAATGTCAAACGGTTCTCTTACCTTCCACTTCCTGTTAACATTAATGGCTGAAATCAAATACTCCGAAGTCAAAAGCAATCGGGGGAAAAAATGCGAAAGAAAAATAAATATGTAACAGGTATATCCGAATACCTAACAAGATCTTGATCGCGCATGCGCCGTAGTTGACATGTCACGAAGGCAGAACTGACAAGCTAAGAGTTTGGACATATATCTTGTTAAGCTCGTCTGGAGCTCGAAACGTTTCAACAAACCTTGCTGCTTTTTTATCATTCCAACGAATCGGTTTTTTAGCGTTTCTTTTTTAAAAGACCATTAGGGAAATTTCTTTTTATCGGTTATTTTTTTGTTGCCTTTCTTTACTTTACTGTGTCTATTCGCACGAAAGCGTCAGGTTTTTTTTGTTTTTCTTTTTTTTATTATCGATTGACACTTACTCTTAGCAGGATTTATGGGTGACATTGAAACATGGGTAGTTTTTAACTGAAGGGTGTAAGTTCAATTGAATAACTAAGAAATTGAGTTAGTTTTTTAAAGGGTATTAAAATCTTTTCTACCTTTTTTAAATGTAAAAAAAGAAAAATTGTCAGTGAAACAATGTTTTTATAAATTGTAATATAAGATATTTTTAGTATTACATTAAAGTTTTTCAATTAAACAAGTATAAGTACAAGAAAGTATTTGTGCAAAGTGAAAACAAAATTACTACTTTGAAGTGTAGTTGATATTTGAAGAGTTACAGCTGTTAAGTTATTTATAACATGCACTACCAAGTTTGATATCAAAATAAATATGCATATAAGTTACAAGAATCTTTTTATTGCAATGCGCTGCATCAAATTGATACACAAAACTCTACACATATTTCAAACCAAGTTATTTTTGAAAATTATATTTACACTTGCAATTTATTTAAATTGTAGTAGTAAAAGTGGATTTGTAGCGAACCAAAGAAAAATCTTTCAAATCATAGCTCAATACTTCTTATTTTAACTCCCAAAATATTTTAAGCCATATTTAAATTTACGTTGAATATTTCAGAAACATTTTATTACTTTACAACTGGTAGAATATCTGACAAACTATCATTTAAATAATATTTAAATCTGAATACAAGAATTTGCTTTGCCAAAATATGTCACCGCATTTTCCTGACGGAACCTTAAACGAATTGCAAAGCTATACCAAGCATATGAAAACCCTGGTATAGGAATTCACTCTCCATATTTTCATAATTTATTTTTTAAATGTATGGAATATATTTCTCTGAATTCAATCATTTTTATACCTATTCCAAATAAAAAAAATCAATATTGACTTTTTAAAATCTTTCTATCATCAGGTACATGTGACAAAAGTGGATTAACATTATTGCAACTGAATTGTTTGTCAAAGTTTAATTTTATATGCTTACGTTACAAACAATTTTTGTAAAATTGCAGCATGTCGTGAAAACATTAATTTGCTATAAAACAAAACATTAAAGCACTGTGATGTAAAAAGTAAACACAAAATGTGCTTTGATTTTACAGAAATTTTCACATTATACCAAACATACTCACAAAGTAACTGTACAAAAAGTTCAGTCTGGTATGTGTAATATAATGGTTCTGAAGGGGCAATAATATTCAATCCTAAAATTGAACACAACTTTGCTGTCAAACTTTTTTACTCCGACTTTCTGTTGATAGCTTACTTCTTTTTATAGTGAAAGCTTACACCATAAAACTTGAGGCAGCATTTGATGCCGCGAGATTTATTGTTTAATGTATACCAAACACTTTAAATTTAATAAAAACACTATTCTATAAAAAAAAATTATATTTACAATTAAAGGCTATCTGTCAAAAAGGACTCTATGCTAAAAAATTTTACATAATACTTTTTTTACTAGGGGAACACAGCATTTTATTCCTTTTAGCTTCCACACTACGTTTATAACGTAAAAAGTGGAAGGTTTTATAATCGTTCAGGTTTCCGTCTGTCGTCTGTCTGTCACCCACTTTCACAGAAAGAACCACAAGTCCCACAGACAAGTGGGATACGTCATTTT
The DNA here is from genome assembly GCA_019343175.1 of Oedothorax gibbosus. Lineage (NCBI taxonomy): Eukaryota > Metazoa > Arthropoda > Arachnida > Araneae > Linyphiidae > Oedothorax > Oedothorax gibbosus. Next base: position 581,063 of record JAFNEN010000151.1, read on the forward strand.
AAAGCAAAAAATCAGATTAGGCTACATTCCGAATTTCATTAAAAAATTTAAATTAGAAGTTTATTTAAAATTTAAATAACTAAATTTTTTTTATCTACATTGAAATAACATGCAAATTCTATTTTTATTCATATTTTCACTGTTGTCATCCACAAGTCCCACAGACAAGTGGGATACGTCATTTTGAAGCAAAAAATCAGATTAGGCTACATGCCAAATTTCATTAAAAAATTTAAACTAGAAGCTTATTTAAAATTTAAATAACTAAAAATTTAATCTACATTGAAATAACATGCAAATTCCATTTTTATTCAATATTTTCACTGTTGCCATTTCGTTAAACGTACGAGAAACTTTTGTTAAAATAAAAATACACTTTTGAAAAAATATTTATTTATGTGAATAATTCGGTTTGGATTGTTGTATTATCACAATAGAGTTCTTTTAATGGTTCTATATATATGTATGTAGAAAGATGCATAGAGAATTCTAACTTAACATAAAAAAAAATATGCTAAGTTTCGCTTTTATTTTTAAAGCATCAATTGTACAATTATAATTTTTTGAACTGTAAATTATTTAACAAATTATAAATAAGTGAATTTTCGAAAGAAATGTAAATGGTAAATTGTGGCGACAAAAATATATTATTAAAAAAGATTCATCATTATTCTTCGAACTTCAAACAAATTTAGCAAACGATAAAGTCTAATATTAAATCTGAGAAGTAATTAATGAATAGTTAATTTTTGCGTTTAAAAGTTTGAATTACAAATAGCTAAAGGCCCTGTTTTTTATTAGAATTAAATCACATTTGCCATTCGCAAACAATCGCTCGAGAAAAATTTAATCTTTTAGACAATAAATTAAAATAAATTTATTTTTGCAACATCGATCAGTTTGAAATGACGTCAAATATATTTCATAACGGAATCCTTGTATGGTGATTGAAATGTTTCAATTCTATTAAAACGAGGAATTGACATATTTATTCTTAAAATATAAATTAATTTTTGCAAACGATAAGTATAATTATTGAATTTTTCGAAATAAAATAAATGAAACTAGCCAAATTTTAGCTTGTAATGTTAATATAGAATTAATGTTGTGTTTGGCGCGTTTTTTTCCTGTTTAAACACAAATATGTTGAAGCGAGTTAAGTGACAGATTCTGTTACAAACCTACTTGTTTTATAACAGAAAATACCAATACTTATAATTTTTTCAAACCAGGTTTACGATGTGTTGTTTTTATTCCTTATCCAATATTGTATGTTTCAACAAAAATTCTGCAGGAAAATAAAATTGATCACTAACTCTTTCTCTAGTGTCGGGGGTATTGGTAAAATCTCAGTTGACACTTAAAACTTTTTGGATGAAATAGACATTTTATGCGATTCAGAAATAGAAGTCGAAATAAATAAATGGTACTTCTTGCAATGGCAGTTAAAATGACATTTCCACAGAAGAACTTCTAGCCGAAGTGATAAATAAAACATTTCGACTACAGACTCGTCTAACCTTTTAGCAGTAACATAAAACAGTTTAGCCCCAGCCATTTGCTGAAAGTGTTGGCATGTTGGACAATGAATTGCAAATTTCTAAAGTTTAAAGTTTTTTTTTCCCTCACAATTTTTTCTGTCGTCGTTAACCCTAAAAGGTAGTAAGTTTTTTTTTTCAAATTAAAAAAGTTTCAACAAGTGTTTAAGTGTTAAATATTAACAGGTATAAAAAATGTTTTTTTTACTCCTTTGAAATCAATTTTTGATAACAAAAAAATATAAAAATTGAATTGTAATTTAAATATCTGTCCAGTCTAAAATTTACTCATTCTTTATGATTTTTTATATAATTTCTGTAAATTATAGTGTTTATATGTTTATTTACTAAAATAAACAATATTTAATTTAAAGCTATTTTTTAGTTCACTAACTGTGAAAACACTGTCAAAATGTTTTGTTTATTCCAAAACTTTTTTTGCTGCATTTATATAGTATAGTTATAACCAGTAATTATTTAAAAAAACATTTTACATTACGAAATACATTGTGAAAATTTACTGTATTAATTATATTTTAATGTAATCGTTCAAAAACAGTTTTGTTCCTTATTTAAAAAATTTCAGGTAGCTAATACCTGTTTTTTAGCCATTTTGAGTATACATTGCACCTTTATATATATTTTCTTTCCAAGACATCAACACAAACTTAAAAAAACTCTTTATGTTTATTTTAGAAAGTAAATTATTTTAACAAAAATCATTAATGCATATAATTTTTGTTGAAATGGCTAATATTATGTCTACTTTCCCTTTTTCCTATGTGTCATTCTATTAAACACAGATATTTATTATTACACCTACTATAAAAAGTATTTTAAAACTTCTTTTATGATAAAAGCAAATTTAAAGTTTAACTTTGATTTCCTAATGCTTTCTATATTTATTAATCAAAATAAGAATATTTCTGATTATTAACTATAAAAATTGTTTTCAATTAAAAAATTATGAAAACAATTTTTATCATTACGCAATATTTATTTAGCAGCACAATAAAACTAAAAATATTTTAAATTTGAAAAGCAAATATTAATGTAAATTACTTTTAGTTTTGAAAATGCAAAAACCGAACACTATTTTTCTATTTGCAAAAATTACTTAATATTTTATTTCCTTCACATAAAATATATTTCTATTCATAAAACATTGAAAGTAATTGATTAAAAATTGAAAGTAATGTTTTCAAACATAATTCTCTGGGTGTGTTTGATATACTTTTGATTCATATTTAAAAACTAATTAATCTCATAATAGATGCTTATGCAGAATAAAGGAGATTTAGGTGAAACCAAATTTCAGTTTGTTTTGCTGAAAATCAAGAATCCCTTGAGTTTAGAAACAATTCAAGGGATTTACAATAAATGTTTTAACAAAATTTCGAAATTATCAACATTCGACGCAAAATATGACTTTAATCTAATAATATAATGAAAATTATATTATTAGATTAAAGTTTCTTTTTTACCAAAAGCAATCCCCGTTATTTTTCAATCATTTTCCTAAATACATGTTACTATTTCCAACTTTCACTTTATTATTTTTATCTGGCATAAACTCCTCTAAAGCAAGAATTTTTCTGTAAAAGTTTGACAAAGCTGTAAACAGCGCATCATGAAATATCTCCGGTACTTATATCCCTGTATTTTAAAAACTATTATTTACAGGGCAAAAGTAAAAAAAAGTAAAAGTTGTAGAAAGTTATGTATCGTATACCTTAAAAATAAAAAAAATAGATTTATGAACATATTGTTATTTATAAGTAAAATATCGAAAAATGACCAAAATGATGAATAAGATGAAAGTACAATTAATTCTACCTTCATCATAGTCATCATTAGAGTCATTTTTCCATATTTTCATTTGATATTCGATATTTCATTATATGTTTACTATGCATTGACAATAAACTTTTATCCATATAAAGAAAGCATCTTTTCATAAATCCATATGACTAAAGTAGAATTAAATTATGTAAGCTTTAATTATTAACAACGTCATGATTTTGTGTGCCTTAGAAGTGTATGACACTCCATAGTATATGAATGAATTTTTCGTTAACAATATTAAAAAAATATTTTTTGCAATAGGAGAGTCAGGATAAAAACTTGTTATGAAGTATTCATGAAAAAATTTAAATTTTCTAAGCCCTCAAACGAATCAGAACAATAAGGTAAAGACATTATTAATGAACTTTTTTTCTGTACAACGTTTTGTTTCTCCAAAAAAAAATCTGTGTCGCAAAGTAACTTAGGGTAAAATTTGATACTTATGGGTTTCTAAATCTAAAAAGGTATATAACTTCAGACAATTTTTTTTTATTATATGGGCACAAAAATACGTTCTTTAAACTAAAACTGAAATTATCGTTCACATGAAAATAAAAAAATAAGAATAATAAGAATATAATTGTGTATATTTTTTACACAAAATAAAAATTTAGTTCCGGTTATATTAACATTCAAAAATCCGGCAAGGCATACAAGTTTGGAATGAAACTTTAAGAAGGTAACAAAACTACACAAATTTATCGGCTGTGAAAATTGTGCCATCTATTTGGATATAACCTTTTCGGCCAGTAGGTATGTTTACGCTATCAAAACAAAGTGAATGGAGGCTTTATGCGTCAGTGAACAATTCCTAATTTTAAAATACACTTAACTAAAAATTACTCAAAATTCTAATACCATTTTTGTTAAGCTAACACAGTTCTGTTTTTTATTTCTAAACTTTAAGGTTTTTTTATGGATTTCGTAACCTTTTCAAAAGCACTTTCTGCACTGTAGTTGCAAACTTTTTTTTGGTAAATAAATCGCGAATTCAAATAAAGATGCAGTTTTACAATTTTATTTTGTTTATTAAGTTGACATAATTCCGAAAGAGTATATTTGTGTAGGAGGTTGCGGATAGTATTAAAAGTAAAGGTCTGTTCGTTAAATTTGTAATTAAATATTTCGACTACAATATTTAGAGTAAGTTAAAGACTAGAATAATATTTATATTTAACCATATTTCTACTTGTATTCTTAAGTATGAAGATTATTTTAACGGAAGGGATATGTTTTGGGTTTTGGTAAATTGAGCAATGGATGTTGTTGACATATGGACTGAATTCTCATGTTATATTATTTATTTCGTTACGAGTAACTTTGGTCCAAGCATGAAATACATAAGAAACATACTTTTTAACATCCATAAAGGCTGTGTTACCGAATTAAATATTAATATTAAATGTTTAAACATAAAATATAACAAAGTTATATGACACATAGTTATTAAAAATGGTATATAACTTAACATTTACATTACAATACATCGTAAAATGACATTACAATATGAATACCAGTATTGATTTTCGCTTAAAAGAAAAGTAAACTTCTATTTTAATAAGTGAAAAAGAACTTATTTTTAGAAGCAAGATTTAATAACAAACATCTTTATAAAAAACAAACGATTTTATTATAAAAGGAAAAAAAATAATATATTCGTAATTAGGAATTTTTAAATTGTATATTTCGACATTTGAGATTGTAAGTGTTGTATACGTATCTTTGATTTTATCTTTATCTTTTTAATGTTTAAAATCGTTTAATTAAAAAAATAATCTCAAAAATGGGTAATCATAAAAGTAAGACTTCTTCAAAAATAGTTATACAGAATTACACTTTTACATACATTTTTTAAAGTGCAAAGTTCCATAAAGAAATCCTTACATCATGGACCAAAATTACCCGCATTCATCGGCAAAAGTTTCCCAAAGACCAATATTTAAATATAGCATAAAAATATATAACTTGGAATAAAACTAATGCTGTAATATTCATCCCCATAAATAAAATAATAGAATAGAGTGTTTTTATTTAGGTATTTTCAATAATTTTTTACGTGTTACAGACAAAAGTTGGACGAAATAGATTGTTGTCATTAAATGCTCGTAAGAAGGAAAAAGTCGTTGTAGTATTGTCAGAATTAGAATAAGATTTTTTTTACATGAAATGAAAGGCAATTTTTCCACCTCTCAAAAAATGTTTAAAAAAATAAGATGGGATCATTTTATGAAGAGAAATTAAGAAGCAAATCTTTTTCTGACGAGTGGACTAAAGTTACCCTCCATGGTCAAAGATACTCGCTTCGATGGTTCTAAAAAAACTAAAATATCCTACTTCTTTTCCCCTGCTATTTTAATGTGTACATCAATTCTTATAACAAAAAAGTGAAAATTTGATACCTGACGTTTTAAACAAAAAAATGAACTTTTAACATTGGTCAATTACAACGGAAACTGTAATGGAACGACGACCATTAGAATATAATAACGGAGAGACAGAAAGCATAAAAGATGCGGTTTTTAGTACTTTCAAATTAAAAAACGGAAAGTAGACAAAAACTCGAGTAATTTTGGTTTTAAATAACGCAAAACTCTAAAATAATTGGCAAACATTTTATACAGGTTCTGCAGATCTTACATTTCCAACCCAAACTTGGTCAGAATCCGTTACCTAAAATTTTTCTCAAACACTACACTTTGTTTGTTTATGCCCATACGTGCCCTGAGTACTTTAGGCATCATTTTCCTTTCGAAATTTAACTTATTGACTTCCAAAAACCTTCGCGAATAGCAGCCCTTTTCTACGTCCCCAGCAGGGATTTCCGCTTCCACTATAATCCCCACGTAAATTTTTATCCCTAGCATTTTTCCCTGGATGGCGGGCATGCTTCTCTATTGAAATGGGCCACAATCAAAATGCCGCGTCTCAACGTGGAAAATTCTTTTCTTTTTTGAGGAAGGGATGTATAAAATTGGATTTTTTGGGGGCATTTTTATTTGTATGTGTTATGAAAGTTTTAAAGCAAAAGTGAATTAAGTATGCTGCTGTCTAGATTCATAACCAGATGACCTAGTTCTAGGGTGCTGTTTTGTGGCACGGAATTATGTGGGTTTGAATCGCTGTTATTATATGGATGCTAGTAGACGCCTGGAATCGACTAAGCAGTAAATTTTAGACTTTCTTCATTTCATCTACCCTATTCATTCATTCTAGTTGGACAACATATATCGTCAGAAAACAGTAAAAAAAATGTGGTTATTGTTTTGGTCTGTAATAGTTCCGAAACTTCATAGGTTTTAAATAGTTTGGCTATGCTAAATCATTGTTCTTATAAAGCTGTAAATCGTCAATAGTTACTACAATTAACAATAAACTTATTAGTTATTGCTAGTATATAAGATTTATGCAATTTCAAAAGTTCTCTAATTTTAATAATCCCTTTCTTTGAAAAACTATTATAATTAAACCAAGACTAAGAGATGATACTTTAAACATAACTTTTAAAAACGTATCGGCTTTACGTTTTTAAGATATGCTATTTTAAGGTTACTTACCACGCCAGAACAGAGGATTTTAAGCTTTGAAGTGCGTTGAACATTTCATTTGAAAAGTCACGAAGTTCATATTTTAATAACATTTTCGTAAAAAAATACCTATGTTGATTGAAAAACTTACTTTTTATTAAAACGTCACCATATCTCAGCCCGCGTCTAAATTTCCATTGATCCTGGAGCCGGTCATTCGAAATGCACTAGGGCTCACGTTTGCTCACCAAGCCCCGGACAGTCATTGTAGTTTATGGAGCACTTTATTCCTTGATTCTAACTTTATGGCCTGAGAAAGTGTCGCCTAGTGGGCTTTGGAAGCTAAAGCATTGTCACCAAGGTACATCACCTAAGAAAATATTTTCAACAAGTGACCACCTCAATGACATTGTCACATTACAACAGCACAATCGTCAACACTAACACGGTATTGACTTATGAGTAAAAATTAGTTGAGTATAATTTAGTAGTAGTTATAGTAATCTACGGCACGCAATAATGACCAAACTTTTTTTAATCTTAAACTAAGAAGACTATAAACAACTATAAGAAAACAAGAGTCACAACTATATCAAGTAACACTAAACTAAGAGTCACAACTATTATGAGTAACACTAAACTAAGAAGTTTTATAAATACATTGCAATGAACCTTTACACTTTGTGACTACATTTCAAAACTCACAACCATTTTACAACTGTTTAAAAGACGTCTTGTTCTATACGTTAACCTGTTCGTTTTACGGATAAATACGACTTTCGTCACTTTTACTCCAAAACCTTTCTTATTCCAAAATGTGAAAGCATCTTTCTCGGGCTTAGTCTAATATTTTTGGAAAGTTTTTTGAAATGGGGGAAATAGTTATCGTGATGGGTTGATAGGTTCTTATCGCGCAAAGTAGTGCTTAAGGCTCTCGCAAACACGAACGTCGAGGCATGGGAACAGGTGATCTTAGAACGTTTCTCTTTCGATGTAAAATTGCTTTTTGTTGCGAGTTTAGGAAAAAATAAGGGTTGTAGGAAAATAAGATGTTGGTGATCGTTATGTTTATATACGTTGTTGAATTTTTAAAAAAGACAAATTGAATGTTTCAGTGTTGTCAGGTTTTGAATTTTGAATGTTTTTTCTAACAGTCAAACTTTAGACGAAGGACAATGTGGGTAAAAATCAAAGGATTATTTTTTTTTTATTTCGCATAATTTTTTTTGTTTTTCCGTCTAGTTATGCAATTTTAATAAGTGTATTGTTTTTTGTTATAAGAATTTAATAACGTTGATGAGGAATCTTGTGGTTTATAAAACTTATATAAAATGGCTTTGTTACCTTGTTTTTAACAAAGTTGAAGTAGAATTTATTTTTGTCAATTTAAAATTTTAAATCATAAAATTTTATATTTTTTTTATAATAGTCAACTAATAGTTTTGCCTAAAAATTCATATTCATTCAAAAAATTCAATTCATAAAACGTTATTGTTAAAATATTTAGTAAACTGACTACCATAAATAAAGCATCTGTAACTGCAGAATCAGTCAAACATCTTTCTGGAACTTCTTTCCACGATTTCAGGTGACCAAAGGTTTCAACATTTGATAATGATAAAAAATTCTTTACAAAAAATTACTGTTTTTAGAAAAAACTTTTATTGCCTCCATTTTTTTACAAACAAAAAAATATTGTTAAAATATATGAAATTCACTATTCTGAAGCCTGTTTCCGTTACATTTAAAAAATTTAATTCAACAACATTCTAACAGTTCCTGAAAATTATCTTACTTCTTAAGCAAGATTAATCGTTGCAGAAGTAAAATTATGTGCTTTCGTACACTGTCTTTCTCTGAGGTTTATCTGATATTCTATAACTTAGTTTAACTATAAATTTTTAAAATAATGCAAATTTTTGTTGGTATTTCATTTATTCCATTTAGCTAAGTTGAAAACGTTCGTAAGGGAAACGTTTGTCCAAAATTTAATAGTCGGATTATAATATTACTAAGTAAGAAACCAACTTTACACTGTAAATATTTCTTTGACGGAACAAATGATTTTACTTAGTTCATTTGTGCAGCTACAATCTCATATCTCCCAATTCAAAACTTCACCTAACATCCCAATTCCCTTTTATGACGCTGAACCCCCATTTCTCAACTACGCTGCCAGTACTAAAAACTGGAGCCATAAAACTCGGAAAAACCTCGTTGCCCAAACTTGCTTTGTGGGGTCCGCTATCTGTACGTATTAACCAGCTTAAGGGAAAGGATCCCTAGAGGGAAAGGAAAACAAACCTCTGACATATTCCCTTTTTCTTATACTTTTTAGGAGGAATTTTAAAAGGTCTTTAAATGTTTTTACTGCCGCAGTAAAAATGAATTTGTGGAAAAGTTATTTTTTCCAAGAACAGCTATTTATGTTCTTTTGAAATTAAGTGTTTATATTTTTGAATTTGTATTTGTTATTTTGGTATTGCCGAAAGTAATTGTTTTATACCTAATTGTGCTTCATCAAAACCCTTGTTACTACATTTGAACGTAAAAGATGCTTAAAAACTCTTTTTAGACCTAGTATTGTTGGATAGGTATTTTTCAATTTTAAAACTAAGTACAATAAAATGCCTTTTGGGGTACACTATGAAACTAATTAGCCAATCTTCGTTGGATTTTAGCTACTAGATTTAAGAAATATTTTAAACCGTCAACCGAATTGTGTTTTGTTAGGAAAATAATCAATGAAAGGCATGATATTTTATGTCGATTCGGCTATTGATGAGTTACTACTTTTTTAATTATATATTTTGCTTAAAGATGATAGCTGTCCACTTTAGTTCAACAGGCAACAGTCTTCAAAATAGTGAATTTAATACATTTTTACATGCTTTGTTTTGATTATAAAGCCAAATAAATGGTGGTACAACAAAAGTTCGTGCTATGAACAGTTATTACTCTTGTGAATCAGCCCGTTTTTTTGTGCAAAACAGGTGAATATTAGTTGACTAATATTTCTTTAACGTCTCTAAAACAGTAAATCCCGAGGGTTGTCAAGGGAGCAAAGGATGAATTTACGATTTTGAAGAGTGCTGTTCCGTGGAATTAACTCGCAGAACGGGCACCGTTTATGTTGTATCCAGATATGAATTCATTAAATAGAGTGGACATAAAAATGAACGCCATTAAAAAACGAGGTGTATTCCCTAAAGATACTTGTTTTGGTTTGATTATCATTAAGATATCCAGACCACCATTGAAATACTCATTCACTATTTGGATGGATATAGTAAAGTACTTTAGTATTATGTCTTTATGCGTAAAAATGAATGGTATATAACTTTTTTTGGCTCAAAAGGTTAAACCTATTATCTACTAAGATCTTTAAAGAATTGCACTTAAGGTTATCCTTTGAGTGACAAGAAAAAATGATAATACCCAACATTAAGATCAAATCGTAAATCAAAATAAGCATTCTTGGATTTAAAATTTAAAGCGTCTTCTTAAAAATTATTTTGACTAGCACTAAATAATAAAATAATTGTGGTTTTCATTGGAAGAAAGATTTACATTTGCATTTTTATATAATTTTGTTTAAAAAACACTTTCTTATAAAGTATGTTTTTTTAACAAATGGACGACTGTATAAATAAGCTTTAAATGTTGTTTTTGTGTAGCTAACATCATAACAGCATAATTGGAGAATTTTAAAGTGTAAAACCCAAAGCTCTCAAATATCAATTTTACTGATTTAATTTCTACAAACCACAGTATTACCACACTTATACACACTTTTAGAATGTTAGTTTGTATACTAAAACGAATTTTACGCTTTCACTTGTTCGATCAAGCATTTCTACAGAATTTTTACTGCGACACTATCTTGCTCAAATAAATCTTGCTTACCAAAATCTAAACAACATATGTATTAAAACCAACCACCACAAAATACAAACTTTCTACGATAATCTTATCAAGATTTTGAACCGGAAACTACTCAATTAACTTACTAATTTAACGGCGGCTGAACACGTAAATATATTCATGCACACAAACTCCGCTATTACCGTGAGAAAGTTCTATGAAGCATTTGAGAAGATGGGTTGGCCCACCGCATGAAATAATGGCGAACTATGAATAATGGTGAGTTAATGAGAAAATTACCCAGCCAAAGGAATTACAAAGTTGGCGATTGATGGGCGTTAAGTAAAGTCCGGAGTTTGGCTTGGGTCTTGTAAAATGGCGTCGATTTAGGTATTTATTTTACCTTTTAGGTAATTTTGTAACTTCCATCGACCTGATTCAAGTAGACCAATTGAAGAGCTTAGTGGAAAAACGTGTTAAGTGACAAAAACAGGAAAACGAGCTATAAAGTTTTTAGTTTGCATTTAAATCCATTAAAAACTGTACTTGCAAAAGGTAAAAAATTTACTTAATTTTAAGTTTATGGAAAAAGGGGAAACTTGTTATCGTTAAAGAAGTTAGTATTATGTTCATCGACACAAAAATCTTAATTTTTTCAAAAGTGTCACTTAGCACGTTCTTCCACTAAGCTCTTCAATTATCTAAGTAAAGATAAATTTGTTTGGATAGATCCAACATGAAACGCTAAACTGAGGTGAAAGGATCTTAGGTTTAGAACTTAATGAAGTTCTTTGACGAAAACTCTATCATGTTAACCAACAATATATTTGACAGTAATTTACAATCTTATTTTTATCTCAAAATAATTGCTTCCGTTGTCAGGTAAACTGCAGTATCTCGACTAACTACTTGAACCATTGTTGCAAACACACAATAATTCTTACCTAAAAGGAAGTGTAGGGAAATACTGAATGTTTTTGAGCAAAATGTATCAATTCTTTGTTGTGGTTACTGCATTTTACCCATAGATATCATAGTTGAAGAATTAGATTGGCAGATCACGTGACCTACAATGCGAACGACGGGACGCGCATGGAAACCAGAATAAGAGGGCAATGAGGCCAGTGTTGTCACCGGTTTTAGGAGAAAAACACTACGAAAAAATACCATTTAATTCTAAAATTACAAAACAATACCATAAAAGTTTTAGCTGCATTTTGGAATCTTTTTAGTGACTTTAAAAAACGTGAAACGCTTTGCTAGTATTTTTATGGTATGTTTTTATAATTTTAGAATTAAATGGTATTTTTTCGTAGTGTTTTTCTCCTAAAACTGGTGGCAACACTGGCCCCATTGCCCTCTTATTCTGGCCTCCATACGCGTCCCGTCGTTAGCATTAGAGGTCACGTGATCTGCCAAACTAATACTTTAACTACGATATCTATGATTTTACCTAAGTGTCTGAGCTTGTTAAACATTCCACATGGTAGCGTACAAATAGAAAAAAAATTAGTTTTTAATTTGAAAGTCGGACTCATTGATTAGAAATTTTCTGACAATAGTTAATTGTACGAGTCAAGTTTTTTTCACACTATTTCTAAATAATAAGACACAAAAAAAACGAATTTCGCCGTTCTTTTACTTTCAATTTAAATTTTAGTTTTATAAAACAGTATTATAAAAAAACACTAAGTTTTATTTAAAAGATTACAATCTCTATTTCACCCGATCTGACCTCTTTCAATCCCTAATATAACATATGTTATGCCCTTCACTAAACATCTGGAACTCATGCGACATTACATCCATCTTACTTGTATTGCACTTATTCTGTGATAATGAACACTTGCATTGTCATTAGGCGAGCTATTGAAAACACATTAAAACATCGAAAAATCATCACATCAAAAGCGAATTAAGGGGCTGTTTTTGTGTTGTAATGTTTGATGTTTGGTAATTTGTGGTGATTTTTTTTCTCTTGGTGGTTAAGAGTGTTGGTAGATTTTTTTTTGCTTGAAGATAGATTAAAGGTTTGTTTACACGAAAGACGGCAGGAAGTCATACTCTTTTAAGGATAACGGAAATAATTGAGAAAACAGTAACAAAAAAAGTCTTTAAGCATTTACATGCACAATTTATACACCGAAAGATATTAATTAGGTCAGATATCCTTAGTTTTCTATATTAGCTTGTTTTAGATGACGTAGGCCCTTAGCTTTCATTCCTGCATTTATGTGATTTATGATCTGCTTGGTGATCTATTTCAACGTGACATGAATTAACCAATGGAGGCCCGAGGAAGAATTTATATTTATTGACATATGTTGCCACTCAATACCTGAAACATACCCATTATGCTACTGGGTAATTCCATGAAAAATTATCCTGTCTGTAGTGTAAGTCACGTTTGTAAAAAGTGATTATCACTGCAACTTTTAACATTAAATTTAAATTTGATAAGGTCTACACATTATAACTAATATGTATGTACTTATTTTGATTTATTTTTTAAATTAAAAGATTAATCTACTCTTAAATCGTGACTTACACTACAGTTACATGGAATTAACCTACTTAATTTCCAGCAGATTAATTTTAAAGTATTTTCAGATTGTTAAGTTTGATTTGAAGCAAAGTGAGGATACTCAATTCAATTTAATTTTTAGCTCTTCATTTAATATTTGACAATTTTATTGCTACTTCAAGAACCTAAGAAATAAGACTAAGAATAAGACTTAAGACTAAGACTTTTCAAGACTTAAGGAATATAATCTACCATAATAAATAATAATAATTACACGACTATAATGAAAAATGCTGTAATATGAATTAATATTAATTATATAAACTATTTAAAATTCCAGTAAGGGCCAATTGAAGCTAAATGAGTTTTAAAATTATGTATTTCAACGAAATAAATAGCATTAAAGCCCTGATATGTCAGAAATAGTTAGTGGTATATATTTATAAATTCATATTTACGAAATGTTTTTAAAATAAATATAAAATTTAAAATGCATAAAAAGATATTTTTGTATTAACATACACATTGTAACCGTTTATAATAAAAAATACAATAAGAAACTTTTAAATCATTGCCAACTATGTAGTAACTGGTATGAAAAAATACACAACTAATATATTTCTCTCATCAAAAAAAAAAAAAATCATATAAATATACCCCAGACATTTATCGATCTAAAAAAGGCATCCCACTTGCTAAACTATATCGTTTCTTGTCGGTTAGGTTTTAAACCCTTACAGGATTAAGTGTTCATTATGGGGCAATTTGTCTCTTAGAATCCACTTTGAAACTGGATTGGGGAGGATTAAATGCTTCGAAGTTGTAGTGTTTTTGTTGCTTTTTTAGTTTCTCCTATACTGTCTACGTAATTGCTGCTTTTTAAGATAAGTGGTGAACCTAAGAGATGAAATCTGTCGTTTTTAAGAAGATGGTCCCAGTGGGTTTCTTTTTTGTTTAGTTTTGTTGTGGATTGGTATGGCTGAAAATCAGTAGAAAACAAGATTGATGTTCATTTTAATTACATTGTAAACGTGCCTTTTAGTGTTAAGGTACAGAATAATAATGTTGATTTTTGTAAATTGAAAATTTAGTGTAATTGATATTAATATTAGTAATTAATATTTCGTTAATTTATTTAATTAAACCAAACATTAACCAAATATCACATACCACTGGAAAAAAGTATTTTTCTAAATTGAAGCTTTGATAAGATGAATATAATGCTGTAGTTATGACTTTAATATATTCAACCCATCAGATTGATTTCCTTTTAGATGTAGGAAGTACCTTAATAATAATTATAACCATCAAAAATGTCTATAAAAAAATCTCAATGTGGCGGTTTTCTCAAAATGTCTCAAAAACTTCTGTATATTGTGTGTATTCCTTTTGACTGTGTGCATATTTTTACAAATAATGTACCATCAAATTAAATAGACATGTCTGGTAAGGCTAGTTATTAGAAACTAATTCATTTGTATTCGTAAAATATTATAATTACTTAAAAACATTTAGAAATTTTTATATAAATATATTTTACCTACTTTACAACGGAAGATGTCAAAGCTATTTTATTTTAAAAGATATGAGCCAATTCATAAAAGGGTTAAGCTGAAAAATTTAATTTTGTGCTCTTAAAATATACATATATGTTTCAAAATTAATACAGCAGTAAAAAATGTTAACAGATATATTGAAGTAAATTGCATATGTAAATTTCAGAAAAAATTCATGAGAAAAACTCGATGTTGTTCTATTTGTTTAATCTTTCAATTATTAAATGGAGATAATTAAATATAAATGTAAATGATGTCAACATTAATTATGATAGAGTGCTGTTGTTAAAATGTATGTTTTAGTACATTAATTAAGTAATGTAGGAGGAGTAGCCTTGAAAATATATCGGCATATGAAATAAGGTTAGATAATACTGTTAAATGTAACTACGCCATATGTTTAACTTCACTGTTTATTTTTGTTGAATTTCTATTTCGGGTTAATGTTTATAAAAGAAGCTTTTTTACACTTTTCTTGAGTACTGATAGAGTCCATCGATTTTAACATTATCATTTAATTTGGTTTTCGCATACGTTTTCGCACTTTAAACAGACCAGAAATGAAAATTATCAACATCAAACATTTTGCTAGCAAAATTAAAAATTTAGAAAAAGAAATTATTTTTTACTAATTAAGAAAAATTATATTTGTTTTTGTATTTTAATGGGCCAACAACAAAAATTGTAGAAATATTTGTTTTAGCTAAAATGTTTAATACAGAATTCATAAAACATGTTCGAGAAAAGATTTTCATAAAAAATTGTTTTGAAAATTCGATAACTCAAAGTAGTTTTAAGTGTTTACCTTTTGAATATAGATAAATTTAAAATAAAAAAAACAAATCGCTCAACAATGTTACTCTTTATTAACAATTTAAGCAAAAATTAAACCTTTGGATTTTCTGGAACAAGAAAATGATGGATGTTTACTCCTTGAACCTAACGTTGAATATGAAATCCATTAATCACAAAAAATTACTTGGAAATGTTTTCAAAAAGAAATCACTTACGCACTGATACTGGTTGTAAAAATTGGGCTCTAGCATTAGATATTCATCCCTTAAAAACTTGTTATTTTAAAGCATCCTATTTTTTATTATATATTTTTAGTAAAAAGAGTACTAGAAGCAAAACACAAACAAAATAACATTATCTATGATGCTCGTATACATTTTTATAGCCTAAAACGGCCCATATTTTACCAGTTTTATATTTTTAAGTTAAAAAACTACAATAAAATAGATGGTGCATACAAAATATACAAGTGATATTCAACTTTAGCTGAATCGTCATAAATCAAAGAATTGTGTTTCTTCCCCCTTAGGTATTAAAAACACTCCGGGAAAAAAAATCGTTAGATATTCATTGGGTAGTGTTTGAAAACTTTTGAACAGACACTGAGTTTGAGTTGAATGCTTCCGGCTATCGATTTATATTCTCTGCACAGAGCTTTAGCACAGCTCCGTAGCACTTCGTAACTTTGAACAGGGGTTAAGAGCGAATGAGCCCGATCGACCGCGGGTCTCTAGACCAAAGTGCCTCTGTGTAAAACCAATGGATCAAATAAAATTCTAAGCTACATTTCTCCGGCTGTATTGAATATTTTTATATGTTAAATGTAGCTGATTTTGTGTAAAATTATTTATTGAAAATTAAAAAAAATAATCGAACCAATTTTAAAAAGTGGGATTATAGAGACGTATAAGTCATCTACATTTATCATATAAAAAAACCTTTAGTAAAAATATTCATTACAGCCTGAAAATAATGGCTTAGATTTTTTTTTCTAATGGATTAACACAGATGCACTTTGGTTTGGAGACCCGCGGTCATTCGGGCTCATTCACCATCAAGTAACGAGGTCCACACAATAGCTGGTACCCAACAGAACTTCGAGCCCCATTGTACGCTAACGTTTTCGGGGTTTTGTAGATGTAAGGCTGTGTCCTGACTACGACATCAAAAGCTACAAATGCAACCAAACTTGGGACCGCCAAGGGCGCCAAGCGATGCAATAGCATGTGGCGGACTCTGCCAAGTCGCCAAGTTTTGTTGCATTTGTGGCATTTGATGTCGTAGTCAGGATACAGCCTAAGAAACACTGATTAATTTCGAATAATTTGTGTTTGAAAATGCATACAAGTGAAATTTTGAGTTAAAAAGGCTAAATTGTATTCAAGATCAGTAATGGGATTGTTGATAGGTTTTATTAAGCTGCATTTGCATTGCATTTTAAACATTCCTTAATTATTGCCAACGGCACACAGTAAAAGAATTTAATCTCAACCACTTCTGCGTTCTTTTTTGAAATAAAAAAAACAAAAAATTAAGTCCATTTCTTTAATACTTCTTCCACTTCTTAACTTTTTCAGATGTTCGGATTTATTGTTGAAGAAGAAGCTTCTTAAAATATTGGTGATTATATTCGAAGAGGTTCTTACATTATAAGAAAAGAACGTTTTGGGTTTTCATTTTTAGTTGGGGTTTCGTTTTAATGGATAAAAATGGTCGTTTAATGCTCTTCAAAGAAATTCCGTGGATAAAAAAATAATATTCTTTATGATTTTTCCCATCATATATTCTTTTATATTTATAGTTTGATTGTAATGGAAAAGCGAGAGGGGTATGCTATTAAATGCTTGCCATGAGTATTTAATGTAATTCCCTTTAAAATGCGTAAGCATTTCTCAAGTTTCTTCAAGTTTGTTTCCCATCCACACATTAATTTTTATTTTTAATATTATTTCTGATAACCTTGGAACAACATTTTAAAATTAATAATATCGGGGAATAAGTTATGTAAAAACTTTAAAAGTAGCCGAGATTTTAGAAAACAACTAGTTTTCAAAATTGATATCCAAAAATAAACTGCGATTTATTTATAGAAATATTATTTATAATTTTTTCTGACTAATAAATTTATTTTTGGAATCTTTTATGAGCATGTTTCCAAACAACACATGCTATCAACGACTTCGTAGGTAGGTCGACCGTTATCTAATTCTCTCTTTGTTACTGGTTACCAATACCCGAGCTTTCCGAACAATATTCGATTCTCTACAACCAATATAACAATATATAACCAATGCTATGTTTGCCCTTACTTATTACTTATTCAGTATTTAGAAGCGAATGAAATGTATAACAGCCAATGTAAGGAGACATTTGAGTATTAATTTTCTAGTAATTTTTTTTATATCATTCTTAAAATTTTTAAAGACATTTAAAATAATATAGGCTTAGGTAAAAACTAGACTTATAAACCTACGTTCAAGAACTTTCCAAAGCATATAATTAGACATTTGTCAACAATCGTATCACAACTGTTAAGCTACGCACAGATACCAAACCCTCAACAACAGTAAGCATGTAATCCCCATATTTCATTCCCTTATCTACAGAGAATAGTTAGTACGCTGAATAATATGACTGGAACTACCTGATATGACATTCTGATTGCAATGGAAACCAGTCTTCTATGGCCATATGTTAAGTCCATTTACGTATTACAAGTTTATTATATCCATCTAGGTATTACAAGTTTATTATATCCAACTAAGTATTACAAGTTTATTATATCCATCTAGGTAATGCTAGGATTGCGGATTGGGCGAGGTTGACCCATCCTTTCATCCCTTAAGTGGGTCGATAAAATGGGTACCAAGCATGCTTGGGAACTCAACACTGGGGCCCCCACCTTACCGGGACATATGCCTAGCACCCCAGAGCCCTAGGTCACGAAAGAGGGGCACGGCAGGCCTTGGCCCACTAATGGGCTGTTGTGCCGAGGACTTTAGTTTAGGTATTGCTAGTTCGTACTTGATTAAGGCGTCTTGCTTCTAAGGTTACCTGTGCTGGTTCAGTCCTTGTCCTGCCATACCATGGGCTGGGAAGCCCCTGTCGGTAAGGCACTTGCATTACATGCGAAATGTCCCATTTTCGGACCAGGGCATTGCCAAAATAACCACCAACCTATAAACGGTTTGTGCCACCAAAAAGCCCGATGGATAATATCCCGTGTAGAGGAACTGCACGTAAATGATACTCCAAAGTCCCAAAGCTGCTTACAATATCGCTCCTAAAAATTGCATATTCAGGTGCCGACCGCGTTACTTGACCTGGGTTCTTACTTACGAGGCATGGATGTCTGTAAAATGCGTCTTCTCCATGGAGCTTCTGTCAAGAAACTATCTTTATTATAGGAATACATTGTTATATTGACTGCTCAAAATATTTCGTGATGCAATCTTCTAGCTTTGTTATGTTTGTAGATGTAAACTGAAATGCATTTCTTTATAAAAACAATTTTTTATTTTATAAATATATTTTCGTTTAAAAGTTAATCATTAAAGATTTTTTATGTATGACAAATTGAGATTTCAAAAACAAACAAATTTATTCCAAATTTATTTGCCTGATTTTTTTTCTTTCCGTCAATAATAGTTCTTTGTTTGAATACGCCTTATCTTCATTTTTAATTTGAAACAAAATGATAACTTAATCTGTATGACAACAGTGATGATCAGAGACTTACACAAAAAAAAAATATTTGTCAATTTAACAGATTTTTATTTTTTTAAGAAATCTTAAAAAACTTTCATTTTCATTTCTTTATTTCTTTCCAATTTTTGATGCTTGAATTAACCTTCATAAAAAGAATGGTGCTGCTTTTTAACGTGAATCAAAACAGTGCAACAACATTTCCAATACAAAACAATTGAATATAAGAAGATTTTTAAAAAAATGGGAAATGTCGCCCTTTTTATATACATTTCCTTTAGCATCATTTTTATGTTACCAAATATAAATCTCGAAGAATTTCAAAACAAAATTTGTTACTACCTTTTTTACGACATCTGTAACGCAAACAAAGTGTTCTTGTTAGTATTGTTTTGGAAAAATAAAAAACAAACCTTTTGAAATAAAATTTCTTATTTGATTTGTATTTTAAAAAAATCCTTATTTGCGTTCCTAACGATTGAATTTAAGTTTCATTTTGCAAAGCTTTTTTTGTATGTAAAATTGCATATTTTATTGAAGTTGATTTGTAAAAACAATGCGTATAAAAATAAGCTATGTTCTTTTAGGAAAATATTTTTGTCACTTAATCGGCAAAAAAAAAGTGTATGAAGTAGAATTTAACAAGTAATAAAAACCAAAAAGATAGGAATTGTAATAAGAAGAATTGTATTTATAGGTTCTTCGAAATAAAAAATAAATCAAAAATTTGTTTCACTATATGTATCTTTTTCATTAGCATTTATTAAACATTGATATTATTTATTGTAATATCTAAGATTCAATAAGTTTAAATAGGTATGAGATAAAGTATTGTAACTATAGTATATTTGCCGGATTCTGATAGCTTGAGAAATCGATACGTGATATTGACGATGTTGGTTTTGAAACTTCAACAAAATTAACCGACTAAACAGATTTTTAAAAAAAAAACTTTTATTTAGTTTTCGTCGGTTTGATGTTGCACCACAGACTAGACCTACTGTAAAGGAAACTCATAGTCAAAAGTAAAAGCAAATTTATCATTGAGGAATATTTTCATACATTATTTATTTTTTTTAATTATAATTATATTAAATTTTTTTGGGGGGCATTCCGAACCTGAAACTGCAATTTGTTTTGATAAAAAATTTTAAAAAGAAAATTGATAAAGTTTAAAATGCTAATTAATAATACAATTCACTTAAGGAACTTTCGTCAAAACATGGCCATTCTTTTGCCAAGACGTTACCGAAAGCCCTCGCCAATGATTGGTTTTGACTTCCACACTATGTTTATAACGTAAAAAATGGAAGGCATTATAATCGTCCAGTCCGTCTGTCCGTCTGTCTATCACTACAGACAAGTGTGATACGTCAAAAACTTCAGCACATCGAAATTAGAACACATTGAAAATTTCAGAAAAGAATTCGAATTCGAAGTACTTCAATTATTTAAAAACTGAAAAATTTAATGCTCATTTAAAAAGCTTAGGAAGCCATTTTTTATTCGAATTAAATCCACACTGCCATCGCAACAATCGCTCGAGAAACTTTAATTCTTTTAGACAATAAATTAAAATAAATTTATTTTTCCGACATCAATCAGTTTGCAATGACGTCAAATATATTTCACTACGAGATACTTTGTACGTTGATATGAAATGTTTTAATTCTATTTGAAAGCGAGGAATATTACATATTTATTCTTTGAAAAATGAATTAATTTTTGCAAACGATAAGTAATAATTATTGAATTTTCGAAATAAAACAAATGAAACTAGCCAAATTTAGCATGTAAATGTTTAATATAGAATATTAATGCTGTGTTTGTCGCCTTTTTACCTGTTAAACACAACTGTTGTGTGGAAGCGGGTTAAGTGACAGATTCTGTTACAAACCTACTTATTTTTGTCCACGTGACAAGTCAAATCAATCACTGGCGAGTGAGCTTTCGGTAACTTCTTTTGAAAAAATGGCAATGTTTGGCGAAGGGTAGCATATCGTGTCCCTTGTCCTGTCATCCACTGTATGCCTAGCTTTAGTTTTGACCGACTCTCGGGTTTTTGCGAATGGACTACTTAATTCTTTAAATCAATGCATTGTTATAAAAGTAACTACTTACAATTATAGACTTTAGAGTATTTCTTATTTAAAAGGTCTAGTTGGAAAACTCGCATTCGCCAAAGTATAACTAAGCTAAATTGGGAGGACCATTTATTGGTGACTTCATCAAATTGAATTTTGAATAGCCAAATGTCGCCAATGAACAGGCGGGTTCCTACATCTTAAATATACTTTGGAGAATGCGAGTTTTAAAACTACACCCTCATTCACTACAAAATACTTTATTTTAATTTAGTTTTATTCCCATTAATAGTTTGAGTCCCTATTTAAATAAATGTCTTTATCTAAACAAGTTAAATGGTTCGTAATTAAAAAAATTTAACTAATAAACCAGTGCTTCTATCTAAAGTCTGTAAAAGTGTTTAAAGTCTCCAAGTAGAAATTAAAAGCTAAACTTTAACGATCTCATTAAAAGTTAATTTAAGCAATGAACGAAACAATCAAAAGCACGTGCTAACTAAATTAGAAGTAAAGAAGTTTTTATTTTTTAATTAGAGTTTTAAAAGAATAAAGCTTAATGTGTTATTTTACAAGCATTTCTAGTTTACCAGCGAAATTAATGAATGTTTAGTAAAAATGCTACAGAGTAGAACACGCGTTTGGTAATTACAAAGGTAAAAAAAATCCATTTTAACTAAAATCAAGTACACTTTTATGTAGATTGTATTTCAATATCACAACTAAATAATATGTATTAGTGTATAACTTTATGCGGTGTTGAAAATGTAACTTTACATTTTCTGTAAATGAAACTTAACTGCAGTGGGGACCGGGTAGGCAAAAATTTCAAAAATATCGAATTTTTTTATTTTAGTGGGGGAAAAAAACTTAAATACTTTTAGATTTCCATACATACCATACTTTAAACAATCTGAGCAGAATTTAAAGCATAGTTTCAATTTTTAAAAACGCGCCAAGCGAAATTCGTCTGTTATTCAGTCCCGGGCCTTGTCTTAAATAGACTTTTAATCAGCATGTATATTTTGATATTTTTATTCTGTTCAATTGGTCCCTTGCGATTCAAAAGTTGATATATTTTTTTGAAACTTGGAGTAATTATTAATTGTAATGTTTAGAAGACAATTGTGCATGGATTTTAGGATCTGATAATTATGTATTGTTTATTTGCAATTTTTGTAATTCGTGTAGTTGAAAAATTCCCTTTTTTTGCCGTCACAGCAAGTATTATTTTTTTAAAAAGTAACCAATAACACGAATGCAAAATCCATGCCTAATTTCATAAAGTTGTATTCAAACTGTTTGTATAAAAAGTTTTAGCCAGATTAGACAAAATTTGAATCGCAAGGAGCATTTTAAATATGTCTAATAAAACGTAAATTTTTCCACTAAAAATCAAATTTCTAAAAAAAATTGTGTTTGTAATTTTTTGACATTTTGTGTAGTCTTTAAAAATATTGTTATTGAACAGCAGAAAAAAAAATTCAAGAATTTTAGACAAAAAATAAATATTTTTTCTTTTGCCTACCCAGTCCCCTTACTAAATTCGCCCCCATTTCTAGATACAAGACTTTAAAGGTGTTTAGTTTTGTGGGGATATTTTATATCACTTACTTTTGTAGTGTAATGATAACACTGAAACAAAAAAAATTTCCGATTTTATTCTAATTTAAAATAAAATTAAAAAATAAATTAATTTTAGAAAAATATAACCCATTTACATAAAAATATTAAGGTAATGCAAAATTAACTGTACATTTTAGGTTAAAAAAGATTTTATATCAAATAAGATTAATATGATTGAACAACTATGTATTTTTCCCCCTTGTTTATACGATGTAGGTCTTAACAAGAAACAAACAGGAAAGCATCGATTCCGCAATTTATACAGTTTTAATATGAACTTAAGGATAAAAAAAATTTTAAATGCATAAATTTCTAAGGTCAACTCTTGGTGCTCTTATTCAATCTATTTATTTGTACTGCTTCGCAGTCCAACGGGCTTGTTTCACGAGGGATCCGGCAACAGCTCCACGGTCTTGTTTTCATTTTTCCCGATTACTTTGCCTTGGTATTTCAAATTGAGTTTTCTATGAATATTTTAGTTGTTATTTTTTTTTAAATTCCAACTTCTTTCAATGCAAGTTTTTCTTGATAAATAATTTAAACAACCAAATGCACAGCAAGAAGTTGTAATTAAAAAAATAACTACCAAAATAACTTATTCTTAGAAAACTCAATTTCGAATATCAACAAAAGTAATTCGAGAAAAATGAAAACAAGACCGCAGAGCTGTTGCCAGATCCCACGTGAAACAAGCCCACTGCAAAGACTTGTTTTTTTTTTGATGAAATAGTTTTTATTTATTCTATATTAAAATTCTATAATTGATAAAATGGATGAATTTGCACGTAAAACATTTATAAATGGAAATATCCATTTTGTTTTTCTACATTCAATGCTTTTAAATTCATCAAAATGCTCATTAACATCACAATATTTAAAAAAAATTCTTTGTCTTGAAGTCCCGAGTCTATAATTATATGAGAGAAAATAATAACTTCCATCCCTGGCAACACTGTTTGCATCGTGCAAAGTAATCTCCAACCAGGACTTTTTATGCCATTTTTTGTGTCGCTTCTTCTGTCGAGGGTACGTTCAACTTTCACACTTTCTGAGTTTTGCAGATGCTGTATAGATAAAGGAAATAATGGGGAAAACTCCTCGTCTTTAATTAATTTCTAAGCCTGTTTTCTTGAAGAAAGATAGTTGTTTTTTACATTAATTGTACGAAGGGTTTGAAATTTAAATGAAGTGAATGCAGTAATTGACTAAAAAAAATTAAGATTCAGAATTTTTTATACCAGTTTTTATTTAAATTGAAGTGTTTTAGACTTCTAGTAATGCTTAGAATAAATTAATCCTTTTAACGAAGTGCGTTAATTGTTACAAATTAAAAGTTAAATGTTACTTCTTTTGAAGAAATCCTTAAATATTAACATTAATTTTAAATGTTTTATTTTGAAAGAAATGTGATGATGTTAAAAATTGATTCTACTTCTTGATTGTATAAGTTTCTTTTTTGCAAATTCTAAAATATGTCAACTGTTTCCTATGTTCATTAGTTGTAGTCTAAGAAAAGAGTAAACCATATTCATAACCAAACAGCCAGAGTTAGTGTTTTGAAAAAAATAACTAAACTGTGTTTATATCATAAATAAAAGAATATCTTTAACTATTTGATAATAAAAACCGTTTTAGTTTTCGAACACTACTAGTCCATTCGAAAAAATATTCATTTTACGAATTAATATGGTGTATTATAAAAAGAAAAACTTTCTACTGGCAATAAAGACAATATCGCCAGTTTGGCGAAAACATTAAGATATTATGAGCTGTTTGGCTAGAATACTGCAACCCCTTTATTCCGTACGTTCTCATCTCTCCCGTTTATTGCACCCATTTATTTTACTAAGAGTGCCAAGCCATTTGCACGATCCTATACTCGTACACCCCACCGTCCCATGTATTTGCATACAAATCACCTTTCTAGTAAATTACGTATTCATTTTACCCCAGAAAGCACTTTAATTCCATTTTGGGGAGTGGTGTTTACTTTGGGGGGTTTACTAACTTCGCACAAAAAAGTATAGCAACGTTTTTAATAAAGGATCCTTCTACAGAAGTTGTATCAGTATCAAGGCTCGTTTCACACCGTTCCGGTAATGTTTTCTGTACTTACGGTGCGCATAATTCACTGTTGCAATGGTAAGTAAATAGGATCTTTCACACGCGATAGAAATGAGAACCGCATTTACGGACTTGCCTGCGCTTTTTAATCAAGTAGTGGCAATTTTAGTTGAATTTGAAGTGCTAAAAATTTTGCAGCCGTATACTGCCACAGCAGCAGTTTTTACAACACACCGGGAGCATGGGCTTGTTTTTTAATGCAAGCTCCCGTTTAAATTTGAAAACATGTTTTTAAAATAGATCGAATTTAAATCGTAGACCTTTCTAACTTTTTCTCCAGGGTGTAAACATGCTGTGTCTGACCTTACTTATTTTAAGTCGCTGTCTCTATTTCTCTTTGTTTCTGAGAGAGTTATTTCAAACTGCACTTTAGCGTGCAAAACACTCATTTTTTCTCTAACCATCCACAAAGTAAAACTTCTATACGTAAGAAAAAAACAAAGAAATTTTCAGAAAAGATAAGTTTCATCTTCCTCCAACTATTCTCCTGCCTAAAGCTTTCGCGTTGTGCCTCTTGCATCACCGAACCCACGTCCAATCAACAACCATTAACCCCCCCACCCTCCCTCACCCTAACCTTTGTCGTCATAATTTATTGCGTCACGACATTCAATATAATTATCTTCATCTACTGCTCTATTCATTTTTGGGAACATCTTGGGAAGGACGTAGCGATTTGGTTATTTTTTAAGTTTAGTTGCGTTCGGTTTGAGTTATTATTTTATTCAAAATTATTATTTGCATTAGTTAGGTGGGTTGGATAGTTATGTGACATAGATTTTACCTTCGCAGGTTTTGTTTTCACTTCACAAACTCGTTAAACGGATCGATCGGAGGACAAAAATTCTACTCTTAAAAAACAAAGTGTATAAAGAATTAGTGCACCATAAATTTGTCGTTATCTAAAATCCGGATGCTGTAACAGCGCTGTAACATTGTGTAGAGTGCCACACAGGTGTTGGTTTCATTACTTCATTACTTGACCTCTGTTCAAAATTATAAAGCCTGTAGCCAATAGTCACGTGTAGCTTAAGTGTAAATCAAGTTTAACAAAAAGAAGAAGAAAATAATAAAAATGCACAACACTTTAAATAGGAAATATAAGTAAAAAGTTGCAATCGATTTGAAAGAGCTGCCCTTTATAAAAGTTTTTAAAAATATATATCTTCAAATCTACTTACTCTAGGATATTTAAATGAACAGTTAAAAAAGAACGAGGTATCTATTTCCTTATTCCTAGATCTTACGCTTTTATTTGCTTATGTTTTTTTTTTATCTCCACTCTCTTTTCGACCACGCAGTTTCAATTAACTTTCATCAAGACCCTACTACGATTAAATCACTCCACAGGGAGAGGTTAACAAGAAAAGTAAGAAAAAAAGAAGAAAATAAATAATGGAGTAGTAAATGCTAAAAAAATGACGTAACGCTATGCGGGAATTGGGTTTTTAAAAGAACATCTAATGGCGCCAAATAGCATTAAAAGCGTTGTTCGTGTAAAATGTGGGAGTACGAATTGTTTTGTATCGTCTTGTTATCGCTGTTCATCTCTACATAAGAATGTAAATGTCTTTATTATTATAGGTTATTGTAGTCCCATAGGCGTTTAGTTTCTTTGTTTAATGCAGGTCGTGAAACAATAAAAGAAAAGTAACATTAAGAGATAGTTAGTTTTTTAATGGGGAATTTTATTAGGGTTCTTTTTGGAAAACACACAGCGTTTATCATTAATCTTAACAATCAAAACTTTCTGAAACTTTTCTAACCTTCTAAAAAATATTTATTAATAATACTGGTGAAAAGTTTTAAGAAATAAAGATTAAAATATAAATATTTTTTAACAATTGTAAAAAGTGAAATAAAATATTTTTATTGATATATGATAGATGAAATTTAACTTTTGAGTTTATTTGTTTGAAAAGTGTTTCACAGTTACAAATAACGCCTATGATACAGTTCCTTGTTAAAAAATGACAAGGTTTATATTAGTGCCTGTATGTACTTAAATTAAAAACACCAAGAAAATTCCTTTATTAATGTCAATTTTATCAGAATGTGGTTAAAAAAAAATACCGTCCGTTCTAAAGCAAAAACACGAATATGAAATTTTCGTAAATTTGCCTGTGTACCAACGTGTGTGATTTCCGTTAGCTAATAGGATTTAAAGGAAGCAAAAGCTCATGGAAATTAAAAGGAATATTTATAGGCCACTGTTTTTATAGGACATAGTTTTGCCGTTTATTGATTTATAATAGTTCGATTTTTTTAAAGTTTATTTACTCCGAAATTATTGCAAACATAACATTTTAAATGGAAAAATAAAGCATGAAGTTCAATAAATGATTATATTTTTTATGCTAAAATATAGTAAAAATTTGAAGCACAAAGTTCTGTCAAATATCTTTAGCAGCAGTATAAGAAAAAATGAAGTGCGCTGCAGTCACTCAAAAAAGTATTTTTTAATTAAAAAGTATATTACGGGGTATAAAACAAGAAAATACAACATGGCATCTTTCTTAATATCTCTGTTACCTGAACCCACCATTTCAATGCCTTAGTGAACAATTCTATTAATTCAAGGTATTAAGCCATATGCTCATAAAAATACGCCATCGTAATATATTAACATTAACGTTATAGAACAACGCATATGTTAATATGCTGAATGATCATGGATATTTCCGTCACTAACATTACATTTAATTAGATAAAGTACACTATATTCATAAAAAACATAAAAGTAACCCCGTAAAAAGTATTACTGCCATGGTTATCAGCGGTATCTGTAAATAAGTTCAGGCCTGTTTTCGTCTACCCTCTTTAATATTTTACGACACTTTCTATACGGTTATAATCTTTTAGCGTTTCAAGAGAAAACTGGTTCAAGTACGTTTAAGTACTTACCTTTTTTTACCATAGATACTGTCGGTCACCTGCCAACGACGTATTTGTACCACATTTATGTATTCTTTTCTAATTCTAACAAACAGTGTTATCAAGATACGATGTCGTGTTTTTTTTCCTTCAAAATCATTCATATATTCAAAGTAACCTCTGTATAGTCTGTCTATTAAAATGGTATTTGAACAATTGTGCATATCTTCTTGGTCAGTTTATTTTTGCATCTTAGTTTAGACCTTATAGGTATAATTAAAGCCTACGCTTTACTAATACTACTAATTTTTAAGCGCTATTTTTTATTTGTAAGTCAAAACAATGTTGAAAAATTCTTAAAATCACCAACTAAATTGTATTTACTGTGAAGCTTGAACTCTATTAATCCTGAAGAATAACCACTTTGATAATTTTACATAACATCAGTGCCCCAAAAGTTGTAATTTTCAAATTTAAAAAAATGTTTTTGCTTAAACGTAAATATTTACTACTCTCCACCATCGTATTAATAGTTGTAAGCTTAACTGCAACCATAAAAATAACTCAACTCTTCCAAGTTTTCTAATAACGGAAAAAATTGCTTCGAAATATTGGAGATGTGTTATCAAAAGAAATACATAATAAACAACTATTTAGTTTTAATGAGTGTCTGTGATAATTTCTTTCCTAATCTAAATTACATTCCAGTATAACCCAAGTGCCAAACAGCCCAAATAAATAATTCACACCAACATCTCTCTAAAGCTCTTTGCACGTACTTTCCCTTATTTAATTGTCCAAAGACTTTATATCGGCGCAATATTCATTAATATCCGAAAGCACCCTATAAAGTGAAGTAGCCCGGAAAAACAGTACTATAACGTGGCGGCAAAAAAACCTTTTTGGTTGTTAAGAGCCAGACATGTCTCCGTCGTTAATATGTCTTAATTTTTCGGTTAAATGGTTACGTCAAGGACAATACCTGTGGTGAGAGGCTTCATATTTTAGAGTGTATCTTACGGTCCTGCCTCAACTAGTATTTATATGATTAAATCAAAAACAGTGTTGTAACAGAATCTGTCCTTTTCTTCCTTCACAATTTGTTTAACAAAGAAAACGCGCCAAACTATCAAATTATTTAATTTAATTTACAAGCTAAATTTGGCTAGTTATTTGCTCTTAGTTTCGAAATTATAATTATTATTATCGTTTGAACAAATAATTATATTTTAAGAATAAATGTCATATTCCTTGTATTAAAACTAATGAAAAATTTAATAACATGCAAGATTCGTAGTGAATATATTGACTCATTTCAAACTGATCGAGTCGCAAAAATATATTTTTTATGCTAAAAAGGCATTAAAGTTGTCTTCAGATTTGAAATTGGCAATGTGAATTCTAATTATAATAAAAACAGGGCCTTGCTATTTAGTAATTCAAGTTTAAACGCCAAAATAATACTTCATTGACTCTTCTTTCTCAATTAAAAAAGACTTTATCGTTTCTGAATTTGTTTATAAAGTTCGAAGATAATTAATAACTATTTTAATAATATTTTTGTCGCCACAATTCCCATTTACATTTCTTTCCAAATTCAACTTATTCTAGTTTGTTAAAATCTTAAGTCAAAAAAAATAATTTGTACAATTGATCTTTAAATAAAGCGCAACTTAGCATATTTTTTCATGCCAGTTAGAATTCCTATAGCATCTTTTATTGCCAATAGTGATAACCTTAAAAGAACCTATTGTGAAATGACAGAACCAAACACGAATATAACTCACATAAAAAACTTTTTTAGTGTTTATTAGTTTAACAAAAAGTTTCTCGTACGTTTAGCTAATGGCACAGTGAAAATATTGAATGAAAAGGGACATTGCAGGTACTTGTGAATGTCAGATGTAAGTCTTTAGTAAAATTTCTAATATACTACTAGTTTAAATTTTAAATGAAAAATTTGGAATTACCTATATCTGATTTTTGCTTTAAAATGACGTATCCCCTGCTGTGGGGACTTCTTGTCTTTTGTGAAATGTTGCGACTGGTCAAGGACAGACAGGGACTGAAGATTATAAAACCTTGCACTTTTCTTATAAGTAGTGTGGAAGCTATAAACTAAAATTCAAATATATACCTCGCGCAAAGATCCAATTACTGAGACCAACGGCCTGCCCGGCCCATTTGCAGCTTTCCGTGACCTTTACTGGGCTCTGGCTCTTCGCAACTGTTGTCCCGGTAATGGTGGCACTTCGCCGGAACCCATGTTTAGTTAACCACATGCTTGTACCAGTTTTAGGGACCCACTCAGGATGAAAGGCATCAAACACGCCCAATCGGATTCAACGCCCGACCTGTGCGTGCCGGACTGTGCGTGCACTGAGACTTCACTAGCCACTGGCCTCATGTTAAATGATAGTGCCGCAAAATACTAACTGTCAATAATTAATGTGTATATGTGGCAATAAATATGAGCTGGTGACATTTAAAGCTACCGTGGTCTAAAAACCTGATACTGCGTACGATATCATTGCATTGTTGCGTTTGATGTTAACTCAGGTGAATGCCTCGTCACTTAACGGCGTTTAAAAATCACGAAGTATCTTGCCATTAGCCTTCATTGTTCAACGTTAACTTAACTAAACCTAAACCAGGCGACAATATTACAAAAGTTCTGTCGTGGACAGGTAAACTGCAGTATGTAGACTAATGACTTGGGCCATTTTATGTAAGAACTCAATCCCTTTAACTTACAAATAAGTATATTGAATAGTTAATTATTTCAAGGCAAAAATAGTCAAATTCATTGATGGGGTTACTATAGTTTGCCTGTGTATGGCAGAGTTGCTGAAACCATGGTATTGTTTTGCATAAAGTGGTTATAATTTAAATAGTGATTTATAAAGGTAGAAAATTAGCATTATTGATCTGTTTGATGTAATTTTTTTAAGAAAAATTCATTAATCATTGAAATCGTTTTCTACGAAAATCAATGAGGCTTTGGAATAATGAATTTTTGAAGAATTGAACAATAGAACGGACAAATAAAAATACACCGATGCATATTATAGACCTAAAATTGGTTCTGGTGAGTTTTAGTATTCAATAATGCATCCAAAGAGGTCACATATTGCTTTTTCTTGACCTTCTCAACAATATCTCTCCGTGGACTTTTGCCATAATAATACCATTACTCCATTTCTCCATTCATCATCAATAAACAATTCCTTTGTTCCAAAAGTTTTCTCTTAAGATATAACGTTATCTCGAAAAGTAATGTTATTTTGCAGCCTTTAAAAAAACTTAAATAAAGTTTTCCTGAATGCTGTACAAATTATAAAAACCTCCCAAATACTTGAGGCTTTTTATTGGTAAAAATAGCTTTTATATTTTAGGTTTCCAAAAGTTTTATTCTTAATTTCAACTTCTCTAACAATTTCGCGAAATTGGCGTTTGTTGCTTAGTTCTTTTGGGAAGAATGGTATTATATTGTCAAGAGCTATGTTCTTGGTTTTATTTGAAGCTGATGTATATCTGGATTACGGGTTTATGTTGTAGGACAGTGTGGTGTAAATGTCAATTATGGTTTCTAAAGCGTTAATCTGTTTACTTTTTTGTGAGAGCTTAGATGGATACTTATTTACTACGAAACTAACTTTTACAGTTTATTTATTAACTCTTATTTTTTTAATTCTTGTTTTTTTCTGTTGTGATGTGTCCATAAATTATTCGAACTGGTTGTTGGATCTAAAAAACAAAACTCTTTACACGGTTACAAATGAAAAAAAAATTAATATCATCCATAAATATGATCTTATTATATTCTGATAAAATGCTAAAAGGCAAAACCCGTATATTTTACGTAAGCATTCTACATGTAGGAAGGTAGTACTCAGTTTTTACATTATCTTGAATAAAATATTTCAAAATAAAGTAAATTTATTCTTAATTTTTGTGGAGCATATTTGAGGCATTTTTATAATTTAAAGAAATTTGGTAGATTCCAGCAAGAATTATTTTGCGAAGTATGAGCTAAAAATGGCCATGCGTTTGAAACAATTGATAAAAATAGTTTATATAATTACCTAAGATAATGGCATTCTAATTGAAATACGTCATTCTAAAAGTAATATACAATAGAAGCTTAAAACCTAAATGAATTTTGTTTAAATTAGTATTACTTATGACTATATGGAAATATTAATATATAAATTCATTTATATGTTTTCTTTCAGGTAAGAAAACTATTTATGTTCCCTGTTTCTCTACTTTCTCTGAAGCATATAAAGGTAAATGCATGCATTAATCTTCTAGAATCATTCATCGTTCAACGCATAAAGCCTTATTGCTTATGATTATTATATTCGAATCCCTTGCAGATAAAAAGAAGGGGCATTTTGAACGAGACACATCCATTATATTTATGGATGACAATAAAAATGTCTCATTGTGCAGCACACAATTGGAATCAGTAATGTCATCATCCTCGCTGATTTGTTAAAATTGTAACAAGCTTATTTGCAGGTTTTTGAAAATAAATGTTTTTTTGAAATTAATACTTTTATAAGAGATCAATGGGTATTATAGCGTGTATCAAAACAAAATATTATACAATTAAAGATATAAAATTAAATATAAAGACAAATAAATAAAATTTCCAAAAGTACGGAAACTTGCCTTGTTATTGTTAGAACTGAGCAAAATTTTGTTGATTTTCGAAACGCAACTGTCCCCAACACCCAGCAGAGAAAAAAGGATAACAAAAAACTCGAATGAATTGATTACTCCAAGACACAAGAATATAAATGAGCCATGTGCTCAATATTAACATCAAAATCAGAATTAAAGTAGAAGAAGATGTTTTCGGACCCTTTGAAATGTACAACAAAATAACAACAATCTGATAAATTTTTCGCTTGCACCTTTTGTTGAATTATGGTTATTTAATGTAATGAAGTAAACTATATATATTAAATAGAACTACAGGTATTAAAGAGTCGAATTTCATCTATTACAAAATTTAAACATAATTATCTATGAAACTTAATCTTTTAGTCAACTCTATTTTTTAAAAAATTCAAATAGAGCAATGAGAAAGTATAATTTAAATAAATATCTAAATTCAGGATTTTCATCAAACAATTTTATTTAATTTTTGCTTAATTTAATTCTATTTTGTATCAAGGAGAATAGAACATTACCGTTTGTTCGGAGAAAAGTATCAAATGTTTAAATCAGTTTATTCTTTAATTTTAACTTTAGAATGGATTAAAACCTTAATCATGCATTTACTTTCCTAATTTAAAGTATTACAGAATAGATATTAAAAGCAAAATAATTCATTTGATTATATTATATTTCTCTAAGAAATTTGTATCTTAGAATCCGTAAAATACAATAGTTATATTGGTTTCAGGTTATAGTTTTCAATTACACTCTATATCTACACTTGAGTTATTAGCGGTGGTAATTATCATATAATAATGAACTAGTAATTTTTAACCGTAACCTAGTGGCAATATTGGTATAACCACATTCGTTCAGTAATTAAATTTTCAGCTACGAAATCATTCTAAAAGTATCCAAAATCAAATTAGATTCACATTGCAAATTCTAATTTGTAAAGTTTATAACAAATAAACCAGATATCTATTTAGAATTTTTTTATAGTTAAATAGTTAAATAACTAATTGAATTGTAGTGGGAAATGCAGTACTTCTGGTCAACCTAAGCTGAAGAAAATATGGTATATTTGAGGTTTTGGGTGATTTCATACTACTTATAGGCAACTTTAAATCCCGCTCTCAGAAAACTTTAAAGGTGTATGTACTGTAAAGTACTGACCTATAATAGATCTTTTATAGGCGTGGCACTGTAATATCTCGATGTAGTGACATAGTCCATAGATAATTGTGGCTATTAGAGGCGGTCTACGATTTGATGCCTTAGTTTGACATAGTTGTAAAGGACCATTGACTTATTTTTATAGTAAAATATTGTTGAAACTTCGAATAATAGAAATGGTAATATGGACTTTATTCATAGCCTTTTTGTCAAGTTCTAACATTACAGATATGCGATTTGTTACTTTTTGTTCTTTTTTCAAGGAAGTTTATTTTTTAATAAATACTACCAATTTTTCTTAAGGAGGATTAAAAAGTTTGTACACAGAGTTTTGTGCACTAGAATTGTTCAAATAAGTTTAACAGTTTCAAAGTCACAAATAAAAAAAAACTTGGCATTGTTAGCTTTGTTAGCGTAAATCCAAAACGATTTGATTAAAAAAATCGTAAACGATGTGAAATATCTTTGTTTACCATTTTTAATTAACAAGGCGAAAGATAATTCATTTGCATAAACCTAGGAATAAGCGGGGAAATTGTTCAGACGTCTCTTTGAAACAAAAAAGGCTTAATTGTAGATTTTAAGATTATAGAAATGGTAAATTATTTAGTTTAAACTGTGTGTTTGCGGAAATAAGGCGACCGATTTTTTTTATGATATATTTTTCTCTATCTAAAACTTAATATATATACAATTTCATTAGAGTGAAATAAAAAATATATATATATTGATCTTAATAATACTCGTTCGTAAGTAATTTACACCAAAAAAGATGTCATCGCTTTTGATTATGATAACATTTGTATTGATTTTTTAACGTCAATTGACTTTTTTCTGTATATCTACCAGACTATACGCATGTAATACCAGTTTTTACTACTGTTCCAGTTACAGCTCTTTCTCACCAATTAAATAAATTGCGGGGAGTGTACGGCAGGGTGCAGGTGTGGTCCGCTGTGACGTAGAACGTGATTGAAATTGTATGAAAGTTTGATGGAAATCTCATGTATCGATTTAAGATAACGTATAGTTTACGGTGTACAGTCCACCTTGGGGATTGTGCAGGTCTAAGACTGACTGCATCGAATATAATAAAGCATAAATGAATTACAATAAATGTAATAAAGAATTGAAGAAGTTTAAAATCATTTGCCATTTTTTTGCTTTCCATGTTAAGTCTATGGACTGATTCCTAGATCACCTTGCCTTTGATTTTAAATTTACCATTTTTTTGTGTGCATAAGTTAGACAATTTTTCTTAGTTCCTGTTTTACGCTATTTTTATTCTACACCATAAGATAATATAAATAATTGACATTCAAATTTTTTATTTTATTACAAATGGGAAGGAACAACATAAAAACATGTAGCCTAGGTGTAGTGATAAAAAGTTTAGAAAAGTCAAGAATGTTTCAATAAACTTATTTGGAATTCAAAAGAAACGGGATGAGTTGTTCTTCAAGAATGTGAGATATTTAATTACTCACAATACCTATCGCGAAAATCACTTTTCACTTTATTTCAGAATGACACTTTGTTTCAGATGACGTATTTCCTTCCAGCTTTCATTCCTGCTTTTCTATAAATCGATTTCCGATTACTGCACTATTCCCACACGAAATAAATTCACCAATCGAGGCACGAGAAAGAATTTATTTTCATTCAGAATTTCTGTTGCCACTCATAACCTAAAACATATTCATTGTAAAACTGGGATTTCGCACAGACTACTTGATAACCAAAAACACTTATTTTAATACGTAACCCAAAGGCAAAATTATTATTTTACATTTAAATGTCTTTCATGTCAAAACTCTTCTTTAAAAATCAACCAATACCCCGATAACTTTTTTCTTTTTAGAACATTTTACGGTTGAGCAACATTTTTCTGTCAGACGATCTTTTCGTTCTAAAATCTGTTTCCTTCACCCCAACAATCTGTTAGGATATCACATTCTTTGATATCTTCAGATGTCCGACATTCTATGCTTTTCTAGAACTTTCTCTTTTTCTACGATTGACGAAGCTTATTTTTAATGTAGCTTTTTTTTTCGTGTCGGATATTTGCTGCCTGTCTATCAAGTTTCGTATCGGTGTCTTGTGTCGTGGTATTATTTTTCTGAAGGGTTGAATCGTAGTGAAGCGGGAATTTATTATTTGAATTTAAAAGAGTTTGTTCGAAATTAAATTGTTGTTATATTAAATAATTAATTAGAAAAGCATTTTCAAAACTATTTTTAATAATTGTATTGACATTTTTCGATGCTAATTATTAAAAAAAAATTACAAATGTCAAATTTCTACAAATTCTTTCTAAATTCTTTTTACAAATATTCAATTCTTTTTTCCAACTACCTATCAAAAATGGTATAGGTAAAATAATAACTGATTTTCGAATTCTAGAAAAATTCATGTTTGTAAACTGGGCTAAATTTATTACTAGATTAGTTTTGAGTACTGTATTTTGAAAAGTACTTGATCAATTGATATAAAACTCTACTGGAACGTTTTCAGTTAATAGGAGATTTTTCAATAAGAAGATCAACGATACATGAGACACAAGATAAAAAAAATGACAATGACACACGAGATAAAAAAAAAATTCTTACGTCAGATTAAGTTCAATTAAGTGAAGCAACTTTGGCTAATGTCTTTCTGCTCAATACTAATTAACTAAATTCACATCCTTAACAAATTGACATTTTTAATCTGTGACAATAATTCTTTCTTATATCAGCAAATAAATTTTGAAGTAAAATTTTGTATATTTTTACACAAAAAAGTTAAACTTCAGGGTCAAAGTAGTCCTATCCTTTTGTACCTATATTACCATACATAATTAGATCAACAATAAATTTTACTTTTATTTCTGGCACGAAAACGCAATAATATTTTCAATACCATCTTAAAAACTTACGTAAAACTTCTGTCCTCAAAAAAAAAAATGGATAGAAAAGGATTTCCCAATATTTCGTAATTATTATCTCGAGAACCTAACTAAAAATACAATCTTATTAATAAAAAAACCCTACCAAAACCTTCTCAGCTTATCTCAAAACACTAACAACCCTATTTATATTCAGGATTAGCCCAACCCTTTTTAATGTATAAGAGATTTTCTTCCTGATCTTCAAGGGATATCGTCCTTCAATTCCTGGCAAAGCATTATCTTTTGTAGCTGTAGTCCTTAAAAATCAATAGAGAGGTACAGGGAGACTTGCAATTTTAAAGAGGAAGCTTAGTAACCTCTATTTAGAAATATTTTTAATAAAATGCGTTTATAATTTTTACTTTTAAAGTCGCTAGACCATAAAACTATAGCCTTTACTACGTTAATCACATTTATAATTGAAACATAATTTATCACTGTATGGGAATTTCTTTCAATAAATCAAACGTAAGACTGCTTGAAAAATGAATTCGAATTATTAAAACAGTTTAGATGGATAGTTTTTTTTTATTATTGGGCTATTAAATTGAAGATTCTGAACAGTTACTTCGTAATTAGGATATACAAAGAAAGTACACAAACAAACCTTCGATTAAAAGAATTATTGGACAGAAAAAAATTATTAATATGTTATAATTAATCCAAACTGTAAATATCAATCGACCGAATGTTCTAAGCGTATAAGTTTATGTTATATAATTTTTAAATTACAATCTCACTACATAATTAGCAAAACCCCGTGTATTTTTCTCAACACAGACGTTTGCTCCCATTCTACCAACCCATTTTTTCCCCACTAATTATATTCTTCTAGGTCACCAATAAACCATTTAAATTCTGAAACTAATGTCCAAAAGTCGATTATATAGTTTATTATTCCAACATTTAAGTCACGTATATCTATTCACCCTGTTGCCCAATGTCCACAATCCTCTCCTTTGATTACGAAAACTCACACTCCTCTTCAACTATTGGAAGCTTAAATGCAAGCAATGATTGCTTTTAGCTTCAGACTAATTTGCAAGTCGTCCGCTCGCAATGCACAAGTAGCTGCATTCCAAGTGAATGGACAAATCCATTGTTATGTTATATGGCCCAAAGGGCTGAACCTCGCATTGTTCCTTGCTGACACATTGGTTGAAAATGACACCCGGGGGCGTTAAATAAACATTGTTGATGATCTTTAATTGGCTATGGGCAAAATCTGTTCGTTTGTTGCCGTCATGGGAAGTGCTGATTGGTGGGGGATCGTGACATGTCCGAAAAGAGGCGGATTTAATTTTCCTGGAATTGCTGAATTGTAATTAATTGGAGTTAGTTTATGCAGTGGGTTCTGTAAAACACACGGAAATGAATTACTTTACATAGTGTCAAAACTAATATGTTATTAATGAAAGTATTTGATTGTCAATAGGAATCTATTTTTATTTATTAAAACTTTTTGCACTACAATGATATGTTATACAATTGTAAAGAAAAATGTTACACAGCTTCATTTTATTGCAATAATGTATCCGTAAATTTGATGTTTGTTCATTTTGGCTAAAATATTCTCTCATCTAAGAGAAATGATAAATTTACTAATATTTTCAAGCAACACGAAAAAGTATTTGGAGTAAAAGTCATACTTTCCGTTCGTAATACCGTAATTATACCATAAATCTTGACCTTTTATACATAAATCCCCAATAACAAAGTTATATTAAAATAAATCTATTTATAAACGAATGAACTAACGTAACGTTATAAATTCAATTTATACTTTTATTGCTGAAATACATAAATTGTATCAACAATTCACGCCAACAAATCACCCTTAACAGTACGAATCGTTCAAGATCTCAACATAAATTGCTCACGAAGATTCTTCAACGATTATTTCCATAGGACTTCGCATGCTAAACGTTCCGAAGATTAGCATCACAAATTCAGTCACGTTCTCGCGGTTCGAGATTCATTGTCGGCCATCCTTTCCAGATACGATCCCATTCTTATTCAAAAAGGAACATTCCTCAGAATGTTCGTCTTTGACTATGTATCTGCTTTTATGGGACATCCCTGATCGGACTACATTAAGAGATGATGTCCAGGACATGGGAATTACCATACGTCTGCGTCGGCTCTAGAATGGCCGTCACGTATAGAAGTGTGTACCAAATATTCATGGCTGTATCTTAGTATGATTCTCATGTGGGGGCTTTAGGGAAAATAGAAATGGCTCAGATTTCGGAATGATCAATATGCTAGATCGGATGTCCTTGTGTAAGGGATTGCCAGTAACGATTTGTGAATAAGAGAAAGTATATTTAAAAGGACGTTCTTGGTGACATATAATTGTTTTGACACAGTAAAATTTGGTGTAACGTTATTCCAGATTTAAAGAGTAATGTTACACAAATAAGAATTTTACTTCATAAAATCTGGGACCCCAAGTGCTGCCTAAAGACTTATGGAGGTTTACACCCCAAAGTAGGAGGAAACATCGTATTTGTGCAACATAACTCTTGAATAACATAAATTTGGAGGTAGCTAGGCTGCCCTAGATTTATGAAGTAACATTTCGTTCCATATTTACAGTGTAACAAAGAAATAACTTTACCGACACAGGATGCATGAGTTTTACAAAGACACATAAGTTATCACATTAGAAATATAAGTGATGATAAAAAAAATTTAAGTCGTTTTTCTATTGGTACCCATTGTAAGAATTACATATACATCCTCTAAGAAATATATAATGACTAGCACTACAAAAGTATAAAGCAAAATATTCCATTTATCTTTTTATAGTTCTCAATCCTTTGATTTAGTATACATAGAAAGGGTTGAAATTTTGTAATGATCTTGATGTGCTGGAAAGATAATCAAAGCAAAAAAAGTATTATACATGAATTGATGGATGAATATGTATTATTTTTATTCTTGATGTGTAAAACTAGGTATTACCACCTACCTAGGAAAATCATGTTGTAATGTCACCCCATAGAATAAGTGTGGGTCTAGCTGTTTCCAGCTTTATGGAGAAATGCTACAAAAAATAAAATTGAACTATTATCTAAGCGTGTACAATCCTGATTTGTGGTGAAACTTTACACCTTAAAGCTGAAAATAGCTAGGCTGTGACGAGTTTTATGGAGTAAAATGACAGCAAATTTCTACAGCGCCGTCTTGAAACGTTGGTTGCCATTTACTAAAATATCCTGAAAACTTCCAGATAAGTGTTTTATGCACCGATATAATTCCACATTCATATTTTTGGAAAATATATAAACCTGAGATTTCGGAGTGCTTTTTTATTGGAAAAGGTCATACTTGATATAAATCAAATCATAGCAGCAGTTTGAGACAAGAAATTGGAGAAAATTATAGATTGCATTTGAAATGAAGTCTGAGATAGATTAAAGTATTTTTAACAAAAAAACAGCAAAAAAATATTAATTCATGTAGTGAGTCCGTCAGTTCGGGTAACTTTAGCCAAAGTCATTGTTTTTTTTACAAAAGAAGAAAAATTAAACTACAAAACTGATTTGAACACTTTAAAATCACTATGCATTTTAAGTATTGTACTTTTAGGAATAATTTGCAGGCATTTTTGTTACATTTTATAAGCTTAAAAAAATGGTACTAGTTTAAAAATTTAGGATACGATTCGAGTCCAGGAGGGTAACTTTGGCCACAAGCACGAAATACTCACCAAACGTACCATTTACTGTTTTTTGGGCTGTGTAATAGATTTAAATTGCAATAATAAAACTACTAAACATTAGAATTATTAGTTTTTAAAGTTTATTAGGTGATTTCAGGATAAATACAAGAAAAACTTATTTGTTTCAGTTTATGCTGCATCGCCCAATGATTTAGCCGCAATATTTCAGCATACATTTTTAAAAATTAATTTACATTTCTAAAAAGAAAATCAACTCATGCATTTTTTAAAACCAGATTTAATGATAATTATTTTCATAATCAAAACGCAAACGATATTATAATGAAAAGAAAATAACATATTAGTAATTTGGAATTCTAAAAAGTTTACATTTCTAGCATTAGCAATTTTAAATGTCGCTCTATATTAT
Organism: Oedothorax gibbosus; assembly: GCA_019343175.1. NCBI lineage: Eukaryota > Metazoa > Arthropoda > Arachnida > Araneae > Linyphiidae > Oedothorax > Oedothorax gibbosus. The sequence goes on from JAFNEN010000151.1 coordinate 621,989, forward strand.
GTTTAAAAACAGTTTTAAAAAGATATAATAATATAGAATATCCATAAGAATAAGATTAAAATGTATTATATAAAATGAATCTCGATTTTTGGTTAATTTTTAAAGTGTAATATAGCATAAGGAAATCATTGTAGCTATGGCCAAAGTTAGCCGCATTCGTGGTCAAAAGTTTCCCGGTGACCAACAATTAAATACAGCTTTTGAAATATTCAACATAGAATAAAATAAATGGTGGGATATTATTCCCAATATATTAAAGAATCGCATAGAGTATTTACTTACTCAATATTCAATGATTTTTGAACAATTCTAAATGAAAGTTTACTGAAGTAGTTTTTTTGTTCTTCAACGCTTGCAGAAATAAAACACACTTTTTTGGTGTTGCCAAAACTAAAATAGAAAAAAAGTCTTATATTAAATTAAAGCCAATGTTGCCACCTTTCTAAAAATGCTAACTAATTTAAAGTCTGATGATTTTGAGCAGAGAAATTTTAGAAAAAATCTTTTTCCGACGCGTGGCCAAAGTTACCCTCCATGGCCAAAGATACCCGCTTTGACGGTACTTAAAATATACATAGTCTGCCGAATTTGTCTGAAAGACAATTATTTACATTTGCTGAGATAGAAATTATTACAAATTGCTACTTTATTTAATTAAGTCCTGTTATGTTTAAAACCCATAAAAGTTCTTATTTTATGCATAAATTGAATATCTTTCGATTAATATTTAGAAAAAGATTTACTGAAGGTAACACAAAAAATACATGAAATAAGTTATTTTAAAACAAATGTATATTCTTTGAATAATGGCTAACAAAACTCCCATTCTACCTAGGTATTTACTATTCCACAATTACTCATCCAAAAGCCTTTCAAATATCGAATGATTTCTCTTCCAAACTTTAATTAGGGTTTGTGGTATCCCAGAATTATAATTTGCTGACGAAAGGTTATATATCATTCCCCTCTCTAATCCTTCCCTTCTGTTGAATTGGAAAACCATTTCGTAATGAGAGCCCGAGCCATCAGGACGTTGGATTAACTTTAAACAAGGACTTCTATTGAACCTAGATAGAAGCTTTTAAGTCCACAAATTGGAAATAGAAATTAAGCCGAGTTTCCCCGAGGCATACGTGTTATCGTTAGATTTTGTGAAATCTAATCGAAAAGATCAAAATCGATAATATTATCTTGTTCGAGTTATGATGAAATATGTGGGACTTATGAGGTTGCTTGTAAGTTAAATCTGTTTTTGACTGAATATAGTTGGGCAATTTTCCATTTCTACGCATTTTTCTATTGCGTTTCACTTCCATGCAAGTAACTTTTATACTGTAAACTAAATTACTGTTAGTTTAAATTGTATTCTGATAGTTGATATATTTTTGTTTATTTGATCTTAAATTGGATTACAAATAAAAATACAAAATAAAATAAATTTGAAATCTGAAGGAAAGTTTTCAAAACCACTCATACCAACTATACACCTAAGTAAATTGTTAATATCCTTGCCTAAAATTTTTTAATTTAAAAAATTCCATTTTCTTTTCTTTTTTTATTTGGAAGTTTCGAAATTTTTTACAATTTTATTTTATGATTCTAAAAATTCTGGTATCTAAAACATTGTTAAAAATGAATTTCACACTAAACACTTGCGAACCGTATGATTCCTCAATTCTTTGTAAATGTGTTTTCTCATAATTGAAGTACTTACAAGGTAAAACCGACTTAACAGAAAATAATTTTTGAACTTTTAGAAATCAATATCCAAGATTGACAAGATCCAGAATTCACTATTATGATACTCTCAAAATAAATTAAATTTTAGATAAAAATACAATTATAACCAACAAAAGGACAAATAGTAAATTCCATTTCCCTACAAATTCAGTGTTATATTAGCTTCCACACTACGTTTATAACGTAAAAAGTGGAAGGTTTTATAATCGTTCAGTCCGTCTGTCCAACTGTCACCCACTTTCACAGAAAGAACCACAAGTCCCACAGACAAGTGGGATACGTCATTTTAAAGCAAAAAATCAGATTAGGCTACATTCCAAATTTCATTAAAAAATTTAAATTAGAAGTTTATTTAAAATTTAAATTACTAAATTTTTTTTATCTACATTGCAATAACATGCAAATTCTATTTTTATTCATATTTTCACTGTTGTCATCCAAAAGTCCCACAGACAAGTGGGATACGTCATTTTGAAGCAAAAAATCAGATTTGGCTACATGCCAAATTTCATTAAAAAATTTAAACTAGAAGCTTATTTAAAATTTAAATAACTAAAAATTTAATCTACATTGAAATAACATGCAAATTCCATTTTTATTCAATATTTTCACTGTTGCCATTTCGTTAAACGTACGAGAAACTTTTGTTAAAATAAAATAAACACACTTGAAAAAATATTTATTTTGTGATATAATTCGGTTTGGATTGTTGTATTATCACAATAGAGTTCTTTTAATGGTTCTATATATATGTATGAAGAAAGATGCATAGAGAATTCTAACTTGGCATAAAAAAAATATGCTAAGTTTCGCTTTTATTTTTAAAGCATCAATTGTACAAATTATATATTTTTTGAACTGTAAATTAATTTAACAAACTATAAATAAGTGAATTTTCGAAAGAAATGTAAATGGGAAATTGTGGCGACAAAAATATTTATTAAAAAGATTACATAATTATTCTTCGAACTTTAAACAAATTTAGCAAACGATAAAGTCTAATTATTAAATCTGAGAAAGAAGATTAATGAAAATAGTTAATTTTGGCGTTTAAACTTTGAATTACAAATAGCTAAAGGCCCTGTTTTTATTAGAATTAAATCACATTTGCCATTCGCAACAATCGCTTGAGAAACTTTAATTCTTTTAGACAATAAATTAAAATAAATTTATTTTTGCGACATCGATCAGTTTGAAATGACGTCAAATATATTTCACTACGGAATCCTTGTATGTTGATATGAAATGTTTTCATTCTATTTAAAAGCGAGGAATATGACATATTTATTCTTTAAAATATATATTGATTTTTGCAAACGATAAGTAATAATTATTGAATTTTCGAAATAAAATAAATGAAACTAGCCAAATTTAGCTTGTAAATGTTAAATATAGAATTAATGTTGTGTTTGGCGCGTTTTTTCCTGTTAAACACAAATATGTGGAAGCGAGTTAAGTGACAGATTCTGTTACAAACCTACTTGTTTCTGTTGGGAATTTGTATATGTAAATTAATTACATAAAATATTTATTCAGTTGTATGAAATATGATTTATGATTTTTGTGTGCAAGTTTAAGTAAATTTAGATTTTCATTAAAACAGATAATATTTATAAATTAAGATATTTTTCAAATCTTAATTAATAGATGCTTTGGATCCTAAATTTTAGTAAAACGTCAATAGCAATTTTGGACATTGAAAAATTTTCATGAAAATGGTGAAGAAAGTTAATTAGTTTTTTGTATGATAGTTGATTTATTTTTTTGTGCAGTTTAGGTAAAATTTAGAATTTCGGAAAAACGATAATATTTACGAAACAATATATATATTTTTTTAAGTTAATTGCTAAATGTTTTGAAATCCAAATTTTAATGTAACATCAAAAGTTATTTTAGACATTTACGTTCCTGAAAAAACAAAAAAAAACTTCTTTGTTTTTTTTCACATCAATATAAACGGCTAAGATAAAAATAAAACGCTTTCAATCTTCTTGAAAATGAACACTATAAAATTTATGAACTCACGTTAGAACATTCTAGCTAATCATACACATGTTGAAAGCTGAAACATTTAAAACTTCCAGCTTACCAACCAACAAGAATATAAAATTTATAAACCCTCCGTGTATTACCCAAACTTCTTCAATATTTCATACAACTCATAACCCTATATTCGCAGATGTGCTTCGCTACTACACTAAGCAACTCCTTATTACTCCACATAAAAACGCTTAAGTAATCATAAGCCACTGAGTGAATTGCTTTACCATAAGTGAACCCTGTTGACGTTGCGAAACGCAATAACGGGAAAACAAAATTCAATAAACCACGAGGAATATGCATATTAAGGACCCGTTATCAAGGAAACACGATCGATGGGCCGAGGGTTTAGTGGTACCCGTTACCTATATAAATATTTTCCATGGCAAATGACGGTAAAGGGCAAAGGCTGGGAATTCTACAATTACTCAGAATAAACGTACCCGTAAGTGGAAGACGCGTGGCCATCGTTCATTGGTTAATCGGACCGGAAAATTGCAAAAGGAGTGGCGCGTGTATGTTTGAATTTAGAATTTTATGGGCCATACGGGCGTAACTACATTAAATTTTAGTATTAGATTAGAATCGCAAAATTGGTTTTTTGTTTATAAAACCGAATATTTTTGGAAAAGTTTAAAATGTAGATTTTTATATTGTTTGTTAAAATGTTGATTTTCAAGCATAGGTGATTTTGCATTTATATATTTGAGACCAAAATGATTTTCTGGTCAATAAATATCCATGTAAAACGGAATTTGTTTTCAAATGCGTATGATACCAGTTTTTAAAAAGAACGACATGAAAATCTACGATGACGTTTTCATAAATACTGTGCTTTTCTATCACTTCAAATAGTTACAACTGGTCTTTATAATATTATTGTAAGGGAATTTTTTTTAGAATTTATATACAAAGATAAGCAACAAAATCCTGCCTTACAATCTTGCCATATTTCAACAAACGTCCAATTATATGGGTATTATTGCAATTACACCTCTTTGGTAATAACTTCTAAATTGGTTTTTAAAATATGACGCCAACCAGCTTAGTTATCTGACCTTATGGTCTAGGAAGTATTAATTAACCATGATTGGTATTCACATTAAATATTTAGTACGAGCGCGAACGCGTCCATAGCTTTTGCACTAATTTGGGGTAATGCATAACTTGGTAGACCCGTAGGTCACTAAATAGTTTTATCTTTAGTCTTAGACTGTCTTCTAAACCGATAGATTAGAACGTGCATTAAATCCGACCGATAAATAACCTCATGTATAATACGAGCAGAGTTGGAAAACTCACACTCTCCAATGTTTAGCTAAAATATAGGATGCGGCCCCTTCATTGTCGATTTCATCCAATTGAGTTTTATCATTAGCAAAAGTAGTGAGTCTACGGACTGGACATTATATGTTATAGTTATACTTTGGAGAATGTGATTTTTGCAACTGACTTTTGTATGGACCACCGCATTTTAAATAAAATATTAGGCAGAAATTCAAAGTAAAGTTTTATGCTACTTCACTTGCTATTTCCGTCATTTGATCGATAATTTAAAAATAAAAGTATGTAGTACTGGTTATGTGTCTCTTTCTCGGAAACTGTAAACATTATCCTTCGGCCCGGTTAAAAGGCTTTTACTCGGGAATATAAACAGCAAAAATACCTACCGTAAAACTTCTGGTTTTTAACTGGACACCCAGCTACCAAACTAAAACAGTCTACCGATCAGAACCATATAACTTACCCTAAACTATTATACGTTAACCTATCACACAATGAATAACTAATGTGATGCGATGTCGCTTGAAACAAATTGAAAATGCGAATTTTAACTACCAACGGTAGGGAAATTTTCTGTGAAAAGAACTGATTTTTAAACTGTATAAAATGTAAGATTCGAACTAGGCACTTGCTTGACGTAACTGTGGCTCCACTGTAAGCATGAACGTTCTAGTTTACAGTAATTAGTTGCCAGATAGTTTGTTTGTGGGGTTTATGACAACGATTAACGTAACTGTAACGTCACTGTGGCGATACCATTTCAATCGTCAATTTTTCATTGCATAGACAGCTATACAAAACTTGCATACAGTAAATATATTAGTATTATACTCTTTGAAGCCCAATTCAGATTGCGTTGGATGCTAACACAAGTGATGTCATTGTCATGTGAACAGGGTTCAAAATTACTATACTCATATCTTGACTGCGTTAAATCTTCAAAACCAAAAGCTGACAGCCTTGGTTGGTATATTCCGGTTTGTGCTTGATCATAGACCCGCTTATAAACCTTCGTCAAGTAAGACAGACAGAGACAGAATTTTTATTGACAAAAAGAGCAGGTTCACCCAGGGCAAAGGCGGGAATCGAACCAGCACCCGTTACAGCGCGCTGACTGTTAACGTAATGGGCTGCGATCCAACCCACTAGACCCCCGCTGACAGCCTTAAGCATTGCAAAATAACAAATAATAGGAGTTACCCCACTTTGTCTGTGGGCTATAGGATCCCCAAACAGTGTTCCCCGGGAGTGGTTTGTACAATAAGTTAAGTCAAATTATCAAGGCGCTCTAAGAGAACGAGTGGTTATTGGATAATGCAATGGTTGATATTAGATACAGATTTGTGCTCCGATTCTCTGTGAATATCACATTAAAGTTTCCCTGCTGGCTCTGCGTGCTGTAAAGTCATCAATTTCTCAAATCGCATCGTAGTTTTCACACAGTTGTAAGTGAATTTATTTAATTTTCAGTAAAACTTTATTTGAGGAGCTCAGATGCTCAGGGGTACAAGTGTAGTTTTTAAGTATTTGAGTTAAATGCAATAAGTAGTAGCTTTGGATTCAAATATTGTTGTGGTAGCGAGAACCGCAAGTGAACCACTGTATGGTACTGCTACATAGCGAATTATATAACGACAACCTCCAACTTCAGCTTCCTTCCATGAGATAATACTAACCTTGCGTATAGTATTATTTTGTCTTTCCTTATTTTAAAACATGTATTACTAACTTAAGTTTTAAATGTTAAAGTAAACGTTACATTTTATACAGAAAAAAAGTTAGTATCGTATATTTAACCAAAGGCGTTAAAGGAAAAGTACATTGTATAAGCTTTATATTCGAAGATATAACTTCATGTTAGATAACTTATGAAATGCTAGTAATTTCGGCTAGTAGAATATAAGAATTTTCCATTTCATCTTATATAATTAAATAATAAATTAACTATCTCAAAGTATTTGGAAGACAAAAAAATAGATTAAAATTCAATCTAAACAGAACAATTTGTTTTTGTTTATTACAAACAGCGGGTTAAGTAGGAAAGTTTGTTCTTCGTCACAAATCCCAGGAAAAGAAGTTGGTAAACAAAAGCCCAAACATCGGATTCAGAATGATGGATTAGGTGAACGTGTTTCGATAAAAGTGCCAGGAAAAAGAGTAGTGATAAAAGAAACGCGTTCTGTTATTGTCTGGGTTTTTCTTTTCGTAATACCACTTTGTTGAGTTCATAATATGCTAAGATGCTATTGTCTTATTCCCCATTCCTAATTATGAAAAATATTTCAATATAAATATATTTCAAACCAACACGACAAACTTATACCAATTTGGTACAAAACTGTGTATGTGATGACATATATAATGAAAAAGAAAACGCTAAAAACGTAATGAATGAAATTACCCATTTAATCTTGGATTTCACTTTAAACTGCGTGTATTATTAATTAATTTTTCATCTTTGCCGCTCTAACTCCTTTAGCTTAAAACCATAGAAATTAATATTAGATCAGTTTTTTACTTAGTAAATACTTGATAACACAATGAACACAATATGTATCCAAAGTAACGAAATAATACAAAATGCTACAATGGCTGCAAAATAGTTACAGATTGAAATTAGTTTCTTTTTAAAATTTCTCCATTTAAAACATTAAACTAAACAAATATTTCATTTAAATAACGTTGATTTCTTAAATGTACCTCATTAATATATTTTCTAAAAAAATCCCTCAATACCTTTCTCGTTCACTTTTTGAAATTTAAGTTATTTTCGGAACATATTTAACTAGACAATTATCTTTTAATACCCTTAACCTTCGCATTTTAATCTAACTTTATCATATATACAAATGTATAATGTTCTCAATTATGCTTTATAACACAGCTGAAAAGAGATGTCTTTAACTAAATAACCAACCAACATAGATAGCACTAGAAGACCAAATTGAAACGTCATCATCAATAACTATTCAATCACCATCTGCATTGCAAGTTGTATTAACTTGCAAACAAATAACACCGTTTGATTTCCAACTGCCCACCGACTATTATTTTTAATTGAACTCATCTTATTATTATTAGGGGCTCTATTTTGGACTTAAACTAATGACTGTGTGCACAAATTCTCTAATAAAAAACTCTCTAAACAAATAAATCTTTAAAGATAATGCAAGAAAATTCGATTGGAACAGGAACTTAGGGGGAGTAAGGATTACGTCATTGAAGTCAGACCATCGGTTCCTGCGTTTGATATAACTTGAACACAGCCTCATTCTTATTTGTAGTGTAACGTCAATTTACCCAAATCAAAACACAATGAAACTTGAAGAATACCTTCTTATTTAGAAACAACTCACCCCTCCCTCTGGTATAGAAGATATTTTTCTGAAATTTCACCCTCTTCTACACAATACTCAGATATTTCTAACACAATTCAGATATTTCTAAATATTGGACCATTAAATTCTAAAATTCTAAATATAAAAATTAAATTCTAAAATTCTAAATATAAAAATTAAATTCTAAAATTCTAAATATAAAAATTAAATTCTAAAATTCTAAATATAAAAATTAAATTCTAAATATACACACAATTCAGATATAATTAATTCAGAAAATATTTATTTCTAAATATACACACAATTAAGATATTTCTAAAAGTAATTAAAATGCCACATCCACTAAAATTTAATGCATCCAAATTTTAGACTCCAAAAGATTACTTTCTAAAATATCTTTGACAACCTAAGCCTATTCATGTCGTGACCATCAGTCCTTTAGGTCCTCCACTTTTCAATCTACCTCCACTGCATTCTCGTAAGAGGGCCTTCATTAAATGTACGGAATTTCTCGAGGCTTAAGCTCTGTAGCTTTAACCTCAACATTTATCAACCTTCCAGTACTCTTTGGCCTCTTATCGGCAAAATGAATGACCAACTAGTAAGGAACTGGATTCGATATTTAGAGCCAAAGTAGTTTTAGTCAAAACGAAATGGAGATTTTAGTAAAGAGTTACTGTGAAGAAAGGTTTTTTTGATGTTGCTTTATGGACGGTAACAACCAGCCAAGGGATACAGGCGTATAAACTGATACAGACATATATACAGATACAGACGGGGCGATATTTGTAAAAAAATGACACTTTTTTAATTATAATTATTCATTATCTTCATTATTTTACGTATTAATTACATTACCTAATAAATATTTTCATTCTGGATTTTTGATACAGTTTTAGTGAGTGTATCTGTCTCTGTCTAATACTTTATTCAAAAAAAAAATTCCTCTTTGGAATTTTATAGAGATTTGATATTGAACAAGTCCCTTACAGTGCTAGACTTATATTCTCTTTGAATTCGCTATCTTTATTGAGTTATAATACAACAATACAACGAAAAATCAGCTTCTTAACAGTTGCATTAAACTTCTTTTCTTGTGAAACTCTAGCATAATGGAACCAGAAGTATTTATCAATTTGTAAGAACAAGTTTAGAAGATTAGAATTTTGAATTACACCAAGTTAAACCTATCAATATTTGTAATATTTCATGTTTATTGCTCTCTATTGGTGATCGTATAGTATAAATAAATAATGAAACAGAGGTTAGTACTTAGATTACAAAATGCGTCATGATTAAAATTAAATAATTTAAACATCAATCAATTTAAGGTTCGAAGTTATCTTTAATGCTCTCGCTCTGAAAATTAATAAATGAAATAAACAAAGGTTAAATGAGAATAAGAACACTTTACTGATGGTTCCAGATATATTTTACCTTTAATGTTGCATACCAAAATATGTAGCACACAGCTTTATACATCTCGTTCTTAAACATACTAGAATTAGAAACGAGGGTTTATATATTAGTTCTGATCGGTTAAGACGTCAATTCTATTCTGTAGTGAAGTATATTTCAATTCTGACTCTCAAAGTCTCCACACGGAAAAATATCTCAACACCCGGACCGCCTTCCAAAAACTTCATTGGTCCAACCGCTGTCACTCAAAGAACACACTCACTCCAATTCGCTCCTGAGCTTCCAACAATATTTCTTCAACATTTTAGCACCTATTCCCAAACATGCCTGCAATGACTCACTCCATTTTTCCTCCATATTACGGAATCAGTGACCAAACATAAAATGTGAATGCAGAGCCCTCGTCAATGGACGTGACAAGGGCATCGGCGGTTTAATTGAATAACTTGGCGATCGAATCCTGGACGTAATTATAAACTGTTGTTTCAAGGATCAACGATGCTTGTGAGTGTCAGTTGGGGCATGTCACGGAAGTAAAATGGATTTATTTAGGATAATTTGTGTTTACGGTAATTATTCGATGATGGACATTATTGTGAACGGTTGTGTTGCTATTGAAGTGTCAATAATTTAGAATGAATATCGTCCTGATGGTTGTATAACGACACCTGTCCAAAATGAATGATTTACAAGTAGTGAACAAAGTCAAGGGATCTGGGAAGGTGTTTTATAACGATTTCTAAACTATGAACTTCGTGAAACAAAATGAAGCTATAACTTATCTTATAAAAGAATTTGTATGAGTTAAAATAGCATTTTCACATAATAATTTTGGCGAGTTCTAACGTATGTTGCTGAAAAAAATAGACATTTGCAAATAGTCAGTTTATGGCATTTACAATAACATATAGTTTCAGTAAACTTAATATAGATTTATTGCTTAATATGCATACAATGAGTCAATCAGAAAATCATAAAAAACATCACAATACACATAAATCGTAATGAGACTGTCGGAATTCGTCACTTGAAACTTCAATTATTATTTCACATAATGTAATTTTAGAATTATAAAAAAATAAACATTTGATTTGAAATGTTTCGTTGTTAAGTGTATTTAATTTTTAGCCGATGGTCTCAGGAATGAGAAAATATCGGTTGCAAGTGTGTATTTTTTCGAAATTCGATTTTCTCTAAAATGAACATTGACTAAGCCTCAGGTGACCTAGTATAAGATCTATCTTATTCGAATTTAGGCAGTATAGTGTCTTACGCGTCCCACCGAGACAGTCTTTTATAAAAAAGAAGCGCATATTATAAAAAAAATATAGATCTAGATTATATAATTTTAAAGATTGAATAATAATTTAATTTAAAAAAGAAAATGAATGCAAATAGCCAATTTGGGCTTTTTAAAAGTTTAAGTAACAACTAAATGGCTGTGTTGGGCGATTTTTTAAGGTGTATAAATTTTGTGCGGAAGAGGTTCTAGATTATGCTACAAATATATTTTGTTTTTTTATAAGAATTTCAGTGAGTATTGAAATAACATAAAAGTAAACTATTTGAGTTATTTTAAAACTTCTTGTTTATTTTACCTAGTTTGGTTTTAGATGACTCAAATGTAAGAAGAAATATTGGACAAATATGATCCAAATGCAGGAAATGTTTTACAACAAAAGATCTAACATAATATCGGAAAAGGGAGTAGAATGTTATAGAAAAATTTATACACTTCAGCCAATAAATTAACAAACAGAAAATCGTACGTTTTGACTGAAAAGACTTATTCGAATACGATAGCCCAGATTTGTCAAAAACAAAATATATACAAAGTGTCTTTGCATTCGTTTATTTGTCCTTTTCTAACAAGCACGTACACAATAACATTAATTTTGTATAACACGAAAGAAGGAAAAGGACATTCATATTTTATTATGTTACCCAATACTTAAATACACGTTATTCAACATTTATATAAGTGGATTACTCACAAAATAAGCAACAATCTCCTGATTTAGAAAGGACCCGAGGCATTATTAGATTTTAAATATTTATTTTGCTAAAGGCGTTTCACAAGATGTGAACGACATCTCAAACAAAAATGTGGACGCAAACTCGATGACAGCTAGTGTAATTAGCTTTTCAAGCGGCACTTCAGCAGTTTCATTCAAGATCTTTCATTTTCAGTGTGTAAAGAATTCATTTTCGTGATAATGTCCCATAGATATGTTAAAGAAATAACAACTTAATATACTTTCTCATGTTATTCTTAGGAAAAACGGGAACAACCTGTTTATTTACCTTTTTTAATGGTATTTTTTCCCACGATGTGTATTCTTCCAGAAATTTATTTTGGCATTTAACTTCGTTTTTCTGAATGATTTTCTAAATTACACTCATGTAAAATCATTAAGAATAGTTACCTAATCTATGGGTGTTAAATACCACACGACTTTCAATCACCAATCAATAATAGATGTAGGATACTATAGAACTCAGTTAAAGATTTGTACAACTAGGTTTTCGGTTTTCAGCAATACCTTTTGAAACCTAAAAAGTTATAGGGTAGCTACTCTTTGCCCATGCGCTAATTTTCACCAAAACCTCATTATGCCGTTCGGAAGGTGCTAGAAATTTCCACACCAAATTTGAAGTCTATAGCTCTTTTAGTTCGAGCGTAGAGTGATTTCGGGTTGGGGTAGGTACATATATATTCCGACTTGTGTGCTTGATCAGATACCCGCTTATGAAGCCTCCGTTAAGTAAGAAAGACACAGAAAGAACTTTTTACTGTCACATAGAAAGGAATATACACCCAGGGCGAAGGCGGGAATCGAACCTGCACCCGTTACAGCGCACAGACTGCTAGCGTAATGGTCCAAACCACTCGGCCATTCGGGCCCCGTGGTATCAGACAAAATGACGGACGGACTAATGCTCGAAATCCCTTTTTCAGAATCATCATCATCCAAAACATGTCGAAAACGCAAAATCTCTAGTTCTAATTCTATTTCCAACTTCAGCAAAGTACTTACGAAATCTACCAAAGTACATATTCCAGACATAGTGAATAAAACTATAGCTTAATAAAAATAATCCACTATGTAGACATCGTAAGTTAGCACCAGCTTTTCGGTATTTTCCGTTTAAAAGTGTAATACAAAATGACGAGTTTAATGTCATATCCAATTTAGATGATTAATCCTAGAGTAAACAGGGAAGGTATGATTTACCAGAATAGTTTTTTTTAAGGGGACGCGGTACCCAAATTTTAGAGCTGCCCAGACAGTAACTAAACAAACATGCTCGTATGCTGTGGTCTATGTAAATTGCAAAAAAAGGAATCCATTATATTGGTGGAGGTTTAAAATAATATAGTGGTTTGGTAAAAGTTTTTTGTAAATTTTGTTGAATTTTTCAATTTCAATTTTTTCAGCTTGTGAATGGTTAAAACCCTAAGGCTTTTAGGTAAATCAATGTAGAGCTCAAATTTTTTGCTATGTTGAGACATATATGGTTAGCAAAAGTTGGTATGGTATAAGGTCTAGTATGAATAATTTTTTTTTTAAATGATGAAGTTGAAATTTAAAAAAAATCTTATTTTTTGGCCATTTTTATACACAAAGCTACATAACTGTTCTTGTTTTACTGATAGCTGAATATCCATACCAACTTCTATTAATACATATTGTGACAACATTTTTCAAAAGAAACTATTAAAAATTCTTTAAATTGTAGGAGAGTGGCATTTTGAAAAAACGTTAAAAATTTTAAATTTTTGAAATTAAAAAAAAAACTTATGCTTCAACATTTATTATTTTTTTTGTATATGTTTATTGAATGTTAGTTCTTCGTAAAAACAGTTCAATTTGCATGCTAGCGATAAAATACTGGATTTAATTTTTTGGGTACCGCGTCCCTTAAGTCAATTATTTAGTATCACTTTATTCGGTGGATTTGATGGTGATTTAGAATGCAAACAACAGAGAATGTATTCAGAAAATATCTTCAACATTGCGCATGATGCATGAGAAGTTTCATAAAGCAAACAACTTATATTGTTGGCACAAATATTTTATTAGTGCAACTCCCATGCACGCACTATACCCCTACCCCTCCTTCTACATCTACACCCTTTCCGAATATCATGGTTATGAACTTCGCGTCGTCAACTGTTAGTTTGTGTTGTGTGCCATTCTGAAGAAGGTGGACGTTTGCAGACCCACTGAAACAAGTAAATTTGCACTAATAAACTCCCTAAACTCCAGCCAATAATCTAAGCTGTTTACTTCATGAAACAAAGTACGTGTTAAAAGAACATGAACTAGTATCACCTATCTTCTATAAACGATCCAAACATGACACACCCAGTATCCTTATTACAAGCAGTGTGAAATGTGTTACATTAAATCCTCCCAATCCAATTACTTCAACCTGTGAAGCGAAAATTTATTAATGCATTTTGGCGAATTTAGGGAAAATATTCGCGAGTGTTTTGGAAATGAGCGAAATGATAGGACCGGCTGGTGAAGAACCGAAGGGAATTATATGGAATTTTTCATAGATTTTTGCGCCGGGGCGAATTCGATTTTCATTTCAATCTAGAATATGATGGTGAATAGTATGTTATAATAGAGGGGTTGGATGTGTAAAAAGTGGCTATTTATCTAAAACATTAACCTGAGAAATCCGATGCTTTAAAGCATAATAAAATTAAGGTTTCTTATGGCTACGCAGTATTTCGGCACAATAATTTTAGATATAGTGTAATTCAGATATAGTGTTATAATTTTCGATATAATAATTCTTTCGAATTAAAAACAGAAAGTTAGTAAGCTAATTATACTAACAATGCCCTCCAGTACATTCGTATAACTAATTATATAAATATTCTGAAACATCAGGCAAAATACTCTCCTATTTTGAAATATTATACTTAAAATAAAATTGTAATTTATTTATCACTAATGAAATTTAAAACTAAGAGCACTAAATATAATAACTTTACCAAATCTAATCCCCAAACTTCATAACTTAAGAGAAAAATAAATGAGCCATCCACTCACTGGCTATTATCTGCTCGATATAAACTGCATTAAATCCAAAACATTCCTGACGCTCTGTTTGACTTTTAATCTAAAGTTATCAGCATCCAAAATATCGGCTTTTTTTTTAAGATTCACTTACTTGATGTGAATATATCTCTGTTTGAAATTACTTTTTCTTTCAGAACGATAGTTTCGCATAATCAGATAAGTTGAAATCCACTTATATGAAAAGAAGTTTGGAAAAAGTATAAAGGACCAAAGTGATCTTATCTTTTCAATTGAATCGGTAAATGTAAAAAGGCATCATGTTCATTGGAGAGTTTCCCACTACGTCAATTTTTATCAACATTTAAGTGAAACAAGAAGCGTGGGCGGAAAATTTCCTATGGACTTAATCGCATTTTACGTTTATTGATTCAATTGGTGTTATTTCATTTTCCGAATTTGAATAGTCAAATAGTCTATGTTTAATGTAATATAAGATATCGTTTTTTTTTCTTTTGATTTAGAGAAAAAAGAATTTAAATGCGTATTGTTAGACTAAAGAATGGGGGTTTTGAGTAAATAAATTACGTTTTTAGAAGAATGGCTGTTTAAGGAAATTGGAATTTTTCATATTTATCTTTAAAACGTTAAGAAATTGAGTTTTATTAAAAGGTAGGTTATTTACATTCAATATCTCATGTCCAAAGAGGCACATTCTTTAAATTCGAGTTTTTTAAATTTCAAAGATTGTCTTGAAATTTCATTTAAACTCTTAATTTTTGGTACTTTTTGAAACATTTGAAAAAGGAAAGTTTAAAAATTAATTTCAATATTAGAATTGAATAAGTAAGCATTAATGCACTAAATCAATCGTAAGTAAATTAAATCATCTTTTAAAAACTTATGCACAAAAAATGTACCTATGTTTATTATTGTATAAATGTTTTTATAATTCTTGTATATTCTTATACATGAGAAAGTGCTATAGATTTTAAATATATATTATTTAAACTATCTTAACTACTATCATGCTAAAGAAAATCTGAAAATTTTGGTTAATAACCACTTCTTCTTTATTTTGTAATATAAATATGTCGAAATATAGTTAAACACAACTAAATTCAATAACCGAATTACTTTGTTATAAATTTGCATTTGTTAAGAAAGATGGTTATTCATTAATTTTTAAATTCCAATTTCTGATAAAGTACTGCATTGTCATGTTATGCCTTGTGTACCAGGTATGAGAATCGTTTTAGCAGCAAAATAAAATAAATGTGAAAAATTAGTTATAATCTTAACGTTCCTTGAATGTTCCTTGAAAAAAATACTTATGTGATTTTTCAACTTATTATTGGTTTAGAATATTAGTATTATAATATATTGATAGTAGCATGCGTCCAATCACTTTTCAATTTCTTATATTTATATTGGCTGCAACTTTTGTTTTTATTATTAGCATGCCTCGTTTTTATGTTTCAAAACTAGTCTATGGGCTTTATTTGGTGATATACTATGACATTTATGAGGGACTTCATATACCTTTACTAAAGATAGAAAACCTAATTAATCCTTTTTCAATAGAAGATTCGAAATGAATCAAAACAAATAACATTTCTCCTTTCTCCCAATTATTAAGAAGAAAAGTCAATTCCACATCTTGATATACAGCAAATAATTCTTTCACTTAACTGCGAACATTTCTTTGGCACGTGAGCATTCCTAACTACCTGGATCTTGGAACAAGGAACATAAAAAAACGCAATACCCTACAAAAATAAAGAACCCCAAAAAGAATAAAGAACAACCTCATCCCATGCTGAAGACCACCTTATACAGAAATCTTTATACGGAATCCGAACGCGAAGTTTGATGTGGAAGTCTATTTCAACAGTGGTCCAATGCGTTTTCCTTTGTTTTCAGAATAGTATTTAAGAATTTTGGTTTGGTATGCTAACTTCGCGCTTTCAGTTGCACAATGTGCTATTGCATTGGACACTGCCAGATTTATAAAAAAACAATTCGCTAATTTCAAATGTCATAAACTGTTGAATAGATATTCGAGGATAAATTTCACAGAGCCAGAATTAATCTCTACCTTTAATTGACCTTATGAAATTTAGCTCAAAATATTTTGAACGTGCACCAGTTGCTTAACTATCACACATTTTATTAATCTGATTTGATTGGGATCTGTTTGATCCTGCTATCATACGAGCCACCTCCTCTACAAACTGTGCAAGTTTAAAATTCCTATACAAACTAAAGAATTCCACTACTTAACAAGATAAGTCCATTGTTTGTTATTAATGCAAGAACTTTTCCTTATGCGTAAATCTTTGAATTTACTAATTTCCAGCAGTGTATGTTGTTTTTGATAAGAACCAAAAGTAATCCTTGGTGACACAAGATATCGCAAAATCGCTCCCTGATGTCAAAAAAATAATACAATAATACATTTTTGTGTTCTTCCAGGAATATTTATTGGAATGCATTTAGGGCCAACAACAAGTCAAAAAGCCATTAAGGTTGGTATGTTTCTCTGCCCATTTAACATCCCCCAATGAATATCTAAATGTTTTTTCATGTAATTTCTATCCAGATTGTTCTATTTCCTGCACTTTTTGCGATATTTTGTACTGCAAATTGCTCTACTAGGGTTTCAGGTATTTATATTACCTTCCAAAAAGTGTGGTTGGGCCACTATTGCAATAAGACTTTCGTACAGCTCTGTCCAATCGTAATGCTGGCGGTAGAAAAGAAAATCTTTTTATAAGAGTTTTTCTTCAGAAATAGCCTTGAGAAATGTGTCTTTCAAGAGAAAGTTATAACAAGATTTTCGGGATATTTTTCTCCGGCGAAGGTGCAAAACAAAGGAAAGAGAATGTGAGAAAATTCTTTAAGATGAATTCTATGTTTCTTTTTTAGTTCATGAAGGAAAATTCACTTTTGTTGATCTCCGCATCTATGTTTTTGCAGGCTGTGGTAATTCTGCTTGGAATCACTGATATTACAGCCTCCTCTAAAAAGTTTTATGTTGGAGGTATATCCCTGGTAATATTGGGCCATCCACAAGCAGGTGTTGTAATCAGGATTGGACTACTATAATGGTGCAATATAAACGTTTATAAACACCAAAGCTGCGAAAGTTGTTTTGGTAATAGTGTAGTAGTTCCCCGACGCTAAATCACGCCTTGTTATTTCGCTTTGTTGGACATTTCGCGGTAAAATCACGTCTCCCAATATTTCCACAGATTTTTTTTATACTTTATTTTTCCAAACATCAAGTTTTCAACTTTAAACTTACAAACTGATATTTATTGGAATATAAGTTCCATAGAAAAGTCAAAACATGTAATTTTAGATGAATCTTTTAATAGAAAATAAATGTAAGTAAAAAATATATTTGTAAAACGTGTAATAATGTTCATTTTATAGTAAAAAATAAAAAGTAATGTTTGAATTTTTGTTTCTCCTTTTTACCATAAATTTATTAATGAATAGGACTTTATTTACTGTTCTATACTATGCTTAAGCTCCAAACCTTTGTAGGGGGCATGAATACATCAAAGGCATCCGTTTTTTGAAATTGCTCGTCATATCGGTTATATGGTGCTTTTTAATTTCTCCAGGAAATCGCGATAGAACTAAGAGTTAATATTAAAGGTTTGGTTAGCAAATTTAAATTAACATAATTTCAAGAAGTATTCAAAATCATGTAAAGATTTAAAAAATTCGTTTAAAAAATTCTAAAATGCAAAGATATTTTTTTAAGAAAACTTATTTTTGGTATATTTTTTCTTCTACCAGAAAGCAAATACAAGATGATATGAATATCTCGAAGTAGAGGAATCGAACGAGGTGGAGCATGGTTTGTTTGCGGGGTATAAAACAACGTTTGGCGAAGCTATGGCGATATCGTAGACA
The DNA here is from genome assembly GCA_019343175.1 of Oedothorax gibbosus. Classification (NCBI taxonomy): domain Eukaryota; kingdom Metazoa; phylum Arthropoda; class Arachnida; order Araneae; family Linyphiidae; genus Oedothorax; species Oedothorax gibbosus. Next base: position 640,773 of record JAFNEN010000151.1, read on the forward strand.
GGGCCCTTCCGGTCGTTCATTAAATGTGTGTACCGTGCACCATTAGCCAAAATTGTGTTGTATTGAACTTGTTGTCTGATAAAGGCTTATCCGTGTAAGTAATTCGTAATTACATGGCGACTGATTGCGAAGTAGGTAGCATCCGTCAACCATACAATCTGCCGTCGTAAAAGTGTGGACCACAATCACAAGCCAATTATTGTAAATTAAGACTTAAATCTGTACCCCTCGTACTAGTACGTTGCAGTTATATGGTTGCACGTTGCTTAAATGACAAACTCGTAATGTAACCACAGCTGTAATCTACGACGTTTACGTGCCTTTTATAATATATATTTTGAAAAAAGCAAATCTGTGAGAAGCGCTGCTCAAACCAAATCAAAGATATTTCTTTTTTTCTTTATCCATTAAAATTTTAATTCGAATTACCAAAACATAATGGCTGATTGTGTAGCTGAATGGTTAAGGAGCTATCTTGGCATAGTCAGAAGAAACCGGGTTTGAATCATATGGGTATGTTTTAGTGTGTTGTATTTACATCTTCCGAATACATTGCCACATAGAGTTCATTAAATAATTATTTCATTTTCGACATAGAGTTCGTTAAATCTTGAACAATCTCACGGTGGTGCCATTGCACGGGTTTGATTTGAGAGCCTGTTCAAGTGACCTGTTCAAGCGTCGACCTCCGCGATTGACCGTGCTTCTAAATTAAGAGATATTGCATAGCTCAGGTATAACTCCGTAAAGAGGCTATAAATGGATAGCCAGATGCATTCAACTCAACTGAAAGAATTCCTTTCCATAAAATTTCGTCAACTATAGTTCAGTGCTCAATTTCTTCTATACCCCCCAAAAAGAGAATAAAGGAAACACGTGCCCTTTAGAAGCGCAAATAGAGAGATAAAAAAAATTCGTTCTAAGTTAGAAGGGCTCTATTAACCCTTGCTCTGTTGTTTTCTACACCAGTTTCCAAAGTGGACTCTTCCTCGGATCACATTTTCCGTCCTATAACTCCCTAAGCAACGCAAACCACTCAAATGTTTGTAACAAACTTAAAGGAAAATTTAAACCTCAGGCTTTCCCAAGATTCCACCTCTCCATACTTGAGATAAAGCCCTAAATTGTGGCCGGGACACAGTTTCCGCAATTAAATGCATTTCCAGAGTTCTAATTATACCCGGGTAAGAGAAAAGGAAAGCCCTTAATAACGGAGATTCATACCGCTCGCTGATGGCTGCGAAAAGTGCGAAAACACAGTCCTTCAATTAAAGTCCCTGCGTAATTGCTTTTTGGCTGGTATGCCAGGGATTCGGATCGTCTCTCGGGTTTGAAAGATGGGGAAGGAATGAATGTCAGTTGCTGTTCTATTGCTCTTTCTAGTGGTGTTCTAAATTCTGCCCACCATCAAGCAGTCTCTTAGGAAAATTTGCTATAGTAAACTTATTGGAACGCATGGTAACCTATGTAAGCCATAGGAATTTGTACGATATTCATAAGGCAATGCACCATAAGCTATGGTTCTCTTATGAAAATTATCATACACATATGAATAGTACTGGGGAAAAAAACTTCATCGACAGGGAACCTATCCGTATTGAAATCTGCTTGGCTAATATTGGTGATCGTAAATCGGTTTTTCCTTTGGTTCTTCTTCCGCGGCAGCGTCAGACTATTTGTCTGCCGTTAACTAGGATCACAGAGATAGTAAACCCGTGCGCCGCGTGAACCAAGGGAAAACTGGTTTCTTCACATCAGTTTCGGCGATAACTCGCTATCTTCGCCAAGCAGATCTGATGCAGACGGACTACTATGCAATGAAAGGGTTCTTCCCCTGTACTCTTCATATGGCAAATTTATTGGAACACATCATGCATTTATGGCATGGTTATGGGAACATGTCATAGGGTTATGACCTGCTTATGGTAAAGTTCCATACACACATGGCAATTCTATGGAAATACACCATAACCTTATGTTAAGGTAATATAAATCTATGGCAAACATATGGGAACACAACATACATACGTCATCTATGTGGTAAAGTTGTGCCCTCTCTTTTTCTTTAACCCTGGTCCGAAGGTGCTAATTACATCACTATAGTAATTGTTTATGCCAAGTGGCCAGTTAGACGATTGAGCCCTGGTTTTAACATCCTTATTATAGCTTTGTATTTATGTATCGACCCCACTGGGCTGAAGGACTAAATTGGCCCATAACTAGCAATCCTACTTTTTCGAATAAGTAAAAAAAAAATTATTGAACTTACTCTTCTTCGCATCAGTACCTTCCAGGTCAAAGGGAGCTCACAGTTGGCCTTCAGAGTTAAATATATCATAAGGCCTAGGTTTGAGTAGGATTTTATACACTTATTTGCTATGAAAAGGTTCTCCAATAGAAAATCTATCTAAAAATGTTTCTTAGGTGTGTTTGGTGCACACTGTTAAAAATTAGGCACTTTGTTTCACCAAAAATATGGTTCCTAGTAGCTGCAACGGCTGTGTGGTGAAACGTTAAACCATATTTTTGGTATTAGGTTGAACCATTTCTCAGGTTTTTGTTTCCAAATCCAGAAAAATGGTTCAACCAAACACCGAAAAAAAGGTGAAACATTTCACCACACAGCCGTTGCAGCTACTAGGAACCAATATCATGGTGAAACTAAGCACAAAATTTTTAACAGTGCATGATAAATATGACATAGTACAAAAATTTGCCCCAGTTTCGAGAAATGGTAGATGTTGGTTCTATTGTGTGTTCTGTGTTTTATACTCTCTCGAAAAAATAACTCATTTCCCCCTTTTTTAAAACTTGTCAAAATTATGCATTTGAACATTTATTTTTGATTACGAACATACAAATAAAAAAACGAAATACTTTATTTCTGCAAAGCAAATACCCTACGGCAATTTAACAACCAAATGTTTTTTCTACTGATGGTAAGTGCGAAATAGGGAAAGGATTTTCTAGATTAATGATTCTAATTTTACAGATTCTTATCACAATCTAAAGAAACCAATAGAACAGCTAAAATAACTAATTTATAGTTGTGAAAATAACATTACATGTGATCCACTGTTTTCGTTAACGAACTTAAACATTGAACTATCTACAATTTCTCTGTTTCAAGAAGATTTGAAGGTTCGGACAATTTCCTCAGAAGTGTTGCTTTGAAGATTCATTCTACGCCTTTAGCATGGACGTGGGTTAAGCCATTAATGGTAGTGGAATGTCATGTTTTAAATTTTAAATTTAAGTTATTTAAGATGCTCATAAGCTTTACGTTGAAGTTTAAATTGCTACATAATCCTAATTCTGGATTTAGTGTTATAATATGTATAAAAGGAATGGGTTTCGGTATAGTTTTCAAAATCGAAATGTTAGGAGTAATGGCAGAAATGAAAATGTATCATACTATAAATAGAAATTGGTTAATGGTTAAATATGGTTTATGAAATATGGTTAATTGAAATAACTGTGTTAGGTAAACTTAAAATAAAATGCACAAAATTATTTTAATTTTATTTGCCTCTTTTATTACTTTAACCCTTTCACGGCCCACTCGGCCGTTTAACTAAGGATTCGATAATGATATTCCTATCACATATTACGCGGAAACAAAATCCTGCGTAGCAAAAGTTAATAAGAAAAGTTTTAGGCGTAAGTTAATAAAAATACATCGCAATTTTTAGCTTTTGTTTTCTTGAAAAAAGGGTTTTAACTGTGTGACAATGTTATTTTTACTTTCCTGTTATTTATCGCTATTTCTAAATTCAAATGAGGTCAAAATTTTCCACTCATTCTTTTTTTCGACATTCTAGTGGAATCAGTTCAAGTGTACAATTCGCTGTTTCATAGACAACTTTAATTGTTGCTAAAATATAGCGTTGATAGAAACGAAATTCGATTTTCGAAAGAAAAGTTTTGTTTATCCGATATTTTTTGCAAATTTACCAGAAATCATACTTTCATGGCGCGCAAAATAGCAAACAATAATAGAGTTGTAGATTTTAGTGAAACGGATTCCCTATGCATGAAAAAATTCCAAAAATATATTTTAGGAATCCAAAAATAAAATAGCTTAATAATTTGTTTATATCTTTCTATTTGTACAAGAAAAAAAATTAATGAAACAAGGGCTACCATTTGAAGTAGAATGATTATTCGAACGTTGGCTTAAATATATTTTATTTCATTTTTCACAAATTGTTAACTACACTCTTAAAACAAAAGAGTGAAATTCACTCCTATAGGAGAAGTGCATTTTCGGCACCGGAAAGGAGTGAAAATTAACTCGGACTGAGTTAAAACCACTCGTTTTAAGAGTGTAGGACGCAGATTGTTTTCTTTTATTTCTTTTACCCACTCCGAAAAAGAGTGAAATTCACTCCTATATGAGAAGTACATTTTCGGCACGGAAAAGAGTGGCAATTAACTCAGACTGTGTTAAAACCGCTCGTTTGTTTTAAGATTGTACTGTAAAATTTATCTCGGTAAACGTACTTTTGATAATTGATAACTACCGTAAATTCAGTTATTTAGTAATCTATTAATCATTGTATTATTTTTAATTGGGTTTTTCTAACAAAGAGTTCATTATATTTTATCTATTACTATTATTTTAACCTATATCCTTACTCCTTTAAATTTACACAAAATTGCTTCTGGCGCAAACAGTAAACTTTGCCAAAACCAAAAATAATGCTAACAAATTTACAAAAAGATAATTTCAATTTCGAAAGCAAAATTAGTATAAATCATGTTTTCAAAGTTTTCCTAAAAATTCGTTTTTATGTTGGCTCATTTCTGGCTTCTTTTTCTCGCAAATCGTATATTACCGTAGAATACTTCTCGCCAAAAGCACCGGCGGCGGCCATTTTTAATGGCGGTGAATTCGATCTGTTTGTCGTTTGGCGTCTACTTGACGACGAAAGCGTTTTGTTACGACCCTTTAAAATGACAACACCCATCGCTCACCAAAAAGATAAAAGAGTAAGTATAAAAGAAAGTAAATGGGGGTAGAAAATTACGGAAAGTACGTCTCACCGCGTAATTTAATTTAACTTTGATTCGTTCGAATTATTTCTTTTGGCTCTTTTTGACTCTCTGGTAGATTTATTTTTAAAATATGCCTAGATATCTTTTGCAGTGTCGTGTTTAATGTATGCGGTTAATGATAATTCTTATTTATAAATCTTAAAAAATTGCCTTTTAACACACATGGTTATTTGTTTCCTCGCACACCTTTATTTCATTCGTTATTTTGTTTGGTACGGATAAATTAGAATCCTTCAGCGTCAATAATTTATTTTGAAAAGCAATCTTTTACGCCATATTTCTTAAAAATTTAAATTTTTAATACTGTAAAAGTCTTTAATTAACCAGGTGCCAAAGCATTATTCTTTATACTGTACTAATAGTTTTCATAACTTTTAATGAGGGGAAGACGAATAAATAATGTACGCATTCTCACCCCCCCCCCCCAAAAAAAATGACAACTTTAAAAATGTATAAAGTGTATTAAATACTGCATGTATTCTTTGCTAAAATACCCTTATTAAATAGTTTATGATTCAGTTTGATTTTTTTTTTGACTTTTTATGCGATGAAAAAATTCATTTTTTGTAAGATGTTTGGGATTTATTAATGTGTAACCTTCTGTCCAAGACAACAATTTTTTAAAACCTAAAAAGTATTATTTATTTACACGTGCTGGGCCATGTTTCTTATTACCTCATTTTTATTTTTTGTGGAGGTAATAAGAGACATGAGTCTCTTATCCCGTTTTAAAAAATTTATTTATTTTTAGGTTACTAAGATTTAAGTACTTAGGTTACTTTCAGATTACTAAGATTTAACAATATTGCGCTGTATACAATCCACGACGTTCAGTGTTATATTAACAGGGCGATTGACTTCTATGACGAGGAACTATGTAAATTTAAATTCTTCAAAAAACAGATTACAAGTCCAGGGGTATAATTGACCACGCCTTAAAGACATACAAGAGGTTTATAAAAACCCGTGTTCATTAACCCAGTTACTTTGAAAGGGTATTGACACTTTCACTACCAATTTAAGCAAAGTGGAAATATGAAAAAATAATTGCAAGTGAAATACATTTGCTAGGCGAGTACACTAGGACATACGTCATCATTAAATCTGTGTCGTACAGATTTAATGATGCTTGCCGGAATTAGTTCGTATACCCTGTACCCTGGTGTCGAGCAGGATATCTTTCACAGTATTCAGTTCGTAGTTCCGTTGGGTGCCATTTCAGGTGACGAGCTCGTCAATTGACAGTTGTTTTAAATGGTGAGACGTACATAGCTGTGGTAAAATTTCCCTATAGTAGGCTGGAAGTAGACAGCTGAAAACATTGAAACTGAATCAATCTTTGCCCATTGATAGCCACAATAGTAAATAAAAAACTCTTACTTACATACATGTGGCTAGATAATCCCTCAAAAAATTGTAAAAAGTTATAAGTAACTAACGGAACCCTCAAACAAAAGTATGTGAGTAAATTCCAATTGATATATTTGTCAACATATTAAAAAAGAACTCCTACAGTTTCCCCTCTTCACCCTATACATAAGGCTTAATGAACGTAAACATATCCGCCATATCCAAATCTAAGTTAGTCTGAAGAAAAGAGTTATCATCCACCCACCCTTCGGGCAGTACCTAAAGTTTCTGCGAACCACACGAACCCCCCGGACACGTTTCGACGCGTTCCCATTTGCAAGTTAATCGAATCATACCTACATCCTGCTAATTGCAGCATTTCTATTCGACACGAATGCGCCACCAAGATTAGATATTGACCGAATATGTTCTGAAACTTTTCCAGAGCATCCCTCTTGCTGCGTTGCTTTGTAACAGTTTTAACTAATAATGGACAAATACTTTGCGAATTTGAAAGTGTATAGTTGGGGTCTGTTTTGCTCTTTTTACACGGAAGGTCTGGTGAAATAAATTTTCTTCAACTGCTTTAGGTTTTTTTTCTGCTTTTTCTATATAGTTTCATTAAAACTCATAGTAATGAAGTTAAATGAGGAATTGTAGCGGTCCGCCACACACGCAACCTCAAACACCCTTCAATGGTAGATGCCGCTGATTTACTACTGCACTACTATTAGTCATCTAGATGATAAAAATATTTTAGTATATAATTCGAAGAAACTTGTTCCTCACCTTGACCAATCTATATATGCACTGTCATGTTTCAGACAACTTCGATAAGGCTGAAAAAGTATTTAGTAAAAAATTGTATTTAGTAGATGAAGATAAATGTTATTCATTCTTCTGGGCACCCCTATACTCGAACAGCCGCAATAGATAAGAATGTGAATAAATTACTGCGTTAAAGTCAACAGAGATTTAGTTTTAAACGATAGAGCACAAATAAAAAAAACTGGCATTAAAATTGATTCAAGTAATTTGTTACGATGAGAAACCGCGACTGCTTAAATATCCTCTATGTGCTCGTCTCTTAGCGTTTGCCTTCAAACTTCTAATTCGGGGATTGAATACGGCTATGAATACAAAAGTGAACTAAACGGGGGGAAAAAACGAATACGAGCTATCTTAAGCCCTGTAAATCCGTTGCAATCCTAATTCCTGACTAATCAAATCGTATGTTTATGTTTAATAGTGTGAACACAAATACCAATTCCGCATTTGAAAAAATTACCAGATACATCTTTTTCAAGTCCTTACTGTTGTCTGTCTGATAGAACCTCGAGGGTAAAAGAGTAGGTGGCACGCTTTTGGGAGTTGAGCGGTGTTGAGGTGAATTAGGGAAGTTTTATTTTGATCAGTGATATCCTAATTTTGGATGTGATTTTCGATGCTGGATAACTTGATTAATTTCTGAAATTCAACTACTTTAGTCTGTCAGCATCAATACCCTTCTGATCTGATTTTGCCAGAGCGGAGCATCAATATATCATACTGCATATTTAGGTTTTGTATTGTTTTGTAGGATGGCTATTCTCGGTTAAATATATGGTACTCAAAAAAAATATTTTTTGTACCAACACTTCTTTAAACCTTAATGGACAAAATAAAAATCTTGTTCAATTCCACTTCAAATTAAGAACGATATTGAATTAAAAATAACGATCAGCTTTCCTCACCACGCCCTATCTTGTAGGTAAGATGACGAAGGGACAAAAATAGCCTTTAAAAGAAAAAAATTCATTTGAAAAATACAAAGAAATAACTTACCTTCATTTACTATACATCGTCGTTTGTATCGGTGCGTATTCAGAGATTCAGGTGACGCCCTTCTCAGTCGTCCTGTATTCATCAATGGACTTTATATACCCATTATAATACAGATTAAACACTAATACTGTACGCCATCTTGTCGTATTCTTTTCTGGATCCGCCACAAAATGGTCAATGAAAGCAAAAACCGCTGACAAAGTACACTGCTGAAAACAATTAGTTGAGCCTTTTACGTACTTTTGTTAATTCTTTCAGTCCCAACTTTTTTTATTCTAAAAATCTAAAATTTGAAAAAATAGATTAATTATGCATCCAGAATGAAATGGTAAAAAACAGGGCAAAAAATCTTAATTTTTTAACTAATATTTAAAGGGGGAAATTGGAATCATAACTTTTGAATAATTTATAACAATAATTTTTTCAAAACTTTAATTGTAAAACAATAGTTACAATCAATTTTTAAACATCTATAAATGCAAGCATGAAGAATTTAGGGTCAACTTTCAGGTATTTAGTAAAACTTTTTCAGAGTTAAATTTATTTTACCACGTTTTTCATATTTTCATTTAATTAAAATAAACATAATTTAATTTTTCAAAAGACATGATTCTTCCATCTAACGATAAATAAGAACTAGCTTAATTTAGTGAGAAAAAAATATCAAGCTGATGATTCCAAATGGAATAATTGGGGGTGAAAGGGTTTAAACCATGCACTCCCCTAATTGTTTTGAGTAGTTTATTTTAAGCTACAGATGAATTGTCGTTAAATTGAATGATGTGAATTACTAGTTGTGGATAAGGCAGTCTATGGAGGTAAACTTATAGACAAAATTATGTCTTTAAAAATGGCTGAAAAGTGTATTGCTGATCCCATAAGAGACATTGGGAGAATGATCTGAAAAAAATTGAACTAACAAAAGAAGCTGCTAGTCTTCAGCATCATATGTAGGATCACTTGCGCTAAAACTGCAAATTTAAGCTTCAAATTATTCTCCTTCTAGGCTAAATTAAAGGCTAAAAAACCTAATATAAACTTTAAAGGGACACTTTCGTTTATGAATCTTATAAAACATTAAATTCATCGCAAACAATTAAATATTGCGATTTAAAAATTAACGTAGTAGTAATATTACCTAACTTGGAATTCCTCGTCTTGCATTTTACAACCTTTTTTTGGTTTTGAATCAATTTATCACTACGAAGTTTAAGCGTTAACAACCTAAACCTCACATTTTGTATTGATTTCTAGCTGTATTTTATAAATGTTTGATGAAAAACTAAAACAAAGTCAATTCCGTCACCCAATTTCTTAAGCCATGTAGTCTCAAAGTGATGAGAAGGGATATAATTTATCTTTTCTCTTTAAGGCTCGTAAAAAAATCGTATGCTGTAATAAGTTGCTGTGAGCATCATCATCAGAAACTCAGGTCTTAACATGTAAGGGCTAATTTTCTAGTATCTCGTATTAATGAGGAGAAATTCCGTATTCGTCATCTTACCGAGTTCTTCATCTTTTTCTATCTTTCCCAATATAGCTTAATTTTTTACCAATAAAAAATATAAAAGGAGAAACGGTAATTATAATTACCGAGTCTATCCAAGTAATTATTATTACTTAGATCTATTTAGAAATAACAAATATACCCTCTAACCTACCTGGATATCTATTAATTTTACGTTATAGTTGGCAATAGCTAATTATGTATTTGATCATTTTTTTAATAAGCCCTAATAAGGGTCTACTAATAAACTTATTAGTAGATCCTTATTAAAGCTTGGATAATTATTTATGCAACAAAAAATGTTCTTTTTTATAAAGGTTCTTGATGTACTTTTAAAATGTCAAACTTTCATTTGTTCCTTCGTATATAACTTTAATATTTAAATGATTGAATTGACTATTCAAATGTTTACTTTTTCGGAATAAAGATCACAAATGTATAACAATTTATAAGTGTATTATTATAATGAAGTAGGTTTGTAACAGAAACTGTCACTTATGCCAAAGAAACTGATGCCAAAGAAAATGTATGAACGTAAAAAAAAAGCGATCGAATAAATATGAAATTCTACTCACACTTGAAAGGAAGTAAAGCATTTCATATCTGCAAGCGAAATAAAGTATTGAAAACGACTTAAATTATAATTTGTAAACCGTGGTTTAAAAAACTATAATGGCTGAAGATTGTCTAGTTATGAGAGTACACGCTTTAGAATTTAAATTCAACATGCGATTGCACTTTGGTTCTCAAATTTCCATCCGAAGCACTTCAATTATTTTAAAAAAAAATTACAAAATTTAATACTCAATTAAAAAGTGTAAGAATTTCACTTTACTGGAATCAAATCACCATTGCCACTCTCAGCAATCCCACGAGAAACTGTTTGTACTAAATAAAAATTTCGAATTTAAATAGTTTACATAAACTTCTATGAAAATATTTCTGTGAATTTTTAGACCTCAAGCTCTTTGTATTGACAGAGGAAATGTATGTTCTTCCACTCCTTCTATCCTCATGCAGTTATATCCCCCTTCCCTCTGTTGAGAGATGAGAACATTACAAATTGAATTATCTCTCCCGCTCTCTCTTCTGCAAATTTGTCGTCTGCAAATTCTTTTTTATTCCATTCGTGTTCTAGTTGGTAAAAGTAAAGAACGAAAACAAAATGGCGGTGATGGAATACGCGGAAGACCGAGAAACAAACAAAAATAAAAAAGAAATAATGGTGAAAAAGCGAATTCCTCCTTTTCGAACCATGCCATTATGAAATGGAAGTGTAAGCTTTCTCGATTTTCGAAGTTCTTTTCAAAGTTTAAACAACTTTGCGGAGCAGTTCCGACATTTTTGTTTGTTTCGTTTTTGCTGACGTGCCAGAGCGTTATGAATTTGATATATTTCGATTTTATTTTTGCTTTTTCTCTATGTTTCCAATCGCAGGGTAAGAAAAAAAATTACATGTTCCATTCCCCGTTCTGAAACATATAAACACGTACTTTTTGTAAAGTTGTTTAAAAAGCAAAGTTGATAAAAGGACATTTTTTTGACATTTTTTATTCCAGAAAGTATATCTACCACAAAGGCGAAATTTTTTTTTAATAATTAAAAACTTTTTTTAATTATTTTCATATACTCGTTTACTGTTATTTTAGCTGAATATATAAAATGATTTAAATACAATTAATTGGGTTGTTTCAGGTGACGAAATTTCTTCCAGATTTCTTCTTGCGATCGGTGATCCGATAAGTCCTATTTTCCCACGTGACATGGATTCACCAATCAAAACTCGAGAAATAATTTATTTTCGTTAGCATTTCTTTTGCAACTCAATACCTGGAACATTCCCGTTGAATAAGTTATTTTTAAATGAAATCGTTATACAAATCTTACCATTTTAAGCAATTTAAAAATTAAAAAAAGCAATTAAAATAATTTACCTACTGTAAATATTATTTATTTGGTTTTGGCAGTGCAATTAAATTAGTTCAACATTTTAATGTGCATTATAAAATCCTATTACGAAACGGTGTTTTTTGAGTTTTGGTGAAACTTTGCTTTTTAAAAAAAAATAACGTTAGAAAAATCAAGTATTTTTCTTGATAGTTAAATATAAGTATGTACCTAAGAAATAAAAAGTTGAGAATCCAGCAAAATAAATAATAAATTTATAAAGTTCTACAATAATAAATTCAATTAAATATAAAAATTTCAAAACAATTATACTTTCAGTTTTTAATGAAACTAAAATTTTTATTTGTAGTTCCAACTATTCCTATCCTTGGATATCAGTATGGAGTAAGTTGTTTAAAATAGTTTATGTAGCAGATTCACAACTACAATGCTATTCTCTGCTCAAATATGTGGAAACATTTATCACTGTTAAAATATATTATCTTTTTTTTCTAAATACAGTTTAAAATCATTAACGTATCTCCACTATGTCACTTTAATTTGGCAGAAACAATAAATAAATCCATGTTAGAGAAAAAGGGAAAGATTAAATTAAACAAATTATTTCTCAATTGTATCAAATATTTTTAAATGTATGCATTAAATATTTAAGTTTCTGAGTTCAACTAATATTCTAATTTCATTACGCTATCGGTAACAGACCTACGATGAACCTTCTAAGATATATTGAGAACGTCTCACATACCTTTATAAAACCTAATTTAAAAATCGATAAGATTATGACCTCTCACCATTTTCACCAAATGTGTTGAATCATCAAATTAACTACGATAACAAAATTTGCTCATTCCATTAGCAGTTCCTTTTATAATATATACGTTGACTGATAAGGTACTCAATTTAACTAGGTAATTTTACGGCACGATGAGCAATATTTACTTTAACAAAATATTAACTGACAAAATATTTTTTTGGTTCAAATTCACTTATACAATGGGCACGTTTCAGGTCTTGAGTGGCAACAAACAAAATTTTTCTAAAGCCGCGATTGGTTAATCACTATAATGAGGGAACAGATAACCAATCAGAGCGCACCAATCAAATGAAGGCAGAGTATGAAAGCTGGAAGGAGATACGTCACATAAAACAAGCCAATTGTATCGATACCACACTCAATCACCAAAATATGTGCATTGCACGAAATTGATTTGGTTTGAAATTGATCGCATCTTGCTGTCTATTTTATTTTTGTCTTCGAAAGGATCTTTAACAAATTCACATACGCCTCGGCTACCGTTGCTGTAAAATAAATAATTCCAGAGATCGAAATCTGCTTTTAACGTATAGATCGGTTTTTTTACATACCCCTGGGTCAAAATTAGACCAGTTTCATAATGTTTGTGACCCTGAGAAAGTCCAAAAATAAAAGTGGGTCGGTCGTTGATGTCCTTTCACGTCAAACCGAGGCAATGGAGTATGTGTTCGGGACTGGCTTGAGCACTTCCTCGACAGTTGGGGCAGTCTGGGAACAGCTTGGTTCCGGCCTCAAACTTCAAACTCTTTGTGTGTCCCGTCCTGAATCTGGAGAGAGCAGTTTGGTCTTGCCTGCATAGTTGCAATTTAGAAATCTCGCCTGGTTTCTTTGCGCCATACCAAGAGTGCTGAGAGGGACTCCAGTCTATTACTGTATTTTTGTAAATGGAGCCAATTTCTGAATAAGTCAACAGGTTGTCCCCTTCTAAGATCTGGTAACAGCCTGCCCTTGCAAGTCCGTCAGCCAGTTCATTCCCACCTAAACCGACATGAGATGGTATTCAAACTAAATGCACTGGGAAAAAACGCGAAAGTCTATCGAGCTCCTCAATGATCGCCACAGCTGTGGTACCTCTGACCTCATAGAAATACTTCAAATACTGTACGTATAGATCGTACAACCACAATTCAAAAAATTCTTCTTGAAGTTCTTATAGAGTTGTCAATGAGTTTAATGCTTTACCAGATTATGTTGTGTATTCGAAGAGAGTAGAAGATTTTAAGAAGAATCTCGATAGTGTTATTGGAAACTAGTAAAGAATTAGGTATATTTTGAACCAACTTTGCTGGGCCTCTGGCCTGTTGTTGGTCGACAATTTTTGTATTTGTAATTGAATTTTTCACAAATTAAAGATAGAAGAAACTATATAGGTGGATATGAATTAATAACCATTAAATAAAATAACAAATAAATACTCCTGAAAATATCCAAAATGCATTGCGTTCATTTTTGTTATGCTACAATTAAATTTAGATAGCTTCGGAAATTATCAATGATTCACAGTGCAATAGTTTCTTGCTCTGATAAACGCTTTTGGTTTTTGAATATAAAATCAGCATCTTTAAACATTTTAAGCTTTTCAGCGTTACTATTGATCAAAAGAAGGTGTTACTATTGATAAAAAAAATTCTCTTATATATTTACTAAGTTCATTTAAAGAAGAATTGACATAAACTGATTGTCCAGTTCTACCATAATTGGCGGTTGTAATTAAATAGACTACCAGGAACTGCAAGCTAAAATGTATTAAGATTTTTATGTTTCCGTATACCAACAATATACAATTTTGATAATCGGTCTATTTTACTCCAAAATCAATTAATTTTCAGTTTCATTTTTGTTAAACCACCACCAGAGAATAGTCTATTAATAACAATTCCAAACAGGTTTTTTTTTTGTAACGACTTTGTTAACAACGATCATTTGGAGCTATTGTTAGTGCTTTACGTGGCTTGCAATAATTGCTTAGCAAGCATCAGTGGTCGTTGTTTTAATGATATTGCTTTTATTTAAAAGATGCTGAAACAGTATTTGTTAATGAAACACTATATCAAAATTAAACTTTTGTGTTTTAAGGATGAATGAGCCCGACTCCAAAGTGCTCTGTGTTAATCTTATGGGAAAAAATTATTTTCTGGCCACATTTGCAAACAGTTTTTTATATGATAAATGTAGCTGACTTACAGTTATAATCCCACTTTTTGTCATTGGTTAGTATTTTTTTACCTTCAATAACTAATTTGACACAAAATATTTGAACCAATTTCAAAAAGAGGGTTTATAGAGACCTGCAATCAAACTTTGTTTTTTTTCGTGGGGTTGTTTATTAGACCACCATTTGAACAATCGTTGTATATTTATTAAACCCATGTTTTATTCATTTTTATAAGGAGGTCAATTGATATGTTGATGGATGTGTCCTATTTTAGTCGCTGACGTCAGATATTAGGCAACCCATAGTAATGTTTTATTCACGGCTCATAGAATTTCTTGATTTCTAGGATAGTCTCTGTTCCAATTTCCATCTTTGCATTTGACCTTTTCTGTTCTGAATATTCTTCATGCTTCATTAGCTCGTAATCTTTTTGGCATCGCGACAGATAATCAAAAATTTTGGAGTTTTATTGTTGCCGAAGGCAATTGAACCTATTTAATTAAATAGATTTCACTCACAATTTGAAGTGCTAATTTGCATAAGGACATACTTGCATATTCCGTTGTATTTCATGACATTTATCCCATGTAATTAAAGTAATTTTCATACATTTATTCGCATTCGTATATAAAAACAATTTTATGACATACTGATGCTCATAAGAATTTCTGTTTGATTCTGCATATTCGTTTATATTTTCATTAGTTTCGCTTAGAACCATATATTAAAATTTTTATGAGAAATACTTAAACTAACATAAAGTTATTTTGTTTTAATCACAAAATGTATAATTGAAATTATTATCTATTAATAATTAGTGTGTAAACTGGAAACAACATCTGAAATTTCAAATTAGTTGTTTTACATAATTTTTGCAGAAAAGAAAACAGTAAATATCCAGGCATGTGATCATATAAAATCTAAGCTCTAAGCAAAGTAGTTATTTAATTATGATAGTTTGAAATGGCTAGCTTTAAAATATGATTTTTTTAATAATTTAATTTTTTTAAAAGTCTGTAAAAAATGTAATATTTGTTACAATTGTTAAAAAAAATAGCCACATGCCCTGATTCATTCTCTTTAAAATGCTCTCTAAATTTTTTAAATCGAAGCATATTAATTTGAAATATCTTGCTCGGAGTACAAGCATATTATGAAAAAATGTGTTCTTCTGAAAATGAGTTCAAGGTTTTCATTGTAAGATTGATGACAATAGAGTTGCCTTTAAAAGACTGCCTGTAAATTAAAAACTATTTACAGTACAAGAAATCTACTTGTACCATTTGAAAGATAAAGAATCAGACAATATTTTAATGCAAAAGTATCAGAACACATATTTCGATCAATTTTTCCTTTTTCTTAGGTATATGGATACCTTAAAGATTGAGTTTTGTGAGAAGAATGTGATAAAAATACATTAAAACAATGTGAAGTTCGCGTTTAAACTAGTTTTTATTCTATTTGGTGGTGAACGATAATTCAACTCAACTCGGGTTAACAACCCATAATTATATTTATTTCAACTCGAATGCATAGTTGCTCTTCAAACACGTTAAATGTAATACTACTTCAAGTTGTCTACTTTGCGAAAGTCCAAGTAAAATGGCATGCCTTGAAACCAAAAAAAAGTCAGATTTGTTGTTTCAGGGGAAAAGAATTTCTGTTTCATTTATGTCCCCTAAGAAGACAAAGCGATTCGGTTAGACTTGTCCAAAGAATGTATATCATTCCATTGTGTAACTTTTGTTTTCTTCGGTTACAAGCCTGGAGCAGTAATATTTTTTTACTTTAACTTTAACCTTTAAATGTGTTTCGGATAAAAATATAAATAGGATTTATTGTATTTCTGCTATGTAAACTTTGCTTTATTTTAGTAAATAATATAATGAATATATGATTAAACTTATTTTGAATGAGGTAGTTTGACAAAAACCTTTTTCTTTAAAAATAATTGTAAAGGAGTATTTAAAGACATTTCTTTTTCAATTTTTGCTTACATATATATGGTAGCTCACTTCAAAGTACCCAATAAAATTGCTCTAAGAACAATTTCACTAATGGTATAAACTTTCCTGTTTTTCAGTTATCATGATATAAATATTATAGGTACGGAATTTCTATTAAAATAAATTTTCAGAATAGTGTTATATGTAAGATATATAATCACAGTATATAGTATCTTGAAAGTGCATCTCTCAGAAGTAGAGCCCTATTTCAATATATAATGTGAGTTGCTAATGGAGATGAGGTTACGTAATTGCGCAGTTACGTAATTAAATAGCCACTCTAGCTTACTTAATCATATTTTGCAAGGCTCTTGGGACCAATATTTATTAAATATAGCCGATATTCTAAAGATCGGCAATTTAATCAAGCATATGGCACGTTCGGGATAATTAGGAAATGAACTGCTTTCTGTGAGACAATAAGGTTTATGAAAAAAAAATGCTTGTCACTTATTAATTTATGCATATTTCGAATTATTAATAGTTATTGAAATAGTGTAGTAATAGGTGTTGTACTTTAGAAAGAGTTATATTTTGCAATAGTTGATGATGGTCTAACTCAAAATGTTTAATTAGTAAAAACCACCGAAAAGTTAAATTTTTACCCTCAAAAGGCATTCTATCGTGACAACTGTTAATTCAAAGAAGCTTTATATTCTACAAATAATGCCATTTATAAAACAAGTGCTCTATTATAACGCCCTAATGTCTCATCTTGGTCGAATGTTCCCCGGATGTCTATTTGCGATAAAATGTATTTCAATAGTCATTTTTAATACTTTATGGTTTTGACTCTAAATCATATATAGGAACTTAAAATGAGTACATTTAAATAGACTCTCTTTGTTGGTAGAAATGAAATGGGTACTACAGGCCCTGGTCCCCTGTGAAATCCTGTACTACTGAGTTTAGTTCAAATGCAGGGCATTTGTGTATGGTGAAACTTTTATTAAATCTAGATAAGTCTACATGAGCAATAATCTAAAACATCTCACTTTAAAACATCGCAATAATGTATTTTCTTCATAAAACACATACAATTAAATATCGTTTACCAAACGTGATTAATTAAATGTCATATCAGCGAAAAATAAGCATTGTATTTTCCAATATTTATGAAACAGAACAACTTTAAATAACCCCCTTAAAACTCAAGTGTCAATTTCGTCCTCAAACACTCTTGACTTACGTAAATTTAAGAAACTTTATCCAATATTTTATTAGCTAGTTTTTATTAAGGAAAATCCAATACTTTGAAGTTTTAATGTACAAAAAGGGTAACTAGCATTTTTTGTAAAAATTTTTATATTGATATCAACACTTTTTTTTATAAAAAAAAACCCTGACCTATTAATAGGTCCGCCTTTTCCACATGCACGATAATGTTTGCCGTGAAAATCGCAGAGGTAATGTTAAGTCAATATTTGATCTTTGACATGTAACAGAAGCGAAAAACCAAACTTACTGTTTTACTGGTGGTTTGCAATCAAGTACAGTAACAATTTTTTAAACTCTGCTTCAGTGGAAAAGTACGGCAGCAAACTTTTCACATTTCGATTACCCGACACTGTAAATACGGCTTATTTTACAGGACCAATTAAGTGTGAGTGAAACCTTTATGTTTCTATTTGTAAAATCATTCTTTAAATCCATATATTTTACTACAAATTATTAAATTTTAAGCTAAAATTTTATCCAATAAACATTTCCCTCTTTATTAAGTTATGTAGATAGGGTTACACACGTTGCTGACCTCATTATCAAAAATTATTTATTTGATCGTTCCCATGGCAATGGGAGAAGTTCTTCTTTACATCGTACTTTTAAACCCATTTTACTACAAATTATTAAATTGTGAGTTAAAATTCTATCCAATAAACTTTCCCCACTTTCTTAAGTTCTGAAGATGGCGTTACACATGTTGCTGACCCCATTATCAAAAATTGTTGACTCGATCGTTCCCATGGCAACTGAAGAATTGAGCGATGCCAAACAGCTTATTTGTGAAGATGATGTATGAGCTCTTTTCACCATTGATGTTTCGGGAACTCGGATGCGTTGGTGGCAGATCAAAAGAACATGCTCATTTAATCTCTTGATCCTTGATTGCGTTTGCATTTGCATTTGAAAGCTTTTAAGGCCTGGTGAATGAAGAAGTGGGTTGACCTTTTTGAGGAGATACGATATTAGAATGTGGTACTTTATATTTTTCTAAATGTCGACATTACAATTTGTTGATGAAGTACGTGGAGTTTAGAAGAAGATAAGAGACGATTGGCGTAAAATAGTTTATTTGTCAGAGATTTGCCAAATAGATGAGATACAGCTGAACAAACCAAGCTTATAATTTTATTTCAATACGAAATGTCAAGTTTTATTTTTTAATAATTGTTGATTAAAACAAAAGGATTAATAACTTGCACAGTTTTAGACTAGTGTTAATGATTTTTAAAATTTGTTTGCGGAAACAATAACTAAATGAAAACCATTAACTGCTACCTACATTGGCTTGTTTCAGGTACATAATTCCTCCCAGCTTTCATTCCTCATTTCCTACGTTCGGTGCTCCGATTGGTGTTCGAGACTCAAATAAAGGATTTATTTTCATTCCGCACTTCTTCTCCATTCAATACCTGAACCATTCCCATTATCAGAGTGTTAAGAGTCTGGGCATCATAATTTTGAACCGCGGTCAAGTGACGAGAAATAAATTATGTGATGAGTCTACTAACGATATCGGTCATACATTGTGCCCTTTATAAATGTCCCTGTTGTTCTCGAGATTTTTGCCTATTTAGGAAATATACTTTACTGTTTTTGACAAAAATACAATCCCATCAGTAAAGTATACAAGAAAGTACTTGGTGGATCAGCTGTGTAAATGGAGAAGAGTTAAGCGGTGGCTAAACACTTTCTTTTTAAATATAATTCATGATATAATTTCGCCTTTGATGTCGGAAGTTCGATGACTTGTGAAGACATCAAAAGAATTGATGCATTCATCAGCTTATTTAGTTCCACCACCAGACAATGAGATTGGGAGCAGATGGTGTTAAATCAACATAAATGTATTTGGAGGCTTTGTAGTTTGCCGTATGAGGAAGTAAATTGTTCTTTTGATACCTATAATAATCATGAACTTGTATAACAAAAGGAAACAGAAATAAATATTAGATGTAGTTTAACTTTTATTTAAACCCATTAAAGGTTGATTGGTAGACATATATTTTCAGGCTCGTGTGCTTGGTCACAAAGACCCGCTTATAAACCATCGTCAAGAAGGACGGACGTACGACATACACACATATAAGACATATGCTGCCATCTATCGCCACCTCCACAATTTAGACATGTCCCTGAAGGGGAGGGCCCATTAAAGGTAGGAGACCCCTTATTCAAGATTCAACTGAACTGAGCAGCTGATAATTAAAGAAATTCATGAGAAAATATACTGTTCTGAATTAAATATTTTGTATCAGACGAATTATCCAATACTAGTTTAAAGTTCGTTTTTTTGTAGTGGTTTCACGTGCTTTCTGGAGCTCAGAGGCCGAGTGGCTAAAGGCGTGTACCTAGTTAGTACCTAGGACTTGAGCCATCCCACGAAAAAGTTTTTATTGGTAATGAAAACAACATCCACAATTAAAAAGTTCATTTATACACTAGGAATGGTTTTCTTTAATTCTATTGAGTCCAAAAACACAAAGAATTATGCATATTATGTCGGTAGAAGTTTTGTAACATGTCAGTTCAGGTGGGTGACCTTGTCCTTCGACCACGGATCAAAATTGCGAAAAATGTCTGTGGCTGTGTTGAAGCTCCTCGCGTGGGATAGAAATATACAGCCCAAAACGTTAAAAATACCGTGTTCAAAATTATCAAGAAAAAAACAAGTAGGTTGACAACTAATATGTCAACCTACATATTTTTAATTACACTCTGTATATTTTGATTATTTAAAAAACATTGTGTTATCTATTCTTACAGTAAAACTTTATATTTTACTGATATTTCAAAAATGCATGGTAACTATGCTTGCGAGCTACAGTCTATATGGACCAAAATGGCCGACCCGGCGGCGCAACGGTTAGGGCGCTAGCCTTTGGAGCCTCTGGGTTCGGGTTCGAATCCCGGTAAGGCATGGATATTTGTGTTTGTCGAGTATATGCGGAGTACGTGCTCCTTAAATCTGTTGGGTCCGAAAGTCCACCAAGTTCCCATACCAAATCAATACCTCTGGGGGTGACAAGCCAATTCTGGGGATCCTCTAGTTGACCTCTGTCTCTAAAAATTAGATGGATCCACTTATGTGTGTGTGTTGTCTGTTGTGTCTGTCTTACTTGACGAAGGTTTATAAGCGGGTCTCTGACCAAGCACACAAACCTGAATATATATGTCTACCAACCAACCAACCAACCAACCAAAACGGACCTAAGCTTTGCTGATAAATATTTGGTCATTTAAGACATGCAATTAAAACGTTTTGCATTTTTTAAATTTGTAAATACGCTGCTTTGGCAAGTATAGAGTTAGTGGGAGAATTATAATGAGTTATTTTGTGTGGGAACAAATATCCTTTTATTTTATTACATCTTGAAAGCTTAATGTTTTCCAAATCAGTTCACGAATCTATACTAAGCAATTTTCGAAAGGATTTTACATTTACAGCAAATCTCGTTAAATTATCCTTCAAGTCTTCAAGTTGGCTGATAAAGCTTGGCAACGCAATAAAGCATCTTCTATTTTCTATCCTATTTGCTCCTACTTGGTTTATAAAAACTGTAAATGGCAGTTTTATATAAAATTTAAGTTTTCTTTTTCTATATACATATATTCTGTTTTATTACGTTTTATACTCATCACAATTGTATCAAATTGATTTAAAACCTATATGAAATAGAAACCCAATCATTTCTTATAAACAAGAAAAAAATGCATTAGCCAGTGTTTAAAATAAATATTAAAGTGTTTTTTATTTCGATTGATCTTAGATTCTTGTTGTATTATCGTTCTTCAAAGGAACCATTAAGGTTGTTTTAGTTAAGATTTTTCTATAACCTTCAGAGTGGATAATAAGTTTTTTAACTTAATTTTTTTTTTTTTACTTTAGCCATAGGGAATTCAAAAACCAAATAAATTGTGAGCTAATTCTTTTTATGAAATTCTTTCTTCTTTCTCTATAAGTTTTACTTAATATTCCTATCAAATAAGCCCAATTTACTCAGCATCATTTAAGTGCTACTTAAGCCTTTTTCAAGCCAAATCAGTGATTGGCACTCCAAACTGCTGCCACAGAGCGAATTAAGAGCTCTTAAAGGTTCGAAGTGGAGCGATATAATCAAAGAATGATTGGATTTTCGTGACATGCAACGAATGTTCTTTCCACCATTTTGTTCTAAATACCATTTCATCTTATTCCGGAAGAGTATAAGGCCAGGATCGTAGTGGCAATTGCAAAGGGAGTAGTCAAGTTAAAAAAAGAAGACTTCTTAGGACCAGGAAATTCGGAAATCCAAGGGGTAAAATTCAATTATCTTCGTCAAGATTCGAAGCAAAATATTCTGCCGGTGACTTTAGGTTTCGGAAAATTGAATTATTTGGCTCGGACAAGAAAAGCCGATTGCATGTTGGGATTACTAAATGAATTAGGCTTTAAATGTTACATTTATAAGATTAAACGGTTGAAAAATTGAATTAATTTAGAATGGGGGGAAGTTTACGTAATTAAATTGAAACTAAAGACGTTTAATTCTGTGTCGTTTCCGTAATAGAGAAAATGAAAAATAATTTTTAATTTACCATTATTAAAGTTACAAAACAAGAAACATGTACTTTAAATACACCTATTACTAATTTATTAATGTATGTTATTCATAACTTTTCTATAAAAAAATAAGTATTCTCGTTAAAATTTATTTCAGCAACATACATTTCCTTTTTCAAATTCCAATTTTTCGTTCCTCTGACTGTGTGTTTCTACAAATAGTCGTAGTTTTACTCAACATAGCAAATATATCGTAGCATAGTTTTTTTATATTACATATTTCATTTAAATAAAAACATGAAAATTTCATAATTAATATTTTTTTATGCCAGAGACGAATTAATTTTTACCTTTTTTAAGTTATAAACCATAAATAATAATAATTTGTTAGATTTACGAGTCAAAAATAATGCCATACTTTTAAGACAGCAAATATAATATTGACTTAACTTACCTTCGAGCGATTCAAAAACTAACTATAACTATTTCCTATCGCTACCCTAACTACACCCTTACTCCACCTAACCCTTATCTAGAACATTGAAAATAATACTCATCTAGCAATACACCACTCTCTTCTAGTTCTGAGGTAAAGATACAACGTCCTAAAAGACGTACGTATTGACAATAATTAACGTTTTCTTTTGACAAATTCTCCGATAGTCCCTTTAATTCTCCAAAACCCTCCCCCTATAACCGCGCTAAATTCCAGCCAAACATTCCACGTAAAAACTCATTTTACGTCCCACGACATCTGAACGATTTCCGAAGTTTATATGACAACCGGCCTCTATCAATAATCCCGAAATGATGAACTTGCAGCAAAGTAAAGTCCAAAATAATCGATTCTCCCTTTTCCCAGGTATAATCGATATTGGGAGGATTATTCGGTCCAGTGCACTTTGATGTCAATCCCACTTCTGAATAGGTTTGATATTTTTGAGCTTAAAATTTTTTTATAGCATCTGTTTTTGAGGTCCAGTGGCTTAGTGGTAGTGCTTCGCATTGCCATGCCACAAATCCGGGGTTCGAATCCCGGATTGGGAGAGGTTGACTCATCCTTTTTTATCTTAAGTGGGTCGATAAAATGAGGACCAATCATGCTTGGGAAATAAACACTGGGGGTTCCACGTGAGGTTGACCACCTAACCGGGATATATGCCTAGCACCCCAGAGCCCTTGGTCACGTAAGCTGAAATGGGCACGGCAGGCCTCGGCCCACTAATGTGCTGTTGCGCCGAGGTCTTTAGTATTAGCATCTGTTTTTAAAGCAGATTTCTTGTTTATTCTTGTTTTAGAGCTGAGCATGGTTAGAGCTGATACTTGTATGAAAGTACTCGACTGCAAATTCCATCTTAAAAAAATAAACATAAAATACTGCTTGTAGAGGTCCGACGCACACAAACACGCAACCTCAAATAATTCCCCGCTTAAATTGCATCTGATTAACTTCTGCGTTACTACCGGTCATCTAAATTATAATAAATATTGTAGTATATAAGCCGAATCTTGGTCTTCACTTTGTGTTAATTTTTGTAGATACGGGTTGATGTAATATCTTCGATAACACACTAAACTCTCTCTCTCTCTCTCTCTCTGCCTAATAACGCGGCGTAGGGATATCGAGCACGTTAAATCTGCTTTAAGTCTCTCTAAAAGTTGGAAGTGTAGCAAAGGGAAATTTTGTATAAATAAAAACTGAAAGGGTAACAAAGTATATTATTATCTTATCAGCCAATCACATACTGTGAAAAAGGGTAAGAGAGAGAGTTTGTTTGAAAGATTAATAATTTATGGTATGACGTATTAATAACGATATATAACACTAAAAAAAGATTTAACTATAGAATTAGGTCCAATATGTTGTGATATATACTTTACATATTATATATACTACACCCATTTTAGATTCATAATAATTCTAAAATTTGTGTAGTATATACTGTGTGTAAAGTATGTATTTTTAATGGCTATTTTTAAAACTAGAAAAGTGAAACCTGTCACAGTATCGTTACATTTCGCATTTTCAATCTCTCAAAAAGAGCCATTGGAAACTACAGTCAACTTAGTATTTTTTGCGTAGGTCTGTCTCGGACCTTGGAAAGTCAGAGAGATATGGTTCCCCGCGGTATAATTATGCCAGCAATCGGTTTCATAATCCCTTATGTGCTATTTGGCCAAGCGTTGCGATATCCATTCGATACATTAACATTCCAGGTTTTACAAAACTGCAAGTAACATTTAAAAGATTTTACGTATACTATATTTGAAAGAATGTCAAACTCCGTTAACATGAACCGAAACATTTCTCATTAAACAACGGGAATTCTTTTTTAATATTTAGATAGCATATGGTGAAAATAAAAATGGTTATTTGAAAAGTTTTACTTATGTACATTATAAAAATACTAAAACAATTGAAATGCAGTTTATTAAGCTTACTCAGAGAGAAAGCATTTTTTACAGAGATGCTTATTTTATTTAAATGTGTGTTTTTTTAAACATATTTTATAGTTAAAGGAAATTTTGTTCATATTATGCAGAATTTTACATGCTTAAGCTACTTTTGTTTTTAGTATTATTTCTCTAAGATTTACAAGGCGAGCAATTATTTTCAATTCACCTTAATTAAAAATTAATGCTACGAGAGTTCACCTAAACGATATTTCTATGAAATAATACATAACATTTTGCTTATTTTTTTCCAAAAATCAACTCCCAAAAAATTGAAATAGTTTCGATAAAATATCGTATACATCTTTATCTAAGCAATAATTTTGTGCCTGCTTTGCGTGCTTGCCAAGGAGGGGTGTAATTATTACCGCTTAGAGCCACATGTTAGTGTGTGTTTTATTGGAGGTAAGGGAAAAAATGATTTCTACAATTATGCATTTTTTGAATTATTATTTATGTACCCATCTAAATGATATTTCTTATTGGAGAAAATAGAAAATCTATGGTGCTTGTCATACTTTAAATTTTAATGGTTCACAGGAAAAAAAGAACATTATAAATAGCTATAAGACTAGTTGCAGCATTTTATTACTCTGTAAAAATTACTTCTTTTTTTTTAGAAATGTATTTTACGTATAAAACTACTCTATTATATTGAACAAGCAACTGTCTTACTATTCTTATAAAGTGCAATTTTTACTTTCTACTCATTACAACTGCAAGCTTCCATCTGCATGTTTTCGGAAATACTTATTTTACTTAATTTTTCCATTCAAGTAAATGAAAGGGTGAGAGAACTAGAATTGAATGAACTAGGTTTAATTTATATTTTTTATCAAATAATCAAAAATAACAATGGATGGAATTTGCTTATTTTTGAGTAAAATGCAGTATCTTTAAGGTGTGAATCTTTATGGTAGCTACATTTTAAACGATAGAGTTAATTTACTGAGAATGGTTTGCTGAATAGTCAAATAACGTAAATAAGACGTTTTGGAATTAGTAACTAAATACATAATTAATATAAATTATACTACTATATCCTTATAAAATGTGTAAATGTGTATATTGTGTTTTCATATTTTTTTTATTTAATTTGGTGGTAATCGTATGTATAGAATGCCTAGAACCAATTTTTCTCTCTATATTAAAAAAGTAAGCTCTTTTAAAGTGTCAGCAGCCATAGCAGGATGAAATATTGATGTTATAAGTCCAATATTTTTCTGGAAGGTGTGTCTCCCTTAGCCTCGATGCCTTTTTTACAAATTTCCAATCAGTTTTTTAATTAAAAATTAAAATAAGTCAGCCAAAAAAGAAAACGTAGTTATTTTCTGCATAAACACCACGGAAAAAAAGAGCAGAAATGCGTGATTTTGTTACGTTCTTTTTAAAGAACAGTTACTATCTGCTCTGTTCTTTAAAAGATAACAGTTCTTTAACCTGTTCTTTTTACAAAAGTTGCTTTACTAGGGACGCAGCCCCTAGTTTACAATAAAAAATATAGGCACATTGCACACACATTTCATAGAATTAAAGAAATTATAAATCTAGAGTCAGATAAGTAAAAAATTCTTTAAACTCCTGAATGGTACAAATACGTAACATAAAACAAGCTTTTTTTCCCTCATCCACAAGAGACTTCTAGTAATTCAGTAGATTAATAGCCCAAACTTCAACCGTAACCGAACCACACCTAACCCGTGATGGATGCCTGCAATCCTTTTCTTAAATCTTGGCAGCTGTCCATTGTGCCATTACGTCAATATTGTGTCCAGTTACTTAGAATGACCCTTGAATTTTAATGAGTTGCAATGCATCACTTTAATGGACATGTGAAAAATGATATTTGATCTTTATATCGCCCTGGGTGTATTTTATATGCAGGTATAAAGGCGTCACTAATGTGTCCAGTTGCTATGGATTGACCCTTGATTTTTCTATAGGTTGCAATACCTCACTTTTTCAGCCGTGTGCAATATGATAGTTATATTTCTCTGTACTTATTTTTATAAACATATAATGACGTAACTATTAATACTATCGATGGCCTTTTCGTTTTTATAGGTTGGAAAAAAAAATTTAGGTCAATTTTTACACTAGAAAATTACATTTCGCAAATTTACTTAACATGTCCAAGGATATATCTTTCTAGAGCTATGGCTTAATTTTATATTAGGTAATGTCTAAAAAATATGAGGCTAGTGGGCTAGTGTCTAAAACTTCTTATCTTGCAAACTATCGTGGATGCTTTTTTATATGAATTAAGAATTTAATTTAAAAAATAGTTTAATAAAAAAGCAACAAATGAGAAAAACAGTTTTTATTACGTAGAAAAAATTGTTGGTTGATATAATTCAAGTTCAAGTTTTTATGCAATTTTCTGTACCACTAAGTGCTTTGAATTAAAAAAAATTTACAACTACAACTGCAGAGCTATCTTTCCTATAATAACTTTTAAGTTAAGCTATTTTTGAGATGACTGTAAACAAAATGAAAAATATTCTTGAGAAATTTTGATTTTACAATAACATATATATAAAAATATTTATATATATATTTTATTTTAATGTATATTATGAAGAAGATAAACATTTATTTTGTAATTATTCCTTTTTTTATATATAGAATATTTATACTTATATCATTTATTACATTATAATATTATAATAAGTATATTTTTTATTATAATTTATAAATTAAATTTTTAGTATGCTTATATATTTTATATATATATATATTATATATATATATATATATATATATATATATATATATATATATATATATAATATATATAAATAGTTTTATCAATATCTTGTTAGGTTTTAAGTGCTATATTATGAAGAAGATAAGCATTTATCCTTTGTAATTATTCCTTTTTTTTCAGGTAAGAAACATTTATGGACTTATGTCATTTGTTTACATTCATAACAATTTCATGGGAAAAAGTAAGGTTTTTTTTAATTTGATAAATTGAAATTTTTAGTATGCTTATATATTTTATTGCATTTTCGCATTTATGCCCATTATTTGCCATAAATGTGCAGATGATGTTTTTCAAGAACCCTACACTACTGAATAAAAAGCTTTAACGTTAGTTTGGAACGATGTTTTTTTATCGGATTTCTTTGCATTTTATTGTTTCGTTTTATTAACTTCATAGTTCAATTGATAATTCTTACACTCAATTTTTAAATAAAATATTATAGATAAATTCGTTACCCCATAATTTACATCCAATATCATGTTATCGTAATATTTCGCCCAATCGCTACACCAGATATCTGTAAAAGTTGTTTCTCCTTTGATATACCGTAATAAAAGGTAAGCAACTATCAGGGATCAATATTTAATGCGGCTTTAAATACGATTTTATCTATAATCTGGAAGGCTTCATAAGCGGGTCTCTGATCAAGCACACAAGCCGGAATATATATGTACCTCCCCCCCCCCCCCCCCCATCTCTGATCTGTTATAATCTTCAAAAATGCATTGCAATGTTAATAAATATGCTACTGACATAAAAGAAAAGATAACTTTAGATGACTCATCTAAACCGTAGTTTGCTTTGTAAGTAATTTTACGTTAATTAAATGCTACGGAATTATGTTTTAATCCCTCCTGATTGATGTTGGTAGGAAACATTATTTGACAACTGTAAAAAAAATTTGCTTTAAAGTAAACAAGATACAAATTTTCAAAGTAACATGTGTTATATTGCATTAATTTCGCGAATATAAAATATTATGAAAGTGGTAACAGTGAGACTAACTAAACTTTATACTGAACAAATATTTATATTCCGAATACTAATATTATTTTTCTATAATATTAATATTACGGATATATATGTTGTACAATAATTATGAAAATATTAGCGCTAAGAATACATAAACTATATTATAAACATATTATAATACAATAAATATATTATTTATGAATATTATATTACTTCTATTGCAAATATAATATCAAT
Organism: Oedothorax gibbosus; assembly: GCA_019343175.1. Taxonomy (NCBI): domain Eukaryota; kingdom Metazoa; phylum Arthropoda; class Arachnida; order Araneae; family Linyphiidae; genus Oedothorax; species Oedothorax gibbosus. The sequence continues at coordinate 669,589 of JAFNEN010000151.1, forward strand.
ATAACGATCGTACTACGAAAAAACCTTGAAGCACTTTGCCTAAAGGTGAACAAGGAGTTTGTTGCCAGTTAATTTAAAATCTTATTTTATTAGAAGCAATAAACCATCAAAATTAGTTGTAAGATCTTTGTAAGTTGAGAAGGCCATGGGTAGTACGGTAACAATCATAATAATTTTATGTCTTTTAAAAAACATTGATAATATTAATCTATATGCTGAATATGTTATCACAATGTCCTCCGAGGTGTCTAAATGGTTAATTCCGATTTATTCTCCACAAAAATAAAACTCCAACAAGTATGTTAATGCCCCTATTCTTCTCTCCTCGAACTCTAGTACCACTCCATCTTCGTTTCCGTTGCTCCTATTTCAAGCGTCCCCGGAGACCATTACTTTTCCGAGCTCTTCTTTCTAAATCCACTAAAATAAGTCCCCAATTTCCGCAAACCCTTTTCCCAGGCATGGAGTCACGTGACTTTGGCACGCGAACTCGGCGCCAAAGAATACATCAGTGCTTGTGACTATATGACCGCTTAAAATGCGGAATTCGATCTGGAGTTATGGAGGGTTTGAGTGAATTGCGGAAAATAGGTGTTTTGTGCACTTGTTTCAGAGGTACTGGATATACATTTTCAGCGTTGCCTCTCGGTTGAAAGAAATCGTTTTGAAATGGGTGTTAAATAGATATGTTTAGTTGAAGTTTAGTTTAGTTTGAATTATATATATCGTCGCACTAGAGCTACATGAGGGCTATTGGCGAAGGGCGTCGTATTTTAGAACCACAGTCAAGTGACGAGCCGACACCTGAGTAGGCAGCCAACGCAACCGTTAAGGGCGACATCGTACGCAGCGTTAGGACTTTGAAGGATATTTAACGTGCACTCCCTCCACACGGGGTACTATTAGTCGGACATTTTGGCTGCACGGGCCGTTTATAGGTCGACAGTTATTTTGGCGATGCCCGGACCCGAACCTGGGACCTTCCGCATGCTAGGCGAATGCCTAATCGACTAGGCTCCCCAGCCTCTATGTTTAGTTGAAAGAAAATGCATTTTACTGAAAAAGTCATGCGCTAACAGTTTTTGTAAATATTTTTTTTCTCTAATGGGGCTGCAATATTGGCGGTCAAGCCTTTTGCAGACTCGGCAAATTCCCCAGAACTGAGAGCCATTTCTTTGTGGCACCATATAGGCGACTCTCGCTACCAATTTTGACGCCCAGATTACAATGAATCTGAGCTCTCTGTGGATGTTAAAGTATGCCGAGATTTAATTTTGCCGAGAGAACCCAAGCCAAATGGACCCTCCAGGGATCTTTACATGCCACATAATCATATGACATGCGCGCCCAAGATTTTCCCATCCAGAAAATCCGACGACTCAGCCGGGGCTCGAACCCGCGATCTTGGGCTTACGAGGCGGACACGTTTAACCTCTCAGCCACTGAGCCGATTGTTGTTTTTGTAAATATCAATGGTTTAATAAATAAATGAACAATAGAGCATTGTACTAACGTGATAATAAATCTCTCGTTTACTTACAACAGGCCCGGTATACAGATTCCATATAGATCCAAACTGTACATAAAAGAAGACAACCAATTTATGAAATTTGAGTATTTTTGTGCTTTTTCATTGTCCCTTTATTCCAATAATAGATTGTTTTTTCGTCATACAAACTCTCAAAGACCAAAAACAAACTTTTCTATCATCTTAAAAAAACTGAATATCAAATTAGTTTAAATAATATAAAGGCGATTTGAATAGATCTGTTATTTATAGAACAGTAACTGGTATTATTATATTGCAGTATGCTACTTGTACCCTTAAGGGTAACTTTGGACAAGAATAATACTAAATCTGTATGCTTGACAATCTTTTTAAGAAAAAGCAGTGTTGGCACTGATTTAACAGAAGACATTTTTTTATAAATATAAGTTTAAATTGTAATAACTGCAAAGATATAAGTGTTAATTGCAATAAGTGTGGGGTTATACGGAACAAAAAATGCATCTTAGTTTTACTGTTACCCCTGAGGACCAAATATTCCCAAATTAACAGTACGAAAAACAGTTCTTAGAACGTAAGTGCCATATTTTTTGTGAAAATGAAAATTAACATTGCGTTTTCTATTTATTTAGCCAGTTCAGTTTTGTCAATCAACTTATCCATCGGCCTTTAAAGGGTTAAAAAAAACAAGTAAATTAACAGAACATTCTTATTTTCCACATTTCCACTTCGATCCCCAACCTCCACACGCAAAGGGGTGGATTCCGAACGTCAAGCCTCGATGTTCTATTGTTCTTTTGCGTCTCGCCCTAATACCAGACTTGGATTACAGATTCGACCTCTTTCCCCTAAATCAATAAATTCATAAAGGTGTCAAGTCCACACGGGAATTTCCGTAACCCCATCCTCTTTCAATAAAGGATTAAATAAAGAAACCTAGAAGGAAGTTCACCAATGGACTTAACCTTTACATTTCAGTGATTCCTCTGGCTTCGTGACGTTGCCTTGGCTAACTTGTTGATTTTGACCGATGTTGCGGAAAGTATTAATTTATAGTGCATAGCTTTGACCGTTGGGATTTGTGCTGATGATTTATTAGCACAAATTCGCAAGAGTGGTTGAGTTTGGGTGAATTAAAAGATGAATTTGAATGTAGGAATTATTCAAATGTGTTTTCGTTTGTCAATGTACCCGATATTGTTGGATTGTTTATGGAGAACGTGTTTGTGGATGAATTTTTAACTACTTGACTTTTGAAATATTAGCATTCTTTCTTTAGTAGTTTTAATGGAGAGCTATGATATGAATATTCTGATTTGGATAGGATTCACCATAATGTTTCGGAAATTTGTCTTTATATGAGAATCTAACCCTACTCCTATTTGTTATATTTTTATGATTTTCTAGAAATATTTTTATTGATTTTCTTAACTTTTTCTTTGCATTTGTGTTGATAATAATTTTTTGGTTGATTTTGAACGCTTAGAATATTCAAGTGAGATTAATATAGCCAGTTTCATTCTACATTACCTTATTTAAATTGTGTCTTATAATCACAGACCTACTTATCATTACACAAATAATGTGTAATAAACATATATGGCGGTTAAATTGATAAATAACCTGTCTAACCAAATTGCATAAACCCATATGAATAAAAATGTAGCCCCATAAAATGGAAATTTTTACTAGAAATTATATCGTACACTTTTAGAAAATTCATAAAGACTTTTAGAAAATACTCAATTATTTATTGAAATATTATAAATAATTAAAATATTTTAAATATATATTTCATAAAAAGATGCATTCTAAAAGAAATGTGTTGTTCTTTTTTTATAAAGAAAAGTAATAAATAATATATAATATAAATGATATAAAGATTTTAATGATTAAAATGTTACTACAGTTTAAAAGGTGTATACTATTTCATCTAAATTTATGCTTAAAACCCATGATCCACTTAATTAATTGCAGTATTGTTCCTTGATATTAAAAAATATATATCAGCTTCTGGAAACTATCTTAATGAGTGAGTCTCAAATTAAATTGCTGAGTCTTATAGTGGAATTTAACTAAAAAATAAATAATATCCAATTTAAACAAAAATATTGTTTATGGAATATTAATAAAATAATCTTTAAAACATATTTTCCTTCGTAATTTATAATAATTCGTAAAAATAGTTGTAAAATCCAAATTCACCTAAGAACTGCTAACTTGCGAAAATCCTCTTTTCACTTTAAAATCCTCACAAAATCTTTCTAGCAAAAAAAGACAAACAATTCTAAAAACAGTTACAGACCCAGTGAATCGGAATTGAAACAGAAAATTTTAAACAAATCAATAAAAGAAAATTCAAAAAAATCAATCTGGAAAATGCACTTAAGAAAATTGCTCACCATACGTAGTCTTTTTCGGGGATGAAAATTTTCGTTCTTCGATTGAAATTGAAGTGATGAACCCATTTTATTTTATCCTATATTCCCTCTGGAATTTTCCATTTTACAAAACAGGTTAGCTGTTAATAAGTTGTTGAGATTACCTTTTGATGTTCTTTTCTGATGTTTTTAAGGTAATTCGATTTTTACTCCTTTTTTTCTGATTATTTGGAAGAGTTTCGGTGAAAAAGAATTTAAAAAGAGTTAATTTGATTTTTGATAAGAATGTTTTCTTGGCCTAAGCAAGCGGTTTACCGTACCGCTTTTTGTTGTTAATTCAAAAGGCTTTTTGTTTTACAAATTATAAATTCCTGATAGGAAATCTTTTATAAAAACTCTTTCGATATACGCTTTTCCGATAATAAAATGTGAAACTAGTCCATTATTTAAATTCATGTTAATTTTTTTGTATCATCACATTAAGGCTCTTTTGTTATGGTTGCACTATGGTTTTGGATTCACTATTTCACTTTTGAAAACTATATCAAATTTCTGCGCCTCACACATTAATGATTTTAAGTATTTGTAAAAAAAAATTGCCTTAATTTCATTCCCTTAAAAATACCAAATCTACTATAATAAAAATAAAACGTGCCTCTTTACTCATGTAATTCTGAACATACTATATTGCATTGAAATGTAGATGAAAATTTTAAAAAAGGAGGATCTTTACATTATTTATCTTTATTTACGAAATTTCTTCAATCGGCACTCGATGATTGATGAACATAGAGAAACACTGTTTTCTTTTAGTTGAGTCCGCCATGCAAGAACCCATCTCATATCCAATTGCCATCCGAATTAATTTATATTCAATTCAGTATAATTAGAACTTTTTCCAACGGGGATGTTTTAAGAAAATGTATATAACATTTATTAAATATTTCTACAATCTTGGAAATTTGATTGTAGTACTTTTCCATTCGATTCGTTATTAATTCCATTGCTGTTTGGGAAGAAACACTCAAAATTTATATGTACCCAAAATTTAGAACAAATAGGTTACTATTAATGACTTTTATATTCAAATACCAATCATCATATTTCATGTCATAATTGTTCAGCATCAGATCCATCGCTTTCAAACACAATAAACCATCTGTACAAGAACCCATCTCGTATCCCATTGCAATCCGGATGAAAGATTCATCTACAGAAATATCTTGATTCATCCTTGTTTATGACACTCATTTTTCTTCCATTCTTTCAACCGACAATCGATGATTGATGAACATCTATAACGATTCATCATTGTCTCTTGCGAATTAATCGTTATACACAAGAAACTGAAGAAGAGGCCTGCATTTGGCAACAGAATGATGGAGAGTGTTTATTCGCCGAGTTTCTTTTTTCTTTTTGGCAACAGCATGCGGTTATTCAGTAGGAGGTAAATATGTTTGTCGTGGTGGTTGATAGTTTGTGGCATTAATTTGTTATGTAAGGAAAATTATGGTTTCGTTTTCATGAAGATGACCTTAGTAATGTATTACTCGAATGTGAATTGATATTTAGGGAATGAATATATGTTGGTCTCGTGGTTTCGATATCGTTTATCTGAATTGTTAATTTAAAGCATGCATTTTTAAACAGAATACAGAAGCAAGAAACCACCTATGTATTTAATAAGTATTTATTGAATTCGTTCTATTTTTTTATTATATTCCTTATTATTTTGTCATAAATAAAATAATAATACTTATAATTGTTTTATATTTCAAACCATTTAGATATTCAAAATATTTACTACTAAAATTTATTTTAATAAGTAATAAGTTGTCAATTTCAATTTAGAGTTTATATGACGTGAAAATTTTTATTTTTGCACTTCTTTTATTGATTTCAATTTATTATAATAAAATCGTCTTTTGCACATTTGAATGCATATTTTTTTAACACGAAATAAACTTTTTGGCAGTTTGCGATTGATGGTGAACTAAAAAGGCCTTTCAATTCAATATAAATTGCTTTTTTAGAAGTTTATTGTAACCCTTCTCTTCGATGAAAAGCATTCTTTTTACACTTCTTTAGTTGATTTTAATTTATCATACATAAAAATGGTCTTTTTCATATCTTAATGCTTAAATATTTTTTAAAGACGAAATAAAATTTTCGACAGTTTCCAATTGATGGCGAATTAAAAAGGCCTTTCAATTCAAGATAGATTGCTTTTCACAAGTTTATTGTAACCGTACCCTTAAAGCTGCCAAGTTCTGAATTCGACCCATTCCAGCCCATCAGATGAAAGTCTTTGATCAATCGAGCTCAACTGATCTTCGAACCAAAATCAGATATTTAATTCAAAAGTATTTCCCCCGGAATGAAATTCGAACGAGCCAGGCCCCACTTAACTGCAACCGTAGAAGAAGAAAAGAGGTCTGCTCAATTCACTTCAATCGAAAAATATAAAGAAAATACTTCCACCACCTTTTTCTTCCGAAATTCTTCTTTCCGGATTTTTTATTTTGTTTTTCATTACGAACTTCTTCAGGGGATCACACTTATTTAGATCTCCCATTGCAAATGGATGGTTTGACATGGATGCAACTTGTATTTTTGATATAATTTAGTGGTTTTCTTCACCTTTACTCATTTTTAACTTCTGTGAGGGGATGTTACAGACCGACAGCGAAGTTTGTAGCTAAGTTGATAGAGTGTAGTAAACTTCAAAACCAATATGGCTGAGATTCAATCTTTGACGTAACCGCCTCATAAAAGGAATCGTTCAAATAATAGAACTGATATAAAGGTAGAAGTGAAAACAACGTTCAAACCTAGAGGGAAAATTGGTACACAAATAAACAACGTGTAATGCTTGGCAACATGGCACATGCTTGCAATTCCTTCTTTAAATAATAATAATAAAAATAATGATAACAATTCATTTTTTTTATTTGGATAGTTTTGTTTCTACATAAAACTAAATTATGATATGGCTTGAAATAAACATGTCTTACTATAGATACAAAAAATGTTCTAGTTTAAGGAATTCGGCAAAAAATATATCGTCAAAAGCTTTAGAATCTGTAGACGGACAACCAGAAGACGTACCCGTATCAAATTAAATTTACCAGGCGAAAGGGTGAATGCAGATCTTAAGTACATTATGATTGAGGTTGACCTTGCAAGTGTAACTAAAATTTATGTGTATTTTTTCTATGATTAAGAACTTGATAAGGATGGAAATCGACAGCCAAAGACTTTACCAAGTTTTAGCCCTTAGAAGTTAAGAATAAAAAGTTGCTATAGCGTTACTTCATAAAATAGTTTAATATTTAAAAAAAAAATGCAATATTTATAATAAGCTTTTTTTAATACGTTTGGGTATCAGTTACAACTGTATGAAACCAATACAAACCATAGTGTTTTTTGTTAAGTCTTCTTTTCGAGGAACAGTGAAGAGTAAAAAATGCCTGCGGGGGCTACTTTTCTGGATCCACGGTGTATTTGTTTCCGGTGTTATGAAAAGGCGAGCTGTTATGAATAAAAGATCGGGACCGAACATCTTTCCCCAATGAATAAATGCATACGGAAAATATGAACCAGGATAGTTTAGACTACAACCAGAGTTTCCCTAGGGCTCGTTTGCTCAACATTCGAGGAGTCGAATTTCACCTTGTACGCCGGGATTCGATAAAGAAGCTTCTTTAGTCAAAAGACCAAGATATCTGTAACTCAGAGTAAAAATAGTATAATTCGAATCGAAACAATCCACACTGTTAAAAAGTTTGGTACAGGATTGCACCGAAATCTTGGTACTTCCTAGCTGCCACCACTATTTGAGCGTGGATTTACCAATTTTGTGACAAAACCATAACTTTGATGCACCGCGAAAGTGGTAAATCATAGCTCTTGAAAGTTCCAGGTTTCCAGTGCAATTTTGCACCAAAATATTTTGCTGTGCAGACAAATAGATATGTCTCTTTTGAATTAAGAAAATGAAGACAAGGGAAATTTTTTTTAATATTTCATTTTCCCTTTTTAATGGACGTTAACTTATTCATTTAACAGGAAATCCCAGGAGACATTCAGTCCAAACATGTTTTGCATTTTTTAGTCGAAACATAAATTCTGTTAATGCTAGTGAATTTTGACATTCGTTATAAAAGGTATAAGAAAATATATTTAAATATTGAATATACATTAAGAAGTCTTAAATATTTGTTATACAATAGCTGACAACGGGATGCTTTTCTGTTTTAAGGATTCTTTATTGAAAAAAATAAGCAAAATTGACTTACACTACTATACCTCTTAAGTTCCTGATATTCAGGGGGAAAAAATTCTTGACGAGACACAATGTAAATAAACTAGCCGAAGTTATCGCCAAGCAAGCAGTATGCTAAATGTAAAAATAGAAATACGACAAAAGAGGAGAGGTAACAAATATAATTTGTTTTAAAGAATTAGCAATTCATTTAGAATAACTTAAGAATAAGGTTTTTTTTTATCTTTCCGATGTATGAATGGAAAAATTTCATAACGAATCAGAATTTGAGATCTCGTTTTTTATTCGAATTGTAAAATTAGTACTCCGTATACTCTGCACACTTTCCCCTAAAAGCATTGTTTAAAAAAAAATCTAGCATATAATAACCTTCTGTAAGTGAGTCTAACATAACTTTAAAGAAAAAATACTTATATAACTTCTCTTATACAGTTCTCAACTCCATTTTCTTTCATCCGACAACAACAAAAATAAAAGTTTTAATTCCCCGAGCACTTCTTATGCGAAAATAAATCCACTTGTAAACCCATTCCCCTGAAAGGAAGGATCGAATTAATTCTTGACCTTCTCTCTCGGGATTTCTAGAAGTAGATCGTGACCACCATTTAATCCACCGGATGTCACAACGGCGGGTACTTGACGAGGAGCCTTATCCATAGAGTTAAGAAGAAGGTAGAGATGCTGCGGGTAAAAACCAAGGGAAAAACCGGTTTGTTAAATGAAGCCATTGATCGCTTTGTAGTAAGCCCAAACGAACACTTTCGGAGAAGTATTTGGCGCTATTTTTTACAGTGGAGTTTTTATGGGTTTGCAACATTGACTTTAGGGCTGTGGTGAGCCTAGTGGTCAGCGTCTCTGTCTCGAGATCGGAAGGTCCCGCGATCTAGTCCCGGTACCACTGAAGACCCATCTAGTATATACGGAGTACGTGCTCGTTAAATCTATTGGGTCCGAAAGTCCTGTGGGCGGTCATTGCGCAGTTTAACACGGGTACAGGTCCCTGGAGACTATTTTCCTCCCCTTCAGGAACATGTCTAAGTTGTGGAGGTGGCGATAGATGGCAGCATCTGTCTTTTATGTGTGTATGTCGTGTCCGTCCTTCTTGACGAACGCTTATAAGCGGGTCTCTGTGACCAAGCACACAAGCCTGAAAATATATATCTACCAACCAACCAACCAGTGGAGTTTGTGTGGGTTTGCAACATCGACTTGACGATTTTTTACACTAAAAAAGCTATAATTGCAACGACTTTTCTTTTACCTGTGAAGGAAATTACTACCATCTTGTGTAAGTTCAGATCTCATGCTACAGCCTACAACTGCGCAAATAATATTTTTTTGATTTTTAATTAAGGCTTTTTAAGGATTAAAACGATGCGTTTCAGCATGAACTAACATTGAGTGAGTAGTTTCTTTGGGCTGACTATGGTTGCTTGGCGACTTTCTGAAGGCTTTACTTTATTTCGCGCCAAGCGTTTCCATCTTCTTCTTAACTCTATGGTCTTATCTCGTTCGCTTTCCTTCTGGACAACTTCAGTTTTTTGCGGGGTTTTAAGAAGAATAAAAATAGCTTAAGATCCAGTCGGTGAGTGCCGCTATCTTGGAAAAAAAATAATAAGATGATGATGAAGAATGAGTTTTTGTCACAAAATTGAAAAGTGTATTTATATATTTTCCATTTTTTAAAAGGTTTCGGATGTTTGAGTGTTAACATTTCGGAAACACTGAGATTTTGTCAGCAAAAACTAATTTGTATTTTCTGTTATTTATAAAGGTAACTAGGAAATGCATTAGATATTTTAGAATTAAATGGTATATTTTACCTTCTTTAAAACCTTGTGGTTGTTGTGTGCTCAATTGTCTGGGATTCATACACTCTTAAAACAAACGAGTGGTTTTAACTCAGTCTGAGTTAATTTCCACTCCTTTCCGTGCCGAAAATGCACTTCCCCTATAGAAGTGGATTTCACTTTTTTTGCGGAGTGGGTAAAAAAAATAAAAGAAAACAATCTACGTCCTACACTCTTAAAACGAGCGGTTTCAACTCAGTCTGAGTTAATTTTCACTCCTTTCAGGTGCCGAAAATGCACTTCCCCTATAGGAGTGGATTTCACTCTTTTGTTTTAAGAGTGTAGGAGTGAACAAAAAAGACATACATTTATACAAGCCACACTAGAGAGTACATTCATTTTCAAAGGCTATGACTCCAGATTGGGAAAATAGATATGCTCGCTGCTTTCCTTTTGAGACTGGGATCCATTTCAGGCGAAAGTCTGACTTCTGTCCCCGGAGATACATACATGCTTTATTCAGGATTCGATAACTGGCCGACTCGCTTGGTAAGCGAGGATCATAACCACCACACTGGCTGTGTGGGCGGTCTTATTTAATTTTTATCTCCCTGCGTTTAAGAAAACCAAGAAAAAAACTTCCAAAAAGGTACTTTAATTCGAGTTCTTCTTTTCCACAAATTTTATTCCGAAAGTATTGAAAGAAGTGGTACTGCTGGCATAAGGTTAATGCCAGTGCAATCTTGGTTTTTTTCTCAATTCCGGAAATTTTGAGGTTCCATATTTTTCGTGACATAAAAAAATTCATGAGTTTTATGTCTAGGTGATTTTAGAGAAAAATATTACGTATTATGGTTGCCTAGTTAAGGACGAATGAGTCAGAATGACCGTGGGTCTCCAAACCAAAGTGCCTCTGTGTTAATCCAATGGGTGTTAATCCAACACGAAGAGCGATTAAATTAATTTCTGACCACGTCTTTTGGAAGTGGACGGCGTCTCTAGTTACTCCATCGGATGTCAAAGGGGTCGATCACTTTACGATTAGTCTCTGAGATTGCTTACAAAATGTGAAGACTTTACAAACAATTTGTTAGAATTGTGAAACTCGGAAAAATAGTTTTAACATTAGAGGGTTGATATTTCTTAAACAAAAGAGCCTAAATGATATACTTTTCATTCCGATATAGATATAAGATATTGAACAGAAATATAAGTATAGAAGAATCAAGATACCTCAATTTTTTTTTTTTTGCTTTTTCTATCACTTAACAACGATCAACTCGTTCATGAATGCAAAAATATTTTTTTGTTAAATTTTCCAGCAGAAATAATTTTTTATACCCTAGTCAATATAAGAAGGGGTTTCCAACATTTTTTTCAAGAATATTTGCAGATATTTTAATGTATGGATTTTATTGTAATAAATCATGTAATTTTTATGAACAGGTAGAAAGAAAAATAAGTATTCAGTAAATAGTCTTGCTAAAATTTACTTATTATTCCTTTGGTTTGAAAAATAAATGTGGGAGCAATTATACTTATAACGAAGATATATTGCCTAAAAAGAAATAAATATATAAGTAATTGAAATAAATATTTCTGCGTCCATTTTCTCCTCATCCACAATAAGTTTGGAACTGTTGATATAAAACTGCACATATTTGAACTAAGCACATTCATTACCACGTTATTTAATTATCCCCAAGCACTTCAAGGCGTCATTAACACTCTCTCTCACTTCGCCCTAATCTCCAACTTCCTTTCGAAAAAAAAACAAATTAAATTATAAAACAGACACTTAAATAACAATTCCAACAATTCCTCCCATTACCCCCAAAAACCATTTCCAACAAGAAGTGAATAACTTCCCTTCCAAGTCCATTCTAATCTATGGCCGACTATTCTATTAACTCATTAGGCAGGGAAAAAATAATGAGAGAGACGGCTGATGGCATTAGTTGTGAAAGGTCCTTCCCTTTTTCTTTATCAACTGCACTCTTGGTAATTAAATGTACTTGTCCTCCTACTACTTGCCCTCATAAATAATGAACGATGCATGGAGGGCTGCATATTAGAAGAGAGGACGGATGTTTACCAAACGAATGTTTTGTCATTTTGTCTTGTGTCTTCTGTTCTTGAAAAGACATGAAGTTATTGCATATTTTGTATTAGTTCTGATTTATTTCAAATGGAACATAGGTTACTACATAGGTCAAAATTTTTTCAAGAATTTTCGTCTCGAGTTTTTGTATGCATTTCGATATTGGATATGGTTCAACCCTACGCTCATGAATAGTCGTTTACTTTAGTGTATTTATCAATATTGTGTTTTACAATATTCTCAAAGCAATAATTGAAGCCTTGAAAACTATTTAGTCTAGAATCATGCAAACAATACTTTTTATTCTTTAATCTTATTAGAATCTAGACTATTTATTCAGTAGTCTTCAGTATTTTATTCAAGAATATTTACCAAAAAGTAGACCCGTTTCCTGAATTCCTTATATGCCCACACCCGAATTTCGATGAAAATTATTATAATTAAATTAAATACGAATGATAAATAGTGTATCAGTATACTAATTGTTTATGCTTTATATTTTAAAATATGTTTTTGCCATTTCTCAAAAACTTTATTTTTCATTTCGTCCCAAACAAAAAAAATAGTATTTTTTATAGTCTATATAGAGTTACAATTTTTTGTGATACATTAACTACATCGTTCTTCTAAACAAATAGCGAAGTTTTATTTTTTAATAAAATTAATATTTTTATTGTTTATTAAAATCCTTTAGTTGAAAAGTCACATTTAAAACATTGACATTGACCACTAAAATATTTTATAAGACAAATTAAAATGTTTGAAAGTTTGTTAAAATGTAAAAAAGTTAAATAATTAAGTTAATAAAATATTCAATTTAAAGAAATATCAGTATTAAATATCAGTATTAAAAAAAATATTAGTATTTTTTTACTTAATATTATTAATCTAAAGGTACTTCAATTGTAGAATTAATTTCAGTGAAGTAACACAATAAATAAATACAAAATTTTATTGTTCTATTTTCGAATATGTGCAACCTTCTTCTTGTATGAAACTTTTCTGTAAGACTCTGAGATTTAAAGATGGCATTAGTAAAAGTTGTTCCCATTATCATTATTAACTGCACTCGTAAGAATTATATAGGTAATGTCCTCTTACTAATTCTGATATGAATTATAGACGATACGTGAGATTTTCAAAGAAAAAGAATATTATTAACTTAAGGTACTGTCCTATTTTTCATTCGCCTAGCAATTTCAATCCTAGAGTATGTGTGAAACACGAAACACCAAAATATCGTCGCTTCAATGTTCGAGAAATGTTTTTGACTATTTTTTCCAAAAACCATTTATGGTTAAATCTTACAAACTTTTTCAGAATATTTCTTAATAAAATAATTCATTTAATTCTTCGATAATGGATTTAACAATCTTTAGCAGCTATTGCTTTGGAATATTTGTCAACAGTTCTTTTTCCTTAAAAACTCCACAAACTATTCGTTCTTGTATCTAAAATAATTCACTCAAGATTATTTCCCAACAAAGCATTCTAAGACTTCATTACTTAATTAATTGTTCTATTCTTCTCTAACATCAAAGTATGTCATTAATGAAAGAGGATTTACCCTTTTTAATCAACAGCACTCGTTATAACTAAATGTGATGTCCTCTGCTACTTAATCTCATTAATGATGGACGACGCATGGGGCTTGTCTAGAAAAGAACGACTACTTACCAAACCGAGCCTGGATATTCAGTTAGTCTTTGCAGAACTTCCCGGATGTCCTGTTTGTCATTCTATCCTGGAAAAGGGACTATGAACAAACAAAAAGAATAAACAAAATGATCTATTTTTGTGGTATTATGTGATTCTGAAAACGCCCTTCATTTGTCAATTAATCATTTATTGTTGGGTTTACGTTAGGACTTAAGATAAACTAATACGTTTGAAAATTGTTTTCATGGACTTTAGTCAAATAACATTAGTTTAGTTTTAAACAATTTGTTCAGAAATAAAAATATCAAGTAAGTCAACTAACATAGTTTTAAACAATTTGTTCAGAAATAAAAATATCAAGTAAGTCAACTAACATTAGTTTAGTTTTAAACAATTTGTTCAATAATAAATGCATCAAGTAAAAGGTTTCAAAAAATTAAAACTGTTACAAAATTAATTTATTTCCTGGTGTACTCTTTTGCTGGCTTAGCGGTTTTATCTATATTTTATAATTGACCTTACTGGCTTTTTGTATTTTAATATTTCTATTCCTTGTTTTTTTCCCTTCACTTTTAGTTTTTTTATTTGTAATCTTATTTTTGTCCTCGACATGTAAAAGAACTAGTTCCGTATGGTACTATTTGTAATAACATTTTTTTAATTGTATTATAAATTATAAGTAATATTGAAAACTCATTAGGAAGGGACTACCAACAATCCTAAATCGATTACAAAATAATTTTTTTTTACTATTTACCTCAATATTATTTTAAAATAAATCACATTTTAACTTTCTTATATAACAATAAACCAATTTCTTTTACACATATATAAAATAGAATATATTTAAGGTAGGATAAAATATTCGTTTAACACGTTCTCGGCAAAAGAAACATTGCAACTGATATGAAACCAAATGTACCATTTACAAATCCATTGGATATTTAAGAACGACATAATGTCTTTTACGATCCATTTAAGAATCTTTATAGCAGCATAAATAAGCTTTTAAATTCTAAATAAAAAGTTCTTGCAAATAAGAAATAAATCTGCAACAAATGTGCTTTCTACGCTTCACACTTCAATAGCTTTTAATCTTAAAATCACACTCACCTAGAGAAACGTTTTTTAAAATTCACCCATCGATGTTATTTGACTTTTATCTCCCTGCGTTTAAGAAAACCAAGAAAAACTTTTTTAAAAAAAGGTACTTTAAGTCTAGTTCTTCTTTTCCCGAAAATTTTATTCCGGAGTATTAAAAGAAGTAGTACTGCTGGCATAAGGTTAATGCCAGTGCAATCTTGGCTGCCTTCCAGAGGTCCAGAAATGTTGAGGTTCCATATTTTCTGTGACAAAAAAAAAAATAATCATGAGTTTTATGTCTAGGTGGTTTTTTGAGAAAAATAAAACAGATTATGGTTGTGATTTTAAGTGTTTATGTCAAGAGTTTATTGAGAGCGGATTGGATGTTTTTTGTCCTTCAGAACCATACTAGAATAAGACATTTTTCAAATAAGTTCAAACTTAAATACTGCCATTTATTATATGGAACTGGCCTAAGTACAAATGCAAACCCAAATACAAAAACTGTCGACCAACAACAGGCTAGAAGCTCCAACAAGGTTGGTCTAAAATATTTATAAATTTTTACCGGTCTCCAATAATTATCGAGATTCTTCTCTTGAATTCTTCTACTTTCTTCGAATTAACAACATAATCTGGAAAAGCATTTAACTCATTGATAACTCAACTTAAAGTAAAGCCAAATTAAAATAAAATAATATAAGGAGATATTTTAACTATGGAACGCTAGAGGATAACTCCATCTAATTGGGTATTTTTGTAGCGTAAGTCACACGTTAAACAAGCTTTTCAAATTGAAGAAAATCAAATTAAATAAAACAGGTTACATTATTTAGTTGGTATAAATGCAGATCAACTATTCCGTAATTTTTTTAAGGTTAAAAGTCGTAGGGATAATAGCTTTTTAACACAGGTGACGTACACTACAGAAAGAGTAATTCTGTATTGAATTAGTCTAGATTAGTATGAAGCAATATTATGTTAAGCGAAAAATTAAAAAAAATGGATCAAATGTTTTTAAGATGTATGTGAGTTTAATAAAGCAATTAGAGACCGTAAAGTAAACGAAACCGTTTTACACCATTGGAAGTATGGGGAATTTATGTAAAAGTGACGTTTGTTTTGACGTCTAACACTTACTCTATTTTGGCTCTGGAGTACGAATTTGCTCTGCCTATTTCGTTAACCCGAAGATTAAGCTTAAGTACAAAACGAATCCCTTTTAAAAAAAACTGTTCATTATCTGTCTGTATCACACACATAGAAAACATTAAAGACTTATTTATGTACTTATTTTTGTCAAAAAAATGATGAGTAAATATGAGGTCTTATGATAAAGTACCTTGATTGCATAGCATTACTACGTTGAAATTGCTGTCACTAGCTGTTAATCGCTGTAACGGGTGAGGATCCGATTCCCGCCTTCACCCTGGGTGTACTTCCTTTCTCTGTGACAGTAAAAATTCTTTCTGTGTCTGTCTTACTTGACGAAGGCTTATAAACGGGTTTATGATCAAGCACACAAGCCGGAATATATATGTACCTACCCTACCCACTAGCTGTTAGGACACATGGTCTCCTATAAACCTTAATATTTGTTAATTAAAGGCATTTTTAATTAATATAGTATTTTTCTTATAAAAGTGGAAGGTTCAAATAAAATTAAAATATTTTTAACATAATTTTGAAGTTTCTTTCATATTTATGAATCTTATAGAAAAGGGTTCTATTTTTTTAATTTCGTAAAAATTTATTTAAATTTAAATAGCTCAACATTTATTTTTCAGCAGTGAATTTTTGTAGGTATTTGCCTAAAAGAACATTAGCACAGCAATGCAAACGAGTTATCTCGATTCATTTGAAATGTGCATTTATTTAATGATGTTTTTTTGTAAGAAAACTACTTATAAATAACTATAATTTTAGAATTAAATAAAAAAAACTTAGTATTTACAAAATAAGGTTGATATGTTTTCTGAAAACTGAAAGTGTTTGAGATTTAGTACAAAAACATATTAAGCATACATTGTCAATTAGAAATAACTTTTTTCTTAAAAAAATATTTATAAATATCTCACAATACCCTACTTTACATTTAAATATAAAAATAAAATTTAAATAAAAATAAAAATAAAAAAAGCTTCAATGCATCAATAGATACAAAGAAAAGTAACCAATTTCTTGGAAAATAATAATACAAAATAAATAATTTAAAAAAAAAACGTTTTTTAAATTATGATTTAAAACCTTTAATGCTTAAACAGATTATTTTAAATATTTTTGTAACGATTCAACAAACATTTAAAAGTAAAATTTCAATTGAAAATATTATTTATTTATAAGTTATTTTTTTTTATTCCCTTTATAAAAACAACGATAATACACTTTTAAAAGACATTTTTTAAAATTTATTATAAAAAGGAAATTTTACGACACATCATTAAAAAAAATGATCTTCTAAATAAATCGTGATTCCAATCTCTATAATTAAATCATTCCTTAGAAGTATTTCTATTTTTAAAAGAATCCTAACATCACGAGGCCATATTTTAACGCTCCACGGCACTTTAGCATTAAAAAAGGGCGTTTGAAAGTCCTCTTAAGTTCATCAATATAAATAAAAAAAGTTTTAGCAAAATGCGACTTCGCTAATGCAGTTAAGTGATTTAGTATATTAATCTCTATAACTAAAGGTAGAATTTATGCCATGTTCTTCTAAAATGAGTAAAAAAGTTCGTAAAAGGTTTCCTAGAAAAGAATTTGTTTTTATTCTATTAATGCCATGTTGGATTTTTTCTTTCGGAAATGAAACTAATGTGAGTTTAAAAGCCGCGTGTGAGTTAAAAAAATGATCTTCTAATAAATCGTGATTCCAATCTCTATAATTAATATTCCTTAGAAGTATTTCTATTTTTAAAAGAATCCTAACATCACGAGGCCATATTTTAACGCTCCAAGCACTTTAGCATTAAAAAAGGGCGTTGAAAGTACTCTTAAGTTCATCATATAAAATAAAAAAAGTTTAGCAAAATGCGACTTCGCTAATGCAGTTAAGTGATTTGGTATATTAATCTCTATAACTAAAGGTAGAATTTATGCATGTTCTTCTAAAATGAGTAAAAAAGTTCGTAAAAGGTTTCCTAGAAAAGAATTTGTTTTTATTCTATTAATGCCATGTTGGATTTTTTCTTCCGGAAATGAAACTAATGTGAGTTTAAAAGCCGAGAAACAGATATTCATCATACTTTAATGGAACTTTTTTTGCTTCTTTAAATGATGTAGAATTTATGCCATGATTTTTTTTTACATATTAATAGTTTTTTTTTAAGATAAAGTTTTTGGAAATGCATATCCTCAATAACTTTTTCAGACGGTAAAATCATTCTTAAAAAATACAAAATATAATTCGAATAAAATAATAAGTACATGTGCAAATTATTAAAAAGTATTGCCACTCGAACTCAAATATTCCAGATGCAAGTTTTTTATATATATAAAAAGTAGTAAAAATAGTTATTAAAAATCCTTTAAAATTTTTTAATATATAATCCGCATTATTGATGTGAGACTGTCTATCTCTGTATGCTTGAAATCTATCTCCGTCTGAGCTACAAAATATAGAGATATGAGAGGTGTTAAAAAACGCAAAATGAATTGGCAAAGTTATCCCGATGTATTAAAAATTTTAAGTTTTTGATTTTTTAAATCGATCTCGTAGACCTCACATAGGAAACGTTGTTTGATTTTCCGTAGAATTCTAATAATTTGTTTTTTTGAAAAATTATAAACATATTGTTCTGGTCTTGCGAATAAACAAATTAAACTCAAGTATAATCAGTAGAATCTCGATTATCCGTCCCTCTTTTATAGGAAACTCTCTGTTAACCGACCATCACTAAGTAAACATCGAAAAATTTCTCCAACAAAGTCATTTTCGGTTGTTCAGAAAAGAAACAAGTTTCTGAAATATACGGTGATTCTACACTGTTAAAACTGAAGGTGAGAAATGGGTGAAAGCTGAAGGTGACACCGCCATTTGCCCCTGTGGATGCCAAGTGTCACCTTCAGTTTTACACGTGTAGAGTGAGGAATTTCTGATAATACTGAAATAGACAAACTTCCGCGATTCGAAAATCGAGAATCTCCGGTGATTCTGAAATTGGCATTCTGCACCGATTCTAAAATCAGGAAATTATTGGTGTTCATGAAATCGGGAAACTGCGGTGATTTTAAGATAGCTTCAGCAACTAAAAAAAGTAAAAGCGAATTTCTGGCAATCTTGAATTTTTGGGATACTCCGGGAATCTTGCAAGACTCCATATCTCTGCTATAAAGCAAAAAATAAGCTTTTTTTCCAAAATTCCGTTCAGAAATTACAAAATATTTTAACACTTTCTTTTTGTTAGGAAGTCTCAGAGATAACCTAACACTAAAATTCAAAGTTTACTAATGCAAGACCAGCACAGATTTCGGAAGTTGGCAGGTTTGAGCTCCGTGGACTTTCGGCGCTTCTCTGTAACAAGTTTTATTATTTAATGAAAATTCTCTATAATCCGGAATTTTCGATTATCTGAACTACCTCCGGTCCCAATTAGATCGGATAATCGATGTTCTACTGTAGTTAATTTTACAACAATTTAGAATGATTACTATTATTTGAGTTTTATATGTTTATTTAAAATATTTATTTTATTCCCAATGCTTGATCAGATTTACTCAAATATTTCAATTTAATGTTAGTCTGGGAATTCATCTTGTAGAGAATTGAGTGATATTTTCTACAATCCAATTTTCTACAGTCCCATGGCAGGAATCCCAGTCGATAACGGGTTCTCTTCCCCTGTACTCTTCAAATGAAAATATAAATGAATGCTGACATCAAGACGGTGAGGGAGGTGATTAAAATATTCTGATAGATTTTTAACCTGTGGGTGTGGGGACCGATTGGCACAAAAATAAATATTACATGATGCACAATTCACCGATATTAAGGATACACTCATACAACACCGAAGTTACTGAAAACATATTATAACTTTTTGTTTCATGCTTATTGCTCTGTTTTATAGAGTTTATTGATATTATTTTTTACTTATTCTATTTTACTTTTCAGTAAAACAGCTAATTTCAAATGTATCTTGATTTATGTGTTCCGAAATCATATTTAATCTAATAACTTCATTAAACATTAGAATGCAAAAAAGCGTTTTAAAGTACTCCAGTACATCAAGAGAAATAAAACGTTAAAAACATCTAACACCACTAATCATTCTAAGGCTATGCCCTGACTACGCCACAAAGGCAACAAATGCCACAAAGGCAACAAAAATTGGCGACTTGGCAGAGCCAGACCCCATGCTATTGCACCGCTTGGCGCTCTTGGCAGTCGCCAAATTTTGTTGCTTTTGTTGCCTTTGTGGCGTTTGATGTCGTAGTGAGGACATAGCCTAAGTGATTTACTATACTGTTCTTTACATTCGATAAAAATAGTAATGTAGTGTTCAATAAAAGTGAATAAAAATATATTAAAAGATTTCTTAAGAAAATGAAATTATTTAAAGCATTAATATTTAAAGCAATATTTTTTTAGCCATACCTGCTAATGTACGCTAAAAAGCAAAAGAAATATTCCACAAAATTTAATGGAACATTTTTACTTGTTGATTTTGTTTTTCAATACTAGTTTTTTTATTTCACTAGCAGAGATGTTGCGAACGATATTTTCTTGGCATCTAGATTAATCATAAAAATAAATGAAGGTAAAAAAAAGTGTCCGACCCAAAAATCTACATAAAAATATTTTTTTATAAAGATTTGATAAAAATTTCAGAAATTATCCAAATTTATAATATTTTATGACTAATATAATTAATCCAAATTTGATTTTGCTAATGTGCTTCCTTTTAAAGTTTTCTGTATTATTTAATAAATTTAAATTTCGTTAATGTAACAGGACACTTCCTAGATTTTTTTAACTTAAAATTTTTTCGGATCTCCTGTTTTTTTTGTGTCAAAATAAAAACAAATATTTTGTATTTTCTTTATTTCATTTTGAAAGAATTTGTCTCAAGTACTTATTTTTTTATAAAAATTGACATGGAGGTTTTCTTTTTAATTTTATGGTTGTTATTTATCTTCTTGAAAGTAGCTCTTCACATTTATGCGTTTCAAAATTTATAATGTAATAAAACATGCACATCTGTAGTTAGAGGTTAATCAAAGCTTACCTATTTTTGCCGTTTATACTCGCAATTAGTTAAACAAAGAAGAAAAATAAACTTATAGATGAAAAAAAAGCTTACATTTGATCAAATTTGTTTACTCTTTTTCAAGGCAAAGCTATGCAAAGATTTGCTATAATTAAATTTAAGAAAGTTACTTTTTGAAAGTGTTTTTTCGTGATAAATACTTGTACTATTGCATTAGAAAAATACAAAATTACACTTTTAAAGCTCATTTTAAATGCTAAAATGTATTCGATTCAAACAAACATTCCGTTAGGATTAATTCATCTCCTAGAGGACTAAAACTTGTTTTAAATATAAAAAAGATTATATGTAATACTAAAAATATTAAATTTACTTCAAACGTTAATTCTAAATGTCAAAACGGCAATTCTTGTTAGCAGGTAAAAAATCTCTTAATAATATTATAAACGGAAAAGATGTGGGGGGACAAAATGATATCGAGTAAGAAAAATGTGACAGCACTTACGTCAATAAGTGATTAAATTCATTGTGCTTTACATTGAACAAAGTTATAATAACAGTCGTTTTCACAAAAAAATAATTCCATTAAAAGTTTTTCCTAATCACATATCAATCATATCAAATCGTATTGAAGGTAGTATAGTTTTAAGTGTAATTTAGTTAATTCTACCATAAATACTCAAAAAAGATTTACAAGAATAATTGTTATTTTTTTCATTTCTTTCAGTATTAGTTTTCAATTGTACTACTAAAGAATAGTTTTAAAATTTGAAATTGTGTATAGGAGTCGAAAAGTGTGATTTCACGCTACATATATTTTTACAACATGAAATGCATATCTCTACTTACAACTCTAAAACATTTTATTATGTAAAATTCCATAAAACATTAAAATGCATTGCTACATTTAGATTTTATTTTGCAACTTATTCGTTTTTTGATTATTTTTTTTACATATCTTATAAATAATTGTTTTTTGAATTCAACTGGGAAAATTAAGTGGACGTAATTGCATTTAATAATACGAGTTTACGTAAAAATAAGAGCAAGTTATTTCTCCTCATTTATAATAAACGAATTTAAAATTATGTATTCGTGGATTGAAGAAAATAATAGAATAACTCATCTTTAAAAAAGTAGTTATGAAATATTCATGCACACTAATTTGCATGAATTTTGTTTCAAACTTTAATGGACTATAATTGGAATATAAAATATGCAGTCCATAATTATCCGCGAAATAATTATCTAGGCTTAATGTGAATGCTGGCCTTTGTTTAATTATAATGGAATATCATAATTTCATAAATATTATTTACGTGCGTCCTAACTGGAAATGTATTTTACTCGTTAAAGTATAAATCAAAATTGTAAAATAATGATCCTCTTCGGCTAGCGCTTTGGGTATGAAGCGCAGAGATTTCATTGATAATAATCTAAAATTATAATAGACCATTTACATTTAAATGATAATATCTAAAAACTTTTGCAGATAAAATTATTGAAATTAATATTTATAAAGAACTTATACAATTATGTATCTTTATTGTTTTTATATCTAACGTGTTCATTTCTTTTTATTTCAGGTAAGAAGTATTGTTATTTCAAATTGTATATCTATTCATTATTCACGTAAGTAAATTTTAAAAACCTAATGGGAATACCTTATCGAAGGAAGAAAAAGAAAGGAAAAATATATTGTTTTCCAGTTTTATGTATTCTATAATGACATACAAATATAAGTATAAAAGAGACAGTATATGCGTGTCAGTTTTTCCGGTTTTAAAAAAATTAAGTTTAAATTATTTTTTATTAAATAATTTTTGTTAATATGAAATGTATTTTGAAAGAGGTAACAAGAATGTATGATTAAAGTCGTTATTTAGACTTTATATGTTCTATCAGATATTTAAAAAATCCTTAACGACATCTTTATATACTTGCCTATAAAAATTCTGTCTAATATTTTTCTAACCATATAAAATTTGTAGATACCGTAAAAAAGTAAAATAAAATATTTAGTTTTAGGCACTGAAATAGATGTTAATGTCAACATCTTAAATATTTATAGCACGCATTAGCCTACTTTCGTTTTTTAATTTGAAATGACTATAATAAATATAATTTGGTATAATTGGATAAATTAGATATGATCATCGTGTTTTCATTCCGTCTCTTTTTATGTCTTCTTAAGAGGGACTGTCAGTCCCATAGAGCTAATGCATTAGTTTTGAAATCACAACTTTTGCAAAGAATTGCTTTGCCATGTTATCCCGTTTTCACCGGGTATGGGAATTATTATAACATCAATTTAAAACAAAATTGCAAAGAAAATAACATCCGGTTATTTAATTATTAATTGATAAAGTTTTAAAATAGTGTCGCCATCTGCTGTATATTTTTTGCACTTTTAAACTTCAAAAATATATAATTAAATAACTAGAATACATTTTCGTTTCAAATTTGTTTCATCTTGATATTATGTTGATTCCCATACCTGAGAAAAAAAGGGCTAACATGGCAAATCAATACTTCTGAGGAAGTTGTGATTCTAAAACTAATGCATTAGCCCTATGGGACTGACAGTCCCTCTTAATTATGTTATATCCGTTCGATTTTAAAAAATTTATTATCTCTTTTGGAGGGGTTCGAAAGGTATGACAGCAGATACCTATCAGTATATACCTATCTTTTATACATTGTTATACATATGCCTATCCGTACTATTAGAATTTTAGTGGGTTTTAAAGTAGCAGGAAAGTAGGCTATTCTAGTTCTTTCACAACTGATTGTTTTTAAAGTATTTTGTGTTATAATCGTTCTTTAAATACTTATCTATAGATTAATTAAAACGAGTGATTAAGAGACACTTTAAAGAATAATAAGAAGTTAAAAACTAATTTTTTCACTAGTTGGCATATTCCATGAAAAAATCAAAATTGTATTCAATTTTTCGTATTTTTTGTATTTAAAAAACATGCATTCGAATTAAAATATTATAATTGCATTTAAAAAAAATTATAGATCGTCTTATATGTTCTTTTTCTACAAAAACATACCCCTATGACCATGAGATGAAATATTAATCCAATAAAAATCAAATATCAATAAACTTAAAACAACTCCTATAACACAAAACTATTTTCTTTACTCTAATTTAATCAATATTTTATGTAGAGAGCATAAAAATTTAATTCTAACATCCAACAAACAGTGGCCGTTCTTATCTTTATAGCCAAAACCGCTTCTGCAATAAAGCCAGGGCATTGTACACTGTAATAAAACAAGATGCCATGTTGGATGGCCCATTAAAAGTGGCGCTGTTTAGAGATGGGCATCCCTGTTTGGGTTTGATTCTGGTTTGTGACTTCAGTGTAGTGATTTGTTCAAGCTGTAACTGATATTTGTGGTTAAAATAAGGTTTTACAGGATTTTTAATAATGGACACGCAAATTGTTGTCTTAAATCCCAGAAACAAACCACACGGAAATATCAATACTCCATGAGTATTTCTGTGAAATTTCAATGACGAGTAGTTGATTGATTAGCCAAACAAATTTCCATTGCTCCATGAATTCTCTTGAAAATTTTCACATTCTGACCATAAATTCTTATATTACAGCTGTCATTAAAGGTGCTTTATGATACCCATCATATTTTTCAAACTTTTTCAGTTTAAAAACAAACAAACATTTGATAAGCATCTGAAGAAAATTTCGAGAACAATATAAAATGTTGTTTATCTACACATACCATATCGTGTTTTTTTAATACGGCACTGTTTGTTGAAAATGGATTTTTTCATAATTAATGGGAAGAGCTTTATTTTTTCGCCTACATTGCAATGTAGGCGAAATGGCTGTCTACTCTTCACTTGTCTTGAACCCTAACATGATCTGGGTAAATATGAATGGACAAGCAATACGTACCTTTATTCAATTTATACAAGACACACAATAGAGCACATTTTAGCTACACACAATGATTTCATATGAAAAAAGTGCGTTTTTATTTCTTTTTTTTTAAAGGGATCTATTTCAGTCAAAAATCCGTCTTCTTTCTCTAGAAATACATCAATTCCTTTTGTCCGAGGATCAAACCCGGCCGATCGTTGATAAGCGATGGTCTTATCCACCACACAGGCTAGGCGTCCACATTTTATCAAAAATTAGTAGAATATTAGCTACAATTGTGTCAAAACTACGTCGTTATTTGTTGAGACATCCTTTATATGTTTACTTATAGAGACTTATAGAGATATTGCTTAATGAAGTCAGGTTGTTTTAGAGTCAAAAGGGGGCCATTTAACGTTGGACTGAGTTTTTAAGTTTCAGATTGTCTTTATTGATAAGTTTTTTTGTATGTTTGTGATGGTAATAAAATGTTTTATAGGGATGTTTGAGTTATGAAATGGCTGAGTTTTTTGTTTGTTTTATCAAGGTTGATATTGATTTAATTAACTATGCGTCATAAGTTGAGATATTGTTATTTTCATTGGATAATAATCCAAATGTAAGGTGAAATGATTTATGGGAATTTAAATTAAATGTTAGTTAAAGGCCAATCCTTAACCTTTATATAATTTTTTTACTTAAACTTCATTCAAATCTAACTTTAGAGTTTTGAAGTAACAAAGACGATTTTGTGTCATCCCAAGGCTTATAAATTTATTGATCAGCGATTTTCTTCAACAAAAAATTTTAAAGCGCCTAAAAAACTTTAGTTATCCCAAACAAAAAGAAATAAGGTATTTTTATCGACCATATTTTTTTCGACGATAGACCGTTACAAAGTAAGATTTTCGAACGTGCTCTCTTTTCACGAACTGTACGTGCTGAGATGTAAATCGGGTTCTCAGAGAAAAATATCAATTCTTTATTTAGACAAAGGTCTAACTGTAACTTGGATTCTTTTCTGAAATGTCTTCATTAATTTAACAGTAACTCAAGTGATGATGTAGACACGTAACGCAAAATTGTTGCTACATCGCAATCTACATTGTACTTGAACAGTAATGAATTTACCCAGTATAGTAATTTTTTAATGTCAATTAAAAAAAGCAATTTCGCTGAAGTAACATTTCACCTCTGTGTAAAATTGTAAATCATTGACCACTTAAATTCAAGTGACGACATAGTGGCGTAATGCGAACTTGTAGCGATAACGCGCGCAGTGGGGTCTTTATCCAATATGGTCGGCACAAAAATAACTTTTTGTAATGTGAATTTTAATGTATGCTACTTTTTGAACATTTAACCACAGTTAATGAAACTTTAAACATAATCTGAACTGGTCATTAAAACAGTTTTACGAAAGGGGACAGAAACTAGATTACAAGAAGCCTCACTAAGAATAAATGAAAAATTCTTTTATGAAAATGATTGTTTATTTAATATACTAAACTACAATATTTTGGGTAATAAAATTAATTGAAGACATGTAATTGAAATTTGAAATGCCAAGTAAAATCAGTTCATGGTGTGGGGAACAAAAGACAAAATTGATATTTTAAGTACTTAAAATTATCTTAAAGTAATATCTACAGTTATTTTCTTGCAAATACTTTGAAAACTTATCTATAGCAATTAGAGAATAAATATTATGACCCAAAATAACCATGAAGTCATTGATATAGCATATATACCCCCAGGGAATCAAATTATTCGCTTATATGTGATCCCCTTTAATCAAAAAGAGCCTAAACAACATATCATATTCAGCAATTCAGCCAATTTCATTAACTATTTATTTTAGAATTTTACCACACTACGTTTATAACGTAAAAAGTGGAAAGTATTATAATCGTTCAGTCCGTCTGTCTATCCGTCTGTCTGTCCGTCACCCACTTTCATAGGCCAAACTACAAATGCTACGGACAAGTGTGATACGTCAAAAAATTCAGCGCATCGAAATTAGAATACTTTGAAGATTTCAGAGAAGAATTCGAAGTACTTCAATTATTTATAAAACTGCAGAATTTAATACTCATTTAAAAAGCATAAGATACATATTTATTAGAATTAAATCACCATAGTCATTCGCTACAATCGCTCGAGAAACTTTAATTCTTTTAGACAATAAATTAAAATAAATTTATTTTTACGACATCGATCAGTTTGAAATGACGTCAAATATATTTCACTACGAGATTCTTTGTATGTTGATATGAAATATTTTCATTGTATTTAAAAGCGAGAAATATTTCCTATTTATTCTTTGAAATATTAATTTTTGCAAACGGTAAGTAATAAATATTGAATTTTCGAAATAAAATAAAATATACTAGCCAAATTTAGCATGTAAATTTTAATGTAGAATTAATGCTGTGTTTGGCGCCTGTTTACCTATTAAACACAACTGTTGTGTGGAAGCGGGTTAAGTGACAGATTCTGTTACAAACCTACTTGTAAAATTTTAAATGAAACAGTACATTTTAACTACAGTAAATAAAATTAATAAAAATTGTTTTTTAGGGTTTTTTTTATGTAGTGGCTATGGCGTTATCGCTCACGGTAAAATGAGGACCGACATTGTTTGGAAACTAAAAAATAGGGTTTCACGTCAATCTGGCCAACTGATCGAAACTTATGCTGCAATGCACCCTCTTTCCTAAATCAGAACTGGACACAAAATGTCCTGGTTTACTTTAGCAGTTACTTTTATTTTGGGTTGATTAAATTTCACCCTGATAAAAAAAATATCAAATACAAGTTTGTCAATTCATGCAAAGAGATCCCGATCGAAGTGTGTAAAATTGTAAAAAGTATGAAAGCAAGTTGCCAAGCGTGGTTTCTTCAGCATTTTTTTACTTTTAAAAAATGAGATTCATGTTCTTCGACTTTGGATCAACTTTCAGAAGCTCTAGAGGTATTTGCTGGTTGGGATTTTTTGAAATAAGAGTCTTTTTTATATCAGAAACTTATATCTTTCGCAAAAGAAATATATACTTTTCTTTTAGCCAATTTTCATTGGTGATATTTGCATAACATTTCCATGACTTGGAAAAAGCATCACGGTCTTTATAATTTTTGTGGGTTCAAAATCGTTGTAAATATACCAGTCTAAAGTAAAGAAATATTTTTAAAGTAATAAATTATATTGAGATGTGTTTACTTTTAATTGTTGTATTTAAGACTTCTCAGTCATAGATCGTCACTGACAGTGACTCAAAATTACTATAATTTGTTTCAGAGTTTCATCCTGTTGGTGCTGCGTTACGTTTGTAAGTAAGTCCCAGGCAGTGTCATTTTATACACAGATTGTGTAGTTAAAAATATAATGAAAAAAACTACACATTGCCTACCAATTCTAACTCGGCTAACCTCGGCGCCACAGCCCATTACTTGGCCAAGGCCTGCCGTGCCCATTTCAGCTTTCGTGACCTAGGGCTCTGGGGTGCTAGGCATATGTCCCGGTAAGGTGGACAGTCTCACGCGGAACGCCCAGTGTTTAGTTCCCAAGCATACTTGGTATCCATTTTATCGGCCCACTTAAGGGATGAAAGGATGGGTCAACCTTGCCCAATCCGGGATTCGAACCACGGACCTGTGGCACAGCAATGCAAAGCACTACCACTGCGCCACGAGGCCTCCTACCAATTCTAAACTAAACCAATTTATCTACGAATCAAAAGATTCAAATCTGTCAATACTGTCAGGCAACGTTTACGAAAGATATGAAAGTAGAGAGCGGGAAGACCTATGGGCGGATAGACTTTTGACTCTTGTATCCTAATTAGATCTTGTACGCAAAATGATTGTATCACGCAAACTGTTCCACTGTTATGTTCTCATACCTTTATATTTCCATTAGCTATCACACCAGTAAATGATGTAATGCTAAGGTATGCTGCGAGAAATAAAATAAATAGTTTTAAATATTGCTAGAAAAATATTTTAAACCTTTACCGTTGAGTAATTAAGGTACACACTTCTTATCTAGAAGTCGGATCGTTTGCAATTAATTTTATCTGAGTATGTGTATTTCTTGAAAATTTGCTTAACTTCAATAAAGCTCGGAAGATATAATTGCTAATAGCTTCAATGTTTGTCGATATGGATTGTTTGAACCTCGAAAATTTTCAGGTGGAACTTTAACTCTTTCGGAAGCAAAGTTTGCTTTCCATCTTTGTCTTTTTTTATGTTTTCCCCGAAGCATTTTCTTCTCTGAACATCTTGGTGTCTGTCTGCGGTTTCCAGAATGCAAATTTCAACCACCGAATTTTTATCAAATATTCTGATTTTTTAGAAAAGAGAATATATTGTTTTGCCCTCTGCATACTGTTTTTGATGTGGTATAATAATTCTATATCACCTTATTTGACCTTTTATAAGAATAAACTGGTGCTGTTTTCAAAAACTACACAGTTAAAAATTTTGTGCTTGGTTTCACCGTGATATTGGTTCCTAGTAGCTGCAACGTCTGTGTGGTGAAATGTTTCACTTTTTTTCGGTGTTTGGTTGAACCATTTTTCTGGATTTGGAAACAAAAACCTGAGAAATGGTTCAACCTAATACCAAAAATATGGTTTAACGTTTCACCACACAGCCGTTGCAGCTACTAGGAACCATATTTTTGGTGAAACAAAGTGCATAATTTTTAACAGTGTAACTCAATATTTTACTGTGCATTTGCCTTATTTTACAGTTTTTGAACTCACTTCCCTGGAGAAATCTGTTCTAATCTACATTACTTTTTCCCCTGTCACAAAAAAACCTTTTTACTGAAAATGACAATCGATAAACATTAAAAAAATACAACAAAAATGCTATTAATTTCCCTTAATAATAGACTAGAAACAACCTGTATACCTAACTGCCTTTCCTTTTTCCCGCAGTAGTCATTTGCATTTATTTCTCTTGCAAATGAATTACCAAATATAAAAAGTATCAAGTCATTAGAAAAATTCCCCCCTACGCTACTTCTTTTTAACATATATTGAAATAAAAAGTTTGTATGGAAACATTCCTGTGTGCTTAAACCCTTTCTAGATTTTTTTTGCAAATAGCGATCACGCGAACCGGTGCTTAGAAGAAGAAAATGAAAATGGCGCCATTTAACATCGCATTTATTTAAATTGGCCACAGTAGTTTGGTGGTCGCATGCTGAGAAACAATTCCCAATCTTGGGGCTTTCCACACTAGTAACGTTCCTGAAGAAGTGTTGGACCATAAGTGTAATTGAAATGGTACAACATCGCATGGAGGTGGTGATTCTTTCTACAAGACAGTTGTTTTTATTCGTGCCGAGGAATGTTTTTCATAAAACTTTAATTTTTGTTGCAGCGCTAGCAATAAGTCTTTAGAGGCTTTAATTTGGTGAAACTCGGCCATCTACGGATTTGGTTCTCTGCTTTGCCTATTCATTGCATAAACTATAACAATTCTTTACATAAACAGCTTAATGTAAAGGTGGAATGTGTGTTGAATATATATTCGTATGGTTGAATCTCATGATGAGAACACTTTTCGGGTTTGGTTTGTTGCCAGCTTAGACGTTGTCTTCATCATCTGACCATGCTCAAAATGAAGCCAAAGATTGGTTATAAATGGCATTATCAGCTCGTAGCAACACAGAAGAAAAGGTGTTTTTACAAAAACCCAATATGCCGATGGTTTATAAGCGGGTCTCTGACCAAGCACGCAAACCTGAATATATATGTCTACCAACCAACCAACCAACCCAATATGCCAATCAAAAACTTACATTTAACAATCTCAAAGTAATATGACAAAGCCCAGTGGCATAGTGGTAGAGAGAGCCTTGCATTGCCACGCCACAGGTCCGGAGTCCCGTATTGGGCGAGCTCATCCTTTCATCCCTTAAGTGGGTCGATAAAATGAGAATCAAGCATGCTTGGGAACTAGACACTGGGGGATTTAGCGTGAGGTTGACCACCTAACTGATACATAAGCCTGGCACCCCAGAGCCTTTGATCAAGTAAGTTGAAATAGGCACGGTAGACCTTGGCCCACAAACGGGCTGTTGCGCCTAGGAGTATTATCCTCTAACAATTCCTCTTAGTTCCATTAGTTTCTCACAATTTTTCGTTTATTTTCGTATGTATAGTGAAGTTCAATCATCCCTTATTATTTTATTGCTCCATTGTTCTTTGAAAAACAAAATTCCATTTATTTACTGTGTCAGTCTGTAAGTAACAGGTTAAAAGAAATGTTCTTTTATTTATTTAGTATTCTTACACTAGCCCGACGGTGGGTTAATTTGTAAATGGAAAGCATGCCCATTATCGAGAATGGCGAAAGATAAAAATGGAGGAATAATGGACATTCTGTGCAATAAAATAAAGAAAAGTATGGAAATAAGTATTAAAAATTGTTGATGGAATTTTACTTACATGAAACGGCAAACGTTTTTTCCAGCATCGGGTGATGGTATATAATTATGGGTTACTTCCTATTTCAGCATTAAACGTTAATTCCGGAGAAAACAAATTTCTAGAAATCTTACAAATGAATAGAACAAATCAGTTAATCTGAAGATTTCCTGAGATAATGTGCCCATTGAGTGATTTCAGCACTTCAACGTACTGCATGAATAATCGCTGATATATAAATAATTATCTTAGCTCTTAACGATTATGTCATAAAATAAAAAGTGCACGACAAACCACTGGGAATGTTTTGTCAAGGATTTATTATCTAAAAAACTTGCTGGATTGTTAAGGAATTATTGTCGAAAGATTCAAATACGTAAGTAATCTCTAAAGCTTATCAGTCAGTAATTTTTTTTGTTGACATTCTCTCTCTCTCAAAAGGACCCTTAGATGATCGATATTCAATAAATATTTTCGAAACAATTTTTTCATGTTCTGTTTTTTTTCTATGATAAAACGTTAAAAGAGCAAAACAATTTCAAAATATTGATTATGTTAAGGGTAGCAGAAAATGCGGAGCACAATACACTATAAAAAATTCTGTAAAAATACAGCACATTAGCCGCATATTCACAGTGCTTTCTACTGTTTTTGATTGCAGCTGCTCCTGTAAACACATTTTACAGAACTCTAATGTAGTTTCTCAGCTTGCGCACGCGTACACGACGTGCACTGTTAAAAATGAAACTCTCAAAAATGAGTACTAGGATGTTCTCATTTTATTGTGAGAATAATATTCTCAAAAACAAATACTTTGAAACCTCAAATTTGAAATCACACATGTTCTTAAAATTCGACATAGGTCGACATGGTTCACTTGTAATCTTAGCTCTCCATTTACCAATGTAGCAAAATAAGTGGAGAGCTCAGAATACAAGTGAACCAAGTCCATAGTGGACTTGGTTCACTTGTATTCTGAACCCTCCATATATGTAGAAGTTCACAGCACAACAACTTCAAATAGCCTCAACACCCGCTCGATGTTAGCTTTGGTATGACACAGTTGGATTATGCTCCGTATTGGGTCCTTAGTGGATCAACAAATCATGGGTTCGAGCCCGCTCGTCGCGAAATATGACCAAACTGTTAACCCAAGGACTTGACTTCAGTGCTGCCATCTACGGCTCCAGTTCACAACCCCTGCTATACCATCAGATCAATTTTTTTTCTTAATTCTTCTCTAAAATGGAGACATGCATGACTTCAATTTTGAAAATTGCATGTTCTCAAATTTGAGAGTTATGTGTTCGGAGCTATTATGAATCCATGATTGTCTCAAAAATGAGAACATTATTCTCAAATTTGAGATCCCACTTTTAACATTGTGGTTTGTCGTAACGTTGTTCAGTGTTCTTCTTTATTTATCAATCGGAAATTCAATGAATTATAAGCTTATTCACAATAAAACTTTTTCCTCTTACATATTTTTTCTACTTCTGTAGTAAAAATGTCATAGAAAAAATGGAAACAACTATGCTCATTAGTATGATTAACATTCCAATTTGCAGTTGATAAATCACTAACGCAATCTGTAAATTGGCAATTCGAGAAATTTAATGCGTTTCTGCAATCACAAAAACAACATACAATATTGCAAAAGGCAAACTTCAAATGCATACTAACACAAACAAACACAAACATTTTACTTTAATATATCATTTAGTTTTACCAAACAATGAAATTATGAAAACTACCATTTTATGTTCATATATGTTTATATAAGGCTTATAAATTAAGTTACCTTGTATAATGATAAAGGATAACAATGTGGATAGCTACTCACAAGCTTTCGATAGTTAGAAGTCCATTAAACTTAAACTTGTTTTAATTGACGACACCGGGGAATTCGGAATGCGTTCGGAATGCCATCCATATGCATATAAAATTACTTTGCAAACATATAACTGAAATTCGGATATGCAGTTGGTATCAAACTAACTGTAATATTGAAGTGATTTTAATTTAAATCATTATGTGCAATGAATGTTAAACATTATTTCTCTAGCTATTGGTTCAAAGTCTATATAATAGATTTTGTTTTCGAATTATTTATACAGTATTATAAAATACATCCAGACCAGAATGTTTAAAATTTAAATTTATAGATGTAGCAACTCCAAACATATTTCATAACGCAAATAATGTTGACAAGATGTTTTATTCATAAAACTAGTGTGATAATGCATTGTAAATTTATTTCACTCCATAAAATGCATCCGGATATATTATATATATACTTTAGGGTCCTAAATAAATAAAATCTGTCTGGTTTTGAGTGGAAACATTTTATTTGCGTTTCATATAAGTATTGCGTGGCACAATTTGTTGAAATGGCAAGATATATGAAAAATTGGTTTCAAAAGTTGAATTTCAAACCACGAAATATACTAATCCTAATATTATTTTAGTATGATATTTTAGAAACGATATTTTATATTATTTTTCATAAATCTGTCAAATAGTCCTTTGTGATAGGTTTACACTTCGGCTCAGTAAGATAGGAGGAATCGGAACACTTGAACATTAAAAAAAATTATTTTATTGATTTTTTTTGGCTTGAAACTCCAGTCTTGTTTTATTTCCTCTTTCAATTTTTAGCAAAAACTTGTTTTTAACAGATTTTATGTATTTTATTACGTTCTTAGTGGTGCCCCGATTCACTCCTTTCGATGGGATTATAGAACCACAGGAGCAATTCTAATTTTCGATTTTTTTTTTCAGATTTAGCCTTTAATAGGGTAATAACAATAGTTTATAACAGTTAAGAAACAGGGGCATATATAAATAAATAGTCGCTATCATATATAATCTTTATTTTCCATACAAGTAAATGTCAAGTAAAAGTACTTTTAAAGAGCTATATAAAAAAATTTGAACTGGAAAAGGTTATGAAAATGTATTTTAATTTAGAAAGATTAAGATTTCATGCAAATCTTCATAGAATGCAGTTTGGTTTTTATACTCACAAATTATGAAATATAAAGAACGATCAACTTGCAAAGAATTTTTGACAGAAATCTTTATATCAGCTTTTATTTTGGTCATTGATATACATAATTTCATTGTTGCAAATTAAATTACTGTAACTTCCTAGTAGGAAACTAAAAATTTATTTTATCCTAATATTATGTTTCATGTTAGCTTTTGCAATTAAACAAAGGTTACTTTAAAAACCCAAAAGAATTTTTTTTACATAAATGTGTAATTTGCTGTTTTTATATACGTAACCAAACCTTTAGTGTCGACACCACAAGAGTTTTATGGTGTAGTGAAAATACAACAGGCAGTGAACTTTTTTAGCGCACAATAATGATCATAGTGGCAATGTCACATAGCTTCACATGATAATGATGGAAGAAACAAAAGTTTATCCTATGATACGGAATAATTTAGCATCAAGATATATGAAATTCATCAAAAAATTTCCTTTATTAGCTAATGTCTTTTGTATTTTAAATAATTTGTGTGTGATATGTGCCTTTGTCAACAGATTGCATTGAGATCTAGCTGCTTAGATGGTGTCCTCGTCAACAATTACTGGCTTTTAAAAATTGAAATATTGTTCGCGCGTTTCTTGCAGATTTCGAAATGCCAATCGCTCAGCTAATAGTGATAATAACTATTTGAACCCTTAAATGTATAAACACTATTCTGTGATAGTTAAATAAAATTGAATATCTAAATCTTGTCAAGTCCAAAAGAAATATCGTTCTATCCTTCAATAGAAATTCATAACAATGAGATTTCAATTTCATTAAAACTTTAAAAAATAATCTCTAAATCAAGTCAAAACTATCTTTGATATTTAAAAATAACTTAAATGTCTCAAGTACAATCTTCTTTGCTATACGAGTTTCCAAACAACAACACCGTTCTATCTTTCATTTAATTAGCCATATATTTTAACCCACTCTAGCTAATCGAAGTGAAGAAGTGATCGAGTGACGTAACCACCGACCGGAAGTGACATCAAACAAATGAGGGGTTATCCTCTCTCTAAAGACTCGCTTCTTTCATCTCCTCCCCTCTGTCTAAAGCAGGCTGCTTAGAAGTATGGGCATTCCTTTAGATAAATTATAAATTCCACTATGCAGACTAAGGATTAATCAATTTAACTGTATAATCAAGGGTAATTTCGGGTGGTAAGAAAGATTATCAGGGGTGGGTAACAGAAAGTGCATAACATGCAGGTCTAGTGTAAAACATCTAGTTGGCCTAGTGATAAACGACAATAGGAGCATAACATACAGGAGTCGATAGTAACATGGGAATATTACACAGTAGTGGGCGGACCGAATAACACGGTTACATCCGTGACCTTATTGCTTAGGATTTAAACCTCAGATCAATACAAAAGAGCACATAAAGTAATTCAAACTTATTAAAATTTAGAGTATTATGGTATAAAAACATACGAAAATAGAACTAAAGTGAATGCAGGATCGCAATTTTAGTCATTCAGAAGTTCAGTCAACAAATACTCCCTTAGGCGTAGTTTAGGAACATGAATAACGTAGTTAAAGAACTGAGAAAAATCATTTTAAAAATTTAACAATATTTAAAAAGATGCACTAATTAATAAATGGGCTACGGTCTACTACAATAAAAACTTTTTCTGTGTATTGCTAGGGTTATGTTGAATTATGCTTGCACTTGAGCTACACGAGACCTATTTGCGACGGGTGTCATAATTTAGAACCACTGTCAAGTAACGATCCGACAACAAAATTGTCATCCAACGCCACTTTTAAGGGTGTTGTACGCAGCGTCGGGACTATTTAACTTGCGCTTCTTCTACAATGGGTATTGTGGCGGTTCGCCACACACGCAACCTCAATATTCCATCAACAACTAGGTGGTGCTGATTTTCCATCTCGTTCCTACCACTATTCTTGATTACAACATTTATAGTAGTATATAAGCCGAGGTAACTCATCTCCAACTTGAGGATCCTTTTTGTAAACTGTGGGTTACTGAGGCCGCTACAGTATTATTCGTCGGACTTTGACTGAACATACCGTTTCTAAGTCGGCAGTTATTTTGACAGCCGAACCTGGGACCTTTTGTATGCAAAGCAATCGCCTTACCGGCTAGGCTCCAGAACTCTAAAATTATTCTGCATACAACTGAGTACTGTCAAGTAATTTCAAACCAATCGGGGCCATACAGTTCTTGAGCCATCTCACAGTAAGATTGAAACTTAAGCTCACTTTCTTTAGGATGGATGGAGGTAGTAATGCGAGTTGTCACCTCCCCACTCTGAAAATGTCGCCAAGGTGCTAAAAGAAGTGGGGAGTGCCAAAATCTATTTTCTCTCCGGATTCGAAATGCATCATTGGATTCTTCGGGTTTTTGGGAGTGCCGTAAAATGATCGAGCGTAAATTTCTGTGAATGTCGAAAAGGTATCGTTTGGTTTGATTTTATGGTTATGATTGAGATTTGATAGGCATCCGACGCAACCTTGTAAAGAAACTGCAGACGGATTCAGGACTTTTAATATACACTGATTTATTTTCTTCGGCCCTGTACGACGAATGGTACGACGAATCTCATTAGTACTCTGCATGACTAACTTTTTTAAATATTTTTTTATTCTTATAAATCATTAAGGGAGAGTACTATGGATTCATTTGTTCTAAGTACAGTAGCAGCCCCTCAATTACAGAGAAGATAACGGAAGATGTATCACCATTCTGTGAATTCATGGCTGAAAGGATTATTGTGCATCACATCCTTCTATTTCTGTTAGAGTTTCTACTGCATAATAAAGTTATGGGATGGCAGTTTTGCAACGTTGCATCGTCGCATATGAACCAAAGCTTTACCAAAGTACACTCTTGACTTTGGTTTGATTTTATTTTGTAAAACTTTTTCAACTTTATAATAATGAAACGATATAATAAATTGCGAAATCCTGAATTTTTTGTGATATTGCAATCAAAGGAAAAGTGAGTCCAGCAAAATGGTTAGTTATATTACCTTAATTAGAATTGTTTTGCCCTGTAAATATATACATTTATTTAATTTGCAAGCCCAAATTCGGAGAAACTTCAACTTTTCAAAAGTGAATATTTTACAAAAACTTTCAGGTTTTTAAAAAATATTAACTCTTGTCACTTGATTACATTAAGTAGTTTTATTCAAAAATAACTCGGTTCAAAAAGCATCAATTCTATTTCTCCATTGTTGTTATAGTTATTGTTCGTTTGCTTATTAGTATGATTTGAATTAATAAAGTAATAAAACAAATTGATTACTTTTTACTCGAAAAAAGCATAATTTTATTCCATTTCTTATTCTTACGCAGAAAAAGTTGAACTATATTTTAAGTGCCAAGTTTCAAAAATCTGTCTGATTAATAAAGCAGGTTTGCCAGAAGAAAATTTAGGTTTTGAAATGAAGAATGTTCTTTCAAAGAAAGTACTTAAAATAAATAAGACTCATTGCATTCAAATAATTTGCATTATAACGTGACTTTTCTGACATTTTTTAGCTTAATAATGAATGAAAATTCGGTGAAGTTGTAGGTTTAGTTAAAGTCGGCATGTTTCTGTCACGTAATTATAATTTGAAATCTCAAAATAGATTTTAGTCCTATTGCGAATGATATAAACATATGTCAGTTTAAGTTTTAAAATATAATTCTGTTTGAAAAGTTTTTTTAGATGTTGTCTAACTTTAAAATGAAATGATGAAGTTAAATTTCTAAAATATTTTAAAATAAAAGGAATTAAGGAATAAACTGTTTTATTCAACACTAGAAAAATTGTATGTTAATGAATTAAAGAAATGCAATTGAAAGAAAATATTGTATAGATTGTAAAGCTACTTTACATATTATTTTTGCAACTGTATATTTATTAGTTTTTGTAACTTAGTATACCGTCAGTACGGGTAACTTTGGACCAAAATCATAGGTATTTTTTTTACAAAAGAAGACAAATTTAACTATAAAAACGATTTAAACCCTTAAAAATCATTATGCATTCGAAGTATTGTACTTTTAGGAATAATTTCCAAGCAGTTTTGTTAAATTTTACAAATTAAAAAAATTGGTGTTAGTTTCAAAAATTAGGTCACGGTTAGGATTCGGGCGGGTAACTTTGGTCCAAGCATGAAATACATAACAAACATACATTTTAACATCCTTAACTACTGTGTTACCGAATTAAATAGTAATATTAAAATGTTTAAACCTAAAAATAACAAAGTTATCACACATATTTATTACAAATGGTATATAACTTAATATTTACATTCATTTCATGAAAATCATTTTATGAACAGAAACTAAGAAACAAATCTTTTTCCGACGCGTGGACCAAAGTTACCCTCCATGGCCAGAGATACCCGCTTTGACTGTACTTTAAAAAATAAGAAGTGCATCGTAGAATGACATTATACGATGAATACCAGTATTGATTGTCGCTTAAAAGAAAAGTAAACTTCTATTTTAATAAGGGAAAAATAACTTCTTACTAGAAGCAAGATTTAATAACAAATATCTTTATAAAAAAGCAAACGATTTTATTATGAAAGGGAAAAAATAATACATTCGTAATTAGGAATTTGAAAATGTTTACATTTCGACATTTGCGATTTTGAATTTTGTACGTTTCTTGAATTTTATCTTTAGTTTTTTAATGATTTAAATCGTTTGATTTAAAAGAAATTATCTCAAAAATGGGTAATCATAACAGTAAGACTTCTTCAAAAATAGTTAAACAGAATACACTTTTACATACATTTTTTAAAGTGCAAAGTTCCGTAAATAAATATTTACATCTTGAACCAAAGTTACCCGCATTCATCAGCAAAAGTTTCCCAGTGACCAATATTTAAATATAGCATAAAAAGTATTCAAATTAGAATAAAACAAATGGTGTAATATTCATCCCCATCAATAAAAGAAACGAATAGAGTGTTTTATTTAGCTATTTTCAATGTTTTTTTAGGTCTTCCAGACAAAAGTTGGAAGAAATAAATTTTTGTCATTGAATGCTCGTAAGAATGAAAACGTCATTTGTAGTATTGCCAGAATTAGAATGAGAATTTTTTTACATGAAACGAAATGCGATGTTTCTACCTTTCCAAAAATGTAAAACAATTTAATAAGGGATCATTTTATGAAGAGAAATTAAGAAACAAATCTTTTTCCGACGCGTGGACCAAAGTCACCCTCCATGGCCTAAGATACCCGCTTTGACGGTACTTTAAAAAAAATATGTAAATTGACATCATATATTGCGGGGTAAAGAAGACATAAACCATTTTACTCTAATAAGTTTAAACAGAGAAGATGGGTGAATTCAATCAAAAGGAAACATTTTCGCCGGTTGAGCACACTTTTGTTTTAGCAAAAGTAACTTATCCGCACAAGATGTTGGCAGCACATTTACCATTACCCTGTGTCTGTAAATTCATTTTTACTGTGAATTTACATTATTGAAGTTAGTTTGGCTTGGCTATGAATTAAATTAAAATATAGTTGAATCAAGTATTATAATGAAAATTTATAAATACAAACAATATTACTGCATATTTCACGTACTCCTGAGCAACAATAATTTATTAACACAAAATATTCTTATTCTATAATTCATAAAACTCAAAACTTCGAAAGCAAATATACTTTAACGAAAACTTGCCCTTTCAAAAATATGCCCCAAGCTCCAGGTATTGGGTCAAACAAAAAAAAGCAACTCTAGAGCAAATATCCAATACCATTCCTAAAAGTTTTCATTAAACTTTTACCAGAAACCATTTCTTCAAGTTCGTCTTTTATGTTCTGTTCTACTTGGAAACCGGGTTCCATGTACAGAAACAACAGTTTATCCCTTTTAGTAGCTCACTTTGATATCTAGTCCCGAAGGGGGAAGAAGTTTTGCTGAATACGTTATTTCTACGGCGCGTTTGGCAACTCTGTAAGCTTGCTTCGGAGTCTATTGATGTACTAGTTTGAAAATATTGTTATTGGAAAATTTGAAGAAAAATATTTTTCATATCTGTATTGAAAATCAATTTGCTTTTATAAAAAATTTAAATAGCATGGTATTCTAAGTTTGTTATTCAAAATTCCAATATAGACAATGTTTGCAAATAAAAAAAAGTTTTATGTAGTATGCCGTTAGTGAAGAATTTTTTAAGTAGTATGCCGATTGATTTGTCTAATAAAATGTAATGTTAAAAAAATCGTCCAATAAAAATGTAACCGGTGTTGTTTCATTCTTCAAAAAGTGGATTGAATACAAACGTAAAAACAATCACTATCTGGAAAAAGTTCCTCTTTTCTATCACCTGCCTCATAGTCAATATTTTTCAACTCATTTAGTTACAAATTAGTTGGAAATAAAGAACATCGATTCCGATTTTTACACAGGTGTTCGTATGCTTTCATAATTTGCTTAACAATAGTACCTGCAATAGTTTGTCCCTGTGTATCATTAAATTTATATTAACACTCTAAATAAAAATAATAACCATTTGAATTGAGTTGAAGTATCGTCACTTTAGAGGTAGACGAGGACTATCGGCAACAGCGCCGTACATTAAAACCACAGTCAAATATAATCAATAAATATCAGTTAAATTTCAAACGACTTTCAGATTATAGAAAAGCTTCAGTCCAAGTTAGTTAATTAATTCCACCAAACAATCAGTCCTTTGTAGATGTGCAAACTACTGGCCATGGAATTAAGCCTTAACATGTTGATAGTCTCGATAGTCTGTTACATTTTTGTCAAACAGGACAAAGTT
Organism: Oedothorax gibbosus; assembly: GCA_019343175.1. NCBI lineage: Eukaryota > Metazoa > Arthropoda > Arachnida > Araneae > Linyphiidae > Oedothorax > Oedothorax gibbosus. Next base: position 710,754 of record JAFNEN010000151.1, read on the forward strand.
GCACGTGTACACAGTAAAGGAAATTGAACTGTTTGGCAAAGTTTCTCGAAAAATCCATCCTGAATTATGTTTTTCGCTTCGGAATATCTGGTAACATCCACTTGTGTAGGGAACTTATCCCTTTTTCAAGAATGTTCCACTGAGAGGCTTAGCGGGAAAAGAAAACATTTATATAGAAAGATGGGGCGATAAATGTTCTTTCTGAATTTCCAGAATGTTTTCCATTGGATATTTGTAAGATTTTTTTATGTGAATTACTTTTTATATTCTTAAATTCGGTAGAATTTTTCCGTTCAGGTATGTAAGATATTTCGAAAAAATTAAGTACTCAGAATTAAGTAAGTAAATAAGATTTTTTAGTTTACAACAATACATATTTTTTATTAATAATTTAAGAGTATTTTGACATGCATAAACATAAAAAAACTCCATATACAAAAACTATTTTTTAAATTTGTGTTTTGTACATAAGTGTAGTGCGACTTTAGGGCAACTCAAAACCCAAATCAAAATCGTTAAGAAATAAATTTTGTTAATGAAACTTATAAAGCGTACAAAAGCAAAGAGTATTTATCAAATACGTTATTATAAGCCAATTCTCAGTATATTTTTAAAGGGTTATGGGTAATGAGATATTCAATATAAACTTACACTAATTTTTGTAATATTAAGTTCCATAACTTTGATAGTATCTTTAATTTAAAATCAGGTGACTGTGTATAATCGAAAAAATGTAAATAGTTACAAAGTAAATTAAAGTATTCATACTCTTTCATTTATCTTTAATATCATCCCATTTACCCATTTAATTTATTTACTCCATAAATATGTACCACTTATTTCAAAAACCATTTTTTCTACAAAATACACATTATACGATATTATAATCAACTTTTGAGGAAAAAATAAAGTATCTGGTTAGTTAGAAACGCCTTAACTGAACATGCGAATAAAGCAAAATTTTACATTCAAAAGTTATTTAAAAGCAACGGTTAATCTAATACCTTTAAAAATTCCTCTGCGTAATTTAATATAGGTGTGAGTTTATTTTGTTATTCAAATATTTTGTCTCGTTAATATTTTAGGAAGTTTAGTTTTTTTAAGTTTAAATGAAGCATAGTATAAAATCTCACAATCTCAAACGTAGAGGATATTTGAAAGTTTAATGAGTGTTGTTGAAGAAGAGAAGTTTTGAATTCATTATTTTTAACTAGGTTTGTCTTCCGAAACACGTTTTGAAAATTAAGTCTTGGCTAGAATACTAATTTTATAGATTTTTTAATCGGATTAATTGTTTTAAAGGATTTGTTCACACAAAACAAGAAAAAAATATGAATATTTTAAAACAGTGTCGGATTAGTTTGTTTCCTTTTCTATTCATAAAATTCGTTGCATAATAAATTGTTTTTTAAAACATCTTGTAAATTACTTATACGATATTTGTGTGCTGAAACCAGCGTTTTATGTTTATTAAAATAAAGATTCCTAAAAATAAGTATATTAGTATTATAATAAATTAAGGGCAGTAAAAAGTATCGTAAACATTCAAAGGGATAAAAATACCCTACTTTAAATCTAAACTAATAATATATCTAAAAAATTTCAGTACACTATATATAAAAATGAATTCCTAATAATCATCGTACCCCTTACACAAAGGTGACACATCTCCAAAGTACAGATAAGGTAAAGGGGTCCGTCTTAAATTGGCAATTTGCGTTAGGTTGTCAAATAACAATAACTTTAATCCATTAAACATCCCAGTATAACTCAACAATTTCTGTATACGATACTTCTTTACGGATAACCATTTTGAGTGGGACGTAGCCTATTCAGACCCAATCACTTACCTAGAAAAGTTTCTGATTATGTTTTGACATTGCTTTTTGCTTTTTTGATTGGTTTGATCGAATTACTTCAACCGCTTTATTATTTTAGTGCAGAGACCTTCTCTAAAGAGCGAGTTGTTTAACTGCAATACAACTTGTTAGATATAATAACTACATAAATTTCACGATCACTAAAAGGGGCAAAATCGAGACCGGTTCCTATACCTCAGCTGTATCTTGAAGTTATATGTCCCTTTGGTGGAAGGGGTTTTCATAAAAAGCATTCGTAACAGAAAACACGAAAAACTTATATTTTAAAACTGAACGTAATAGCAATATAAGTAACAATATAACTCCGCATTCGCGTTACAGCAAACACGAAAAACCTCTATTTTACAACCGAACATAATAGCGCAGTAACAATATCTTGATTCTGTAATCTCGTAATGCCCTCTTTCTATGGGAAATCAATCACCTAAACGCCATCGTTAAAGTTTCCTTTACTTATACCACAAGGAACTATACAGCATAGATAGCACCTAAAAGATTCTGCTTTATTCTATTTCTTCTAGTTCTATAGAATACAGGAAAATTTGGAACTTTTTCTTGGGTTATGATTTTTTCCCTTCGCCAAGACACGATATTTGATTGATGTCATTTGTGTCATTTTTTTATACTTATCCTTTTTTGCCCTGATTGGATCTTTTTATGTGGTCCTGGAATTTTTCTGCGTCTTGATATTCAATATATAAAATTTTTCTGACATTGCGGGGTAACAGTATTGAGTTTATAAAGTGGAAAAAAGTTTACCTTGCACTATACGATTTAGACAATTACTAGACTGTCTTTCTGCGACATCGGTGGTAAGCAAGTAATGCAATAAATATTTTTCGAATAGATAAGCCACCATAGGATATTTCGATAAAAATGAAATGATAAATATGGGACAAAGAAACGTACGGATCCGAGACTTCAAAGAATTTTCCAATAATTTTGAAAACATCCTTTGTATTTAGGTGATACGATGAAAAAAAAAAGTACGAGCACCTCCGCTTTTTAACATCAGTGCTTAATTGAGTGGTTAAAAAACAATTAATAACATAATTTTACCCATGAAAGTATTTATAACCCCGGAAAAAAAATAGCAAAACTCGATACATTGTTTCTCTAGATGGGTACCATCCTTTTTTTTTATAACTTATTTGACCTTTCAGTTAATGAATTCAGCTCTTTTATTGGATCAAAATGTAATGGGACCGATGTAATTCAGATAGGTGCTGTATCAAAAACATTGTGAGAAATATTTGCTTTGGAAAACAAATAAATTTTTAAACAGTAATAAAATTTGCACAGGTAAAATTTATTTTAATTTTAATTCCTCATGTATGTTTATGCACATTATTAGATAAATTTAAAACATTTTTAAAGATAAAAAATACAAAGGCACATTGGGAGGTTAATGACCCTTAGGAAAAAATGCCATAGCTTTGCCATAAAAAAAATACCATAGCAAGTCTCTACGGCGTTTTGCCTATGGCAAAATTTTTGCCATAGAGCTATGGTAAAGTTTTGCCATAGCACTATGGTAAACTTATGCCATAGAGCTATGGCAAAACTTTTGCCATAGGCAAAACGCCGTAGAGCTATGGTAAATTTTTACCATAGCACTATGGTAAACTTATACCATAGAGCTATGGCAAAACTTTTGCCATAGGCAAAACGCCGTAGAGCTATGGTAAATTTTTACCATAGCACTATGGTAAACGTATGCCATAGAGCGATGGCAAAACTTTTGCCATAGGCAAAACGCCATAGAGCTATGGTAAATTTTTACCATAGCACCATGGTAAACTTATGCCATAGAGCTATGGCAAAACTTTTGCCATAGGCAAAACGCCGTAGAGCTATGGTAAATTTTTACCATAGCACTATGGTAAACTTATGCCATAGAGCTATGGCAAAACTTTTGCCATAGGCAAAACGCCGTAGAGCTATGGTAAATTTTTACCATAGCACTATGGTAAACTTATACCATAGAGCTATGGCAAAACTTTTGCCATAGGCAAAACGCCGTAGAGCTATGGTAAATTTTTACCATAGAGCTATGGCATAACTTTTCCCATAGACAAAACCCCATAGAGCTATGGTAAATGTTTGCCATAGCCCTATGGTAAACTTATGCCATAGGCAAAACCTTTATAGAGTTATGGTAAACTCTTACCATAAAGCTAGGGTAAAATATTGCCATAGAGCTATGGTAAACTTTTACCATAGGCAAAACACCATAGAGCTATAGCACAATGTTGCCATAGAGCTATGGTAAACTTTTGAAACAGGAAAAACCCCATTAAGCTATGGGAAAACTTTTACCATATGTAAATGGTATACATATGTAAGTTTCGCCATAGACATATGGTAAACATTTGCTGTAGAGAAAACAATTGATTAGGAAACAGTGAAATTTAGATCCATAAAAAAATATCAAAATAAATGCAAACACAATGAACTTTAGTTTTTAGAAAGTTGGTATTCAAGATATAGAATCATAACTAATTGAACTAAGTAAAAAACTAAAATTTTTATGTCCCCGTATTATCTCAATATAAACTGAGAACTTGTTAGCAAATTTACATTTTTAATTGCAATAAATTATAACAATTTAACCAAAAATAATTCTAGATGAATGTTTAAAGCTTTTTTAATGAGCATGAATCTTAACTTTTCACTCTTAAAGTCCATTTAGATGATTACTGCAGATACGTTTTGTTTCTAATTAACAGTGCCTTTTAATGATCCAATTAGTTCAATTTAAATACGTAATTTAAATATACGTTCTTTTATTCTACTACACACACAGTAATAACATCTTTTCTTTTCCTTATTCACCTTAGTTCTGCACAATTCGCTGATATTGTTTGAAAAAGTTGTATGTGAAACGAAATATATTGTGAGTAAAATCGATATGAAGTTTAGAATTTTAGTGGGGAAAGTATGAAAATCGAGAAATATAATTCCTGTTAGTTAACATTAACTTCTAGGTATAACTATAGAACTTATTTTTTACGAATAATAATTCAAATAGTTTGCAATATTATAAAACAACTTTTCGCAAAAAATTAGTAAGTTACATCTTTATTAACCCAATACATTGTATTCCACTTCCAAAGAACAAACAAAAGGCGGGTAAAATTCCACTTACTCAGCCAATCACGCCCCTCGTACCAATACTGGGCGGGGGAACGAAGACGTCACCTAATAGAACTGTCACGTGACTAAGGTAACAAGTCAAGAAGAGTTGTCCTTATTCGTTAGGTCTAATTAGAGGAATTTGTGCCGATCTCCTTGCCGAGAAGAACTGACAAGATTCTAATTTGATTTTGATTGATGTATTTTCTTTCCCGACTAACGAGTTTCGTAGTTTTGCTGCTTGAGTTTGATAAAATGGTAAGCAATATATCTTAAATAACGGCTCTATTTTTTTAATATTAAACCCTCCATTTAATTTAGCTTAGTTAACCTTTTGCCAATTTTTCCTCAGTCTAAAAAAAGAAAGAAGAAATTTAAATTATTTTCCTCGGAATAACATAATACTTCTTTGCCATGTACTCTTTACCCATGTATTAATAATATAAATCTACACTTTTTAATTAGGAAAGTTGTATTGATATAGTTAGTAATGCACTGGTAAGGTTGTAGTGCTATGTTGGTCTAGAAGCCCTTTTGCCACAAAGCCTTCTTTAAATTTTGTTTAATTCATGTGAATAACTCTTTGAACGCCTAAACATGCCTTTCTTTAAAATATTTTTGTCATATTTTACATAAACATTTCTTATATTACTATTTTATATTAACCAACAAATGCTTGTGAGGAATCCAACGGGCATAAAAAAAACACTACATTTGGTTAATTTAAGTTGGCCTTATCCAAACTAGCCACCCAGATTTAATGTAATCCATAATTTTCCCTTCATTTGTCCAGGTTGAAATAATCACTTTGGTATTTGTATTCTTTAAAAAAAAAGTTTATCACAAATGATGTCCATTTCAATCAATTCCACATAAAATAGATTTCGAAGTCACAATTTCAATTAGATCTCATTGATACGTTAATTACTATGAACATTCATGCAGTCCCCAAATATACAATCAATTATAAAAAATTAAAACAGTACAAATTATATAAATAAAGTATAATGTTTATATTTAAAAAAATACTTTCAACATTAAAACACCTCTCATCTCACTTTTCTTCTGATTTTCTTGGAACTGTAGTTGACTGGCAGAAATCTCAACTATTCTACACAAAACTATTAAAAGAAATTTCAGACATTAAAATGTAGTTATATCTACAATTTGCGGATTTTGACGAGTGATTTGAAATTAACTTTCAGATTTTACGACTAAGGTGTAACAGAGTACGTTGTTAAAAGAATTGCATTATTCTTTTAACAACGTATTCTCAGTACGATGTCGCTACAAGGTCACGTTGAGTGCCGAAATAGGTGCCGTCACTTGACCTTAGTTAGACAAAGTAAATTTTATTTAAAGATTTAGTTAGTTTTACCAAAATCAAATACATTTCTTCACCAAACAAAAGCCTCTATTCAAATTGAATATTCAAACCAATTTTAATCAAAATAAGTCAATTGTCAGTTACATTTTTTGAAAACCAGAACAAGAATTTGATTACGTGTATGGGAAAAGGGATTTTTAAATTTTCTTATTTATAGAGGCGAATCGGGAAAATTTATAGGTTTATTCGCCTTCGTTAGATTTATTGACGTTTCTTTAATTTTGGACATGCGGTTGATAAAGAAGTATTTAGCAAGGTGGAACGAAATATTTCTATCGATTTAATGATTTTTGCTTATTTGTATGTTTTTGATGTTTATAGAAAGAAAAAGGGGGTGGATAAGATTTTTTTTTATTTTTAAGTTGAAGTATATAGACTACATTTTGGTGCTGATGGTGGTTGCTTTAAAAAACTTTTAGTATAGATTTTGATCAACCTTAATTGAAAACATGAGTTCTTAAAAAATGGGAACTCAACAATAAGACTTTCCATTTTCATTGCTTTAAATAATAAAGGAACTCTTACATGCATTTTTTATGTAAGAATTTTAATATATGTGCTAAAGAATGATGAATGGAAGTTGTTGCCTTTTTGCTTGTTTCAGAAAATCAGCAGGTTTTATTTAAAACAAAATACAAGGAGAAATAATGACTAAAATAGTATACATTATTTATCTGGTGTCTGAATCGGCAACCTGCAACACTTTAAAGATTTTTTTGTGGTCCTTCGCTCTTTTTAAAAACCAAAAAAAAAATAATAATAATAAATAAAACTTGTTCATTTATTTATTTTGTAAATGGATAATTATGTATTATTACTAAATAAAAAAAATTATTATATAGTTAAATCACTTCAATAGGCAGTTATCGCAATGAGAGATGATTTTAACAGACTAAAGGTTGTTATGAATCATAAATTTAAGAAATTTCTCAGCCTTTTTTCAATTGTAGTAAAACAGTTTGAATATTCAAACAATGCTCTACCAATTTGGGTATCGCTTTTAACATCTTTATAATGAGGAATTCTATTCTCAATTGTGTTTTTTCCCTCAAATGGGTCGCTATCAATTAAAAATTTTATCCCGAATTATTTGTGGCACAGTCGATATTTTTATTTAATAAAAACTCTACACTTAATGAGTTTTTCTGTTGAAAACAAGTAAGAGAAATCTATATTTTTTTGCAACCGATGCATTTCAAACAACTTTTGCATTATATTTTTTTTAAATATTAAAAAATAATCGTTTTTAATCATAAATACTTTAAAGTGTTCAAGATTTTATTTTCACTCAATAGGTTTTTCTAACTCTATTCTAAATAGTGCGGCCGGCTTCTTCAAAATTCCTCAAAAAGTAAAATTTTGGCCCATTTATAAAATAAAAAAAGATTGCAGGCACTGGCCTACTATGTTACTATATATGAATTAATGTTTTAGCATTTAATGCCTCTCTCATATATTTTTATGAAATTTAGTCTTTATTTAATATCTTATCTGCAAATATTAAGCCATTCGTACCTTGTTGAACACCAAATACTTGTGTTCCAATATAGTATTTCCATTGTCCAGTTTCAAAATACTTATCAAAATAAACTTGGAAAATATCCAATTCCCCTATAGACCTCCATCTTTTGAATAAATCCAGTCATTTTTCTTTTTCCTGCAAAAAAATAATAATCTGGGTAAGGTCTATAAGGTCCCTTCTACAAATCTTCTTCTAAGCTTGGAATTACAGTGTTTTGGCTGGAGGTCTCGGCCATCTATGACGTCATAAATCCTAATACGGTTATGTTGTCATGGTTACTAAACAGCTGTCAAATTGCATTTTTAAGTGTTCACTGGAGGGAATATATTGTGCTTCAGGGGAGGTTAAATATTTCGATAAAGTAATGTACAAGAACACATGTAATAATTTACATTATAGAAAATTATTTTACAATTTTTCAATTTACATAATAAAAGTATTAGAATCATTGAGAGTTAGTTAAGTTAGAATGTTTATAATATTCCGCTTCTGTCAGTTTAAGACATTTTAAAATATTTTTAGTTTATTTCAAGTGACACTTTTTATTGCAACTTTATGCCGATATGATATTTTTATGCGGCATAAGGTTGCAATATTTATAAAAAATAACAAATGAATACGTAATTTACATGTATTGCCTGTAGTAGTCAATCGTATTCCAATGGCTTGAAAAGATCTTGTGTTTTGTTTTTGAAAATTCCATTAAAAAAATTACATTTCTCCAACATTCATAATTTTTAATAATTTGCATACAACTTAAATTATTCATGAATAAAATTAATATTATAGAGTTCTATTTAAGCATAGACCATGTTTCTGCAGTAATTCATTGCACCAAACACACATAAGCGGGAGTTTAATCCTGTATACCTCTGTATTCAATGCCGACTAAGCCTACCGCACTGCTCAAGCTCCGGATTATATTGGCAGCTTGTATCCGATTCAATATAAATAGAAAACGATTAGGGTGGAATAAAAAAAAAAGATTCCTTGAAGATTTCTCTTGGGAATCGTTCTGTACTTAGGGGAGCTTATCCCTAAAAAAGAATGTTCTTAGGGTGGGAATTAGAGGATTGTTAGGGAAAAATCGTGGAATAAGCTGTTTTTGATTGTTTATCAAACGGGAGTTCGTATTGTAAATGAATTTTTATGGTGTGATATAAAAATTGTTTTCTTGGATATAACATTTATTTTGGTGAAGTTTCATTACTTAATGTGTAAATAGAAGAAATTTCTTACTGCAACTGAATTTGTAATAAATTTGAGTCTATGACATAAACCAGAATCGCATACAATAAAATAAAAAGAGAAGATTAATATGCAATGAGTTTGAAGAGTTAAAGTAGAGATCCAAATTGAAATGGTTGTTAAGAAGATACTTCAGGTTTTAGGTTCAAAATATACTACGTTTTGTCAAACATAAAATATAACGAACATCACTCCCCCAAGTCACGTGCATCTGGTGGGACGAGTGTGATTATCTTCCATAAAGTTTGCTAAATTTTAAAATAAGCCTTTGCTTTTTATCCATCGCAAGTATTGCAAAATATATTTTTATTTTTATTTTTTCTCATTCACTCAAACAGAAGTTTCTAAAAATAGCAGCATTTCCTTCTATTGGGTTGTTTCTGATGACGAAATTTCTTTCAGCTTTCATTCTTGTTCTTTTTTCGATTGGTGCTTCGATTGGTTCTCTGTCAACACGTGTCATGAATTTACCAATCCAGGATCGAGAAAGAATTTGTTGTCTTTAACATTTCCGTTACCACTCAAGACCTGAAACGTGCTCATTCAACGATTCGTCTTGCTGCCCTCTCAACCTGCATGTTTGCTATACAGAAGTTGGTCTTCCAATCAAGATGATATTCCCCACAAACAGTCTACCCGAAAATTTTATTTTTCAAACCCTAATCCCTATTAATTTTCATTAATCATAACGCAGGTAGTATATTCCCATTCAGCATCGCATCAGGACAAATCAGAAACAATTAGTCATGTGCTAATTAAGTACACAAAGTGTCATCGACTTAAAATGCTTCGCCATCCATGATACTAGGCTAGGTGTTAAAATACAAATAACGTATAAATAGGAATACCACTGTTTCGCCCTTCGCTTAGTGTTTATGTATTGAGATATATGTAAAGAGTTACTCAAGTTCGATTTGTATGTTGTATGTTTCTCTATGTAACAATGCAGTTATATATCAATCTATGCAACAATGAAGTTAGATGTCAATCTTTGTAACAATGAAGTTATATGTCGATCAACTAACAATGAAGTTAAACGTAATTTAGGTTTGGTTTCTAGACAGTATTGCCTATAAACAATAGTCCTTGTGTTGCTGAATAGACACGTTTTTAGTTATTAATTAAATATATTTGAATAACTTAAATCAATCATTTATTTTGAAATTTAATACTCTTACGCTAATATGCTGAAATTTTATTGTTTTTAAAAAAATGTCTATGAAATTTAAATGAAAAATATCTTTGTTTAGCAATGAGTAAACTTTCTATTTACGACAACGTAACGAACATAAATTTCATAAGAGTGATTTTTAAGAGAGGGGAGACCGGGGCTAGTTTTCCCTATTTTATTCTTTTTGATTGTATATTTTGTACTTTTATTTATTTTGTAGCAAACAAGATGTCATTGTCTTCCTCGCATGCTTAGCTACAAATTAGCATTACAACTTTTCCAAAAAGTAAATATAATTTTTGGCAGCGGGCTGTTAAATGCAAACATGTTGAGCTGGAAAACGTGCCCCTTATGCAGGGTAAATTTTCCCTGACTGAAAAAAAGTGATGGGCAAGTTTTCCAACTATTTTTTTTAAATGATTTAACACATTTGAAAAACATTATGTAATTTTTTACTTATATTTATTGTAAACTAAATTAGCTCAAAAGAGTATACCCTGAATATAATTTTTTTAAAGCCAGTTTATTACACCAAAATAATTTAACCAATTTCATTAAAAGTCATTATCATCTGGATCCCTTTAAACTTACATAAAACTTCTCCTTTTTTGTAACTACAAATTGGTGCTCTTTTCTAGAATTTATATAAGTATTGTTAAAAATTACAAAAAAATTATTGACTAAAGTTTGGTGTGATTGCTTCCCCTTCTTTTTGGTACAAGCCAATTGACTCCTCAAAACTTTGGGTCCAACATGACACATTACTATTTTGCAGTGTAATTATTCACGGTCTATGGGGAATATTTAAGTTTCTGGATGCTTTTTGGCTACTACATCCATTCCTGGTAGTTTTTAGAGTGACATATATTGCTTCAGAATAGTACGAGTTCGTGCATCTTCCTTTTTCATTACTATGCAGACAATTTTGAATTAAGAGCAAAACTTTTTCATTACGTGTTTATACGATAAAAATAATTTGGTTTTTGGAATATTAAGCTTAATTTACAAAGATTGGAGCACGCTTTTCTACAAGGCATTGTTGGAAATATTGTCCCGTGAACTTTTGGAAAACATACCCCATCGTCATAATTCGAATGTAATAGTATTTTGACAAGTAGAATTTTAAATTATTTTGAAAACGAATGTATAGTTACGTAGAAAGAGGAGCCACCTTTTAGTATACGCAAGGATAAAACTGTAAGTTTAATAAAAGTACGTTTGATTTAGGTTTGAATGTAAGCATGAAAATTCACCCAACGTTGAAAAAATCACAAAAACAGCTCTAACGACAATATTACAACACCAACTGAGCAAAAATTCTTGTGGGTGACATAAAACGGGTTGATTCAGAAACCAAGCAGCCATTTGGAGCCTCCTAACATCTCATTTCTTGTATAAGGCCTGGTGTAAAACTAACCCCATGGGAAGACTAACCCCGGTCTCCCGTAGATTAACAAAGTATATACTTAAATATGGTTCCTAGTAGATGCAGCGGCTGTGTGAGGAAATATTTAATTATATTTTCAGTACTCGGTTAAACCATTTCTCACATTTTTGTTTCCAAAACCTCTAAAATGAGTTCAGATGAATACAGAAAATATGGTGAAATATATTACCACATAGTCGTTGCAGATACAAGAAACTATTATTATGGTGAATCCAAGCACAAAATTTTTAACAATGTAAGATACTATACTAAATAATAGGCTTGAACCTAATTGATACTGTACTATATACTTCATTTCAAACTATATATTATACTAAATATCAGTTTATACCACTTATTGGTATAAAATATTGGATTTTTGTCGATACTAAATTGATGCTAGATACTAAGTCATACCATATTACTCCAACCAACCCTATCTGTAATACTTTTTGGAGATATTTTATTTTTTCAATTAAAATCTAGCAACTCTACATGCTAGCCCAGCTTTTATTGTAGTGGGTTTGAAATTAAACACCTCCCAGAACTCTCATTAATAAACCAAAATGCTTCTTCATAACGAGTTGCCAGATTTAAATTAAGTATTCAGAAAATACCCTGGAGGCGATTGTTGAAAGCAGCCTGCAATATTAGAATCAAGAAGTACAAATATTAAGGCTTAACGAGTTCTTGATGAGGAAAATTGTGCAGCTTAACTCATTAACGGCGATTGGTAAGAAAATTTAGCATGTGGAAATAAGCTTTTCGATTGATTTTATTTAAATGAACAAAATATAAGACAAACGAAGAGCATAATACTAAATAATTTTTGTCGGAAAAATTTGGTTACACGAAAAGTAAATTTTAAAAATTTAAAGTTAGCGCTTTATTCGGTAAAGAAGATGTTAATGATATTCACAAATGAGTCGCTAATAGGTAAAAGAGTCGGCAAGCTCTTTCTAATATTCATTAGCCTTCGTTTCTATTGCATACAAGATACAATTAAAAAGTTTATTTGTTATTAATGTTAACTGAATTCAACGAATTGCTATTCCATTTGGATGGAGCATTTTCGGTTGTCTATTTCTAGTCCCCGACAGGATATTCAACACAGCCACCTGTGTTTTGTACTTTTTGAATGGTGGTCCAGTAACGAGGACCACACCTAAGCTGGCACCTAATGGATCTTTGATCGACATGGTACGCGAACGCCGCTGGAGCTTCAGATTGAGTGGCAACGGTTCCACATGGATGAAAATAAGTTCTCAATTGGTTAACCAATGTATTGAGTGAAGCTGTATTGAGTGTATAAGACCACCATTCACCAAAACCACCAATTAAAACCGAGAACAAAAGCAGGAATGTTTTACGTCACAAAACAAATCAATTACTGCACTCTTAAAACAAAAGAGCGGTTTTAACTCAGTCTGAGTTAATTTCCGCTCCTTTCCGTGCCGAAAATGCACTTCCCCTATAGGAGTGGATTTCATTCTTTTGTTTTAAGAGTGTGGGGCTTGAAATCTTACCACCAGACTGACGCTTTTAACTAATGCCCACGAGGGCCCCAATATATATAGTATGCTGCCTACAAAGTACTAAAAAACACTATCCAATTACTACTTATTACAATGCCACGTTACCTTACGAGGACTCTAATATGTATAGTAAGCTGTCTACAAAGTACTAAAAAACACTATCCAATTACTACTTATTACAATGCCACGTTACCTTACGAGGACTCTAATATGTATAGTAAGCTGTCTACAAAGTACTAAAAATCACTATCCAATTACTACTTATTACAATGCCACGTTACCTTACGAGGACTCTAATATGTATAGTAAGCTGTTTACAAAGTACTAAAAAACACTATCCAATTACTACTTATTACAATGCCACGTTACCTTACGAGGACTCTAATATGTATAGTAAGCTGTTTACAAAGTACTAAAAAAGACTATCCAATTACTACTTATTACAATGCCACGTTACCTTACGAGGACTCTAATATGTATAGTAAGCTGTCTACAAAGTACTAAAAAACACTATCCAATTACTACTTATTACAATGCCACGTTACCTTACGAGGACTCTAATATGTATAGTAAGCTGTCTACAAAGTACTAAAAAACACTATCCAATTACTACTTATTACAATGCCACGTTACCTTACGAGGACTCTAATATGTATAGTAAGCTGTTTACAAAGTACTAAAAAACACTATCCAATTACTACTTATTACAATGCCACGTTACCTTACGAGGACTCTAATATGTATAGTAAGCTGTCTACAAAGTACTAAAAAACACTATCCAATTACTACTTATTACAATGCCACGTTACCTTACGAGGACTCTAATATGTATAGTAAGCTGTCTACAAAGTACTAAAAAACACTATCCAATTACTACTTATTACAATGCCACGTTACCTTACGAGGACTCTAATATGTATAGTAAACTGTTTACAAAGTACTAAAAAACACTATCCAATTACTACTTATTACAATGCCACGTTACCTTACGAGGACTCTAATATGTATAGTAAGCTGTCTACAAAGTACTAAAAAACACTATTCAATTACTACTTATTACAATGCCACGTTACCTTACGAGGACTCTAATATGTATAGTAAGCTGTCTACAAAGTACTAAAAAAATACTATCTCATCAGCAACAGCATTGGCACGACAGCCCTTTGTGGGCTCTGTCATTCTTTAGAAATTTCTCATCCCATCTGCCCTTTTTCCAGAAATCGATTTCCATTTGTTTAGTTTTTAAGATGGCAAAATCTTCGTCCAGGCAATTCCTCCATCTCTTTTTGGTTAAAAATACTATCTAATTACTACTACTTATCACAAAACCACTTTACCTGAGAAGTCATATTAACTTTAACTAAATCAATGTCCCTAGCACTCCCACTAATAAGGTAAAACGCGCGTCCCTAATTAACTTCTGCATCGGTATTAGTAAGAACCCCCTTGGGGGCAACAATGCTTTTGGCAGTGGTGTTAATACGAGTGGCGTAGCCCCACTGTTACCTTGCAGAAGGAATAGGTAATGAGTTTCTGATGGCTGGTTATTTTTTCTGGGGCTGTTGTTACGTACTTATTTGGTGTGAAACTGTTGCAGTTAGCTGTCAAATAGAGTACTATAAATTTTCTATAATATAGTACTGAGCAGTTTATGTAGAACAAATTAAGTTGAAACATCAATTTAAAAATTTCAAACTAGACGTTTTTAATCAATAACGAAGTATACTATGGTATTCCTAACTGGGGTAGTTAATAGGTTTATTTTTTTAGATCCTACCGTCAATTGGGGAGCTTTAGCTCAAAATCTTCAAACACCATCAAAAGCATCAAATGCCTATCTTGTATATTTTTTCTACCTATACTGCCTTTTGTCTGTCGACGGTATATTTCAACTTCATTTTAGCCATCTGTTTATTAAAATTCTTTTTTTAGGATACAGATATTTTGTACTTTTTATTTGATTGTCCCTTTACCATAAAATTTTTTGTGAGTACTTGAGAAACAGTAAACAACAAAATAACAGTACAGTAGGCTATTTTAGATAATTTAGAATTTCCTGGATTTTTTGCATGCATATTTTATTTTCCGTTAATTTTTTAATTTTGTCTATGCCCAAGACAGCTATTCAAATATAAAATTTAATTATTATATAAAATAACAGTTACAGTACTATCTAACTAAACAGGGATGGTTGGGCGATTAGGGTGACTGTTGGCTCAATGAAAGATGGTGTATGAATGGTTTAAGTAAAGTGATATTTTTTTTATTGTTGTGGTATTTTATTTTATTTTAGTTTTTTTTGCGTAGGAGTGGACATTAGCGAATTGAAAGAAAGGAATGGTAGTGATGATGGTAATTATACGATGGAAGGGAATATTGTATTTTATTTTTTGGATTAATGTGGTTTTCCTTTAATGTATGATATGGGTTTCAACATATGATTGGGCTCGTTTTGGAATAAAGTACGTTTTCCTAGTAATTATTTTCAAATTTCCAAAAGAACTCTTACAAAATAGATTGCCTTTCCAAACAGAAAATGTTCTCTATGAGTGTAGAATCACTTAACACTTTCGCTGTGATAATGACTTAAGGGCATCATGACCTAATGATTATATAATGCTATTCCTATAGCATGTTACGCTAAACACAAATCTAAATCATCTAAAGTGTTAATTATCTTGAGAAAAAATCTTTGGTTAAATTAACGTTACACTACAGCTAGATAAGGGCTTTTGGCCTCGTTTAGACCTTGTAGCATTCAGCAGCAAATAAAACGAAATAAAACACCACAAAGTTTTCACACAAAAAAACTGCTCCAAATATTAAAATTTAATTTATCGACAAAAAATATTAATAGAAGAATGAAATGAAGTAGTGCTTATAGAAGATTGGTATCTTTTTCATAAAAGTTTAAAAATGTGTAAAAGTGTTTTTTTAAAAAAAGTTGGAGCTAAGAAGTTGCTGCGTTTCGTACTGAGTTCTCCTGAACAGCCTTCTATATTATAACATACCCAATATGTTCAAATGTCCACCATTAATAGTATTTACATTTGATCCTGTAGGGGCTCAACAAAACTTGAAGTATATGTCACTGGTTCGGACTCTCTTTAAAAAGAAAAATATCCGGTCTGGTGAATGTGCAGTCCATTCCTGGTGTGCTACAGGAAATTTCAAATAATCTCTTTGCTCAAGAAAAGCTTGAATGTCGATACATGAAAAAATGTACGTCCATTTACGTTAAAACGCTACGGGGTGTAATGAAAAAAGAAGTCCAAGTAGCATAATCCCTGTTTTCGCAACTTTTTGTTCTAAATTTGAAACTAGCAAAGAATGTGATGCCTCTTTATAAAATTTTTGTTTTGCATTCTTCTTTTTCTATTAAGTATTGATATATTTAATTGTTATATGAAAAAATCCTTAATAATTTTTCATTTGTCTGGAAGCAAATCTCCCCAACCGGAATCTTTGGCAAGAAACAGAATTTTTTTCGACAGTACACAGGCTACTATTGGAAAAATTCCGTTTGGTTGCCGTTGTACATTTTTGACGACTTGCGCCCACAAAATGGAAAAAAGCCAAATTCTTTCGCATCCCAAATTAAAGCCAATAGTACATAGCTGCAACATTTGACAGCCATGTTAACAAAAACAAAAAAGCTTCATATGAAGCCAAGACTAAGGAATCTAAGAGAAGGAATAAACATACATTCAAAACAGTGGTTAAACAAACAAAACAATACCAACAACAGCTTCTACAGAAAACAGCAATCGTGGTCTCTGTGGCTAATGGCCCAATTTATATCCACGCCCGTGACCAAGCGTCACCTAACCGGATTAAATACTTACGCCCTCTGAGCATTGAGAAATTCTGCACTTTTCCCGGATTCGGCGATGGCCGGAAAATTTACGCTTAATCCGGGAAAATGTTGACTCAGATACTTTGAGATTACTTTTTTTTCTTGCTATGCTTCAAGAAATGTATACTTCGTTGGGAGTAAGGTTTGTGTGGTGGGTTTTAGGTGATGCAGCGACAAAATTGAATGTTTGATTTGAGAATGTTTTGAAAAAGTTAAGTATTTTCTGTGGTAAGATTTTTTTAAGGCTTCCAGGTGCTAGCTAAAATATCGCTGGGATATTGTAGTATGAGTAAATATTCCCGAATAATTACGTATTTAACGTCGAGGTTTTTTTCGTAGTTCTTTATGTGGCATACTACACTTACATCATACGTGTTTTCTGCATGGTTTAAATTTTAATAAAGAGTCTTCATTCTTAAAGTGTGTTGTGTGTTGTTGTAAACACAGCTGAACCGGGCATTGTACTTTTTTCTCTACGTGTTAGCTACTTATAATGTTTATGCATCCTGTGGTTGACGGTTGATGGGATTAAAACAGAAAACTTTTAGCTTTTATCCATAATTGTGTCAAAATCACAAAACTTAGAAAACATTTATTTTCAAAAGATCTTTCTATATTAGTTTTCAAAAATTAAACTTAGTTGCACGAAAATATGATTTTTTTACTTGGATAAATGCAAAATATTTTAACATTGTGTATGTGTCAAGCGCTTTTTTTATTAACAAAATATTACTATAGCAACAATATACAAACACTTAAGATTTCATTAAACTTTAAAACATCCATCTTAGTTATATCATTCCTAATAATCTTATAACTGACTTTTTCTTCCTAAGTTAGTATTTGAATCGGTCTGAGCATTCTTAACATTTCCGCCGTAGTTTCTGTCATTTGATGTAAAAAGATTCTTTCAAAACTCAACTTTTCAACTAAACGAATATCCCTTGAACTACTGACATACAACAAGACCACAATGGAACAATAAAACAGTTTGGAAATTCCCAATGTTTAGGTTTCGAAACTTTACTTTGGAAAAACTAAAGTATTCGAATGATTCTCCTTCTTTTAAAACGAACTTTTCCAAACGCCAAGTGAAACATAAAAGCGAAGAAACAATCCCCTTAAAGACCTACTCGGAGTGTCCTTATACCACCAAACAAGAAGCGAAAGTCTGCTGCCAAAGCTCCAAGAGAATGACTTCCTAGTTTTAACGAGATACTATGCTGGCGGAATTGTGTGTCCTAGGTATATCCATATCCAGAGAACACTTTTGGGGGTTCCCTTACGATGGAATACATGTAGCTTTGTTCTAAACTAGAGTAAGTCATTGTAGAAAAGTAAAATTATCGTTGTTCGAGAGCCTTAGAACTGTTCTTCTGTACACAAACTAAGCTGCTGATTTCAACTAACAACCGTGTAACTAAAAGTGTTTTTTTTTTCTTGAATTATAGTTTAAATCGTAGATATAGTTCTTTTCGAAAGATTATATTTACTTGTATGACGTCATTAGTATTTCAAAACTTTCAATTTTAAAAGTATACTTTAAAATAAAAGTTATGCTTGTGTCAGTAAAAAAAATCTCAACTCGAGAACTTATTTTATTTCATTCCTCATTATTCTTCGTCTTCTAAATGCTATCAAAGTTATGTTGTCGTAAAACTCTTGCGTTTTAAAGTTATAAACAACAATATAACAATTTTTTGCAACGATAAATAGAATCTGAAGAAGACACAAACTCTATTGATAACGAGCGGTTAATCTATCCGATATCCTGATTTCACAGTCTAAAAGCAAGACTGCAAAAATCGGCTCTAGAACGTCAATTTCGTTCTTCCAACTTGCTTTAAAAGGCGGTTGTTGGACAGGTAAACAGTTTTGTTTTACTAAGGTACTTTACTTCTGCATATAATTCCGTTAAATAAGTGAACCAGAAACAGTTCATTGTGGGCATTAAAACTTAACGGTTTTAGCAATAAATATTTACCACACTGTGTGTTTAAAAAGAGTCTCTCTTATTTACCATCACATTTTAATGGTAAAGTTCTGCAATCACCCTGTGCTGTGAATTTACATGTGATGTAAAATATATTGTGTGAAAACGTTTGCTTCACTGGCAATGATTGGATGCACCCCATATTTAAACACTATTAGAGTAAGTTGCTGATGTGAGTCTGTACGTCGAGAAAACATAATTTTGCTGTGAAACAAATAGTACAAATCTGTGATGTAAAAAACTAACCGCATAATATAGTGCAATTTTACAGAATTTGTACAGTGTAGTCAACAGGAAATTTGTAGTTGTTGACTTATATTAGTATGGTTCTGATGTTCAAACATCAAGACACTACTTTTACGATGGGAAAATAGGAAAAGGAAGCCCTCCCAGAGGAGTGCTTAAAGTCAAGCCGCTTCCTTTTAAACGGATATCTTCAGGATGGTACCCATGGAGTTGGTATGATACTGAAGGAGAATAGTAGTTTTCTGTTTGCGTTGTTTTTTCATAATGGCATCCTTCTTCCTACCAACACACTTCATTTCTGCTAACGTGAAAGTAATTTTTAACGCATGTATAAAATTATAACATTATGATTCAGCATTGGAGAGGAAAATTTCCTATTACCAAACAAAGGACATTTTATGGGAAGTGACTGTATATATACAACTTATCCTCTGAAAACCGTAGTTAGTGAACCAATTACAAAGTTTCTAGAGTGACAGATACTCTGAAATTTATAAAGTAGGCATTTAAGCCCGTGAGGACTATTGACGACAAATTTTAATAATCATTGTTTTTATGGTATATCTGCCGTCGACAAATTCAGGAAGTAAGTTTATCGAGTGATATTCTAATAAAATCTAAAGGTTTGGCAAACTTTTAAACAAATCAGGTACCTAAGAATAATAGTTCCATGGGTATAAAACACCACTTACGCGTTCTGAAGGCATAAGAACTAAATTCAGGAATTTAATCATTTCTGCTGAAGTATATAATAAAGATTTTTATTCTGTGTAGTCACTTTTTGAACCTCCATTTTATAAAGAATATAAAACTCTAATAAGTCATATGCTTTATGAGAAAAAAACTAAGTTGTAGTTTAGAAACGAAACTGGACAATTTTTACAACTAATTCAGAATATGCGTATTCATTTCAAGTTTCACAAATATCAATAACATGGACGGGTATTTAATATTTTGTTGCAACTTCTTTAAGATCTTTAGAGAAGAACTATAGGGAAGAAGTCGCAATAGTCTTGACACCAAGCGAGAGATCATGGGATTTCTGGTTCGAAAAGTACGCGCAATATTTGGAAATGGGCAATCGGGGAGTCGTCAAAAGGTTTTTTGGGGTGTGAATCGTATAAGGATATTGTGTTATCAAATACCAGGTGCCCAATTTTTATGGGTGTCAGACAGTTAAATTGGAAATATACTAAGATATACTGCTTTATGGGGGGTCCAAATACAACTGGGAAATTCAGGACTTCTAAATAAAATGTCCCGTTGCATTCAACATTACACTACGAAGAGCTTAAGTATGAAGAGCTCAGTTGGTAAAGCTTCGGATTTTAGACCTAGTTATCCCAGGAGACTGGGAGCATAAGCAGTCTTCTATACTTCGGTAGAGATTCATAGTGCTGGCGAAATCTGTAGTTAAAAGTCTATGCGTACATTGCCGTACTCTAAAAAAGCACGTCATTTTCAAAACAGCATAAAAAAATTCTAATCTGGGTATGTCGCATAGTCAAAATTACCGAAATTATCAAAATTTACATAATTACTGAGTAATTTTACTCACGTTTGAAACTTGCTTAGACTTATTTCTAAAAGCATGTATATACTTTAGAATGAAACACCTGATGTTCACTTTTAAGCACGTCAATGTTTAAAAAATGAGTTGAAATTGAACTTATGTGCTCATTTTTGAGAATGTCCTTGTTTCAAAATTGAGTATAAATTGACTAATAAAATGAGTGATTACATATATTTTTTCTTTTACTTCCATTACTTTCATAAGTCTAATGCAATAACCAATGCAATTACCATGTTGAATCGCACGATATTTAACAAATCACAAGTAATTTTGTTTGAACCTATGTATATCTGGTATTTCAGAATTGAAAACATTGGGTCAACAAAATGTTTCATTTCAAAATGAAATCATAGATTTACTCAGATTTGAAAGTGTCCATTTTCTCAGGGCGGTTACTTGGTTACAATATATTTCTATCATTTGAATCATTGCTATATTTTATAATATGTAAAAGTTTTATTTGCCAAAACTGATAGATTTTTATACTTAATTATATAGCTATTGTCTTATCTGTTCATTATTTATTATTTTTTTATCCTTCTTGGAAAAATTACTTTAATAGCAGCTTTCTTAAAATAAACTACATACGTTTTACTTTCAACTCCCCACAAATAATTCTCCAAAATATCAAATTTGAATCATCTAACTCATTTAAAAAAAATTTAATTGAGTTCTTCAAATAATAAAAATAAAATAGTACTAACATCAATCAAAACAAAATTAACATATTACCAAACTAGAATGAAATTTAAAATTAGCAGCTTGTCATGCTTTGCAGAATATAATTAATCACGAAAACGTATAACAAAAAGATTGCAGCAATTAAGATTAGTTTCCTCGTAAATCCTCCATAAATTTTAACTTCAGAACAAATTTTTGTTGGAATTACATTACCACGACATTTATATACTTTATAGCTGTAGTAGCGTAACCTCACTTCTACAGTGTTAATCCAGGTATGCCACAATAAGATCATTTAGTAAGTTCGTTTTTGGTAGTTGAAATTCTTAAGTTTTCTGATCCAATTCGTTCTTCGTCATTGTCATTTTATAAATTGTTTGCGGACTTAAAAATATCCTTGTAGACCATACGGAAGTTTAATCGTTACCTTTATTTCTGTTATAAAGGACGTAAATTTTTACTATCCAAATTACCTAATACGTATGAAATATAAGGTAACGAAAATATTGCGATTTGGTCGAAAATCCGAAATGGAGATTTTTGTGTTTTTTACGCGCTTTGGAAGGTGCTGATTCTAAACAAGTAGGTTTGTAACATAATCTGTCACTTAACCCGCTTCCACACAACAGTTGTGTTTAACAGGTAAAAAGGCGACAAACACAGCATTAATTCTATATTAAACATTTACATGCTAATTTTGGCTAGTGTCATTTTTTTTTATTTGGAAAATTTAATAATTATTACTTATCGTTTGCCAAAATTAATTTATATTTTAAAGAATAAATATGTAATATTCCTCGCTTTTAAATAGAATGAAAATATTTCATATCAACATACAAAGAATCTCGTAGTAAAATATATTTGATGTCATTTCAAACTGATCTATTTCGCAAAAATAAAGTTTCTCGAGCGATTATTGCGAATGGCAATGGTGATTTAATTCTAATAAAAATAGCTTCCTATGCTTTTTAAATGAGCATTACATTTTGCAGTTTTTTAAATAATTGAAGAACTTCGGATTCGAATTCTTTTCCGAAATTTTCAATGTATTCTAATTTCGATGCGCTGAATTTTTTGACGTATCACACTTGTCCGTATCATTTGTAGTTTGGGCTATGAAAGTGGGTGACAGACAGACGGACTGAACGATTATAATACCTTCCACTTTTTACGTTAGTGTGGAAGCTAAAAAGTCTGGTTTGAACATTGGTCTGTCTGACATTTTGTCTATTTTATCTACATACTTCAACTTTTGTACACTAGTTCCTGCAATCGAATGTCATAATAACGTTTTCGTTAATTTTGCGAATGCGCAAGAGGTATATCCCATAGATCTTTTTAGCTTTTAAAGTTATTGAAATTACATTATAAGGTATATAATTTCCTTCATAAGTGTGCATTGATTTATTAAGCGTAATTTGAAATTCGTGTAGTGGAACACACCCAAAGATATTTTAAGTTAAGCCAGTTTGTCTCTAAATAGAGGGTTCAGAAATGTAGACACCTTCTAATCAGGAAAAAAAAGGAACATTAAACGAAACCAAGTTTCAAGTAAATAGACGTAATAAATCTTATTTTGTAATTAAAATCCGGATGTAATTAATTATTTTTTTTAAATCATGCAGGTGGGTTTCGTTTCATTAACAAATTCGGAACTTAATATTTTATTATTTAAATTTATTTAAGTTTTTTCCCTAGCGAAAAGTTGCCATTTTGTGAAAGGTGTTAACTTTGATAAATTAATTAAAGTTTTGGCGCAGAAAAATGTATGTTAATTATTATTTTTATGTAAATTTTAAGTCAATATTTTAGCAAGTTTACTAAGCATATTGTGATGTATTTTTTCAAGTATAGATATGGATGGCGTATTTGTTTGCAGAAGAGAGAGAAAATACTTTAAATATATATTTTTTCATTTTGTAATCATTGTTTTTGGTTAAATGAGTAATACTGAGAGAAAAACTTATTTCTGTTTTAAATATTATAATACTTCTCAATATAGAATTTTAAATTAAAATTGTTTTTAAGACAATATCAATCAATTACTTGAATTCTGATTTGATTATCCAAATTCCTATTTTTGAAAAAGCTACTACGTTTTACCTAATAAACGTAGTTTGAAAGATAATTATTTTTAGAAAGTTTAATAAATTATTTTTATAGCTTATGAATTGTTGATTTTGCATCGCCTTAGTTGGCTAAATGAGTACTGAAAATAGAAAATGATAGATGATTTTCGAGTTTTAAAACGCTTTTATTTGCTATGAGGAATATTTTAGTAGATATTTGGATACATATATTATTTTTCAACGACAATTCAGAAATATTAGCTCCTTAACGACCCTTTCTCAGAAATATTAACTCCTTGAAAAAAATTCAGAAACTGTTAAAGTCAAGAATTTAAAATTAAAAAGTTTTATCGACTTTTATATTTGATTTTGATGACATAATGTACTCAACATTATTTTTTCCAAAATATATCGTCATATATCCTAAATTTTGTCTAGTTAATAAATAAGAGGAGAATACTACTTCATAATGTGTTTTTAACAAATGCCAGTGGTTTAAATATTTCATATCGAATAAAGTTTTAAACTAGACGCTATTGATTATGAAAATTGAAATATAAAACATCTAAATCATCTATTCTAGCGATCGATGATTGAAATGAAAATATCCTAATGTTTTAATGGTCGTTTTATCTACATTAAAAAAGGAATAAATCACACATAACACTTTCAAAAAAAGTGTGATGACAACAAAATCAGACATTTGCAAAGATATCATCACAGAATCGATGCATTGCCGCTTCGATACGATGTTTCAACCAACATCATCGTAATCGTATCTGATAATGTCGAACGATGGAAATAATCTTAACTACCGGACCGACAGACCTTTCGAATTTTCTGGGGAACAAATGAGTGTCGTTAGCCGAATGTTCGAAATACTTCTTCCAGTTGTCATCGAACAAGGTTTTCGTAGACGAGATTTGGAGGGTTTTCGCGGATTTTATTGCTATAAGTGTCATTTGGGGAGAACTGATAGAAGAACTATATCAGTTGGGCATGACATTTGGTGATTAAAGGGATAGATTGGCTGGCTGTTGTGGGTGTTTGGTTAGTGCTGGGCGTATGTTTTGTAATATACGTTTGGGGCCATAGTATTCAGGATTACAATTAAGTCAAATGTATATATATGTTTATTGTTATTTCTAGTAAATATTTGTTATTCATCCTTTTAATTATAATAACAATAATATTTGGGAAAACCACAAGAAATATGTTTTTAAGGAGATTTACTATATGCAATACTATTGAATTATTTTAATTCAACGGTATTTGGAGCATTCATTTTATACAATAGTGTTCAAAAGTCCATAGAGAAACTTTGAAAATGTATACAGTAGAGGGCAAAAGGAATGCCATTAATACGCTTATTAGCTTATTATATGAAATAACAAGAGAGCTGTGTAACACTACATAATTTTAATTTCCACTAATTAAATACATTTAAAGGTAATTATATATCCATATATGGTATTTTCAATAACTTTGAAACCTAAAAATAGTCTAGGGAAGCTTCCATTTGCCCATTAACGATATTATCGAAAAACTTATTATTATATTTATAATATAAAACAAAATTATTATTAAACTTATTATTACATTTAAATCACACCTTCTAGTACACTCACAAAAAGTTTCACCGTTATACACAGCAGCACATACACATAGTATTGTTTCAGCGCAGCCCAGACTACTTCAAAATTACAGTATCAAACATTATATATTTGGACTGCATCAGACCATAAATAAACTGCTACTTTTATAATGCATAGCTTACTATCAAGTTTAAAACATTGATGCATCAAGCAATTACTATAATTCTCAAACAAAAATAGAGAAACTATTGCCTTTATGTAATTTATATATTTTATTTCTGCAATGTAATTGAAGTTTCTCCTTTAAAGTTTCTCGAAAATATATTTTAGTTAGAAATATAAAAATGCAGAATTTAAATAGACTTTAGTTCTATATATACATTTGATTTAGGTTTGCACGCTTAAAATGAACAAAAATATCTGAATAATACAATAACTTGTGTATGCTTCTAATAAATTTTTGCAATATGTGATTGACTACACTGTAAAAAAAATTTACTGAAATTAACGGGGAAAGTACCGGCAGCAGAGTTGCCGGGACTTTCCCGTTTCGTTAAGTATTTTACCGTGTATCTACAGAAGTTCCGTTTCTTATTTCTCCATTGTTAAAATTTTCCATTTTGCATTTTCCCGTGTTTCTACTTAAGTTCCGTTTCTTATTTCTCCGTTGTTAAAATTTTCCATTTTGCATTTTTCCTTCAATCTACTGAAGTTCCGTTTCTTATTTGTTCGTTTTTAAGGTTTTCCGTTTCATATTTTCCGTGAATCTAAGCAAGTTTTCCGTTTTGTATTTTCCCGTTATTTTAATTCTCGTGTGTTTTTTTTTGCTAATGAAATGTCCATCTATAGTAAAAGTCAGAAAAATCTCAAAAAGTTACGCATATTTTTTCATGCTCCTTTTCGCAACAATGAAGTGAAATCTCTTGAAGTGCTTTTATAAATTTTTCTCCTAAGGCTATTTTTAGTAGAAAAACAGAAATTTAACATTTGGAAAAAATTAAAAAGCACTTATAAAACGAAATTTTAACTCATTATAACAATTGCAAAAAAGAGCATAAAAAATATGCATAACTTTTTGAGATTTTTCTTGACTTTTCTCCATAGACAGCATTTTTGAGTCATGGAATTTCAGCAGGTATCCGTTCTCTTGAAAATTCAACGTTCAAGGTATACATATTTCATGCTCATACTTTTACTAATATAAAAAGTTGAAACACTGCAATATTTTAGTATATATTAAAAATTAAAACGATTTTTTTCTTCAAATTTCAGAAATATTCGCTACCAAGGTCAATTAAACTTGTTAAAATACATTACAGAAGAAACATTGATTTAAACACAATTTTTCAGCATACACAATTTATTATTTATTTCAATTTCTCATTCAACAAATTTACAATTTATACAGATATAGAGGAAATCTTACTTTAACTTGACATGATTGGAACCCGTTTTAACCTGTTTATTAGAGAAGATAAAGATTATATGTTCATTGATACAGCAAAATTAATTCTCAGGTTGGCAAAGTTATTAAGTTAAGATATTCAACCCTCGAACATTATACTTAATTACATATATTTTTATTAAGAATAATATAATTGCAAAATAATAATTTTTCTCAAAAACTTGCTACAAAATACACCTTGTATATATTTTAAATTTTTTAATTGTATTTACAGTTTAAAAATTTTGTCGAAATCATTTGTTTGATTTGCTGAATTAATAATTCTTTTGTAATTAAAGATGGTTTTCCGGATACTGCTTTGTTGCTTTTGATCCTCTCTTCGTATTAAGATCCGCAAGACACCTAATAAAAGATAAAATACAGTCTTAAAATTAACAAATAAACATTTTAGCATAATTGTTAAATGCCCCCCCCCCCCGCCATCTACCATAACCTTTAACAACCACAACACGAGATTAAATTTGCCCGTCTGGTGACTGAATGATTAGTGCTCTGGCGTTTAAGTCACTGGGAGCAGGTTCGAATCATCATCGAATTAGCTTGATATGCAAAAAATGACCATAGAACCGACAAACCAAAACCAAACAAGTTTGAATGTCTGTAAATTGTGTTTAAATAGTTAGACCTCTGATATTTTTTTATATAAGAAACAATAACACACTATTATTAATAATTTTTAAGTTATTAAATGTTTTTTTAATATTGCATACGAATATTAAAATTTTGTGGATGTTATCAGGGTGCGCAGCTGTTCTTGAAGATGCCATTTTTTGTTTTCAATTTTAAGTGCCTTTAAAGGTGCTTATTTTTTTGTATTTTTAAAAAGTATTTCTTTTTTAATTAAAGTGATTATTTTTGTAATAGTTAAGAAATGAAAAATGTTTTTTTGCTGATTTTACCCATAAAAAATGATCAGGTTGCTGCTTTATTTAGGAAATTAACGCTGCAAACGACTTTTCCCCGTATTACCAGAAATCCTGAAACAGCGACATCCATCAGGGCGTGCTTATTGAGAAAAGCGTTTTATTATAACGCTTCAAAATATGGGCAACTTTCCAGTTAAAATTTTTTTTAAAGTTTTATGTCAGGACAAAACTTTGTTCAACAAAACTTCAATGCCTCAAAATATATGCTAGTTCATGGCGAAATCGGAAGTGTCTCGAATCTCGCTATTTTTATAGTTTTAGTCAGGACGCATCGGTCGACTAAACTTTAAAGCCTCGTAATTTTTGCTTATTTGCAGGAAATTGCAGTAGTGACTCGTTATTTTTTGTAAAGCAGAACCTCGATTATCCGGTCTAATCGGGACTGTCGGTAGGTCGGATAATCGAAAATTCTTGATGAAAGAGAGTTTTTATTAAATCGTAAAACTTCTCTAAAATAGGATCGTCCGAGTTTTCCAATATAATCAACAGCCCTTTAGAGTCGTATAAACAGTGCTTTACTGTATTAATGCATGTTATTAGATAATACAATTTTAAGGAATAGGAATCACAACATTTAAAATAATAAAAGTTTCAAAATAAGTTATATATACTAACACTCACCTTTATAATCAGTAGAGCGCGGGAAAACCCAAACAAGGTATGTAGGTAGGTAGGTTGGTGCATGTATTTTCCGGTTTGTGTGCTTGATCAGAAACCCGCTTATAAACCTTCGTCAAGTAAGACAAACACAGACAGAATTTTACAATTGAAAGTACACCCAGGGCGAGGCGGGAATCGAACCCGCACCAGGTACAGTGCGCGACTGTTAGCGAAATGGGCTGCGATCAAACCCACTAGGCCATCCGGGCCCCAACCGAAACAAGCACTTCTTAGTGATTCGCATTCGATTCGATCGACGATTCCAAGATGAACGTCTCCAATAGAGAGTTCTCTTTCCACATTTAGCGACATATTTCAGTGTTCGGCGATATCGAAAATATTTCAAATTTAATTATATAAATGCAGTTGAGCCCGGTCATAAAAAAGTTTATTTTTTTATTTTTAATTGATAGCTGGATGCTTTTCTGAAAAATATTTCAAAGAAATAAATAATATTTCGTAAAACAGGTATTTGATGTTCGAGTTTCGATGTGTGTATTCTTAGTGCATTATCGCCAATTCTATACAGGGTAATAAAAGTATGGCAGCTCTAAAAACGGGAAAATTCCGTTTTCATCTTTTCGCTCGTGGTTTACGGACATTTTCCGTTTTTAGAAGGACAAAACCCGTTTTCAGATAGAAAAAAAAACCATTTTCATCTCTTCGCTCGTGGTTTACGGACATTTTCCGTTTTTAGAAGGAGAAAACCCGTTTTCAGATGGAAAAAACCCGTTTTCATCTCTTCGCTCGTGGTTTACGGACATTTTCCGTTTTTAGAAGGAAAAAACCGTTTTCAGATGGAAAAAACCCGTTTTCAGCCAATACGGGAAAGTTCCGTTAAAATCAGTAATTTTTCTCCTGAAATTTCAGGTTTTTTTTAACAGTGTATTCATTGTGATTAATAAATAATTTTAGAACCTGTAACTGAAGTTGTCTAACTCACTTCTAATTAATTCGAATAATAAAACTACATTAATAATGAATTATATTTTAATGATAAAGTGGTACATATTACGAATGTTGAAATATCATCCTCGATTGTAGGGTTACAAATGAGGAACCATAACAACCAAGTTACAACAAAAAGATAGTAACATAATTCAAATAAATATTTCAAAGTTAAATTACGATTCTATGGATGCTTTAATTTCAAATTACTGTCAAAAAATATCTTCTTGATGAAATGGTTCGAAAAAATTAAGGGTTTTTTTTTGTAACTTATATGTTCATTTTAGATTATTATTATTGTTATTTAGAATTTAATTTAAAGTTTGTGATTTTATCGAACATCATCTTATATAACTTTTAAATTCTAATAAAATTCAAAATCTAAAAACTGTCTTTTGCAAATTATAGTCTTCTAAAGAGATAGGAATCAATTGTTCGTTCCATAATAATACATGTAGAACAAAATGGAGTTCAAAAAATCGTTCAGGCAAATTTTCTTTTTGCTGTGCATGACAGGAATTTTAAAGTTGAACAGTGGTTCTAAAAAAGATAGAAATACAAAAATTTGGTCAATTGTTTTCACAGTATTTACAAGTGCTATTCAGATTCTTACCACAGTATCTGAATATGTGAATCAGATAAGCAGCAAAATGTTGAGAGTAAGTGTGTTTGTAAATGTTTTAACCTTAATTTATCGATTGATTCTTGGAATGAAACTTCAAAGAATGGAAGACATAGCCCTTGAATTGGGTGGACTATTGAAACATCATAAAATAAGAAAACTGAGCTTGATGTATATTTGGGCTTGCTCCAACATATTGATGAGTGTTCCTCAATTGTTCTACAGCATAATTGTAATGAAAAATGCAGATATGAAGAACTATTTCTTCGGCTTTTCTTTTGACAATCAACTTTATAACGTTATAAGTGGTGGCTTATATGCAGTCTACTTTGTGGTGTTTCAAGTATTTCCTCAGAACCTATTTGCCATATACTATGTTTTCATATGCCATGAAATCAGAAAATTAATTATAATTGCTGGTAATAAATTAGAAACTAACAATGTTCGAAATACTAAACCTTTGAATACATACAATTCAATCAGGAAGTTTTCGAAATTCGTTGATAACGAAATGTCGCTTCTAGTTCTTGCTACAATTTTATTAAGTTTTATTTACTTATACATATCAGCAAATGTTATATTTCATGAAGATAAGTTTCCTCAATTAAATCACAGAATTTGGCTTTACATCACATTTGCGAATCACTTTGCATCGTTCATTGCAATAAGTGTGTCCGCTTCGCTGGTTTCAGAGTCATCTGTTAAAGTGACTGAAACTGTTCAACAATTGATAACTGATGGCAAAATTTCAGACAAAGATCAAATGAGATTGGGTTTCAATCTCAAAACTATCGAATTTACTGTTTGGAAGATTGTACCGATTAAGAGAAATTTTATCTTTTCGTCGCTGGGACTGTTTTTCACTTACGTTGTTATTTTTGATGATTTAAAAATTTGAATGTTCATAATTGTTTTTTGGGGGGTGTATATTAAGTGCTAGAAAACTCATTATAATGAAACCGCGATAAAAAAAATATTTTCACTTTGTTTCGACGAAATTAGAAATAAAGTCTAAGGTTGCTATAGCAAGTTGAAACTAAAAGCAATTATGTTTGTTTCCTAAAAGGTAGCACTAAAGTTTTATCTTGACAGCTGCAGTCTTGACAGTACCGAGTTGAGATGAGTTGAATAATCGTCGTACTAGAGCTGCACAAGGACTATTGGATACAGGCGTCGTAATATAGAACCATATTCAAGTGACGGAGACAGTACCGAAGTATTACGGAAACTTTGCTTTATAACTTTGAATAATAGCAGATGGTGATAGATGGGGAATACCCGACCGACGGTAGGTTGTTTGGTACATGTATTTTCTGGTTTGTGTGCTTGATCAAAGACCCGCTTATAAACCTTCCTCAAGTAAGACAGACACAGACAGAATTTTTACTCACATAGAAAGAGAAAGTACACCCATGGCGACGCGACGGCGATAATCGAACCCGCACCCGATACAATACACAGACTGTTGGCGTAATGGGCTGCGATCAAGCTCACTAGTCCACCCGGGCCCCGTGACCAAAGGTGATTTATTTGCTTATTTGCCACGGAAGTCTATATACGATTGAAGCAACTTCTGCGATTAGTATCTAGTATTGCACAGGCATAACAAAAAAATTTGCTACTTTTTTATACTATCTGATCCGATAGAAAATTAAGTTTCTCCTTTATTCATGCCTCTGGGTCAGAGCATCTATATATATAAAACGCAAAGTCCTGACTCACTGACTGACTCACTCACGTATCAACGCCCAGCCCAAACTTCTAGAGGTACAGTTACCAAATTTTAGGAAAATATTCTTTTTATATCGTAGGCGTTATTTAAAAAGCGATTTTTCGAAATTCGAACCCAAACGGGTGTAGGAGTGCAAAACGTAAGCCAATTTTCCCATAGGAATAGCATTGTAAGATTAGAATTTATATTTTTTGTATTTCAATTTAAAAGAAATTTCAGCGCGTTCAGCGTGAACAAAAATTAAATATAAACACGTCAGAGCACGTGAGTTTAATTTGTAGGATTGTTATTTGAATGTCATTATTTTATTTATTTATAGAATTTAAATCTTTTGATTTTTTTTTTGTTACCGAATTTAATTTGATTGATGTTTACAAACGGTAAGAAATGAAGATATTTTACAATGTCTCATGACAATAAAGACGATAACTATTATATACTTCTAAAAAAATGTGAATTCTCTCTACGTATAGCGTATGTACTTTATGTTTATGAAACTGGTAATTTAGTACAGCTATGATATAATAGCCGATTGAATTTTGGCATTGGCGGCTTTTGGCGAAGTTGAAAATTTAACGTAGAGTAGCTATTCCCATCCAGTTGTATGGGTTAGGGTTAATTTGAATTTTCTATGTACTAGAGCTATACACGAGGGCTATTGGCCACGGGCGTCTTAATTTAGAACCACAGTCAAGTGACGAGCCAACACCTGAGTAGGCACCCAATACAAATTTTAAGGGCGAACGCAGCGTCGGAACTTTGAGTGCACTCCCACCACACGGAGTATTATTCGGGACACGGGACAATTTTGACTGCATGGGCCGTTTATAGGTCGGCAGTTATTTTGACGATGCAAGATCCCGAATCTGTTACTTATCGCAAGCACGGCGAACGCCTTTACCGACTGGGCTCCCCAGCCCTTTCGAGTGGTCGAATATAGAGTGGAATGTTTACCACATTTTGGGCATTTTCGGGTGTAGGAGGGCAAGTGGAAACTGGCCATTATATCATAGCTATTCTGGCAATTTTAACACGGCCTATGGAAAGCTCTCTAACTCCTAGAAGGGCCTGTATACAATCGGACTTCTTTTTTTTAAAAAATAATGCTGATATTAGAATGGGAGGAAATTATAATATACTTATGAGTGCTGACCAGTGGAGAGGGGATCACTTGGTATAAAATAAAAAATAACAAAAAAAATCACCGTTATTAAGGGAAAGGGTACACCCGTGCAACGCCGGGTTTATAAAGGTAGTATTTTATATTTAAAGAAGGTGTAACAGTAGTAACGAAAATCTTAAGAAGATAAAGTGTTAATAATCTAAGTGGGGTAATAACCCTCTCTGCACCGTAACTGATATTGCAATTCGACAAACTAACGCTCGTAATGGACCATTCAGTCGCCTCGTTAGCGAATCACACTAACACTCTCTTGCTGTCGTGTGCCTCCAAGGATTAGCCTTTAAAGGAGGAGGAATGCAGTAGCTTCCGTTGCCATAATGCTTTAACCCGTGAGGGTAGAAGTCTGACTTCTGTTCCAAGCGGGTGTCACCTTATTAATTTAGGCACGTCGCTGAAGGGGGGGGGGGGGGCATGGGTTTTTTTCTCCAGAAAAGCTGCACCCATGGTACTGCTCTATGACCGCCCATTAAGGTGCAGCACGCTTTCGTTTTTAGAACGTTGCAATACGGAGATGCTGTTTTGTTCGAAGAACACAAAAAGTGTTGAATGCTTATGTTAAGTTATTGTAGTTTGTGTTTAACTATTATGATGGACGAAAAGTTTTATTACATGTTAGTGAAGTATTTGTTGCCTAACAAATTTCCATTTATTTTGAATAATAAAATTACGTTAATAATAAATGACATTGTTAATGATAAAATGTTATATATTACGAAAGTTAAAGTTATCAACATGGTCTAGTGATATTTTTAAAGAGCCCCATGGCAACCAAGCCACAACAATAAATAGGAAAATATTTTTTTAAAAATTCAGAAGTAAATTAGGATTCAATAGATTTTTAATTTGAATTTACAATGGATAAATAATTTTCTGATTAAAAGGTTCGAGAGAAAATAAGTATTTCTGTATATTAGTGTCTATATAAAATTATTTTTTTAGAATTTCAATTAATGTTAACGATTTTTCGAACAGCTCTTTATAAAATTGATTAAATTATAAGAAAATCAATCTAAAAAGTGTCCTAGCAAATTATAGTTTTTTAAACAGATGGGAATCCGTAGTAACCATGTCATACTAAAAAATAAAAAGGAAACTGATACACATCATATAAATTGACCTTTCAAAATTATATAAAAGTTATTCAAAGAGAAATAATATATAAATAATGGCGAACGACTATCATCTTCCTGACGAACCGATTCATAAAAATTTAAGTTACAGTGAGTTATTTATAGACTTTATAATTTCTCTTCTTTAAAACTATAGCTTTGTTTTAAAGGGTTATAAACTTTTGATAACGATACATTCTATTTAGACAAAAGCTCAAAATTTGTTTTGACCACTGAGTTTAAGAAAAAAAAAAAACTTTAAAACTTTTTATGTTGTTGATATTCTTCATGATATATTTTTTGGTATAACTGTATTAATTTTATTAGTTACTCGATCAATAAGAATTTAACAACATGAGAAAATCGTTTAAGCAAATTTTATTTTTACTTCGAATGACAGGAATTTTTAAATTGCAAAGGGATTTTAAGAAAAAGATAAATGCAATTTGGTCAATTACTTTGACTGTATTTATCACTGTCTTTCAGATAGTAACCACAATATCTCAATGTGTGATATCGGAAAACAACAAATGGTTAAGAGTTAATGTATTTTTAAATGTTTTCACCTTGGTTTAGCAATTGATCCTTGGAATGAAACTTCAAAGAATGGAAGACATAGCCCTTGAAATGGGTGGACTATTGAAACATCATAAAATAAGAAAACTAAGCTTGATGCATATTTGGGCTGTCTTCACTTTATCAATGAGTATTCCTCAAATATTCTACAGCATACGTTTAGTAAACAAATTGGATTTAGACAAACGTTTCTTCGGCTTTTTTTTTTACAATCAACTTCTTAACGTTATAGGTGGTGGCTTATATGGAGTTTATTGGGTGGTGCTCCAATTTATTCCTTCGAACCTTTTTGCCATGTACTATGTTTTTGTATGCCATGAAATCAGGCAATCAATTAGTACTGTTGGTAATAAATTTGAAAATACCAATGATGGAAATACTAAAAGTTTGAAGACGTACAATTCAATTAGGAATTTTTCCAAATTCAGTGATAAAGAAATGTCGCTTCTCGTACTTGGTACGATTATAATAAGTTTAACTTTCCTATACATATCAGCAATTGTTATATTTCACGTAGAAGAGTTTCCTCATTTAATCTCAGAATTTGGATTTACAGCACATTGGCGAATAACTTTACATCATTCATTGCAATGAGTGTGTCAGCCTCGCTGGTTTCAGGGTCATCTTTTGAGTTTACTGAAGAGGTTTACAACTGATAACTGATGGCAAGATTTCAGAAAAGGATCAATTGAGATTGGGTTTGAATCTTAAAACTATAGAATTTACTGTTTGGAAGATTGCACCGATTAGGAGATTTTATCTTTTCAACGCTGGGACTGTTTTTTACTTACGTGGTTATTTTTGACGATTTAAAAATTTGAATGTTTGTTATTGCTTGATACATCAAGTTCGAACGCTTTAATCGTTTTCAATACATGTATCTTAAACAATTTAAGTATAATGTAAAATATGCGTATCGCATTTAATATATGTTTATATATATATATGTAATCTCACAATATATGTACCTTTCACAATGTATGTATCTTACACAATATAAGCGTCTCACACAATATATACACCTTACTCTATGTATGTATCATATTTTATGTATACATATGTCAAAAATAAAATATTTAACAGTACTTTTATTATGAAATAACATGGTTTTTACAAAATTTGAATATTTGAAGAAATTAACGAAAAACTGTTTCTTTAAATATTAGCTTTTTTAAGTAGGGGAGATCACGAGTAATAAATGCATATATATATATATATATATATATATATATATATATATATATATATATATATATATATATATATATATATATATATATATATATATATATATATATATATATATATATATATATATATATATATATATATATATATATATATATATATATATATATATATATATATATATGTTTATAAATTATCATACTTAAAATCTTGTGAATTTGACGTATGTTTTTCTATCAGTATTACAACATATTGGTTAATATCTTACTCAATAAGTAGTTTAACTTGTTTAATTGTTTTAAGGATACAGCACTGAAATATTTTAAAACACTGTAGACAATGGTGGCAAGCAGAAACAAGTCTTTTTTTAATAGCACTTTAAAATGGAGCGAAAGGAAAAGAAACTGCCTATAGATGATCGCAAAATGCTACTTTTAATAAATCCTGCTCATATATAGAACATTGAGTTAAGTACTACTAAATGCAGCATAAATTACTTTTCCGTAAATACACAAACACAAATAAACAAGTCCATGTTACTAACCAAAATGAGTGAGTTGACTACCCACTACCAACTAACTTATATGTTTCAAAACCCATTAACCAAGATAATCAAGTTTCTCTCTAAATGAATCAAGTCACATAATTTTAAAAAAATCAAGTTAACTTCAAGTTTCTCCGATGTTTCAAAATATTTTAATAAGTTTCAAATAAGTGGTTAGGTTTTTATGGTGAGATTATTATGGTGAAATTATTTGTCTGACTTTATTCTATTAAATGATGTGCACATGAATTGGACTTTCTACTAATTCAAACTCTTACCCTGATGCCCCCCCCCCCCATTAAAATCTCCCCACTGAGCTCCATCAGAGCAGTACCTTTCCGCTCTTGATGCCACAGTTTACCAGAACCACAGTCCAGCTGAAATGTGCTCATCCCGGAAACTTTTCGTTGAGCCCCAACAGAGCAGCGTCTTTGCCGCATCTGATGCCTTAAAAGAAACCTTCCAACTAAGCAGATGTAGATCAGAAACCTTGCCACACCTGATGTCCCTGCTTGCCCAAAACTGAGCCATAACATACCCATGTTCATCCTAAACAAATTTCCTTAGTAGTTCCTTGCCTAACCCCAGTCAGAAGACGAAAGATGCCCATCACATCTGCTTCGTATAGGCATTCCGACTCATATTGTCTGCGCACATCTGTAAGACACATTTAATAATTTAGTTCCTAAGGATAGGAAATAAGGATCTTACCTACTGGTTTTTATCAATAATCTTTTTTAGAGAATGGTCAAATAAAAAAATCTATTCGTCAGACTCAATGTTTAGGAGATATGAATTTCTTTTTATACAACTTCTCAATCGGATTTCTTGATTGAAACAATTTATTTTGAATTAAATAAATTTGTTATCTTTTATTAAGATTTTTAGTCATTCATTTTTCAACTAAATATCTTTTGCGAAATATTCTTCCTTTTTGGGTTGAAGTTTTCTCTTTGGAAAAAAAATCGAGAGGTTTTTTTTTTGTCATAAAACTAAAATTAACACATATTAATATACCACTATTCCAAGACGACCATTAAAGCAATTATATTGGTATGTGAGATAACTAAGTTGGTAAGCTAAATAAGCTAACGATTTCGGATATTTTCTCTAAAAAACATACAATACAGTCAGAAGTATAACGTTTTTGGTTTTAAAACGTTGCAGAACTGATTATTGTTTCGTTCGAAGAATACAAATACTTATTTGTGCTTCTGTTAAATTATTGTAATTTATGTTTGACTATTACGCTGGATAAAAAGTTTTATAACCCGTTAATGTAGTATTTGTTGTCTAACAAACTACCATTCAATTTTAATAATAAAATTGTGTTAATAATAAATGACATTGTTAATGATAATATGTTATATTATTACGAAAGTTAAAATTATCAACATGATCTTGTGATATTATTAAGGAGAACCATGGCAACCAAGCCACAACAATACATAGGAACATATTAAACAAAAATATTCAAAAGTAAATTAGGATTCAATAGATTTTTAATTTGAATTTACAATGGAGAAATGTTTTTCTGATAAAATGGTTCGAGAAAATAAGTATTTATGTAATTTAGTGTCTATTAAAGTTTTTTAGAGTTTCAATTAATGTTATAGATTTTATTGAACAGCCCTTTATGATATTAAATTCTAATAAAATTCAAAAAGTTTCGTAGCGTTCCGTTCAATAAATAGGAATATATTGTTAACAAATATTTCAAAAGTAAATTAGAATTCGATGGAATATTTAATTTGAATTTACAAATGAAAAATATCTTCCTGACAAAAGTGTTTGAAAAAATAAGTATTTTTGTAACTTAGTGTTCATTTGAGATATTTTTTTAGAATTTCAATTAATGTTAACGATTTTATCGATCAGCCTTTACAACAGTATATGCCACGAAAGTTCAAAATCTTTAAAAAAAAATTAACCAATTATAGTCTTTAAAGATATGGGAAACCATAACCAACTATTCCATACTATAAAATAAAAAGCGCACTGATACACATCGTTGAAACTGTAAAAGTCATTCTGATAGGAAGAACATAAAAATAGGTAACTATAAATGACTATCATCTTCCTGACAAACAGGTTTATGAAACTTTGTTACACTGAGTTGCTTGTGGAAATACAGATTTTAAAAAATTTCGATTAAACTGTAATTTGGTTTTGTAGGAAGATTGTTTTATGTTCATGAAATATTCACTTTAGCCGAAATCTCAAAAAATTTTGTGACTACGGTGCTTAAGACAGGGTTTAAAACATTGAAAATATTTTTGTTGTTGTTTCTCTTCATGATATATTTTTAAAGTTTGTATCAGCTGGTCATTCGATAATAATTTAACAACATGGAAAAATCGATCAAGCAAATTTTAATTTTTTTGCGACTGACGGGAATTTTTAAATTACACAGAGATTTTAAGAAAGAGAAAAATGTAATTTGTTCGATTACTTTGACTGTATTTATCAATGTCTTTCAGATTGTAGTCATACTATCTGAGTTTGTGAATATGAGAAACAGCAAATGGTTGAAAGCTGATCCATTTATAAATATTTTCACCTTAGTTTACCGATTGATACTTGGAATGAAACTTCAAAGAATGGAGGTCATAGCTCTTGAATTGGGTGGATTTTTGAAGCATCATAAAATAAGAAAACTTAGCTTGATGTATATTTGGGCTTGTTCTAGTATATTGATGAGTGTTCCTCAATTATTCTATGGCATACGCTTAATAATAAACTTACATTTGGACACGTTTTTCTTCGGCTTTTCCTTCGACAATCAACTTTATAACGTTATAGGTAGTAGCTTATATGTTGCTTACTTGGTTTTGTCCCAACATCTTCCTACGAACCTCTTTGCCATATACTACGTTTTCGTATGCCATAAAATCAGGATTATAATTCGAACTATTGGCAATAAATTAGAAAATACCAATGTTGGAATTACCGAAACTTTGAAGACTTACAATTCAATTAGGAATTTTTCCAAATTCATTGATAACGAAATGTCGCTTTTAGTTCTTGCTACATTTATAATAAGTTTTAGTTTCCTATACATATCAGCAAATGTTATATTTCATGCAGAAGAGTTTCGTCTTTTAAATCAGAGAATTTGGATTTACAGCATATTTGCGAATAACTTTGCATCGTTCATTGCAATGAGTGTGTCAGCTTCGCTGATTTCAGA
Source organism: Oedothorax gibbosus (assembly GCA_019343175.1). Classification (NCBI taxonomy): domain Eukaryota; kingdom Metazoa; phylum Arthropoda; class Arachnida; order Araneae; family Linyphiidae; genus Oedothorax; species Oedothorax gibbosus. The sequence continues at coordinate 750,214 of JAFNEN010000151.1, forward strand.
GTCATCTGTTGAGGTTACTGAAAAGGCTCTACAACTGATAACTGATGGCAAGATTCCAGACAAGGATCAATTGAGAGTGGGTTTGAATCTTAAATCTATAGAATTTACTGTTTGGAAGATTGCACCAATTCATAGAAGTTTTATCTTTTCAGCGCTGGGACTGTTTGTCACTTACTTCGTTATTTTTGACGGTTTAAAAATTGAATGATTGTTATTGATTGGTACATATTAATATAATTCCAATGTATGTATCTGTTTCAATATACGCATATTATTTACTGAATGCAACCAACAAAATATTATAATTGCACTCAATTAGTATATTACACAATATATATAACTAACTCAATATATGTGCCGTGCACATTAAATGTATCTTAATCTCTTAATCAATAAACCGTATAACTTTTAACTATGTTAATTGTGTAGCGTTAAAATATTTTAAAACACTGTCGACAAACGGCAATGGTGGCAATCGGAAACTAGTCGTTTTGAATAACTTGAAGCAAATGAAAAAGGAACAGACTAGAATATATTTGAAATACTGCCTTTAATATAGCCTAACGCAAATTTAGAAAAATGATTTCAATATTACTGTAAATTAATGTAATATTACTAAGTGCAAATGACTTTTTATTGATAAAAAAACGCAAATACAAAATAATCATGTCCATGTTACTGAAAAAAAAATTTGACTGTCCACCTCCCCCCTTGCATGTTTCTAAATAACCAAAATAGTCAGGCATCTCGTTCGATCTTCAAGAGCATGTCCATGACAACGTAATACTTTAAGGAGGAGGAAGAAAATCGGTAACGCATTAAAGAACCTGCGTTATGAAATTTTGTTATTTAATCCCTAAGTCAAACTTCCCCTTTGAAGCAATATTCGAGCGTGCCATATCTCGATTATGAGAAGAGTAGCTTTACCCACTACTCTACGGCGACGGCTTGATAGAATATCTGGGACTGTTTATTACATATCAGACTTAATTAGCTTGTGAATTTTCCATGTGTTTGTCTTTTATTATTACATGATATTAATTTTTTACCTTACTCAATAAAAAGTATTACTTGTTTAACTGTTTTAAGTATGCAACACTGGAAAAGAAACTGACTAAATGATCGTAAAATGCTACTTTAATAATTCCTGGAATACAATAAATTATGTATGCTTCTTTTAAATAAATGTAATTTGTGATTTACTATTTATTTCGATGGTTAAAAAGTTTTATTACAGGTTAGTGAAGTATTAGTTGTCTAACCCACTTTTATTTAATTTCAATTTCATAACTATTTTAATAATAAATTACATTTCTAAAGATAAAATGTTATATGTTATGAAAGTTAAAAGAATCAATAGCAACCATGTCACAGCAAAAAATTTATGATTCTATGGAATCTCAAATTTGAATTTATAATGGAGAACTCTCTTACTGATAAAATAATTCGAGAAATTAAATATTTATATAATTTATGTAAAAATTAGGGTTTTTTTATTTCATTTACATTTACGATTTTAATGAACATCATTTTGTAACATTCAATTCTAAAACAATTCAAATTATTAAAAATGTTTTAGCAAATTTAAAAGTTATTGGAAGCCATAGAAACCATGCCATACTATAAAAAATTACACTAATACAAACCATTAAAAGTAGCCTTACGAAGTTTTAGAAGAATCATTCAGATAAGACTAACGTATGAATCAGCAATGATGAATGACTATCTTCCTAGCGAACAGGTTTATGAAAGTACTAAAATACAGAAAGATATTTGTCTTACTACATATTTCATAATTTCTTCGCTTGAACTACAGATTAGTTATGAAGAGTAATAATTTTTTTAGAATTATGAGATCTTTTATTTGGCAAAAATTTCAAAATAAATTGTGATTACTGGGTTTTAAGGTTAAAAAAACAAAACAATATGTTACGTTGCTACTCTTCATGACATATCACTTGGTCATTCGATAATAATTTAAAAACATGGAAAAATCGTTCATGAAAATTTTATTTTTACTGCGAATGATAGGAATTTTTAAATTGCACAGAGGTTTTAAGAAAGAGAGAGATGCAATTTGGTCGATTACTTTGACTGTATTTGTCAGTGCCTTTCAGATTGTAACCATAATATCTGAGTTTGTGAATTTGAGAAACAGCAAAGCGTGGAGAATCGATGCATTTTTGAATGTTTCAACCTTGGTTTACCGATTGATCCTTGGAATGAAACTTCAAAGAATGGAAGACATAGCCATCGAAGTCAGTGGCAAGCATACTAAAATAAGAAAACCGAGATTGATGTATATTTGGACTTCCTCAAACATATTGATGATTGTTCTTCAATTGTTCTACGGCATACGCGCAATGAAAAATTTGGATTTGAAGAAACGTTTCTTCGGCTTTTCCTTTGACAATCAACTTTATAACGTTATAGGTAGTGGTTTGTATGCAGCTTACTTGGTGGTGTTCCATGTTATTCCCTTGAACCTTTTCGCCGTATACTATGTTTTCGTATGCCATAAAATCAGGCAATTAATTAATACTGTTGGTAATAAATTAGAAAATACCAATGATGGAAATACTAAACCATTGAAAACTTATAATTCAATTAGAAAATTTTCCAAATTCATTGATAACGAAATGTCGCTTGTATTTCTTGCTACAATTATATTAAGTTTAAGTTTTCTATACATATCAGCAACTGCTATATTTCATGAAGAAGTGTTTCCTGTTTTAAATCATAGAATTTGGACTTACTGCACATTTGCGAATAACTTTTCATCGTTCATTGCAATGTGTTTGTCGGCCTCGCTGGTTTCAGAGTCATCCGTTGAGGTTACTGAAAAGATTCTACAACTGATAATAGATGACAAGATTCCAGTTAAGGATCAGTTGAGATTTGGTTTGAATCTTAAAACTATAGAATTTACTGTTTGGAAGATTGCACCAATTCATAGAAGTTTTATCTTTTCATCGCTGGGACTGTTTTTCAGCTACTTCGTTATTTTTGACGATCTAAAATTTGAATGATTGTGATTGTTTGATACATCTTAATATATAGTTTCAATGTATGTATATTATGAAATATATGTATCGAACACAATATATGTATCTTACACAATATATCTATTTTACACAATATATGTATCTTACACAATATATCTATCTTACACAATATGTGTACCTTACATAAAGTATGCATCTTTAAATATGCATGCAATTTTTGCACTATAAGAATCTTAATATATGTATCTGTTTGAAACTTATCAAACAAAAAGAACCAGTGAATTTTCAGTATACTTTTCTATCAACGTATTACAACTAATTATTTAACATATTTCTCAATTGTTTAACTGCTTTAAGTGGCAACATTCGAAGATTTCAAAATGCTATGGACAAACTACAATGGTGGCAAACGTCTTATTTTCAATAACACTTTTTTGGAAAGCAAATGAAAAAAGGAACTGACTAGATTATCTTAAAATGCTACCTTTAATGTAGCCTTACGCACATTTAGAAATTTAGAAAATTGATTTATATGTTACTAAATAAAATGTACATTTCTTTTTTATTGATAAACGAACACAAATCAAAAAAAGGCAATTCCATGTTACTAAATAAAATGAGTCCGTGACTTGCCCACCACCGACTAATTTTAGCTTCCACACTACGTTTATAACGTTTATAAAAGTGGAAGGTTTTATAATCGTTCAGTCCGTCTGTCACCCACTTTCACAGAATGAACCGTAAGTGTCTCACAAACAAGTGGGATACGTCATTTTGAAAAAAATCAGATTAGGCTACATTCCAAATTTCATTAAAAAAAAATTTAATTAGAAGTTTATTAAAAAATTTAATAACTAAAAATTTAATCTACATTGAAATAACATGCAAATTTTATTTTTATTCAATATTTTCACTGTTGCCATTTCGATAAACGTACGAGAAACTTTATTTAAAATAAAAATAAAAACTTTTGAAAGAATATTTATTTATGTGATAAAATTCAGTTTGAATTGTTGTAATATCACAATAGAGTTCTTTGGATGAGTCATTATATATGTATGAAGAAAGATGCATGGAGAATTCTAACTTGGCATAAAAAATATGCAAAGTTTCGCTTTTATTTTTAAAGCATCAATTGTTCTAATTATTCTATTAATTCATCAATGGTTCTATTAATTTAACAAACGATAAATAACTGAATTTTCGAAAGAAATGTAAATGGGAAACTGTGTAAAGATATTTATTAAAAAAGATTACATCATTATTCTTTGAACTTCAAACAAATTTAGCAAACGATTAAGTCTAATTATTAAATCTGAGAAAGAAGATTAATGAAAATAGTTAATTTTGGTGTTTAAAATTTTGAATTACAATTAGCTAAAGGCTCTGTTTGGCGAATTTCTTTCTAAGGTGTATAAATAGCAGTTTGTTTCCTGTTGAGCACAAATGTTGTGTGGAAGCGATTTAAGTGACAGATTCTGTAACAAACCTACTTGTTTATAATTTAAAACTGAATAACCAAAATAGTCAAGCTTCTCGTTACTTAAGCCAATAAGCATGAGGGTAAAAATCCAATGATCTTCAAATTCGTGACCATCACGAAGTAATATTTTAAGGAGGAAAGGTAGTAACGCGTCAAGAAACTCGGCACATTAAATTATGTTGTTAAATCCCTTAGTCAAACTTTCCTTTGAAGCAATATTTGAGCATGCCATACCTTGATTACGAGAACCGTCGCTTTACCCACTACTCTTCGACGACTTGAAAGAATCTGCAAACCAGCTAGAATATTTGCCAGCGAGCCAAAGCCAATCTCTTTCAAATGTGTTGTGTATTCGTTCCATTGGACTCATCTAGCCAGTCAGTTTTCTGGACGCTTTCATATAGAGTTCAGTTATAGAGTCAGTTTCACTGTACTTAGATAGTCATATACTTATATATTCGCGATATAGAGAGTTGATTCATTTGACATCCAACAAATAATTTTCTTAAATGTTCTTTTAGTTCATGTCTTTGCAAGTTTTTATGCTGTTTTATTATTGTTTTAAGTTATTGTTTTTCATATTGTTCAGCTGTTTTTCGCTTTTGTCCAATCTCATACATCTTTGATTATTAGGAGCCAGTGATGTAAAATCACGTAATTTGGCAATAACCTTTTTTTATAATTTTGTATCTGAGTCATTTAACTATCTCTAATTTTTTTGCTGAAATATTTTAGTAAGGTTCAAGTCACCCGGCAACTAAGTAATCAGAGCATTTGATTGTCCGTTGACTCACTATTCTTTCAGATATAGTAAAACTGACTAGTTTGCTGAGTAAGCTTTAATTGTCTTTGATTAATAATTTGCTATCCTTTTTAAACAAGTCAAATTACTATTGCCGTACTGCTTTAATTTATTTAATCAATGAAACATGCACTCCTATTTTTTTTTCTTTTTCGTGCTCGTGGTTAGGTTTTTATTGTGAGATTTAGAGCACTTGCAGTGTGTTTAACGCATTCACATTTATTTTCTGAACTGACACTTTCTGTTGAGGTTACAGAAAATGTTCTGCAACTGATATCTGACGGCAAGATTTCAGACAAAGATCAGTTGAGATTGGGTTTGAATCTTAAAACTGTAACATTTACTATTTGGAAGATTGCACCGATTCAGAGAAGTTTTATCTTTTCATCCCTGGGACTGTTTTTTACTTATGTTGTTATTTTTGACGATTTAAAAATTTAAATGTTTGTGATTGTTTATTTGGTACATCTTATGTAGTTTCAACTTTTGCATCTTTCTCAATATATGTATATTAATCAATGTATGTATAATACAAAATATGCTAATCGCATTCAATATATGTATCTTACTTAACATATGTACATTACACAGTATACTCTTATCATAATCTATTTATGTATCTGTTTATAACTTATGAGGCTCAATAAAGTTTTTCCGTTAATTTTCCGAATTTTTGTCTTTCAGTATTGCAACATATTATTTAATATCTTACTCAATAAACCGTATAACTTGTTTAACTGTCTTAAAGTATGCAACTAAAACGCTGTAGACAATGGTGGCTTTAACTTTATTTTTCTGTATTTTTCACCTGTTCTTCACTTTTTGCCCCAATCTCCAGCATCTTTGATGCATAGGAGCCAATAATGTAAACTCAAGCAATTTTGCACACACAAAAATTTAAAAATCTATTTTTGTACCTGAGCCATTCGATTGTCTCCGATATTTCGAAAAATTTTAGTAATCTGAGCATTTGATTGTTCGTTTACTCACTATGCTATCAGATACAGTAAAACTGACTAGTTTGCTGAGTAAGGTTTAATTGACTTTGAACAATTCTTTTCATTTTTAAACAAATAAATTATTATTGTTATAATGCTTTAATTGATTTGATCAATTAAACTTTCCCTAAAAAAAATTTCGTACTCGTGGTTAGGTTTTTATTGTGAGATTCGGAGCACTTGCAGTACTTTAACGCATTCACATTGATTTTCTGAACTGACAGTTTCGACGATTTTTTATGGGAAATCGAAACATGGGGTCTCATTAGGTCTTAAAATTATTAGGATATGGAACTGAAAAAATTATCATTTACATGTCCTTCTTATTTGTCGGACATTTAAGTAGATAATTCCCTGGGCTTAAATTCTACCCCTTTCACCAAACCATAGAAGATGAAGGAGCATCACAAAAGACGAATTTAAAAAATGGAACAGAAGTGGTGAGCGAAATTTGAATATAGAAGTGACTAAGAAAAAAAATGATTTTTTTACTTCATTCCACCAAAAGATGTGCTCATGAGTAAGACCTTCTTCTAATACAATCTCAACCCGCCTACCGTTTTGCGTTCCTGATGCTAACCTGCAAAATCTCTCCACTGAGCCTCCGCAAAGAATTATCTTCCCGCCCTTGATGTCCTTGGTTGCCCAAACCACAGCCATGCTCAAACTCGCTCATCTACTGAACCCCAGTCAGAAGACGAAAGATGCCCATCACAGCTGCTTCCTATAGGCATTCATATTATCCGCACACATTTGTATATTACACATTTAGTAATTTAATTACTAACGAGGAGGCATGCTCGCTATCGCTCGCCAACTCCCGGGAACTGTTTGCGCATTTCCCTTTGAATCGCTTAGCGATCCAGGCTCGCTTCGCTTGCTTTTTGATCCTTTAAATAATTTAGTCTGTCCTTTAGTATCCTTTTAAATTAAAATAATTACAAATTACTTAATTATTTAAATATTATTAATATTCCCTAGTTTGATATAAAATTTGGCTAGACAAAAAACTGACTTCCAAGAAGATGTCGTTGGTAACAGCCAAAATTGCCCTATCTTTCAACTGCTTAGACGTTACATTTTGGAAATCTATAGCATTATACAGTTGTGCAATTGGATCCTGTACTTCAGGATAGTAAATTTCAGGAAGATTTACAACATCACCTTCGTTTGCAATACCAACATCCAAGAGCCAGTTGGAAAATTGTTTCTCTGATTCAAGAGAATGCATGTTCCCTGAAAGGGTCAGTTTTAAAAAATCAGCCCAAAGGGAATGTTTTTTTAAACAGCTTGCGGCTGTCAAGGACCTTGATCCGCGTAAAATCACTGGCAGTACTTGTCGAAAATCTCCAACAAGTAAAATTACTTTTCCTCAAAATGGCTTTAGATTTTGTAATGTCAATAGTGTTTAAATGGTGTTTTCTTTAAAATTTTATTTTCAGGGGATTTTCTGATTCCTTTTCCATTTTTTGAAATTTTAATCAAAGCAACATTTACCATTAAGGCTCATGTCCCATTAGCCCTGCACCCATTAGACCCCACATATGGAGGCTAATGGGACATTTACATGTTTGTTTAAAATGCTCATTAACTAAAATATGGTAATGTTTCACTATCTGTCGAATGACTTTTTAAATTAATGAAAGTTCAATATATGAACTTGTAAAAAGAGAAATAAAAATGCTTGTATTTGCTGAAATACAGAGGTTAAAAAAATTTCCCATTAGCCCCCACTCTCCCCTAAACATTTCCATTCGATTCCTTTATTATTTCTTTATTGTGCATTTAATAAATTTATAATATTTTATCAAGATTTTTAGTCGTTTTTAAATTAAATATTTTTTAGGGGAATATTCTTTCTTTATGAGTATCTCTGTTATCTATAAGTTATCTCTGTAGGAGAAATCAAATGAATCCGAATAGGGTTTTTTTTGTGAACCTAAATGTAACGCAAGGCAATCGAACACTATAACACTATGACGATTACAGCAACTATATTGGTATGTCAGATGACTCAGTTGGTGAGTCAACTGATCCTTTTACTGATTCGAAAGTTCGGTTATTTTTATGTTAACATGCAATACTGACATTCAGAAGTTGCACGTTATCAGTTTTGTATTTGTTATTTATGGTGATGGATAAAAACATTTATTACATGTTAGTAAAGTATTTGTTGTCTAATATACTTATATTTAATTTGATCAGTAAAACTTTTTTAATAATAAATTACATTTTATGATAAAGTGTAATACATTACGAAAGTTAAAAATATATTTATGTTATTGTCATGTTATAACGGAGAACCATAGCAACCAAATCACAACAAATACAACAATAATATTATTAGTATATAATATTAGTTAGTATTAGTTATAAAAGTTAATTATGCTTCAAATTATACTTTAAATTGAATTAACAATGGAGTTGAATAATATGGAGAAATATCTTTTTGATAAATGATTTGGCAAATTATATTCTTTTTAAGAAAGGATGAAAACCATCGCAACCATGCCATACTAAAAACTAAAAACACACTTTTTCACATAATTAAAACTGACCTTTTAAAATTATAAAAAAAAAGTCATTCAGATGGAAAGAAGGTATAAATGAGTAACGACGAATATCTATCATCCATCTGACGAACTAGTTTATGAAACTTTTATGCTACAATGGGATGTTTGTCGGAATATACATTTTGTACTTTCTTCATTTGAACAATAGATTGGTTTTAAAGGGTCATAGCATTTTTAGGATTATGATATATTCTATTTAGGCAATATCTCAATATTAATTGTGAATACTGTGTTTAAAAGAGGGTAGAAAAACAAAACAAAAAAATTTATTCTATTGTTACCGTTTAAGATATATTTTATTACAAGTAATATAAGTTTGCATCAGCTAGTCGTTTTATAAAAAGATAATCAAATGGAGAAATCGTTCAAGACAATGTTCTTTTTGGTATGACAGGAGTTTTTAAATTGCACAGAGATTTCAAGAAAAATACAAATGCGTTTAAGTCGATTACTTTGATGTAAATTTAGGCACCAGCAAAAAGTTTAGAATTGATGTATTTTTAAATATTTTAACCCTAGTTACCGATTGATCCTTGGAATGAAACTTTAAAGAATGGAAGACATAGCACTTGAATTGGGTAGACTATTGAACCATCATAAAATAGGAAAACTGAGCTTGATGTATATTTGGGATTGCTCCAGCATATTGATGAGTGTTCCTCAATTGTTCTACAGCATAAGTGTGATGAACAAATCCGATTTAAAGATATATTTCTTCGGCTTTTCTTTTGACAATCAACTTTATAACGTTATAAGTGGGGGCTTATATGCAGTCTACTTTGTGGTGTTTCAAGTATTTCCTCAGAACCTATTCGCTACATACTATGTTTTCATATGCCGTGAAATCAGAAAATTAATTAAAACTGCTGGTAATAAATTAGAAACTAACAATGTTCGGAAATACTAAACCATTGAATGCATACAATTCAATCAGGAAGTTTTCGAAATTCGTTGATAACGAAATGTCGCTTCTAGTTCTTGCTACAATTATATTAAGTTTTATTTACTTATACATATCAGCAAATGTTATATTTCATGAAGATGAGTTTCCTCAATTAAATCACAGAATTTGGCTTTACATCACATTTGCGAATCACTTTGCATCGTTCATTGCAATAAGTGTGTCCGCTTCGCTGGTTTCAGAATCATCTGTTAAATTTACTGAAACTGTTCTACAACTGATAACTGATGGCAAGATATCAGACAAAGGTCAAATGAGATTGGGTTTCAATCTTAAAACTATATAATTAACTGTTTGGAAGATTGTACCAATTAAGAGAAATTTTATATTTTCATCACTGTGACTATATTTTCCTTACATTGTTATTTTTGATGATTTAAAAATTTGAATATTTGTGATTGTTTGATTTATCTTAAGGGCCATGCAATGGAACCGCGGGGTAAAAAATATTATAACCTTGTTTCGGCGACAAACTGCAACGGTGGCAAGCGGAAACTAGTCATTTTTTAAAAACACTTTAACCTGGCGCACATATAGAACATTAAGTTAAATATTACTAAATAAAGAATAAATTACTTTTACGTTGATAAACAAGGACTAATAAACAAGCCCATGTTACTAACCAATATAAGTCAGTTGACTACCCACCATCGACTAACTTATATGTTTCAAAACTTATTAACCAAGATTGTCAAGCTTCTTGTTACATTAAAAACTTCGCATGAGTGTAAAAAAAGCATATGATCTTAAAGTTTTTCCATGTTATCTCCGAAGTATCAAAATATTTTAGTAAGTTTCAAATTACCCAACATCCAATTAATGCGAGCATTTGATAGTCTGTTGATCACCACTTTTTCGGATGCAGTGAAACTGACTCAAGTAATATTTAATTGACCTTGATCAATACTTTGCTTTCAGTTTTGTAAACAAGTCAAATTACCGTTGTCGTGATTCTTTAATTGATTTGATCAATTAAACATTACCTATATTTTGTTTTCTTTCTCATGATATTGATTAGGTTTAATGGTGAAATTCGGAGCAATTGCAACGAGTTGTTCAGATAATACATAAAACGCTTTCACATATATTTTCTGAAGTGGTCGATGGGACGACTTTTTTTATGGGGAGAATTTCATTGTGGGGTCTCTTTAGCCAGGATAGGGGGAGTTTTGTGACTATTTGGTGACGGACCTGAAATTTATTGTGTTTACATTCTGCCTTATTTGTCGGCCATTTAAATAGTTGCTTAAGTGTCCATTTTAGATTAACCTAGTGCATTACATTGTTAATAATAAAGTGTTAAATATTACGAAAGTTAAAAGTATCAACAAGATTGTCAGATTATGAAGGAGAACCATGGAAACCAAGCCACAACACTACGAATATATTGTAAACAAATATTTCAAAAGTAAATTTGGATTCAAAGGATTCTTTTATTTGAATTTACAATGGAGAAATATCTTCCTGATGAAATAGTTCGCGAAAATATGTATTTCTGTAACTTAGTTTCCATATTTCAGATTATTTTTTTAGAATCCCAATTAATGTATCCGATTTTATAGAACATCCTATTATAATATTAAATTCTAAAAAAATCAAAGTATAAAAGCTGTCTTAACAAATTTTAATCGTTTTAAGAAATTTAAATCATAACAACTTACACGCGCTTAAAATGAACAAAAATATCTGAAGTAATACAATAACTTGTGTATGCTTCTGTTAAATTATTGCAATTTATGATTTGTATTCTGTTAATTATTCAAGTAATGAAACTGTAACTGAAGTATTTGCTGTCTAACCATAGATATCATAATTAAAGTATTAGATTGGCTGATCAGGTGACCTCCAATGGAGGCCAAATAGGTGGGCATAATTGCCAATGTTGCTGCCACTTTTAGGAGAAAAATACTACAAAAAAATACCATTTAATTCTAAAATTACAAAAAAAGCAAGAAAGGGATTTAAAGTCACTAAAAAGATTCCAAAATGAAACTAGTATTTTTACGATATTTTTTTTGTAATTTTAGAATAATTCTAAAATAAATTCTAAAATTAAGTTAAAAGTTTAGTTATAAAGTTTAAAGAGTATATTAGTATTTTAGAATAATTCTAAAATTACAAAAAAATATCGTAAAAATACTAGCTTCATTTTGGAATATTTTTAGTGACTTTAAATTCCTTTCTTGTTTTTTTTGTATTTTTTGTAATTTTTGAATTATGTTTTTTTTTTTCTCCTAAAAGTGGCAGCAACATTGGCAATTATGCCCACCTATTTGGCCTCCATGCGCGTCCCGTCGTTAGCATTGGAGGTCACGTGATCATCCAATCTAATACTTTAATTATGATATATATGTGTCTAACTCACTTCTACTTAATTCGAATAATAAAACTACATTAATAATGAATTATATTTTAATGATAAAGAGGTATATATTACGAAAGTTTAGAATATCATCCTCAATTGTCAGGTTACAATTGGGGAACCATAACAACCAAGTCACAACAAAAATGATTGTAACATAATTCAAACAAATATTTCAAATTTAAATTATGATTCTATAGAGTCTTTAATTTCAATTCACAATAGAGAAATACCTTCCTGATAAGATGGTTCAAGAAATTAAGTACTTTTGTAACTGATGTGTCCATTTTAGGTTATGAATTTATTTTAGAATTTCGTTTCATGTTTACGATTTCATCGAACTTGATCTTATAACTTTAGATTCTAATAAAATTCATAACAACAGACATAACAAAATCATAACAACCAACATAACCATAACAACCAAGTCACAAAAAAATAGTAACATAATTCAAATAAATATTTCAAAGTTAAATTACGATTCTATGGATGCTTTAATTTCAATTTACTGTCAAAAAATATCTTCCTGATGAAATGGCTCGAAAAAAGGGTTTTTGTACCTTATGTGTCCATTTGTTCAGTATGCAGAATTTGAAGAAGAGATTCATTGTTTGAAGACAGGAAAGTCATTAAGGTCTTCTAGTAAGTTACTTTCACGTTGCCCTTTCTTGGACAGGGAAATGGTGCTAAGAGTTGGTGGAAGACTAAAAGACTTCGTGTTGTTACGTTGAGAACTGCTTCCGGTGAACTTACTCGCCCAATTACAGAACTTTGAAAACTCCCTGTAGAATAAGGTTCTTTTGCTACTGAATTTGTTTCTATTTAATGTTGTTTAATTAAATTGCTTATGTTTTATTTTCAGTGTCTTGAAACCCCTTGTGATTTCAAGGGCGGGAGAATGTTGGATTTCGTATCAGTAGTTTATTTCTAGGTTCCTTGCTAGATGGCACCAACAGCGATTCGATGTTTGCTGATGTCATATGAAGAAGGGGCGTGGCAGATTTTTGATAAGCTTCGCCTGAAGTGTGCAGACGGTTCCATGAGATTCACCAAGTGTAGTGCTAATTTCCTATTCAAAAAGAAGCTGTAGATTGTTTTCGAAGATTTCTATGTTGTGATTAACTGTTCCTATTTTTAAGTGTTTTTACCATTTTCAACTAGTTGTTTTATTCAAGATGTATAAGAAGTTATTTGTCGTCAATTAAAGAAATTACAGTCCACAAGCTTGGTGTGTATCTATTCAGCGTAGTCTATTATTCGTTACCAACCATATTCGAACCAGCGACTACTTCAATCCTACAATTATTGTTATTTAGAATATCATTTAAAGTTTGCGATTTTATCAAACATCATCTTATATAACTTTAAATTCTATTAAAATTCAAAATCTAAAAACTGTCTTTGCAAATTATAGTATTTTAAAGAGATAGGAATCAATTGCTCGTTCCATAATAATACTTGGAGAACAAAATGGAGAAATCGTTCAGGCAAATTTTTATTTTGCTGTGCATGACAGGAATTTTCAAGTTGAACAGTTGTTCTAAAAAAGATAGAATTACAAGAATTTTTGTAATTGTTTTCACAGTATTTGCAAGTGCTATTCAGATTCTTACCACAGTATCTGGATATGTGAGTGAGATAAGCAGCAAAAGGTTGATAGTAAGTCTGTTTGCAAATGTTTTAACCTTAATTTATCGATTGATTCTTGGAATAAAACTTCAAAGAATGGAAGACATAGCCCTTGAATTGGGTGGACTATTGAAACGTCATAAAATAAGAAAACTGAATTTGATGTATATTTGGGCTTGCTCCAACATATTGATGAGTGTTCCTCAATTGTTCTACAGCATAATTGTAATGAAAAATGTAGATTTGAAGAAATATTTCTTCGGCTTTTCTTTTGACAATCAACTTTATAACGTTATAAGTGGTGGCTTATTTGGAGTCTACTTTGTGGTGTTTCAAGTATTTCCTCCGAACCTATTCGCCACATACTATGTTTTCATATGCCGTCAAATCAGAAAATTAATTAGAACTGCTGATAATAAATTAGAAACTAACAATGTTCGAAATACTAAACCTTTGAATACATACAATTCAATCAGGAAGTTTTCGAAATTCGTTGATAACGAAATGTCGCTTCTAGTTCTTGCTACAATGATATTAGGTTTTATTTACTTATATTTGTCAGCAAATATTATATTTCATGAAGATGAATTCCCTCAATTAAATTTCAGAATTTGGCTTTACATCACATTTGCGAATAACTTTGCATCGTTCATTGCAATGAGTGTGTCTGCCTCGCTGGTTTCAGAGTCATCTGTTGAGGTTACTGAAAAGGTTCTACAACTGATAACTGATGGCAAGATTCCAGACAAGGATCAATTAAAATTGTTTTTGAATCTTAAAACTATAGAATTTACTGTTTGGAAGATTGCACCTATTCAGAGAAGTTTTATCTTTTCATCTCTGGGTCTGTTTTTCACTTACGTTGTTATTTTTGACGATTTTAAAGTTTGAATGTTTGTGATTGGTTTGGTACATCTTAATATAGTTTCAATGTATGTATCTTACAAAATATATGTATCGCACTCAATATATGAATGTTACACAATATATCTATCTTGCACAATATGTGTATCTTACATAATGTATGCAACTTACTATAAGAATCTTAATACATGTATCTCTCTTTCTGTTTGAAACTTTTTAAACATAATAAACTTGAGAATTTTCAGTATTGTGAGGCAAGAAATTAACGATTAAATTAACTATTTTTATTAACAAATATTAAGATTTTATCTACGCAGTACAGAATCAAAACGAGGGTGCCGCAGTACACCTCTCTAGACAGAGTTTTCGAATGTTCTGCCGAATGTCGTTGCGAAATTCAAAGTGTGGACACCGCCACTGTGACGTAATCAGTTTGCGACCTTTCAATGGACGGCTGTGTCGTGGCTCCCTCTGTTGATATGGGATCAGACCATTCCCACACTCGGGCATCCTGGACGGTCATCGCCCCGATTGACATCCTCCGTCTTCGAAATCTAGAAAATAAAACAAAAAAAACAGCAGAAGGACACACAAAAATATGTACAATTGTTGGACTTTCCAGTCTAGACCCATGCTTTAATGAAATCAGCTGAGGTTGTGGTCACGTTCGGCCCTTCATGATGACCTATTTTCGCAACCTCGTAACGATCATTTGTCTTTATCGCAGTTATTTTATACGGTCCAAAAAATTTAGGGCTCAATTTCAAACCAGGTCCAGATTGCGTTCGTTGCACCGCTACCAGTTCGTTGATCTGAAATGTCCGAGGTTTCTTTCGTTTACGGTTGTACTGCTGCCTATTTTCTTCCTGCATGCGTAGGATGTTGATTCTTGCCTCTTCCCGCATCTTGTCTCTTTCCTCATTTCTGCTGTTGATGTACTCGTCTTCTAGAAGTGTTTTAATTTGTAGATCTTCCTTGTTATTCATTTTTATTCCGGTTAAAAGTTCAAAAGGCGAAATTTTTGTGCTTCTTGATGTTGTACTGTTGATAATTCTTTGTACTCCTGGGACAAATTTGTACCACTTGGCTGGGTCATCACTTGATAGTTTGGCTAATACTGGAGTTAATGTGTTGTGTATACGCTCAACATGTCCGTTTCCTCTGTGTACGCCTGTCGTTGTCGTCCAATGTTCGATACCTTGTTCTTGACAATAATCTTCAAATTCTTTGCTTTTGAATGCCGATCCTGTCTGAAATGATTCTTGTCGGATTACCGAACGATATCTGTTGAAGTTGCAGTTTCTCAAGAGCACATTTTGTTGAGGTTGTTTTTACCGGGTATAGCCATGTGAATTTTGTGAAAGCATCAATTACAGTGAAGATATGTGAATACTGCTTGTTGGTTGTTGTTAACGGACCCATGAAATCGATGTGATATGTGCCGAGAGGGACGTTTTCCTTAGGAATTGGCTTCAAAAAACCATCAGCCTTCCCTCGTTTCCTATTGTATAAAATACAGTCTATGCAATTCGCAATGACGTCTTCGGTCTTTTTCCTCACGTTAGGAATATAGTAGTTTTGCTTTAGGATGTCCTCGGTTTCGGCAGTAGCAAAGTGTCCTTTGTTATGTATTTCTTTGATGATTTCCACTTGCATGTTTTGCGGTACTACTAGTAGCTCTTCTCCATTTTCACATCTGTACAAAATACCTTGTTTCACTACATGATTGTTGTCTTCACCACGCACAGTGGTCGGAAAAGGCTGAAAAACGGTCAAAATTCATTTATTTTTTTGTGGTTTGACAAAAATGTATAAAAATTCGGTTTTGTAGGTTTTTGACCCATCTGAGTCGATATAGGACACAATCAAGTTTGTAAAACCTATGTATTTTAAGTTACAGTCAATGCAAAAAATAGTATGTGAAGATGTAATGTGAAAATTGCGTATAAAGAATAACGTTTTAATCAACATGTATTGGGCAAGTGCATATGCGTAAGCTTAGGTCATGGTAATACGTAATCAGTCACAAAAAGCCAAAACACTAATAATCTTTTTCTTTAATCTTCTAAATCTTTTAAAAAATGAAACGTCAAGCTAAAAATATGTACACTATTTTCAATATTTTCTGCTCTCAATTTAGCTTATAAAATTAATTGAAACCAAAGTTTTTTTAATGTGAATATTTTTTTTACTAATTTTTGAACGAATGAATTATATAATATTAAACATTGAAGTTTGTGGAATAATTATAAAATATTTAACATTGAAGTTTGTGGAATAATTATTTAATATTAAACTTTTAAAGGTTGTGGAATAATATCAAATTTAATATCAAAATATCGTACAAAAATATGAATACACAGAACATATACTTTCAAATTAACCGTCAACAGTTTTTTAAGACCATATTAATTAACAGCATTTTATTATTGAAGATGTTAAGGCCAAATATGGTATTAATATTCATCTAAAGACTTTTTAATGAAATTTCGTTTAATTTTAATACGGCTTAGGAAATAAATAATTTATTAATAATATCGTATTTGATTTAAAAGTACTATATAATGATCTTAGAGTTAAAAGTATATTAACAAATCTGAAATATAAAAACTACACGTATTTTAGGAACTAAATAAAAGTCACTTTGATAGAACAGATTCATAAAAAGGATTTTAATCTTAAAATTGTTTTGAAGCACTAAAAAATTTTGCTTTGAAAACATATAATAAATTTGTTTAACATCCTTTAAGATTACAATATTAATATAATAGTTTTTTTTAGTCTTCGTGTAGCTCTAATTTTTTGTTGGTTTTAGGCTTTGCGCAAAAGTTGTAAGGGTCCGATGAAATAGTAAGAAAGTTAAACACATCTTCATTTGTACTTTTTCTTGAGTGTTCTCGTCTGTACCACCGAAAGTCTTTGTTTTTGGCCTCTTGGGCTTCTTTGGTCAAACTTCCTATGGGTAACATATATGATGAAATCACTTTCCCCCCATGAAACAATACCTTGTGAACAGAGTTTGGCATGTAACTCAACCCCCTCTTCCCAAGAGCCAATGGGCATCTTTTGAAAACATTCTTATTGTAAACAAGTCAAACCTTTTCTCTCCTACAAAGATAATACAAGTATTTAAGTTATATATTTATAATCAAACACTTTGTAAGTAAAGTGGTTGCAGCGTTGTGCTTTTCGACGATTTTTGAACAGCTAGATTTTGACACTTCTGTTTGTAATTATGGTTTCCGTACGTTTCCGCAGCTGAAATTTAGATTTATCTTTTATATAAGATTTGGAAAACTAGTTAATTTTAATGAGACTTTGGAGCACAGTGGAGCTAGAAAGTTGCACTCTTTCAAATATTTAAAAACATAGTATTTTTGAAACTAAAATCAAAAACTAATTTAAAAATTATTTTGTATTTTTTAATCATCTAAAATAAAATAAAACCTTTTATAAAACTCAAAAACATGCAAAAAAATTGTGTAATAAAATTATAAATCGTGTATTTTGAATTCAATTGTATCTCCTCAAAACGGGCTATTTTTCATTTGTTGACTTTTCGTAACTATAAATACATCAAAAAATTATTTGTAATGATTTATATTTGGTAATCTTACTATTCAATTATCTATTAATTTAAATATCTATTCATTTTGCATTTTGCGAACACTTCGAAATTTGGCATTTTGGCCGCTCCCAGACCACTGTGCCACGTTCCGTCAAATTTTTCATTACTTGTATGTGTTCGTCTTGGTCTTGGGCAGCTCTAATTTTACTCGTTAATTCAGCATTAGAACGTGTTATTATCAATACTGTGTTTCTGCTTAAAGCGTCGACATGTTGCATTTTCTTTCCTGCTCGGTGTACAACTTCGTACTCGAATTCTTCCAACATCAATGCCCATCTTGCTATCTTCGGTGTTAAGTCTTTCTTGCTAAGTGTCTTTTGAAACGCTGCGCAGTCAGTAACAATTTTGAATTTTGAGCCGACTAGGTAATTTCTAAATTTTTTCACGGCTTCAACGATAGCTAGCACTTCCAACTCGTAACTTCCATACTTTTCTTGTTGTGGGCTTGTCTTTTTGCTCATGTAGTGGATTGGCTGCATAGAATTGTCTTCATCTTTCTGCAACAGAACAGCACCAAATCCTTGACTGCTCGCATCTGTATGCAGTTCCAAATCTTGACCAGGCTTAAAGATATGTAGAACTGGGCTTTGGGATAGGGCTTGTTTGAGTTTATTGAAGGCTTCCTTTTGTTCTTCTCCGAAATGGAATTTGACGTTGTCTCGCAGTAGATCACTCAATGGTCGTGCGATGGTGGCGTAGTCCTTGATGAATTTTCTGAAGTATCCTGCAAGTTTTTAAAATAATTGTGTCATCTTAGGTGATTTCAACTCAGGGAAATTTTGTAGAGCTAGAGTCTTTGACGGCGAAGGCAGCACCGTTCCATTCTCTATGATGTATCCTAAAAATTTGATTCGATGCTTGAGGAATTGACATTTCTTTAGGTTGATTTCCAGCCCATATTCTGATGCCACCTGAAGTACTTTCTTCAATTTCTCCAGACCTTCTTCTTCCGTCTGTGATGGCACGATCAAGTCGTCCACGTAGTTCAGCAAAGTTCCATCGCGTAGTAAGTCCTTGAAAACAGTGTTTATGTATCGTTGGAAAACAGCACTTGAGATACACAGTCCAAACGGAACTCTCAAAAATTCGTAATGTCCAGTCGGCGTGTTGAAGGCAGTATACTTGCTACTCCTCGGATCAATCTTCACGTGAAAGAAGCCATTCTTTAAGTCTAACGAATAAAATACTTTCGCACCCTGTAGTTCACTTACGTTGTTATTTTTGATGATTTAAAAATATGAATGTTTATGATTGTTTTTTGTGTATATTAAGTGCTAGAAAACTCATTTTAATGAAACCGCGATAAAAAAAATTTCACTTTGTTTCGACGAAATTAGAAATAAAGTCAAAGGTTGCTATAGCAAGTCGAAACTAAAAGCAATTATGTTTGGTTCTTAAAAGGTAGCACTGCAGCTGAATCTTGACAGGTGCAGTCTTGACAGTACCGAGTTGAGATGAGTTGAATAATCGTGGAACTTGAGCTGCAAAAAGACTATTGAATTCAGGTGTTGTAATATAGAACGATATTCAAGTGACGGAGACAGTACCGAAGAATTACCTAAGTCCAGTAAGACAGACACTGACAGAATTTTTACTGACATAGAAAGAGAAAGTACACCCAAGGCGACGCACAGTGTGGCAAGATACCAAATTAGCTAGCATTAATTCACTGGAGTGATTTATAAAAATTTTGTTCGTTGTTTTTAATGTAAAATAGTTAATTAGGAATAAATAAGTACACTTTAAATATATTTTTAGTAATTATTTTGTTTTAAATAAGTATTCTTACTTTTTTAATCAGTTTTCTATGAGACGCGGCGTTGTAAAATGCGAAAGGGTTTTATTTAAATCGCTTGATTCACTATTCGGGGCATTTGTAGACTTTTTTAGGATGTTCTGATAAAAAACCTAATTTTTTGTATAGGGTTTTATACAAAGATTCTCTCATTAAATTATATAATTCCATTATTTTTAAAACAAGTTCGTTTAAACGTAATTCTGCAATAAAAGATACAATACATGATGCTTCGAGACTCGCCTAAGAAACAAAAAAATTAATAAAAAAACCTCAAGAAGTTACATTATACTTTCATTCCAACATTATGAAGACATATATACATACATATCGTATAAGTTGAAAGAAAGCCTGCTGAACAAATTTTAAAATTATCAATTCAAAAAATTCACTATAGATTTCCCACTAGATCCAAGATTTTTTGAGAATGGTGAGACAGTTTCTGAGACATCGTCACAACTCCACTTTCTGCACTAGCTACGGACAAAAATCAAGTTGCATGAGGTTTACCTGATAATTTATTTTATAATTACAAATATTTTACCAGAATTTTCACAAAAGAAATTTCCAGTTTAATGTATTTCAAACAAAAAGCTATTTAAATGCGGTTTTTTTTTAATTTTTGGAGCCATATACAAAAGTGAATAAATCAAACTGGCGTAAACATGCACAACATATTCTTTTTGGATGTCAATATATGAAGTGTGCACTACAAGTTCCAGCAAAAATCGCCGCGGGAAAGTGCGGGGAAGTTTACTTTTACACCAAGAGAAAATAAATTAACAAGAAAAAAAATTAAATTTTCTTTGCTACAATTAGAACTTTTTTAAATATAATTTTAACTTACATAAACTTTAGAAAAACAGTTTATATTAGCAATATCATACCTGAGGGTTCAGGATCCATCTTTTTTTAAAATTTAGAAAGACTATTTTTATCGCAAAACAAGCTGAAAAAATAGAGACCAATTTGCGAAAGTACTTTACTTGGTTTAAAACTCAACAGAAAGTGCTTTGTTCGTGGTGGTGGCGGGGGAGGGGGGAAGCGCTCAAACCGAGAATAAGTCATAACACCAGTGCCCCGAACTATATTGTTTATATTTATAAAGGATTCGCAGCTGAATGCTTCATTTCATTTTTTGATTTTTTGCCAGCTAAATCGTGATTCTGCCACACTGTGCGACGGCGGGAATCGAAACCGCACCCGGTTCAATGCACAGACTGTTGGTGTAATGGGCTGCGATCTAGCTCACTAGGCCACCCGGGGCCGCGACCAACGGTGATTTAATTTCTTATTTGCCACGGAAGTCTATATACGATCGAAGCAACTTGTGCGATTAGTATCTAGTATTGCACATACATCGCAAAAAAATTCGCAACTTTTTTTTATACTTTCTGATCCGATAGAAAAATCGTCATAATGTTGGTCAAAAGTAAGTTTCGCCTTTATTCGTGCCTCTGAGTCTGAGCATCTATATATATAAAAGGCAAAGTCCTGACTGACTGACTCAGTCACGTATTAACGCCGAGCCCAAACTACTGGAGGTAGCTACCAAATTTTAGGAAAATATTCTTTTTATATCGTAGGCGTCAATTAAGAAGCGATTTTTCGAAATTCGAACCCAAACGGGTGTAGGAAGGCAAAATGTGCGCCGATTTCCTCATATGAATAGCATTGTAAGATAAGAATTTATACTTTTTATTTCAATTTAAAAGAAATTTCAGCGCGTTCAGCGTATGAAAAAATATGCATAAAGAATTATAACTTTGCATAAAGAATATGCAAAGTTCCCTTGGCTCCTTCGAGACTAAGGCCTTGTTGCACATCTGTACCATCTCGTAAAAATCTCGTCTCACTGATGCCAAAAACACCACCCAGCGAGCATCACACACATAGCGACAGCACACTTTTTATGTAGGCATTTCTATTCATATTGTCTGCACACCTCTGAAAGTTTCACAATTACTTATTTAATTACATGGGATATGAAGCAAAAATTTTACCTACTAGTGTTTTGTGAATAATCTTTTTTAGAGAAATTGAAAATTAAAATATATATATATCATTTACTCCATTTGTCACACTCAATGTTTAGGGGATATGAATTTATTCTTTTTTATAAAACTTTTCGATTGGATTTTTTTATTAAAACTCTTTATGTTGCGTTTAATAAATTAATATTCTTTTATTAAGATTCTTAGTCATTTTCAAATTGAATAATTTTTTAGGAATATATTTTCTTTATAGGTAGATTTTATCTCTATAGGAAAAAGCAAACGAATCTGGATAGGGGTTTTTTTTTTCGTAAAACTAAAATTGACACAACTCAGTAGACCACTATTCCACGACGAGCTTTACAACAACGTATTTGGTGTGTCATAACACCGAGTTGATGAGACAACTGTTACTTTTACTCATTCTTAGTCGTTTTTAAATTAAAAAAATAAGGAAAATTCTCTTTTATGAGTAGAAGTTATATCTACGGAGAAAAACAAATAAGTCTATTAGGTTTACTTTTTTTTTGTCGTAAATCTAAAATTGACGCAACGCAATAGACCACTATACCACGACGACTATTACAACAGCTATGGTAGTATGCCAGATAACTCAGTTGGTGAGTCAATTGCTATTTTTACTTATTCGAAAGATCTGATATTTCTCCGTTAACATAAAATATTAACATTCAGAAGTAGCACGCTTCGTTTTTAAAACGTTGCAGCAATGAAAAGTAGTTTTGTTCGAAGAATACAATAAATTATGTATGCTTCTGTTAAATTATTGTAATTTGTGATCGACTATTTATAATAATAGATAAAATGTTTTATTACATGTTAGTAAAGTATTTGTTGTCTAACTCACTTATATTTAATTTAAATTTCAAAACTATGTTGATAATATATTACAATTTTAATAATAAAATAATATTTGTTACGAAAGTTAAAATATATGAGCATGTTCTTGCCAGATTATTAAGGAGAACCATGACAACCAAACAACAACAATAAATAAGAATACATTGTAAACAAATATATTTTAAAGGTAAATTACGATTTGATAAATTTACAATGGAAAAATATCTTCCTGAAAAAATGGTTCGAGAAATTAAATTTTTATGTAACTTAGGCAGCCATTTAGATTAGGTTATTTCTATAGAATTTCATGTAATACTTAAGATTTTAAGGAGCATCATTTTATAACATTCAATTATTAAAAAAACAAAATATTAAAACTGTACTGGCAACTTATAGTTATTATAATTTGTAATATAATGTAGAATAGTACTTATGAAATTAAAGAAGAGTTAATTTAGGTAGGATTAACGTATGAATAAGCAATTACTATAGACTATCTTCTTCCTGACGAACAAGTTTGTGAAAATATTAAAATACAGATAGATATATGTCTGCCTACTGATTTTATAATTTCTTCGTTTGAATAATAGATTCATTTTGAAGAGTAATAGTTTTTTATGATTATGAGGGTTTTTATTTAGCCAAAATATCAAAATTAATTGTAACTACTGTGTTTAAATTAGGGTTAAAAACATTCAAATATTTTACGTTGTTGTTGTTACTCTTCATGACATATCAGATGGTCATTCGATAATAATTTAAAAACATGGGAAAATCGTTCAAGCAAATTTTATTTTTAGTGCGAATGGCAGGAATTTTCAGAGGAAAGGTTTCACAAAGGTTTTAAGAAAGAGAGAGATGCAATTTGGTCGATTACTTCGACGGTATTTATCAGTGCCTTTCAGATTGCAACCACGATATCTGAGTTTGTGAATTTGAGAGACAGCAAAGAGTGGAGATTGATTATGCATTTTTAAATGCTTCAACCTTGGTTTACCGATTGATCCTTGGAATAAAACTTCAAAGAATGGAAGACATTGCCATCGCAGTGAGTGGGAAACATACTAAAATAAGAAAACCGAGATTGGTGTATATTTGGGGTTGCTCCTACATATTGATATTTGTTCTTCAATTGTTCTACGGCATACGTGTAATGACAATTTTGGATTTGAACAAACGTTTCTTCGGCTTTTCATTTGACAATCAACTTTTTAGAGTTGTAAGTAGTGGCTTGTATGCAGCTTACTTGGTGGTTTTCCAATATACTCCTTTGTGAATCTTTTCACTTTATACTATGTTTTCGTATCATGCCAAAATATCAGACAATTGATTAGAACTTTTGGTAATAAATTAGAAAATACAAACGATGGAAATACTATACCTTTGAATACTTATTATTCAATTAGAAAATTTTCCACATTAATTGATAACGAAATGTCGCTTCTAGTTCTTGCAACGATTATAATAAGTTTTACTCTCATATGTATATCAGCAACTGCTATAATTCATGATGAAGAGTTTCCTCTTTTAAATCAAAAAATTTGGATTTACTGCTCAATTGCGAATTATTTTTCATCGTTCATTGCAATGTGTTTGTCGGCCTCGCTGGTTTCAGAGTCATCCGTTGAGGTTACTGAAAAGATTCTACAACTGATAATAGATGGCAAGATTCCAGACAAGGATCAGTTGAGATTGGGTTTGAATCTTAAAACTATAGAATTTTCTGTTTGGAAGATTGCACCGATTCATAGAAGTTTTATTTTTTCATCGCTGGGACTTTTTTTCAGTTACTTCGTTATTTTTGACGATCTCAAATTTGAATGATTGTGATTGTTTGATACATCTTAATGTATATGATATATGTATTTGATACATCTTAATGTATAGTTTCAATGTATGTATATTATGAAATATATGTATCAAACACAATATATGTATCTTACACAATATATGTATCTTACACAATATATGTATCTTACACAATATATCTACCTTACACAATATGTGTACCTTAGATAAAGTACGCATCTTTAAATATCTTTCTTTAAATATGCTTGCAATTTTTGCACTATAAGAATCTTAATATATATGTATCTGTTTGAAGTTTATCTATAATAATAAAAGAAAGAGTCTGTGTGTTTGTATTCGGATCGTAAAAGACCTATTTATACTGCCCTCAGAAATTCGAAATTTTTAAGATAGATTCCCTTTAATACCAACGTGTGCACCTGAGGCTTAGTATTTTCATATTTGTTCCATTTTTAGAGAAAATTCGAATTTTCTGAAAAAAATACACCACTTTCGCTCACAACCGATCATTTTTTCTCTTTCCTGATGCCATCAGCTGAAAAAATTAAATAAAACTTTTAACGAAAACATTTAAAATTCAAAATGTTTATTTTATTCTTTTGCCATTACTTTCAGAAACTAAATTCATTATTTGAAAAATAATTGACATGTTTCAAGTGACGTAATTCCGCCAGTCTTCATTCCCGGATTTTATTGTGGGTTTATTTGATGATTTTTTCATTGATTTTTCTGTTGACTGCATGTATGCAAATTTAAGCAATAAATGTATAGTTAAGCTATAACTGAACTATGATGGTTAATAAAAGCCATCACACTAGAGCTATTAGTGTTTTATGTCTTTATTTTTTCGCCAAATACGTTGCCAAACTCGCCAAATTATTTACTAAAATTTGCCAAATAGGCAATTTCTTTTATAAATAATTTATAAGCTGGTCGGTTGTTCGAAGGTCATTGTGTTAGAGCTGTATAATGGGTGTGGGTAGCTATATCTATTTTCTCGCCAAATTATTTCTCAAAACGCGCCAAATGAGCTAAAAGGTTTTATGTATTTATGAGGGAATTGTGATGACATTTATGAGTGCATTTTATAGCGTATTTTTCATTTTGGAATTTTAAGGCAATTAAACGGGATTTTATAATTTATAACGAGTGGAAACAATAATAAGTTTATGATCCTATAACAGGGTATATGGTACACATATTTGGAATCTATTTGATATTTTTTTATTCCGTGCGAAGAACGGGTATAAATTTGCTAGTCAAACATAAAGAACCTTTGAATTTTCAGCATACTTTTCTATCAACGTATTACAACTAATTATTTAATATATTTCTCAATTGTTTAACTGCTTTAAGTGGCAACATTCGAAGATTTCAAAATGCTATGGACAAACTGCAATGGTGGCAAATGCCTTATTTTCAATAACACTTTTTGGGAAAGCAAATGAAAAAGGAACTGACTAGATGATCTTTAAATGCTACCTTTAATGTAGCCTTACTCACATTTAGAAAATTGATTTAAATATTACTAAATAAAATGTACATTTCTTTTTAAACGAACACAAATCAAAAATAAGCAAGCCCATGTTACTAAATAAAATAAGTCCGTAACTTGCCCACCACCGACTAATTTTAGCTTCCACACTACGTTTATAACGTAAAAAGTGGAAGGTTTTATAATCGTTCAGTCCGTCCGTCTGTCACCCACTTTCACAGAATGAACTGTAAGTCTCACAAACAAGTGGGATACGTCATTTTGAAGAAAAAATCAGATTAGGCTACATTCCAAATTTCATTAAAAAATTTAATTAGAAGTTTATTTAAAATTTAAATAACTAAAAATTTAATCTACATTGAAATAACATGCAAATTAAATTTTTATTCAATATTTCACTGTTGCCATTTCGTTAAACGTAAGAGAAACTTTATTTAAAACTAGCAAATTTATACCCGTTCTTCGCACGGAATAAAAAAATATCAAATAGATTCCAAATATGTGTACCATATACCCTGTTATAAGATCATAAACTTATTATTGTTTCCACTCGTTATAAATTATAAAATCCCGTTTCATTGCCTTAAAATTCCAAAATGAAAAATACGCTATAAAATGCACTTATAAATGTCATCAGAATTCAATCATAAATACATAAAACCTTTTAGCTCATTTGGCGCGTTTTGGAAAATAATTTGGCGAGAAAATAGATATAGCTACCCACACCCATTATACAGCTCTAACACAATGTCCTTCGAACAACCGACCAGCTTATAAATTATTTATAAAAGAAATCGCCTATTTGGCGAATTTTAGTTAATAATTTGGCGAGTTTGGCAACGTCTTTGGCGAAAAAATAAAGACATAAAACATTAATAGCTCTAGTGCGATGGCCTTTATTAACCATCATAGTTCAGTAATAGCTTAACTATACATTTATTGCTTAAATATGCATACATGCAGTCAACAGAAAAATCAATGAAAAAATCATCAAATAAACCCACAATAAAATCCAGGAATGAAGACTGGCGGAATTACGACACTTGAAACATGTCAATTATTTTTCAAATAATGAATTTAGTTTCTGAAAGTAACGGCAAAAGAATAAAAAATAAACATTTTGAATTTTAAATGTTTTCGTTAAAAGTTTTATTTAATTTTTTCAGCCGATGGCATCAGGAAAGAGAAAAAATGATCGGATTTGAGCGAAAGTGGTGTATTTTTTTCAGATAATTCGAATTTTCTCTAAAAATGGAACAAATATGAAAAAACTAAGCCTCAGGTGCACACGTTAGTATTAAAGGGAATCTATCTTTAAAATTTCGAATTCCTGTGGGCAGTATAAGTCGGTCTTTTACGATCCGATAACAGACACACACACACACAGACAGACAGACTCTTTCTTTTATTATTATAGATAAAAATAAAAACTTTTGAAAGAATATTTATTTATGGGATATAATTCACTTTGAATTGTTGTAATATCACAATAAAGTTCTTTTGATGAGTCATTATATATGTATGAAGAAAGATGCATGGATAATTCTAACTTGGCATAAAAGATATGCAAAGTTCCGCTTTTATTTTTAAAGCATCAATTGTACTAATTATATATTTTTCGAACTTTAAAATAGTTTAACAAACGATAAATAACTGAATTTTCGAAATAAATGTATATGGGAAATTGTGGCGAAACAAAGATAATAATTAAAAAAGATTACATCATTATTCTTCGAACTTCAAACAAATTCAGCAAACGATAAAGTCTAATTATTAAATCTGAGAAAGAAGATTAATGAAAATTGTTAATTTTGGCGTTTAAAAGTTTGAATTACAACTAGATAAAGGCCCTGTTAGGCGGATTTCTTTCTGAGGTGTATAAATAGTTGGTTTCCTGTTGAGCACAAATGTTGTGTGGAAGCGATTTAAGTGACAGATTCTGTAACAAACCTACTTGTTTATAATTCAAAACTGAATAACCAAAATAGTCAAGCTTCTCGTTACTTAAGACAATTAGCACATGAGGGTAAAAAATTCAATGATCTTCAAGTTCGTGACCATGACGAAGTAATATTTTAAGGAGGAAAGTTAGTAACGCGTCAAGTAACTCGGCACATTAAATTTTGTTGTTAAATCCTCGATTACGAGAACCGTCGCTTTACCCACTACTACTTTTCGACGACTTGAAAGAATCTGCAAACCAGCTCGAATATTTGCCAGCTAGCCACAGCCAATCTCTTTAAAATGTGTTGTGTATTCACTCTGTTGGACTCATCTAGGCGGTCAGTTTTCTGAACGCTTTTTCATATAGAGTTCAGTTATCGAGTCAGTTTCACTGTACTTAGATAGTCATATACTTATATATTCGCGAGATAGAGA
The DNA here is from genome assembly GCA_019343175.1 of Oedothorax gibbosus. Taxonomy (NCBI): domain Eukaryota; kingdom Metazoa; phylum Arthropoda; class Arachnida; order Araneae; family Linyphiidae; genus Oedothorax; species Oedothorax gibbosus. The sequence goes on from JAFNEN010000151.1 coordinate 778,849, forward strand.
GTTGATTCATTTGACATCCAACGAATGATTTTCTTAAATGTTCTTTTAGCTCATGTTTTTGCAAGTTTTTATGATGTTTTATTATTATTTTAAGTTATTGTTTTTCATATTGTTCAACTGTTTTTCACTTTTTGTCCAATCTCATACATCTTTGATTGTTAGGAGCCCGTGATGTAAAATCACGTAATTTGGCAATGACCTTTTTTATAATTTTGTATCTGAGTCATTTAAGTATCTCTAATTTTTTTGCTGAAATATTTTAGTAAGGCTCAAGTCACCCGGCATCTAAGTAATCAGAGCATTTGATTGTCCGTTGACTCACTATTCTTTCAGATACAGTAAAACTGACTAGTTTACTGAGTAAGCTTTTACTGTCTTTGACTAATACTTTGCTATCCTTTTTAAACAAGTCAAATTACTATGATCGTAACGTGCTTTAATTGATTTAATCAGTGAAACATTCACTCCTATTTTTTTCTTTTTCGTGCTCGTGGTTAGGTTTTTATTGTGACACACTTACAGTGTGTTTAACGCATTCACGTTTCTTTTCTGAACTGACACTTTCAACGATTTTGTATGGGAAATAGAAACATGGGGTCTCGTTATCCCGGTTCAGTGGGTTTTAAGAGTACTTGGATACGGATTTGAAATTTATCGTTTACATTACCATCTGATTTGTCGAACATTTAAGTAGATGTTCTACTAGGCAGAACTTCTACCCCTTTCAATCAAATCACAGAAGATGTAGGAGTGCCCAAAAGGACGAAATTCAGAAATAAAAAGGAAGCCGTATTCGAAATTTTAATACAGAAGCAACAAGATGAAAATTTGATTTTTTTACTTCATTCCATGAAAAGATGTGCATATGAGTAATATAGTCTCAACCCACCTACCGTTTTGCCCTTGGTTTCCCAAACCAGAGCGATGCTGAAACGCACTTATCCCGAAAAATCTCCCCTGATCCCAAACGGCAGCATTTTACTGATAAATGTTGTCACGTATTGTCCAAAAAGGAGCTCCAGCAAACCCATGTTCAGCCAGGTAGATTTCCATGACTGCCCCTTGCCTAACCAAAGTCAGAAGACGAACGATGACCATCTCAGCTGCTTTTTATGATATTCTTATTCATATTTTCAGCCCACATCTGTAAGTCACATATTTACAAATTTAGTTACTTGGGATAGGAAATAAGGATCTTACCAACTGTTTTTTATTTATAATCTGTTTAAAGAAAGGTAAAAAAAATTTAAGACATTCAATCCATTTGTCACACTCAATGATAAGGAGATATAAATTTATTCTTTTTTTATAAGCTTTTAAATTGGAACAAATTCTTTATTGTGCAATTAATATACTTGTATTTTTTTATTAATATTATCAGTCATTTTTGAATAAAATATTTTTGCGTGAATTTTCTTAATGGGTAAAAGTTATCTCCATAGGGAAAAATAAAATTAATCTGAATAATTTTGTTTTTTGTCGTAAAACAAAATTCAAGAAATGCATTAGACCACTATACTACTATACCATTTAAACAACTACGTTAGTATGTCAGATAAGTCAGTTGGTGAGCCAACTGATACTTTTACTGAGCAGAAAGTTTTGGATATTTCTGTAAAAACATACAGTACATTCAGAAGTAGCACACTTTCGATTTTAAGACGCTGCAGAACTAAGTGTAAGACGTTTGTATGCTTCTGTTAAATAATTGTAATTTTCGTTTGACTATTATAATGGATAAAAAGCTTTATTACATTTTTGTGAAGTAATTGTTGTCTAACAAACTATAATTTAATTTGAATAATAAAATTATGTTAAAATAAATGACATTGTTAATGATAAAGTGTGATATAATACGAAAGTAAAAGTTATCAACATGGTCTAGTGATATTATTAAGGAGAACCATGACAACCAAGAAACAACAATAAATAGGAATATATTGAAAACAAATATTTTTAAAGTAAATAAGTATTCGATTGAATCTTTAATTTGAATTTACAATGGCGAAATATCTTCCTGGCAAAAAGGTTTGAGAAAATAGGTATTTTTGCAACTTAGTGATAATTTTAGATTATTTATTTATAGAATTTCAATTAATGATAACGATTTTATCGAACAGCCTTTTGTAACCTAGAGAAAGAAAGAAAATTTAAAGAAATTCAATTTCTAAAAACTAACGTATCCAATTATAGTCTTTATGGGAATCCATAGCAACCATGCCATACTACAAAAAAAAATCACACTGAGACAATTGTTGAAATTTAGCTTACAAAATTATATAAACGTCATTCAAATAGGAAGAACGTCAAAAACAGTAACGGTAAATGACTATCATCTTCATGACCAATAGGTTCATGAAACTTTTATGTTACGGTGGGTGTTTGTCGTAAGACAAATTTTATCATTTCTTCGTTTACACTGTAGATTGGTTCTGAAGGGTATAACTGTTTCATGTTCATGAAATATTCTATTTAGCCAAAATTTCAAAAATTATTTTAACTACTGTGCTTAAGAAAGGGTGAAAAAACATTAAAAATATTTCTTGTAGTTGTTACTCTTCATGAAATATTTTTTAAAATTTGTATCAGTTGGTCATTCTATAATACAACATGGAAAATTCTTTGAAGCAAATTTTATTTTTACTGCGAATGACAGGAATTTTTAAATTACACAGAGATTTTAAGAAAGAGAGAAATGTAATTTGGTATATTACTTTGACTGTATCTATCAGTGTCTTTCAGATAGTAACCATACTATCTGAATGTGTGAATTTTGAGAACAGCAAACGGTTGCGAGTTGAAATATTTGTAAATGTTTTTACGTTAGTTTACCGATTGATCCTTGGAATGAAACTACAAAGAATGGAAGATATAGCCCTTGAATTGGGTAGTTTTTTGAAACACCATAAAATAAGAAAACTGAGTTTGATGTATATATGGGCTTGCTCCAGCATATTGATGAGTGTTCCTCAATTATTCTATAGCATGCGTCTAATGAATAATTTGGGTTTGGAGAAACGATTTTTCAGATTTTCCTTTGACAATCCCCTTTATAACTCTATAGGTGGTGCCTTATATGCAGCTTACTTAGTGGTGTTCAAAATTATTCCTTTGAACCTTTTCGCCATATACTACGTTTTAGTATGTCATAAAATCCGGCAATTAATTCGAGCCGTTAGTAATAAGTTAGAAAATACCAGCTTTGGAAATACTACACCTTTTAAGGCTTACAATTCAATTAGGAAATTTTCCAAATTCATTGATAACGAAATGTCGCTTCTCGTTCTTGCTACGATTATAATAAGTTTAACTTTCCTATACATATCAGCAAATGTTATACTTCATGAAGAAGAGTTTCCCCATTTAAATCACAGAATTTGGATATATATCACATTTTCAAATAACTTTGCATCGTTTATTGCAATGAGTGTGTCGGCCTCGCTGGTTTCAGAGTCATCTGTTGAGGTTACGGAAAATGTTCTGCAACTGATATCTGATGGCAAGATATCAGACAAGAATCAGCTGAGATTAGGTTTGAATCTTAAAACTATAGAATTTACTGTTTGGAAGATTGCACCGATCCAGAGAAGTTTTATCTTTTCATCCCTGGGACTGTTTTTTACTTATGTTGTTATTTTTGACGATTTAAAATTTTAAACTTTTGTGATTGTTTGTTTGGTACATCTTATGTAGTTTCAACTTATGCATCTTTCTCAATATATGTAACTTAATCAATGTATGTGTAATACAAAATATGCTAATCTCATTCAGCATATGTATCTTATATAATTTATGTGCTTTACACTGTATACTTATCATAATCTATATATGTATCGGTTTATAACTTATGAGGCTTAATAAAGTTTTTCCGTTAATTTTCCGAATTCTTGTCTTTCAGTATTGTAAGTTATTATTTAATATCTTACTCAATAAACCGTATAAGTTGTTTAACTGTTTTTAAGGATGAAACTTTGAAATATTTTAAAACACTGTAGACAAAGGTGGTTTTAAATTTATTTTTTTAGTATTTTTCACCTGTTCTTCACTTTTTGTTCCAATCTCCAGCATCTTTGATGCATAGGAGCCAATGATGTAAACTCAGGCAATTTTGCACACAAAAAATTAAAAAGTCTGTTTTTTGTATCTGAGCCATTCGATTGACTCCAATATTTCGAAATTTTTTAGTAAGTTTCAAATTACCCAGCACCTAAGTAATCTGAGCATTTGAATGTAGATTGACTCACTATTCTTTCAGATACAGTAAAACTGACTAGTTTACTGAGTAAGGTTCAATTGACTTTGATCAATTCTTTTCATTTTTAAACAAGTAAATTATTATTGACGTAATGCTTTAAGAGATTTGATCAATTAAACATTCCCTTAAAAAATTTTCGTACTCGAGGTTAGGTTTTTATTGTGAGATTCGGAGCACTTGCAGTACTTTAAGGCATTCACATTGATTTTCTGAACTGACAGTTTTGACGATTTTTCATGGGAAATCAAAATATGGGGTCTCATTAGCCATGTTCGGTGGGTTTTAGAATTATTAGGATATGGAACTGAAATTTATCATTTACCTTTTCTTCTTATTTGTCAGACATTTAAGTACATAATTCACCGGGCTTAAATTATACCCCTTTTCACCAAACCATAAAAGATGAAGGAGCATCACAAAAGACGAATTTAAAAAATGGAACGGAAGTGATAAGCGAAATTTTAATATAGAAGTGAAAGAGAAAAAATTGATTTTTTTATTTCATTCGACCAAACGATGTGCTCATGAGTAAGACCTTATTCTAATACAATCTCAACCCGCCTACCGTTTTGCGTTGCTGATGCTAACCTGCAAAATCTACCCACTGAGCCTCCGCAAAGAATTACTTTCCCGCCCTTGATGTCCTTGGTTGCCCAAACCACAGCCATGCTCAAACTCGCTCATCTACGCAAAATATCTTCTAAGGCCAAGCAGAGCTTCTGACCGCAACTGATGTTCCTGTTTGCCCAAAACTGAGGCCTAACAGATGTTCATTATAAACAAATTTCCTAGTAACTCCTTACTTAACCCCAGTCAGAAGACGAAAGATGCCCATCACAACGGCTTCTTATAGGCATTCATATTATCTGCACACATTTGTATATTACACATTTAGTAATTTAATTACTAACTAGGGAACATGCCCCCTGCTCGCTTTCGCTCGCCAATCCCCGAGAACTGCTTGCGCAGTTCCCTTGGATGAAGGAGCATCACAAAAGGAGACTATAGTGACTATAGCATCACAAAGGAAACTATAGAATTTACTGTTTGGAAGATTGCACCGATCCAGAGAAGTTTTATCTTTTCATCCCTGGGACTGTTTTTTACTTATGTTGTTACTTTTGACGATTTAAAAATTTAAATGTTTGTGATTGTTTGTTTGGTACATCTTATGTAGTTTCAACTCATGCATCTTTCTCAATATATGTAACTTAGTGATCCTTCTCTTAGTGATCCAAGCTCGCTTCGCTCGCTTATCGTCCATTGAAATATTTTAGTGTAGCCTTTAGTATCCTTTTAAATTAAAATAATTACAAATTATTTAATTATTTAAATATTATTAATATTCCCTAGTTGATATAAATTTTGGCTAGACATAAAAGTGACTTCCAAGGAGGTGTCGTTGGTAACAGCCTAAATTGTCCTATATTTCAACTGCTTAGACGTTACATTTTGGAACTCTATACCATTATACAGTTGTGCAATTGGATACTGTACTTCAGGATAGCAAATTTCAGGAAGATTCACAACATCACCTTCCTTTGCAATACCAACATCCAAGAGCCGCTTGGAAAAATATTTCTCTGATTCAAGAGCATGCATGTTCACTGAAAGGGTCAGTTTTGTGAAATCAGTCCAAAGGGGGATGTTTTTTTAAACAGCTTGTGACTGTCAAGTACCTTGATCCGCGTAAAATCACTGGCAGTACTTGTCGAAAATCTCCACCAAGTAAAATTACTTTTCCTCCCAATGGCTTTTTACATTTTGTTATGTCAATAGGGTTTAATAGTTCATCATCATCATCATCAGTGGCCTTACAGACCCTAAAGGGCCCTGGCGTCCTTTGGTAGTTCAGTCGATCGAATTTATAATTCATTAAAATCGAAATTATTTTCATACTTTAAACGTCTCTAATATTATACATAACATTAAACTTACTGATCCTATCCTAAAATTGTTAGAAAGTGTAAACAAACTCGATTGTTGCCATTGCAGAGTTAGAAATATAAGGAAATTTTGGTAATGTTAGAGCATTATTAATATAGATGATAAGTAGCAAGTTCTTACCTCTACTGGGTTCTTTTGATAATAATCCTTTTTAGAGACAGGGAAAATTTAAAAAAAAAACCACTCTATTCGTCACACTCAATGTTTTGGAATTTCTTTATTGAAACTCTTTATAATTCATTTAATATGCTTGTATATTTTTTATAAATATTCTTTGTCATTTTTAAATTAAATATTTTTATGGAAATATTCTTTCTTTATATGTAAAGAAAGAATATTCCCCCTTTCAAAGTTATATTTATGAGATTAATAAAATCTATCTAAATGGGTTTATTTTTTTTTGTCGTAAACTAAAAATTGACCCAACGCAGTAGACCACACTATACCACAACCAAAATACAAAATCTATGTTATATGTCAGATAACTCAGTTAGAGAGTCAATTGTTACTTTTACTGATTTGAAAGTTTGGATATTTCTTTGAACAGACAATACTGACATTCAGAAGCAGCACGCTTTCGTTTTTAAAAAAGTTTCCGAAATAAAAAGTAGGTTTTTTTTCGAAGAATACAATAAATTATGTATGCTTCTGTTAAGTAAATGTAATTTGTGATTGACTATTTATTACAATGGTTAAAAAATTGTATTACATGTTGGGGGAAGAATTTGTTGTCTAACCCACTTATATTTAATTTAAATTTCACAACTATGTTAATAATAATAAACTACATTTGAAAGGATAAATTGATATATGTTATAAAAGTTTTTTAAAAAAATATCAACTTAGTATATTAGATTAAAGGAGAACCATAGAAACCAAGTCACAACAAAAAATGTATTACTATATGGAATCTCCGATTTGAATTCATAATGCAGAACTCTCTTCCTGACAAATGGTTCGAAAAAATAAATATTTATATAATTTATGTTACCATTTAGATTAGTTTATTTTTTCAGAATTTCATTTATATTTATGATTTAAATGAACATCATTTTGTAACATCCAATTCTAAAACAATTCAAATTATTAAAACTGTAACAGCAAATTATAGTTTTTTGAAGTGATGGGAAGTCATAGCAACCATACATTACTATAAAAAATAACACTAATACATATCATCGAAAGTAGACTTATGAAATTATAGAAGAATCATTTAGACAGGATTAACGTATGAATTGGCAATGATAAATGACTATCATTTTTCTGACAAACAGGTTTATAAAACTATTAAAATACAGTAAAATATTTATCTTACTACAGTTTCCATAATATCTTCGTTTAAACTATTGATTGATTTTGAAGAGTAATAGTTTTTTATGATTATGGGGTTTTCTATTTAGGAAAAATCTCAAAATAAATTGTAACTACTGTGTTTGAAATAGAGTTACAAATAATTTACGTTGTTGCCGTTACTCTTCATTATATTTTTTTTAAGTTCGTATCAGTTGATTATCCGATAATAAATTAAAAACATGGAAAAATCGTTCAAGAAAATTTTATTTTTAATGCGAACGATAGGAATTTTTAAATTAACCAGACATTTCAAGAACGAGAGAAATGCGATTTGTTCAATTTCTTTTGCAGTATTTATCAGTGTCTTTCAGATTGTAATCACGATATCTGAGTTTGTAAATTTGAGAAACAGCAAAGAATGGAGAATTGGTGCTTTTTTAAATGTTTCAACCTTGGTTTACCGATTGATCCTTGGAATGAAACTTCAAAGAATGGAAGACATAGCCATCGAAGTGAGAGGGAAACGTACTAAAATAAGAAAACCGATATTGGTGTACATTTGGTCTTTCTCCAACGTATTGATGATTGTTCTTCAATTGTTCTACAGCATAAGTGTAATGAAAAATTTGGATTTTAACAGACGTTTCTTCGGCTTTTCCTTTGACAATCAATTTTATAACGTTATAGGTAGTGGCTTGTATGCAGCTTACTTGGTGGTGTTCCAAGTTATTCCCTTGAACCTTTTCGCAGTATACTATGTTTTCGTATGCCATAAAATCAGACAAATCATTCGAACTATTGGCATTAAATTAAAAAATACAAAAGATGGAAATGCTAAACCTTTGAAGACTTATTATTCAATCAGAAAATTTTCCATATTCATTGATAATGAAATGTCGCTTCTAGTTCTTGCAACTATTATAATAAGTTTTAGTTTCCTATACATATCAGCAAATGTTATATTTCATGAAGAAGAGATTCCTCTTTTAAATCAGAGAATTTGGATTTACTGCACATTTGCGAATATATTTTCATCGTTCATTGCAATGAGTATGTCGGCCTCGCTGGTTTCAGAGTCATCCGTTGAGGTTACTGAAAAGATTCTACAACTGATAACTGATGGCAAGATTCCAGACAAGGATCATTTGAGATTGGGTTTGAATCTAAAAACTATTGAATTTACTGTTTGGAAGATAGTACCGATTCAAAGAAGTTTTATCTTTTCAGCGCTGGGACTTTTTTTCAGTTACTTCGTTATTTTTGATGATTTAAAAATTTGAATGATTGTAATTGTTTGATACATCTTAATATATTTTAATGTATGCATCTTGGAAAATATATGTTTCGCAGACAATATGTGTATATTACACAATATATCTATCTTCCACAATATGTGTACATCTGGGGGGAACGCTCCAAACATTGTTACTCGACTTGATCAGAGAATTTTATGAAAGGTATAATTTTTCAGGAAAAAGCCTAAGAAATCGATTACTGGCACCAAAAAATGTATAAGAGGTCGTCTACTTATGAAAATGAGTACCAACTTTAAAAATTCCAAAGTCAGAACTTTTTTTAATATAAAAATATTTATCACCTTCAAAATATAACACATCCAGAAAAAATTAATTTACATTATTTGTTGAGATATAAGAATTCAAAGTTGAACGTCATTAATGTTAAACAAGCTTCACAATCTGTTATTCATACCTCTACAAATAAAACGATTTAAACAAAGAATTTTTTTCATTTACTGTTTCTTAATCTTCTAAACACAATTCTCACAAGTGTTTTCATCAATTTTTTACTTTTTATATATTTTATTTAAACTTAAAAAATTAAACATTAAAGCAATCCCAAGGTTTTTTTATATAAAAGATAAAGTAGATTAAATAAAACCAAAACCCCGAATTTTTTTAGTTCAACAACAATTATTTGCCGAGTTGTTAGTAAAAAACTAAAAAAACATGTTTTAGAGACCGTTTAAAAAATAACTTGGCCAATTTGATCATAACTTGTTTGGTGCTTAAAAAAGCGTTTATTGGTAAATATTTATTCAAATTATTGATGTCTATCAAATTTCTAAAAATCTTTTCTTGTTCCAAGTGCATACAATGTATTTTATATTTGCAATAAACATTAAATTATATAGTTTTCTATGTTTTTGAATGTAGGATGTTGTTTCCAATACAATTTCAAAAAGAGTGTTTAATATTAAAATTAAATACCCTTAAATATTATTGGAATTCTGTTTTTAGTGTATTTAATTGTTGCTACATTGATTATTTAAAATGATAAGTTCCCACTGACTGTTTGAAATCATTACTAAATCATTCTGCTTAATTGTTTTTTGCTGTCCTTAAATATCGTGTTAAGGTCCTAGCTAAGGTCGTAACCCTCGTTTTGTAATATGTGGTTTATATTACCGATATAGGCGCCTATTTTTAAACACATTTTTTGTACCAATATGAATGAAACAAAATTTGCGTAAGGTGTTAAACAGAATGTAAAACATAAATGTAATAATCTTCATATTTGTCAATCTAATTGTAACTAACAGCATTTGAAAATCCGTTTGTTACAAATAATCGTATGTTTGACTCAATTTCAAATTATAATTTTTAATTTTCTAGCCTTTATTTTATTTCTGAATTTTAAAATCCAAAAATATTTTTAAAAACACACATCCAAAAAATGCAATGTTAGTGAAGTAAGTTTAATTCCAGCATCCGTTGGCGAGACTATGTTAACCCATTTGTTAGCGTGTCGTTTCGAAAAGACACAACCTAAATATTGCCTTTTCTATTTGGAGTTTTCCACTAAACGGGTTCAAAATTCATGGTTAACAGACCCAAGTTCATCTCAGGAAGATTTCTCTGACAGCCCCTTGCCTACCTCCAGTCAAAAGATGAACGATGTCCATCGCGACTGCTTCTTATAAGTATTCCTATTCATATTTTCTCCCACATCAGTAAGTCACACATTTACAAATTAAGTTACTTGGGATAAGTTGTTAAGTAATGATTTTACCAACTGTTTTTTTTATTGAGAATTTTTTTGAGAGAAAGGTTAAATTTAATAAAAAAGGAATTAAATCCATTCGTCACACTCAATATTTCGAAGATATTAATTTATTATTTTTTATAGGGGATGGGGTTTTTTTTATAGTTTCTTTTTTATAGAGTAGGGGCTAATGGGAAGCAGGGCTAATGGGACAAGGGGCCAAAAGCAGATAAAAATATACTTTTTTACAAATATTTCTACACTACAACATTATAACAGTTAGAATTCACATTTTAACATCTAAAAATCGGCCATTCAAAGCATGTGTTGGAGTAGAGAGAAGAATTGTTGTTTTGGAGAATCCAAAGTAAGTTAAAAGTGTACCTTTTTTACACTTTTAAAGTATTAAATAAAACGTTTCATTAATTAAACTATAGTTTTAGGTAGAATGCATACCATAGATTAAGATATTATACGTCAAATAATTTGGGGAAATACACGTGGTTCTGTGTTGGATCATTTATAAATAATAAAACTGCGGGGTCTAATGGGACAAAAACTGTGGGGTCAAATGGGACACGAAAAAACCTACCTTTGTATGCTTATCTTGAAGAATCTATATAAATCTCTAATATCTTATTCACTGAAGTTGCCTAAAACGTTTTAAAACTTTAATTTTAAACTTTTTGAACAATTTTCGTCGTATAGTAAGTGAAAGTTCAAGTAGTTTTATTGAAGACATATTTTTGCACCTGTAATTTCCTTAATTACATCTGATCAGAGCTTGGTGAAGATAAATGATTTGTTATTGGTAAAATTTGCTAGAAAGCAAACTATTCTTTATTTCTTTGGATTGATTTCTGAAATAGAAAGCGATGAACACCGGGTAAGCTATTTGAAAATAAAGACGGTCTTTTTAAATTCACGTACCCTGAAACACAGGACAACTTTGGAATAAATTTTAGAAGATTTAGTTACAAAACTACCCTTTGCAGTGATTCAACAAAAATTATGGGAGTATCTTCGATTTTGAGTTTTAACTTTGATATTTCACCTTTCAATGGGAAATAATTGTTGAAAAAAATAAAATGTTAGTATGTATATATTATTATATGGAGTTTTCTTTAAAATTTTATTTTCATGTGATTTTCTGATTCCTTTTCCATTTTTTGAAATTTTAATTAAAGCAACATTTACCATTAAAGGTTATGTCCCATTATCCCTGCACCCTGTTCCATTAGACCCCACATATGGAGGCTAATGGGACATTTACATGTTTGTTAATATGCTCAATAACTAAAATATGGTAATGTTTCACTATCTGTCGGATGTCTTTTTAAGTAAACGAATGTTCAATTTATGAGCTTGTAAAAAGATAAATAAAAATGCTTGTAATTTTTCTGAAATACAGAGCTTTAAAAAAAGTTGTCCCATTAGCCCCCACTCTCCCCTAAACATTTCCATTGGATTCCTTTATTATTTCTTTATTGTGCATTTAATAAATTTATAATATTTTATCAAGATTTCAGTCGTTTTTAAATTAAATATTTTTTAGGGGAATATTCTTTCTTTATGAGTATAAGTTATCTCTGTAGGAGAAATAGGAGAAATCATATGAATCCAAATAGGGGGGGGGGGGTTGTGAACCTAAATTTAACGCGACGCAATCGAACACTATAACACTATGACCATTACAACAACTATATTGGTATGTCAGATGACTCAGTTGGTGAGTCAACTGATCCTTTTACTGATTCGAAAGTTTGGTTATTTCTCTGTTAACATACAATACTGACATTCAGAAGTTGCACGTTATCGGTTTTTGGTTTGTTATTTATTGTGATTGATAAAAACATTTATTACATGTTAGTGAAGTATTTGTTATCTAATATACTTATATTTAATTTGATCCGTAAAACTTTTTTAATAATAAATTACATTTTATGATAAAATGAAAAGTTTAAAATAATCCCTCCATTCTAATTAGTGGTTAGGTTTTTATGGTGAAATTATTTGTCTGACTTTATTCTATTAAATGATGTGCACATGAATTGGACATTCTACTAATTCAAACTCTTACCCTTTTGCACTTCTGATGTCCCCCCAAAAAATCTCCCCACTGAGCTCCATCGGAGCAGTACCTTCCCGCTCTGGATGCCACTGTTTACGAGAACTACAGCCCAGCTGAAACGCGCTCATTCCGGAAAATATCCTTTAACCCCCCAGAAGAATAGCGTGTTTGTTGCATCTGATGCCTCCAGGGAAATCTTCTAACTGAGAAGAAGCAGATCAGAAACCTTGCTGACTTTTATGTGCCTGCTTACCCAAAACTGAGCCCTAACATACCCATGTTGTTGTTGTTCCTTATTCTACTTTGTCTAGCTAGACCAAGTCCAAAAGAGCGTTTGCCCATAAAAAGTCTCGGACTAGAGGAGGGTTTTCAACAAGGTCACTCTTCGGAAATCCAAACAGGACAACAGATGGTCCGGAGAAGCTTGGTTGGTATTGCATTTGAGGCACACAGGGTACACCTTTAAAATACCCAAGTTCATTCTAAACAAATTTCCATGGTAGCTCCTTTCTTAACCCCAGTGAGAGGACGAAAGATGCCCATCACATCTGCTTCGTATAGGCATTCCGATACATTTTGTCTGCACACATCTGTAAGACACATTTAATAATTTATTTCCTAAGGATAGGAAATAAGGATCTTACCTAATGGTTTTTTATCAATAATCATTTTTAGAGAGAGGTCAAATAAAAAAAATTCCTTCAATATATTCGTCACACTCAATGTTTAGGTGATATGAATTTATTTCTTTTTATACTTCTTCTCAATTGGATTTCTTGATTAAAGCAATTTATTTTGAATTAAATAAATTTTTTATCTTTTATTAAGATTTTGAGTCTTTTTTCAACAAAATATCTTTTGCAGGAATATTCTTCTTTTTTGGATAGAAGTTTCCCCCTTCTTTGGGATAGGGTTTTTTTGTCATAAAGCTAAAAATAACACATCTCAATAGACCACTATTCCACGACGACCATTAAAGCAACTATGTCGGTCTGTAAGATAACTCAGTTGGTGAGCTAAATAAGTAAGGGATTTTGGATATTTTCACTAAAAACATATAATACATTCAGAAGTAGAAGGTTTTCGTTTTTCAAACGTCGCAAAACTGCAGATATTGTTTTGTTCGAGGAATACAAAAACTGTTGTATGCTTCTGTTAAATTAATGTAGTTATTGTGTTCGATTATTATAATGGACAAAAAGTTTTATTACCCGTTAGTAGAGCATTTGTTGTCTAACAAACTTCCATTTAATTTGAATAACAAAATTATGTTAATAATAAATGACATTGTTAACGATAAAGTGTTAGATTATTACGAAAGTTAAAATTATCATCATGGTCTTGTGATATTAATAAGGAGCCCCATGGCAACCAAGCCACAACAATAAATAGTAATATATTGTTAACAAATATTTCGAAAGTAAATTAGATTCGATGGAATCTTTAATTTGAATTTACAATGGACAAATATCTTCCTGCCAAAAATGTATAAGAAAATAAGCATTTTTGGCACTTGGCCTTTTGTAACATTAAATTCTAAGAAAATTCAAAATCTTAAAAATTGTCGTAGCCAATTATAGTCTTTTAAAGAGATGAGTATCCACAGCAACCATGCCATACTATAAAAAAAAGACACACCAATACACATCATAGAAATTGACCTTAAAAAATTATAGAAAAGTCATTCATATAGGAAGAACGTATAAATAAATAACGATAAATGACTATCATCTTCCTGGCGAATAGGTGTATGAAACTTTTATGTTACACTGAGTGTCTTGTCATAATACAGATTTTAAATTAATTTGATTAAACTGTAATTTGGTTTTGAAGGAAAATTGTTTTATGTGTGTTCATGAAATATTCAATTGACCAAATCTCAAAAATTATTGTGCACGGAGCGTAAGAAAAGGTTAAAAACATTGAAAATATTTTTTATTGTTGTTACGCTTTATGATCTATTTTTCAAAGCTTGTACCAGTTGGTCATTCTATATAATTTAACAACATGGAAAAACCGTTCAAGCAAATTTTACTTTTACTGCGAATGACAGGAATTTTTAAATTACACAGAGATTTTAAGAAAGAGAGAAATGTAATTTGGTCGATTACTTTTACTGTATTCATCAACGTCTTTCAGATTGTAATCATAATATCCGAGTTTGTTAATTTGATAAACAGCAAAAAGTTTAGTGTTGATCCATTTGTAAATGTTTTCACCTTGGTTTACCGATTGATCCTTGTAATGAAACTTCGAAGAATGGAAGTCATAGCCTTTGAATTGGGTAGACTATTGAAATATTATAAAATACGAAAACTGAGCTTGATGTATATTTGGGCTTGCTCCAACATATTGATGAGTGTTCCTCAATTATTCTATGGCATACGTTTAATGAAAAACTTACATTTGGACACGTTTTTCTTCGGCTTGTCTTTCGAAAATCAACTTTATCATGTTATAGGTAGTAGCTTATATGCTGCCTACTTGGTGGTGTTCCAACTTCTTCCTTCGAACCTGTTTGCCATATACTACACTCTTAAAACAAACGAGCGGTTTTAACTCAGTCTGAGTTAATTTCCACTCCTTTCCGTGCCGAAAATGCACTTCTCCTATAGGAGTGAATTTCACTCTTTTTCGGAGTGGGTAAAAGAAATAAAAGAAAACAATCTGCGTCCTACACTCTTAAAACGAGCGGTTTTAACTCAGTCTGAGTTAATTTCCACTCCTTTCCGGTGCCGAAAATGCACTTCTCCTATAGGAGTGAATTTCACTCTTTTGTTTTAAGAGTGTACGTTTCCGTATGCCATAAAATCAGGATTATAATTCGAAATATTGGCAATAAATTAGAAAATACCAATGTCGGAATTACCAAAACTTTGAAGACTTACAATTCAATTAGGAATTTTTCCAAATTCATTGATAACGAAATGTCGCTTCTAGTTCTTGCTACGTTTATAATAAGTTTTAGTTTCCTATACATATCGGCAAATGTTATATTTCATGCTGAAGAGTTTCGTCTTTTAAATCAGAGAATTTGGATTTACAGCATATTTGCGAATAACTTTGCATCGTTCATTGCAATGAGTGTGTCGGCTTCGCTGGTTTCAGAGTCATCTGTTGAGGTTACTGAAAAGGCTCTACAACTGATAACTGATGGCAAGATTCCAGACAAGGATCAATTGAGATTGGGTTTGAATCTTAAATCTATAGAATTTACTGTTTGGAAGATTGCACCAATTCATAGAAGTTTTATCTTTTCAGCGCTGGGACTGTTTGTCACTTACTTCGTTATTTTTGACGGTTTAAAAATTGAATGATTGTGATTGATTGGTACATATTAATATAATTTCAATGTATGTATCTTTTTCAATATACGCATATTATTTACTGAATGTAACCAACAAAATATATGAATTGCACTCAATTAGTATATTACACAATATATCTAACTGACTCAGTATGTGTACCGTGCACAATAAATGTATCTTACTCAATAAACCGTATAACTTTTAACAGTTTTAATTTTGCAGCTTTGAAATATTTTAAAACACTGTAGACAAACTTTAATCGTGGAAAACGGAAACAAGTCTTTTTTTATTTCTTTTCATGGGGCAGAAAATGAAAAAGGAATTGACTAGATGATCGTAAAAGGGTATCTGCAAAAAGTCCTGTTGCACTTTTTGAACATTGACATAAATGTTACTAAATAAAACGCAAATTTATTGATACTTGATTACTTTACATTGGTAAACAAACACTAAAGAACAAGTCCCATGTTACTAACCAATTAGTCAGTAACTGCCCAAATATTACTTAATATCATACTCAATAAACTGCGTATAACTTGTTTAACTTTTTTAAAGGTTCAGCGTTGAAATATTTTAAAACACTGTAGACAAACTGCAATGGTGGCAATCGGAAACAAGTCTTTTTGATTAGCACTTCATGAAGGAAAAACTGAAAAAGAAACTGACTAGAATATATATTTAACAAACTAAAAAAATATTTGACCGTCCACCTCCCACTAACTTTCATGTTTCAAAACTAAATAACCAAAATAGTCAAGCAACTCGTTCGATGAGCAATTCGTTCGATCTTCAAGAGCATGTCCATAACAATGTAATACTTTGAGGAGAAGGAAAATTGGTAACGCATTAAGGAACCCCCCTGTCTTACGAAATTTTGTATTTAATCCCCAAGTCAAACTTTCCCTTGAAGCAATAATCGAGCGTGCCATATCTCGATTATGAGAAACGTCGCTTAACAAACTACTCTACAACGGCTTGATAGAATCTGCAAACCAGCAAGAATCTTTGCCAGTGAGCCAAATCCAATATCTTTAATATGAGTTGTGTATTCGCTTCATTAGCCAATCAGTTTTCTAAACGTTTTTATAAAGGTTAGGATTTGAAATATAGTCGCGCTAGAGCTACATGAGGTCTATTGCTGATGGGCGTCGTAGATTCGAACCCCAGTCAAGTTACGAACAACAGTCACTTGAACTAACAAGTGGAAAAATGTTTTTTTTACTTCATTCCATGTGCACATGAGTCTGACTTTCTACAAACACAAACTCAATGCACTTACCCTTTTGCGACACTTGTGTCTCGCAGGAAAATCTCACCTCTGAGCCTCCCCAGAGCAGTTCTTTCTGAAATCTAAAATCGAAAAATAACTGACAAGTGTCGACGCGAAGCATCCTTACTCCTTCATCGAAATCTTCCCTAAAAAGGGTTAACTTTGATTGGAAATAGGGTTGGACAAAATCCTAGCTATAAGATGGTCGGGCAGTTCGTTCTTCTTTCCTTCTGCCTCCTTATGCCCCTGGTTACCCGAAACACACAACAGCGGACACTCATCCCGGGTAATTTCCGCTGAACCCCAGCTCATCAGCAATCTTGCCGAAATTGATGTCCCTGCTTCTTCAAAACTGAGCCCTCAGACCCATGTTCGTCCTATGCAAGTTTCAATAGCAGCTCCTTGCCTAACCCAAGTCAGAAGCCGAACGATGCCCATAGCAGGCATTCTTATAAGCATTTCTTATAGGCATTCCTATTCATATTGTCTAAACACATCTATAATTTACCCATTTACTAATTTAGTTACTTATTCTTTAAAAAAAAACTTTCGATTGGATTTCTTGATTAAATGTATTTATTTTGCATTTAATAAATTTGTAATCTTGTATTAAGATTCTTACTATTCCACTATACCATGACGACCATTAATCCAACTTTGTTTTTATGTCATATAACTCAGTTGGTGAGTCAACTGATACTTTTTACTGAGTCGAAAGTTTTGGATATTTCTCTATGAACATACAATACTGACATTCAGAAGTAGCACGCTTTCTTTTTAAAAATGTTGCAGAAGCATTTTTTGCTTTTTTGTTTGAATAATACCACAACCTGGGTTTGCTTCTGTTTATTTTTTATATTTTGTGATAGATTTTTTATTATGGTGATTAAAAGGTTTTATTATATAAGTTAGTGGTTCTTATTATTATTTATCTAAGCATTACTTTCTACAAGTATTTCTTACCTAACAGACTTCTGTATTATTTGAATAATATTTTGATAATAATAAATTACATTTTCAATAATAAAGTGTTATATTTTGCGAAAGTTAAAAAACATCAACATTGAATTGTCGCCATGGCATTCAAGTAACAACAAGAAGTTCATAAAGAACTAAAATAGCCTACTTTCCTGTTACTTAAATACTTACTGAAGTTCTAATCGGGAAAAAACTAGGTTTCTAACAGTAAATATCATCAACAGCCGTTTCTACACTAGATTTATACATATTAGAAAAAAAAATCGAAACACAGCATCCAGCTAATAATTTAAACTTCTAAAAGCCAAAATCAACTATTTTCCTTATTATTATTTCGCAAATCAATTAAACATTATTTATCGTCTGCTCGCGATTTATTTGTAGTTCGAGGAATAATTAAATATTCATTAATAACAAAAGTAATGAAACTCCAAACTGCATTAAAAAAATAAGAAATGTAAATTAAAACTTAGCATAATTGCATGCAAAAGTATGCCTTGCCGCTTTCTTGTTAGATAATTAATGAATAATCAAAGAATCAAATTGTGCTACATTTTATGACGTCATTCCAAACTGATTCATGAAAATATTATTTTGCTTCAAATATGTTTAAATAAATAAAGTTTCTCATGCCATTGTTGATTTGGCAACAGTGATTTAAATGACTCAAAATTGAATTTCAATGCTAATTCAATGGGAAATTCGCCGACAGATAGTAGATTTATGTCCGTCCGGACGTACAGATAGACAGACGGACAAAAAGTATGAAAGTTGGGTATCTGAGGTCATAGCTTTCTAACAAAAAAAGAATTTTTAAGATCCGATGGATAGAACCGATTTTGGAAGGGGGGTACGGACAGACAGACAGACGGACAGACAGACAGACGGAAAGACAGACAGACGGAAAGACAGACAGACATAAGAACAGACAGACAGATGGACATCAACCGCATTTCAATACCTACAGTGATTTAAATGACTCAAAATTGAATTTCAATGCTAATTCAATGGGAAATTCGCCGACAGATAGTAGATTTATGTCCGTCCGGACGTACAGACAGACGGACAAAAAGTATGAAAGTTGGGTATCTGAGGTCATAGCTTTCTAAGAAAAAAAAAATTTAAGATCCGATGGATAGAACCGATTTTGGAAGGGGGGGGGTACGGACAGACAGACAGACGGACGGACAGACAGACGGAAAGACAGACATACAGACAGACAGACAGACGGACAGACAGACAGACATACGAACAGACAGACAGATGGACATCAACCGCATTTCAATACCTACAGTGACTTAAATGACTCAAAATTGAATTTCAATGCTAATTCAATGGGAAATTCGCAGACAGATAGTAGATTTATGTCCGTCCGGACGTACAGACAGACGGACAAAAAGTATGAAAGTTGGGTATCTGAGGTCATAGCTTTCTAACAAAAAAAGAATTTTTAAGATCCGATGATTAGAACCGATTTTGGAAGGGAGGTACAGACAGACAGACAAACGGACAGACAGGCGGACAGACAGACGGACAGACATACGAACAGACAGACAGATGGACAGACAGACAGTTGGACATCAACCGCATTTCAATACCTACAGTGATTTAAATTACTCAAAATTGAATTTCAATGCTAATTCAATGGGAAATTCGCCGACATATAGTAGATTTATGTCCGTCCGTACGTACAGACAGATGGACAAAAAGTATGAAAGTTGGGTATCTGAGGTCATAGCTTTCTAACAAAAAAAGAATTTTTAAGATCCGATGATTAGAACCGATTTTGGAAGGGGGGTACAGACAGACAGACAAACGGACAGACAGGCGGACAGACAGACGGACAGACAGACGGACAGACATACGAACAGACAGACATACGAACAGACAGACAGATGGACAGACATACAGTTGGACATCAACCGCATTTCAATACCTACAGTGATTTAAGTGACTCAAAATTGAATTTCAATGCTAATTCAATGGGAAATTCGTCGACAGATAGTAGATTTATGTCCGTCCGGACGTACAGACAGACGGACAAAAAGTATGAAAGTTGGGTATCTGAGGTTATAGCTTTCTAACAAAAAAAGAATTTTTAATATCCGATGATTAGAACCGATTTTGGAAGGGGGGTACGGACGGACAGACGGACAGACAGACAGACGGACAGACGGACATCGACCGCATGTCAATACCTACTTTTTCATTTTTTTAATTCTTTCGAATTAAAAAAAGAAAAGTAGGCTAACAAAAAAATGTTATAATGCAAACAACTAATTCAAATGTAAATTTTGATTCCATAGATTCTATAATTTGAATTTACAATTGGGAAAAATATTCTGATAACATGGTTCGGGAAATTAAGTATTGCCTAACTTATTTGTCAATTTTTTTTTTAATTTCATATATTGTTTAGAATTTCTTTGAACATCATTTTATATCATTAATTTCAAAGAAAATTTAAAACATAACAACTGTCGCAGAAAATAATAGATAGGAATCCATAGCAACCACACATGCTATACTCTACGGACGGAACCTTACGAAATTATAGAAGAGTCCTTTAGATAGGCATTCGTCGTTACTTATTTATATTTTGATGACTATCTTCCAGATTAACTACTTAAACAAATTTTAAAATATTGTAAATTAACTGTCTTGTATACGTTTTATAATTTCTTCGTTTAAACTATAAATAGGTTTTGATGGGTAATAATTTTTTGATCATGAGATATTCCATTTAGCCAAAATCTAAAAATTAATTGTGACTACTGTGTTGAAAAACATAAATTACATGTTTTGTTGTTGGTACTCTTCATGATCTATTTTTTAAAGTTTTTATCAATTGGTCGTTCGCTAATTACTTAACAACATGGAAAAATCGTTTAAACTAATTCTTTTTTTACTGCGAATGATAGGAATTTTTAAATTACACAGGGATTTTAAGAAAGAGAGAAAAGTAATTTGGTACATTACTTGGACTTTATCTATCAGTGTCTTTCAGATAGTAACCCTACTATCTGAATGTGTGAATTTAGAGAACAGCAAAGGGTTACGAGTTGAAATATTTGCAAATGTTTGTATGTTAGTTTACCGATTGATCCTTGGAATGAAACTACAAAGAATGGAAGACATAGCCCTTGAATTGGGTAGTTTTTCGAAACATCATAAAATAAAAAAAACTGAGCTTGATGTATATTTGTGCTTGCTCCAGCATATTGATGATTGTTCTCCAATTGTTCTACGGCATACGCGCTATGAAAAATTTGGATTTCAGCAAACGTTTCTTCGGCTTTTCCTTTGACAATCAATTTTATAACGTTATAGGTAGTGGCTTGTATGCAGCTTACTTGGTGGTGTTCCAAGTTATTCCTTCAAACCTTTTCACCTTATACTATGTTTTTGTATGTCATAAAATCAGGCAATTGATTCAAACTGTTGGTAATAAATTAGAAAATACCAATGATGGAAATACTAAACCTTTGAAGACTTATTATTCAATTAGAAAATTTTCCAAATTCATTGATAACGAAATGTCGCTTGTAGTTCTTGCTACAATTATATTAGGTTTAACTTTCCTATACATATCAGCAACTGTTATATTTCATGAAGAAGAGTTTCCCGATTTAAATTTTAGAATTTGGATTTACTGCATATTTGCGAATAACTTTGCATCGTTCATTGCAATAGGTGTGTCTGCCTCGCTGGTTTCAGAGTCATCTGTTGAGGTTACTGAAAAGGTTCTACAACTGATAACTGATGGCAAGATTCTAGACAAGGATCAATTAAAATTGTTTTTGAATCTTAAAACTATAGAATTTACTGTTTGGAAGATTGCACCGATTAAGAGAAGTTTTATCTTTTCATCTCTGGGTCTGTTTTTCACTTACGTTGTTATTTTTGACGATTTTAAAGTTTGAATGTTTGTGGTTGGTTTGATACATCTTAATATAGTTTCAATGTATGTATCTTACAAAATATATGTATCGCACTCAATATATGAATGTTACACAATATATCTATCTTGCACAATATGTGTATCTTACATAATGTATGCTACTTACTATAAGAATCTTAATATATGTATCTCTCTGTTTGAAACTTTTTAAACATAATAAACTTGAGAATTTTCATGTCATGTCATGTCTATTTCTATTTCACTTCTAATCATGCAATGTAAATCCTTCCTCTTTTAAAATCCTTCAATGAATAGCACTGATGCTGAAGCTATTTTAAAACTTCATCATTAATAATTAAATATCCGGATGGTATTTTCCTCTAATTTTTTTAATAACATTATTACGGTTTCCACACCTGGTAAAAAATGCTTTTAGACAAAGCAATATTTTCTCAAAAGTTAGGATTTCAAAAGAAATACATTAGAGTAATTCCTCACTCATTCCTAGAGTATTTCAAATCACCCAGCTCAAAATCTTCATGTCAAAGAATTTGATATTGATTTTTTTTTTCTCAAATACTAGAGACAAATTTATTAAACCCCTATTTTTCATTTTTTCCAAATTTCAAGAATTAAGGAAGTTATGATATTTTGAAAATTAAAAGTTAATCCTAACTTTTTCTCATTTAGCATTACGGTCTAAGAGAAAATGGTGTTTTTCGAACGGGTATAACTAAGCAAGAAAAGTTTGGAAGAATTAACCAATTTTTCTATAGAATACTATTACTGATGATAACATTTCGTTTGAATGCAAAGTTGTTCCCTAAACTCCTCTCTACTAAAATTATTTTTTTCAAATTCAGAGTAGGCGACCCATAAATAACATTAGTTCCGATGGAGAGATTGGGTGCAATAAAAATTTGTATATTTTTTAAAGGAATATAAGTAAGCGATTATATTTTTATTAGTTAAATACTAGTATAAAATATTAACATTTTGAAATATTTAAGAAGTTGCCCCATGATTGTTTCTTTCAAAAAACATTTTTATTTAATGTAAGAGGATAGTCATATTGATAAGATTATCTTCAATGTGAAATCTAAATATTTCTAAAGAACTTGTCGTTTGAACCATACAAAAAATTACCAGCATTTGATTATATTAATCAAATTATAATTTATAACAATTTATTTACACAACGTCTAAAAGGTTTCAACGGTCAAGGTTTCAATTTACATCAACGTCTTACACAGGAATTGAAGCCGGACCACCAAAGCTGCTGCAGTCAAGAGCTGTAACCTTTACCTTTTTATAACTACAGTCCCTGGACAAATTATTAGACGCACTGCAAGATTTCATGTAAAATATTAATTACCGGTTGATATTGTACCGTTTTATTATTTTAAATTGATTTGTTTTTTATTTTTATATTATCCAATCAATTATTATTATTATCAATTATTATTTTAATTATTGTATTTATTAATTATTCCATTAATAAATACAAATATATAGTCTACAACAATTCTTTTAAATAAAAATCAATAATATTGTAGTTTAAATATACCATTATTGCATAAAAACTATTAAGAAACATAAAATTACTAAAAAAAAAAACCGCGCGTCTAATAATTTGTCCAGGGACTGTATGCCATTCTCTTAACTCATCAGTAAGAAACAACATACTTCGTGAAACACTTACTAAAAAGAGTAGATAGATGTTCCCATATGAGGGCCGTACTCCAAAATCACGAATGGTCCTATAAATTCTTTACTATATACTTTAGAAGATTGTGCTAGAAATAAACCTTCTTGGAAAAATCATCTCAAGTATTCAACTAAACTGCTTTTTTTTCCTTGGCTTAATACAATATTATGTGGGGATTTTGTTTTCCAAAAAAATTTCTGATAATATCTAGTTATTTTCTTGTAATAGGGACGTTACTATTTCTCCTTAAGTTAGAGGTTTGTTTCTAAATCATACAGTCCCTGGACAAATTATTAGACGCACTGCAAGATTTCTAAGTGACTTTCTTTTAAGAAGATTTGTGTTCCTAAACTTAAGCTATTGAATAGAAAATACTATCTGCTATACTTAATACATGTATCGACATCTTTTTTAATGATATGGCATGCTTTGGTATGTCTTCATCATTACTAAAAAAATACATTGCGTCTAATAATTTGTCCAGGGACTGTAATTATCTACCTACCTACACGATTCGAACGGGGTGGAGCGTAGTTTGTTTGTGGAATAGAAGAATGTTTGACGTAGCTGTGAAGTCGCCATAGACGTGTTCGTTCTAGTTTAGACGAATTATCTGTCGGGTGGTTTATTTATGGGGTTTAAGACAACGTTTGACGTAGCTGTGATTTCAAGGCAGACGTGGCCGTTAAAGTTATCCATTGATTTCCAGAAACAGTTTTGTCATCCCAAACAACGGGGAAATTTAAGCAGCAAAAAGAACCTAATATGATTCTGACGACTTTAACTTCGCAATGAATTTCTAGTCTACGTCATATATTGATTTTCAACATGAATAAATGAAAATTGAAGTACCTTTGGATTGTGAAAAGGATATTACTTTCGTGGGTGAAGACTGAGAATTTCATATACTTATAAGAATTACTAAAGTGAAGGGAACAAAATAAATCGGATTTCATTAATTTTTTACTTTAAATTACCTAATATGAAGTATAAGGTAATGAAAATGTGGTGTTTAACACTACTAATAGTTTATATAAATTTACAGTATCATTTAAGTGCGATTAAAAATTATGTGACATGTGTGGCTGCATTAAATCTCTTTTCAGAGACTAGAAATAGACGGCCGTAAACGTTCAAAACAAACTGTACCTAGCTTTAAAGTTTGACATACAGTCCCTGGACAAATTATTAGACGCACTGCAAGATTTCATGTATCAATCAATGTTGAACAAAATACCTTTAGAAGGACATTTGTGTTCCTAAACTTAATCTATTGAATAGAAAATACTATCTGCTATACTTAATACATATATCGACACATCTTTTAATGATATGGCATTCTTTGGTATGTTTTCATCATTACTAAAAAAATACAGTGCGTCTAATAATTTGTCCTGGGACTGTAAGCATGGGAGGGATTTGTTTTTTTTAAAAATTAGGGGAGACCGGGGCCAGTTTTCCCATGGGGCAAGTTTTTCACCAGGCCTTTTATAAGAAATTATCCTTTATGAGGCTCCAAATGGCCGCTTGGCTTATGAAGCAACCCGTTTTATGTCATCCAAAAGAATTTTTGCTCAGTTGGTGTTGTAATATTATCGTTAGTTTTTGTGATTTTTTCAACGTTGAGTGAATTTTCATGCTGACATTCAAACCGATATCAAACGTACTTTTATTAAACTTTCAGTTTTATCATTGCGTATACTAAAAGGTGGTACTCTCTCTACGTAACTATACATTCGTTTTCAAAATAATTTAAAATTTTACTCGTCAAGGTACTATTAAAGTCAAAATATGACGACGGGGCATGTTTTCCAAAATTTCACGGGGCAAGATTTTCAACTATGCCTTGTAGAAAAGCGTGCTCCAACCTTTGTAAATTAAGCTTAATATTCCAAAAACCAAATCATTTTTATCATATGAACACGTAATAAAAAAAGTTTTGCTCTAGATTCAAAATTGTCTGCATAGTAATGAACTGTATTTTTTTAGCGGCAAACATAAAGAGAACTGAAAGAACTCTTACTGTTATGGAACAATATATGTCACTCTAAAAATTACCAGGAATGGATGTAGTAGCCGATAAGCATCCAGAAACTTAACTATTCCCTACAGAACGTGAATAATTACACTGTAAAGTAGTAATGTGTCATGTTGCATCTAAAGTTTTGAGTCAATTGGCTTGTGCAAAAAAAAATCCTTATTAGTTAAATGTAAGTGATTACATTTACTAATATTTTATTATAAATAATGTGATAAAAATACAAAGATAAAACTTATTAAGTATTTACTATTAACCATGTCCAATTTATATTTTACAAATTTATACCAATTTAAATTTAAACTTTTTTTTATTTTACCATTTTATTTTTAAGCTATAATAAGGTACCTTATCTCGAAAGTATAAAGCATAACATTCATAACTTACCAATAATTACTTGTTTTCCTTAAAACAAGACTTTTGAATCCCCTTTTAAAAAATAATTATATCTCAGATTTTAAAGTGAAGTTTCTAAAAATACAATTTGTTTCTTAAGAATATTCGTTGTGAGTGATCGCATTGAAATGTATGTAAAAATTCTTATGGTAAAATCAGCTGTTCTCGTTTTGGATTATTTCTATCACCTTTTGCAGTTATAGCATTTGTTATTTTTGTTCCTTAGTTTCTTTTTTCTTGCTTATGAAGCATTTTATTTTTTGAGGGGAGGGAGTTTGTTGCTATTTTCTTGTTGTCAAAGCTTTTGTTGGTTAGCTTTTATTCTTCTTGAAAAATGAACTACAATGTTTGTGGCTATTGTTTAAAAGAAAGGTTTCGATTTCCGAGTATATAAAAAATTAAAATTTTGCAGTCAATAACTAATTCGATCAGGATTGTTTCTCGGCATAAATACAGGTTAATCATACTCAAAATTTGTATTTAAAACTTTGTTTTGAATGTAAAATGTTCAAAAATTACCAAAATGATCTAAAATATAAGATTAAGTATCGCTAAGCAATAAGCCGTTCAAGTTATTAAATTTTTGGAACTCTGTATTTCACTATCATTTTATTGTTTCATCGATGTTTGTAAATCATAATACTATTACTCCTCGAGAACTTTTACGAAAAGTCTTTATTCGCCTTGGGTTACATTTAAAACTACTTTTTAAATATCTTTTTATAACTTTTATAGTTATAATTTTTATAGTAATCACAATGTTTTTTTGCGTGTACAAAATACATTGGTATTTAATTCCATAATACAAATTAATTTTTTCGCGAATGCAAATTGAGTTATTAATAGTACAAGTATAAAATTCGTCATGATAATAACTGCACGACAATTTTATCACAAAAACTATTTAAAAATTGGTCCAAAATATCCTTATTACGTTGTATATCTAGGACTTGTATTCCTTAAGTTTTAGCCCTAAGTATTACGTTTCAAACCAAATATTAGGTTGGACAAAAAGTAAGATGTAATAAGTTGATATAATAAGATAAATAAATTGGTACAAAAATGGTTAAATGTATATACTTATTACGTTGTAAATCTCAAAAATGTTTTCCTTAACTTTTTTCTCCGAAATATTACATTTCAAAACCAAGCATATTCCAAGCAAAATGAAGAACTCAGCAAGGCTCTCTGGATACAGATAAATTTCCGTCCTGTCGCCATAGCGACGAAAATGAGTAGTAGATCCAAACCTCAAAATGGCGCCTAGGCAAAGACTGCTTTAAACCCCTTTCGAATAGTTCCACAGTGTGCAATATAAAAGCTGGAAATCTCCAAGGATTTAAACTCTCGAGAGTTGGGAAACAGGGGACTTTTGATAGCTCTGAGGGGGGTGGCTTTTAACTTTAACAAGTTCTTTTTGTGTCTTTTTCAAAAGAGTTCCATCTTAGTTTAGACTTTGAATCGTAGCAACAGCAGTTGAAGCGTGGAACGAAGAGGAAACGAGTTGGTTTAAAAATGCTTCAAATTTGTTTGACAAAATGCTATTGGAATATTTTGCATAAGTATTCTATGTTTTCAATCCGTATTTTTATGTTTTTTAAACATAACTCTATTTAATATGTATATAGATCGATTGATCGAAAAATATGGTAGTCAAGTAGTAAACAAACTAAGATAGTTAATGAAAAACCATAAGCTTAAAGTATATTTTTAAAAATCTTTTCCCATGGAGTAAAAAGGGTAATAAAAGAACATTGAATTTATTTTAACTGAACATTTTAGAGATAATTAATCAATTGGAAGTAATTTATTGCGTCGCAACAGTCATTCGTGATTTTATAAAGTAGAAATAGGAAAAAAATTGCTACAAAATTAAAAAGTTAAAAGATAGTCAGTATAAAATTTTGTAAGAAGATTATGCTATTATGCTTGCTTACAATTCCGAGAAATTATATTATTACTAACTCGTCACAATTTATAGCTATCGATCTTAAACGAAATGAAACATAAATTAACCAAAAACCAAAAAATGCTTAATTACAATATTTTGCATTAAAAATGTATCTTAATTTTATTTTAAAAGCAATTACTCAAATCTCTTAACCCTTTCAACACATCTGACCCGCCCCTCCGACGCAATTAGGTGACGTCATTCATCTTAGTTTCCTGACAGCCCATTCATTACGATTAATCGTCATCCACTACCTAGATTCATCACCTGTTACGCTTAACCGATAACATTCCTCAACGGTGTCCGGCGGTTTAATGCAGGATAAATCTGCGCCACGAGTTGTAGGGGTTTGAATCTAGGATGAGAAAGATAAAGAAATGATGTTCGTTTAGAGTTGTTATTTTAGGTTCGCTTTACATTCAATGGTTCAGTTAATTTCGAAGTACTTACTGCGGCGAATAATCGCAGTGGCAATGTTAAGTCAAGTGGATCTTCACAGTAAAAAATTTCAGGAATGTTACTGAGAAGGTTTGGGCAGCTGTCCAATTATTACCATAAATGTTCCTAAAATGTATCAGTAACTCCCTTAAAAAATTTAGAAACAATCTCACATAAATCCAGTGACTTTCCTAGAGATGTCAAAAAGATTCCATTTGAATGCCAAAAAGAGGAATTTGGTGCTATTTTCTTTACTTCGTTCTCAACTACGAGATGCTTATTTTGGTATCTGTCCTGTTTCGATTTACCTAACTTTAGCTCCATACGCTAACCCAATGCATAACCACGCGTCGCTGTAATGGTTGCTTGTTGACAACGATGCATTACTGAATTGTCCAAAATGACGTATGTTAAATGATGTTACTTATGATTCTAAGTAAAACCTGAAATTCCAAAACGCGATATAAATTGAAACCAGTTGGTTTGTAACAGAATCTGCCACCCGCTTCCACACAACAGTTGTGTTTAACAGGTAAAAAGGCGGCAAACACAGCATTGATATTCTATATTAAACATTTACATGCTAAACTTGGCTAGTTTCATTTATTTTATTTATCGTTTGCATAAATTAATTTATATTTCAAAGAATAAATATGTAATATTCCTCGCTTTTAAATAGAATGAAAATATTTCATATCAACATACAAAGAATCTCGTAGTGAAATATACTTGACGTCATTTCAAACTGATCGCTGTCACAAAAATAAATTTATTTTAATTTATTGTCTAAAAGAATTTTAAAGTTTCTCGAGCGATTGTTACGAATGGGAACGGTGATTTAATTCTAATAAATATGGCTTCCTATGCTTTTTAAATGAGCGTTAAATTTTGCAGTTTTTTTAAATAATTGAAGTACTTCGAATTCGAATTCTTTTCTGAAATTGTCAGTGCATTCTAATTTCGATGCTATTTTTTGACGTATCACACTTGTCCGTAGCATTTGTAGTTTGTTCTATGAAAGTGGGTGACGGACGGACAGACGGACGGACTGAAAGATTATAATTCCTTCCGCTTTTTACGTTATAAACGTAGTGTGGAAGCTAAAAGCCTGAACGTTTACAGTATATAAGAGTAACGTTACAAAAAAAATTTACGGTGTTTCACATGCGACGGAAGCAATAAGAGTACTTGTGGTTTTACCCTCGTTTTTCACAAACTAATGACAACGTACTCGTTATGCTTTTCCTTAAAAAATTATTTACTGTCATAAATGTGAATAATTTCAATATTTGGCAGTCCTTTTGTCTGAAAATAAAACAACCTTTCATAGAAATAATTTAACAGTTTTTTTCACAAACTAATGACAACGTACTCGTTATACTTTTCCTTAAAAAAATTATTTACTGTCAAAAATGTGAATAATTTCAATATTTGGCAATCCTTTTGTCTGAAAATAAAACAACATTTCATAGAAATAATTTGACAGTTTCATTTTAAGTTAATAAGAACTATAACAGCTCTTTAAAAATAACTTTTACTTTACCATACTAAACTTGTTAAACACTCAGAGGTTGTTTGATTAATTACTAAGCAGACGATTACCACCTTGAGTTGTCGGTGAGGTCAAATGAATTGAGTTCGTTTCGTATTTTCGTTTGTTGGTGGTGGCAACGTTCATTTTAACGTCAAATTTAGAACGTTCGCATAGTCTTTGAAAAACTCTTTTTGGTAAACTTTTAATTCTAAGACAATTCAAATGTTATGTATGTTCGTAATATTATGTTCGTAGTATTTTAAAATATTTTTATGAACTTTTTATTTTTTAATTTATAAATCCATATCTTCTAAGTGTGGTTTTTTTGCTTTTAAATCATATTGAAGTAAATTTTACAACACTCGTAAGATGTAGATTTTTTTTATAAAAGATTGAATGGAGCACTGAAATATTTTTGCAGTGGCGAAATGGAGTAATACGAAGAATATGACGATACATAGCTATCATCCTATCGCAATGAGAAATATGAATGAATATGAGACATTCAGTCAAGATTTACTAGGGAAAAACATTTCAATAGATTTCTAGTCTTTATTTATAACTCCTACTAACTATCGCATTCCGTGCATTCATGTTTACCAATTATCTCTGACAGTTTCACTTCATAAGGGCCCTCCTTTCTCTTTTACATCCATCTGAATTTAAATCATTTCATCCTGCTGCAACTGTGTTTCTTTAAAAAAAACACTTTTAAGTTCTCACTCTATTTCTAGCCCGTTTATTCTCGGGCAATCCTATATAATGACTTACTTGACGAACCTATACCAAGACCAATAACTTACCACATAGATCTCCTATCCACTTCTCAGTATTTGAAGCATTAACACATCCCCTATACTCTGTAATTGCTCCCGGATAGACACATTTAGCATCTACCCAGCCACACGCATCGTAAATAGCTTCCGTTTCGCTAACTTAATGGTCGAACCCACTATATAATATTCACTGCAGTGGCGTACTCAGGTTTTACCTTTAAATGGGGCTAGGCATTAGGAAAGCTATGAACGTCTCAGTTGAATGAAACCCAATATCCATTTTTGTAACATCGGCACTTTTGCTAATGGGTACAAATCTAAGCATAGTTTGAAAATTAAATTTATATACAGTATTTAAGTTTTCATAGTTATAAATAAATGTATAAAATTCAATTATATGGTATAGAACGATGCTTTAACTAGACCTAAGAGCAATTTTGAATCTTAACCTTGTATCTCTACAGTTTAGTCTTTTCTTCTTTTTTGGATTCCTTAATTTACGTTTTATGGAAGATTTGCAACGATAATGACGTTCTGAATTTTTCTATAAATTAGAAACTCAATACTTTTAACAAACCACACAGTTTAAATGAGCCGAGTCATTTGACACCAATACAATACCCGCATTCTCCACATTTACATTCGCACGTTCTCCACAATTTAACTCAGATATAGGGTCAGGACCCTTCATTTGCCATTTCGTCAAAGTGAATTTATCATCATCAATTCGACAATAAACAGAATTCGCCACGGCCTACTCAACTACTAAAGCCAAAGAAGCTCAAACACGCTCGGGAACGGAAATTTTGACGTCAAAGTTCCGAGTGACGTTGTTCCGAAGATAAAGACAACCTGTCTCGAAAACTGTTCGGAACCACTCGTTCACAGCTGACCACATTTTTAGGGTTCCGAATGCGTCCGAGCTAGTTTCTCCATCTTCGGCACTCGGAACAGTGACGTCAAAATTTCCGTCTGCCCTCATGTTTGGGAGAGCTTTATCCGGCCTTGTTATTTAAGTTGGCCGTGAATTAGCCCTTTAGCTTTAGTTATACTTTGGAGAATGTGAGTTTTGCAACCAAACCCTTCATTAAACGTCTCTGGTCACATCACATTACCCTATGAGGAGTCTAGAAACCAAGGAATACAATTGCAGTTTTTTTAGTAGATTTAAGCACTAAGTAGTTGCTGTGGAGTCAAATATTGTTGTGGTAAAGGGGTACAAGTGAAACAGTGTATGGCCACGTCATCTAGCGAATGTTATAAATACAACCTCCAATATCCAGCTACTTCCCTGAGACCTTACTAACCTTGTTGTTCTTGTTCTCGTTATCAATGTGTTATCGCTTGTACCCCTTGCCTTGTAGGCTCTTCGTATAGAATTAAGAGCATTTATTTTCTATCCAATTTACTATTAAATAGTCGGACATCTTCTTTTATGTTTCTGGGCAAAATTATCGTTTCTCCACGTACGGTGCAATACAGTGGTTGATTTGACATTTAAACGTTAGGTCATCCGCACAGCTTTATTGAAGATTGATTAACAAGAAGCTTTTACAACACTAAGTAAGGTCTCTCTCTCTCTCTCCTTGTCCAAATATTCACTACTGAAACCCTAAAGTGTTCTAGTGTTTCCTGGGCTGGAAACACCCTAGGATTGCCCCTGATGGACTGTTCTGCTTGATTGGATCTGAAATTGATGAATGTAAAGGATAGTCTTGTCGTGTTGACTGAAAAGCGTTGATAAAATGTTTGGATTGATTAATTTTAACGCTTGAGGTTATTGACACATGGGTTAGAATTCGTGATAAAACTGTTTATTGAGGTTTGACTGTGATGTTACCAAATTAGTGTTTTGCAATGCGTAACAGAAATCGACGAAATCAGACCGAAACCTTTGTCACAACTCTTTCCAATACTGGAGATGGAAACTGTCTTATGCAGTGTTAGAACTCTCATACGTAACGAACTCTACAATACAACACAAAAAATCGCATTTTTAAACTTTTGAACTATAACTTTGAAAACTCTTGAAAAATTTTTAACTTCTGACGTAAAACCTTTTCTCTTGCTTTACGTATTTGTTTAACTCGTTTACAGTTTACAACCTTTTTCCTCCCAAAACTTGCTCTCAATTACATAACTTCAGGGAAGTGTTCGGGGAGTCAACAACATTGCTTTTTTTTGCTTCAATTCGTCAAAATATTCGGCTGAGTTGGTATGACGCTTTACTTCTAACTTAAAGGTTTCATGTTCGAGTTGCGCCCAACGCAATACATTTCCCAATTTTGAAAACTACGAATATTTTACATGATAAAAACTATAATTTAACTAAAATGTATCGTATTTAACATAGAAAGTTTTATTATTTTGTAGGGTTTTTTTATATTTTTGTCGCTATATGTATATATAATTTAAAATCGTAAATTTGACTGGATTTTTTTAGCTTATATTATCTTGTCCAAAATTCTAACAATTTCCATTTTAGTTTCAGGAGATGGTGAACCGAGACGAGGTCCTGCGTAAGCTCTTGCAGTATTGGCCCGTGACCGTTTTCGCCCCAACTAATGATGCCATTGAGAAAAACAACGAGTGGATAGTGGGCAGGGAGAACAAAGTGGTGTCTTACCACGTCCGTGAGTGATCGGTTTGCCTTATAATATACTCGTTATTACTGTGGGGGCATTGCGCTACTTCTCGATGCAGTGCTTGTTCGACAATATCTTCCAACGACGTTTTTAGCTAAATGTGGCAACACCGGTACTGGACTTGTAAAACTCACTGTTTGCTGGGGCCGTAGTGAGCCTAGTGGTCAGCGTCTCGGTCTCGGGATCGGAAGGTCCTGCGATCGAGTCCCGGTACCACTGAAGACCTACCGAGTATATGCGGAGTACGTGCTCGTTAAATCTGTTGGGTCCGAAAGTCCTCTAAGTTCCCATACCAAATCAATACCTCTGGGGGTGACAAGCCAATTCTGGGGATCCTCTAGTTGGCCTCTGTCTCTAAAAATTAGATGGATCCACTTATGTGTGTGTGTTGTCTGTTGTGTCTGTCTTACTTGACGAAGGTTTATAAGCGGGTCGCTGACCAAGCACACAAACCTGAATATATATGTCTACCAACCAATCACTGCTTGTTTGTGAACTCTCTCTTCTCTTCGGCAACGTTGCCGCCCCGGGATCGCTCGTTGATCGAGCGTCGCAGCAACTAATTATTGTTTACTTTACCTTAACTTAATTGTTTTATTTGTTATACACTCGTGATATTTACAAATGTTAATTTAATACATATTGTTACTCCAAGCCAGCGTATTCCTTGAGCACTCGTCTACACGATAAACCCAAAACAGTTGCAACCGAGCATGGCGAGAGGTTAACCCGGCGACCCCTTCGCCATATTACCATCTATACATATCATATTACAACACTTGTAAAGTAGATATTAACACTATTAAAGATCGACATGTTAATACCATTAAAGCTAAAGAGGCACATGAATACCAGATACAAAACAGGTATCCCAACACTTATGTACCATACGCCATATTGTGACATTGGCCTTTACCGGAACTGGATAAAAATTAAAATTATATCAAATTTGAACACGAATTCATGAAAAGACTTGTAAAAATGCATTTATCGTACTCTTAAAATCATTTTAAATAAAACATATGAAATATGTTCAAATTAAATATATTTCAGATACTTTTCTTTAAGAAAGAAGCATACATTTTTTTCTAAAAGATCTCAGAAGAAGACATTTACAAAGTCTTGTTCTTGGAATTTGAACAATCTCATTTTTAGACAGCAGTTATAAAATTTAGTTATTTTATCAGTTCTCACTATTCTACAAAGCTATAAAAATGTTTTATCCATCCAAATTAATATGGTTTTCAACTTGCATAGTATAAATATATTCTATAATAAAAATGAGAGGGTTTAAACTTTGAAATTTTCATATCCTTTCAATTGTTTTAAATTCACGGAATTTTTATTAAACACGAATAGTATAGTTTAAACTAATAAAACTTATGGATTAAAAAATGTTGTGCACTTATAATTTTCTTTATCGCATAGTAAATCAAGTGGCTGAGAAGTCCTCTTTTCCATTCAAGTCCCCAACCAACTTGGCTGGATCGCCTCCCCTATACTTGGCTGTCAAAGAAGGACCTTGGAAGGTAAGATATTTGCCTTTTTCTACGACTCAAACCATTTTAGGCTTACTATTACTAATGCTGAACTTAGCGATGCTTCGTATTTCAAACTAGGGGTGTGTAACACTACACGACTTTCAATTACCCCTCAATAAATCAATGCTTCAATCAATTACTTTACATATAAATAATGAAATAAATAACTTTAAATCCTTAAAAATTCTATAGCAGAAATCTATAATTCTATCTAATTCTATTCAAAAATTCTATATTCCCTTGCGCATACGCAATATTCTCAAAAACTTTATTATGACAAAACACACTAAAGAGGCCGGTTTGTAAAAGGGATTGCTTTTAAGTAAACTCTTTATCATAAATACTCTTTTCTTAGAGAAAATATAACACATTTTGCTTTTATTCAGTTACCCTTTTTATACACATTAATGTTTTCAGAAATATTTATTACATTAAAATATAAAGTAATGATTTCCATCCTACCAAAATTTCCCAACCAATCTTTCAGAATTTGTATAAAGGAAGTGTCGAATTTCCGGAATAAATATTTAATCCTCGCTCGACATAAATCGAAAAATCTCCAACTATTGAGGATTTCAAACAATCCAATTAGATACCAATATGGCCAATCAGCATCCACTTTGAACTGACACTCTTTTCAAATTATCCAATCGCAGCTTTAATTCAGATCTGGAACTTCTTTCATTGGTTTTCCAGGAAATCCTCAAACTTTGGCTGGATTTCGCAATGCAGAAACCAATTAGTTGCATAACTAATGCGCCAAGAACGATGTTAACGGCATTAATACCCATCTTCTAAGCCGTTAAATAAGTACTGATCGAATGTTTCTTACCTGTTACATAATAACTTTAATCGTGAATATTGTTAGCCTATTTTAATAATAGAGACGTTTAAAATATGTTGTTTTTTCGAGTCTATTTTTACATTATCACAAAATGCTTAGTTTTTTTTAATCAGAGACAGTGCAGTGCAATGTGATGTAAATTAGAATTTTCATATACATTTTAAATAAAACTATGTGTGGATTAAAGTCTAAAGAAATTCTTTTAGAGCTAAAATATTTGAAAAATAAATAGTACGAAAATCACATTTTCTTTTAAATTTTTTTCAAGATATAAAAAAATTCCTTATCCATTTCTGTCCAATATAGTGTATGGAAGTGAAACAAATCAGTAGAAAAAGAATGAGAATAAAAAATTTTGTTGAAGGTTTTAAAATCCTCGAAATTTAAAAAATGTTTTCAAACATCGCCATTTTATTTTATAATTTTGTCATTATTATCAAGCTTAATTTTCATGAATCTAATAAAAAAAATAACCCCTTCTTTCTCGCTCCCACGAAAATGACTGGATGAGGTTTCGCCTTGTATTTTCCGCACCTGTGATTTTACCGGGCTGGAGTGTTCAGTAGTAATGCGCCAATATGATTAAAACTAACTTCCACCAATTTAAACACCAATAAGATTAACCATCTTTTTTTTAAATTTCAATCTAAGAATAAATAAAAAATTTAAAATTAATATGCATATTGTTCAGTATTCATACATAGATTTTTATAAAATGTTAAGGGACAGAATATAGGCACTTTTTATTGACGTTTTCTTAACAAGTGGCCGATCATTAAAAGGGTTAAAAACAAAGACAATTCAGTATACTGTATAAATACAGGAACAGTTGGAAACTAATATCTGAAATTAACCCTACAATTAGACCTCCGATAAATCGCATTTTCGAAAGACAGCTTTAATCTGCTAAAACCTATTCCCTCAGGGTAAACGCTGAGTAACAAAGGGGGGAGTGGGTAGTAACAAATTGGAGTATACACGGCACGGAACAGTCGAATTCTGAGTTATTAACGCTTTACGAAATTAACGCAGTGCGAATCTACCGTAAAGGATTTAATTGGACGCGAGACGGCCGACGGGATTTGGTCTGAAATTAATAATACGCTTGTGCACACGAGGACTGTTAGTGAATTGTATAGGGAGTCGTGGTTTCTAGTTACTTCTTGACAGGAGAACATTGGAATAGGAATTTTTC
This sequence comes from Oedothorax gibbosus, assembly GCA_019343175.1. NCBI lineage: Eukaryota > Metazoa > Arthropoda > Arachnida > Araneae > Linyphiidae > Oedothorax > Oedothorax gibbosus. The sequence continues at coordinate 815,941 of JAFNEN010000151.1, forward strand.
GTAATGGAATTGGATTTGGCAAGGACCCTTTTAATTCTTTAACGATCGGATACTTATCAAGAAAACTGTCATAAAAGTGCTTTTTATGTATAATTTGATGAATTTTTTCTGAAATATTTGATGTATAATTGAATTGAGCATGTGGTAAAAAAAGATCTCAATAAGGGACATACCTTGATTTGTTACTGAATTGGCAAATTGGAGAGGTAAATTAGTAAATAATGCAGATCTTAGTAAGGAAATAAATTAATAAAGCACAAATTAAAACACTCATTTTCTAGGCTTGACTCTTTTGTGCTAGTTTCTGCTGTATTTTTTAAAATAAAAAGTTTTAATTGGCCAAAAAATTTGAAATGTTATAAAATCAACAACAATATGATAAAACGCGAAATTCAATGCAACGAAGTGGCAAACTTTCAAAGCAATTTTATTTTTGAAATAATCGAATATTTAATTTTTTTTATTAATATTTATATTTTCAATAAGTTCTTTTTGTATTGAGAAAAATAGAAAATATTAATAAATGTCCGATTTAAATTGCATTTTCCATCCAAAAAAAGATAACCTTACCACTTTGCAGCCTTCAACGAAGTAAAAATTGTTTTTTACTTTTCTTAACACTTTCAACATCGATTTCCTTACATCCAGGTACCCTAAAAAATCAATACTAAAAATGCATTTATAGCGATTTCTAGCAAGTGTAGGTAAACTTCCTACTTTATTGACTGAGCTCTCAAACTACTCTTAGTCAACAAGATCTTAAAGTTTGAAAAAGAAATTTTTACACTAAAAAACTTCCCTATGCCCTTTCTTGAAAGAGTTCGAACCTCGCTTATTGCTTTTGCCATTACCAATATCAATATTACGACCCTGGAACTTATTTAACAGAGTCTTCTGAAATTCTTTCTCCGTTATTATATTTGGAAGCAAAATTACTTTTGTCATATACTGGAGTAAAATGAAAAAAAATTATAATATTGATTTTGTAACAAAACACGTAAGCGTACTATTTATTTCGTTAAGGTTTATGCAAAGAAAATGCGACAGAATTTTGTGACACTGGCATATAATTCGAATTTAATCTTTTATAAATAGTTTAAAAATTAGTTTATTTATTGGTGCATATTTAAAATCTTTATAAAAATTTAATTCTAATAAAAATTATAAAGAAAACGTGGTTTTAATAGGAAATATAAAAGTTATTTTACTATGTATCATTAAACGTTGAATAAGCATAGATTTATTATTTTACTATATGTATTTTATAACAAAAAATACAACAAATTCAAAATTCCAATCATTAGAAAAGCGGTAATAAAAATAATAATATTAGTGTTCTCTAAGTAGTTTTTCACTTATCATTTGTGAATGTCATATTTCACATTCTCATTGATAACGAAGTCAAATGAATTGAATATTGAATCAATGCACAGTTGTTTGAATACTAGAAATTTTATTGTCAATATAATGTTTATTTTTAACATCCGTAGTAATTTTATATAAGAGAAAAAATTAAAAAATGGACTTAATTTAAATACTGTAACCTTAAAATAAATATATGCTAAATCTTTTGTTATGAATTATCAGTTGTAAGGAAAACCCGATATCCAGAGATTCCATTTGATACTCCACAAGTAGCCTCGCTAAACTTATCTACAGCTTGTCCATAATATTATGTAAATTTAAATCCTCAAAGTCTGAGCCAAGTTTCGGGCTCAGACTATAGGGATTAGCAATGCTTTGTTTATGAAAGCTTCCACTAGAAAATTTCTATTTCGGATGTATGATTTCGGATTTGTTTGGTGAAAGAGTATTGGGGGTATTATAAGTTATTCATTGTGACTAGAGGCAGTGAATAACAAACAATTTTGCTATTAATTTTAAGATAAATAAAAATAACCAAGCCTTTTTAAGGAATTTTAATGTACTTTTTAAAATTATAATATTTAACTCGTTTTATAACTCGTAATATCTATCTAGTTTTTAATTCAACATACGGTATATAATCCTTTTTCAGAGGAGAATTGAACTGCTTATTTTTACTTTCAATTACCTAATATGAAATCTTTCAATTGCCTCATTTGAAATCTAAACAGTAATGCGGTTGGGTCAAAAATCGAAAGTAGATATTTTGTGTTTTCTATACGTTTTGAAGGGTGCTGATTCTAAAAGAGTGGTTTTTGTACATTGGTCAGTCTGTCAGACTGACTGTCTGTCTAAAACTTCAGCTCGAACTAAAACTGTTTCGGACTTGGTACACGAGTAAATTTGGTACACGAGCTCCCAGTTAGTAAGGTTTTTGAAAAAATCTCTCCTGCGCAAAGGGTTGCTGCCATAGATCCATTTTGGGTTAAAGGTATTGCTGAAAAACGATTTGTCTAAAATCAATTTTCTTAAAAAATTTATTTTGAAAATAACCCATTTTTCGAAAAGTCATTTTTTTCCCACCTAACTGTATTTTTCAAAACTGAACTTATTTACAAATTGAAAATAGAATTTATTTACAAAACTGAAAATAGTTACACAATTTCATTTTTATTATGCATGTTCAAACACTTAAATAATGGGAAAATAAAAATTTTAAGCATCACAATAAAACTCAAGTTTAATTTAAAAGCAACATAAGAAAAAACAATTCTTAAAATAATTTCTTTTCTTATATTTCTGAAAAAATCGACCATTTTATCTTTAAAAACCCATTTTTGTTTTTTATATTTCTTGACAAACATCGAAAGCGACTAGTTTCGCTTTTACTGATCTTTGTATTCAGCGTAATTGGTTTAATATTTTACGGTATGTTTCAATATTTCCGAACTATGTCAGTGTTCTTTTAAGGATACAATGGAAGCCATTGACGATATTAAGTTAACATTTGATGTTATTCCGCTCCGTTGACTTTCTGTACTTTCTGCAATTCGATTTTAAAATTATATGAATCAAAGAAGACATGAAATGGCCAAACAAAATCTACAGTTATAGAAATAAAATATTGTTCGCATTAATTTTTAAAATGAGAAATATCTTCCTTTCTCTAGGGAATTATTAGAAGAGTTTAAAATTTTTATTTTCAAAAGGGAAATGTGTTTTATATTAAATATTTACAATGGATAGTTGTTGTTTTTTAGTTTCAATAGCTGTAGGAGGGACCTGAGCTAGTTTTACATTTCTTTTTTTATTATATATTTTTTTTCTTTTATTTATTTTGAAGAAAAATGAATATCATTGCTTTCCTCACACTTTTATCGGCAAACTAGCATTACTATTTTTTTAAACATACTTATTTGAAAGGGTTAAATGCAAACACTTTTAAGAAATCTGAAACTAGATTTTGAGGGGGTTTTTTGTTAACAGATTTTTTTTTGCATAAAACTGAAAAAAATTATCAGATATGGAGGTTTTATACCAACTAAGCATTCCATTTCATCAATTTGAATATTTAATTTTTTTTTTGTACTAAAAGAAATTTCTAATCTCAAAGTATGCAACTTTATTTCTTTTTTTTCAAACATTCATTTTGAAAAATAATTATATAAAATCAAAAAAAAAAATCAAATTGAAAAAAAAAGTAAGTAATAGTTACGTTACTCAAAATAAATAATAAGTGAAATAAAATGTCAACCAACTTTAAGGCAAAACGAAATTCATTATCCAGTGCACAATTTAGATTTTCAAATTAAAATTAAGGGATTTCTAGTTTTCTAAAGCTAATAAAAAGTTAATTTTGATTATTTTTCTTTGTGGTATTCTAAAAATTTTACGGTTAATTATTTTAAGTTCATTAAATGAAAGCTACCAATTCCCTTGTTTGTTGATTCAAACGTTACATTTTAATACCGTAAGTTTAATTGCTGTATCATTTGTTATTTATAATTACAAACTTTTTGCTCAATATAATTAGAATTCTACGATTTCATTTGTTCATTGAATGCGGGTTCAATAATTAATATAAAATGAAAATGTGTATGCCCTTGAGAGATAAATAATGTCTTTGTTCTGACATAATTACTATAAAATTAATTTATTAATTTTGTAATATCATTTTTATAAGTACTTAATTTCTTAAACTATCAGGCGGGTAACTGGGGAAAACTATATAGTTTGCATCAAAAGTAGTAAGATTTTAAAGACAATTTTTTTATTAGATGTAATTACGCAATTGATTATTTAAATTGTTACTTTTTAATTAGAAAGTAACTAATTTAGAGCATTTTAACTTGAAAAGACATAACATTTTTCAGGCTTCGGTTTTAAAAGAAAATACTAAAGAGAAAATAATTACTTAATATTTTTAGTGAAACAAAAATTCACATTCAGTTAAGTACTTATATAAGTAAATAACTTACATTAAAAGAACTTAAATTTGATTTTAAAATTTTGAAGTACCTATAGAAATACATTAAAATTTCAAATCATGTGTTATAACAATAGTGTTATATAGTAAAATCTTTGTTCTATTCCCTTTTTTAAGTAAAATTGGTCTGTATTGGATATTTTGTCATTGAAAGCTTATTAAATATAATATTTAGTTATTATTCTGCATACATTAAATCTTTAGCATTTATAATTTTAAATCAAATTTGTCATTTTTCAAAGCTTTATTTGTAAATTATAAATGCTCAGTACTCTTACAAATATTGTAAACTTCGCAGAACCGCAAGATTATTAGCCAATTCTAAAAAAATACTTTCAATTCAATACAACGAATCCTATAAACTTGCTGTTAACATCCTTTGAGTTAAACTACACAACTCCTATGTATAGATCAGGATGCTGTTTGACAAAGTTTTAGTTAAGACTTAACTGGATTCAAAGTAAATGGATTTGAAAATAAAAATCATATTTTAAGGGAAACTTAATAATTTATAAAATTTGCATACTTACGTTTTTCTCTACAAATGGATTTTCAAATTTTACGAAATTTTCAATGCTTTTGACAAAAATGTTTTCGGTAAAATGCTCCGATGAATTCAGAGTATTATTAGGGACGTAAAATTAGGGACGTTATTTTATCACTTTTTTATGAACATAAATTTCATCAGAAGTAAAAACATATTTCATCAGAAGTAAAAAACATATTTCATCAGAAGTAAAAACATATTTCATCAGAAGTAAAAAACATATTTCATCAGAAGTAAAAACATATTTCATTCATGTTTTAACAGGCATTTTATCTTGATAAAATTCTATTTTAGCCAACCTATTTAATAAATTCAAAGAAATACGTTAAAGGACTTAAACTTATTCTTAGTAATTTCCTCTTTATTATTATCTGCTATATAATTTAATAGAATAGTTTGGTTGAGTTTCCAATGGGAAAATATTTTTTTATCTATCAACACAACAAATAACCACGCAGCTTTGTCGGTGATGACGATATTTTCGATTTGTGAAGAGTGAAAAACACTGCACTAAACGTCAATATAACTATTCACTATAATGATCCATACACTGTTCAAAAAAATTTGGCGCAAGATTGCACCGGAATCCTGGAACTTTTTAGCTGTCATCAGTATTTGAAGCGTGAATTTACCAATTTTGTAGTAAAACCATAACTTTTATACAACACAAAATTGGTGAAACAACTCTCCAAATAGCGGTGACAGTTAGAAAGTCCCAGGAGAAAGTTAGAAAGTCCCAGGAGTCCGGTGCAATCCTGCACCAAACTTTTTAGCAGTGTACGAGCTTAGTGAAGAAATCATTTCGAACAATAGTTGGCAATTTTGTTTCGCTCAAAATCATGTTATGTATACTAAAATATCATCAAATATAACAAAATAAGGGTAAAGGATTGATTAATCACCTAGTAAAAATAATTATTTCTGAGATTTCAACCAAATTATCGATTACGTTTATTAAAGTTAATGCAAATGTAATATTCCTTTTTGCAGGAATTGTGACTTAAAATTTCGTCAAATCAACTTCAACGCCACATTCTAACTTCTTCAAAAACAACAAACATGCCATATCTTTTTGAATTAGGAAGGAGACACGCATATTTATTCTTCCTAATAATTTCAACCTCGTGTAAATAGAGAGTGAACATTCTGGAACAATAAACTGTCAACGGCAACTGCTACGAGATAATGCCATTCTTTTTATTTTGTTATATTTGCGAAGATAAGACTTTAAGCGAAGTTCGCTTATTCTTGCGATCGAACCAGGAAACTTGGATATTTCGGAATTAATTGATTTTGCCACGCTTTCAACTTCTTCGGAGATATTAGTTTCACTTTGAGGTTGTCAGATGTAAGATAAGTAATGTCCTCGTTGTTATTAACACGAATTGCTTGAAGGAATTTTGTGTTTTCTGTTTTTTTTTATAAAAATGGCTATCGTAATGGGAATGTTTCGCGTCGTGGGTGGCAACAGTTTCAGCGGTATTGTTTTCATTTTTGGTTCTTCTGGAATGACATTTGTTTTGAACACTACAATATTTTCTTACCTTACTAAAACGAATGTTGTGTACAAACTTTTCTTTCGGTAGAACTAAGGCTTTTCACTGTTCGTGAATCACGTTAAATTGCTGTCCCACGCGTTTGCTTAATTTCTCCGCACAAGACAAAATATGATCTAAACCGAAGCTTTTAAACAACATTGACTTATTAGCAATACTTTGCATGCTTGAAATGTAATCGAATTTAAATCAATAAAGTTAAATAAATATCAGGAATAAAAACAAGTTGCATGTTAAGAACTTTGAAAAAGAAACAGCAGATGATACAAACTCCCATTTTGAGACAACCAATAAAATCGCATGAAGTACAAAAATGAAAACAGGAACGTTACATCAGCTGAAACCACCTCATACAGATTTCTACCTATATTTTGCAAGTGATATTTTTGATATTGGTCTGAAACACTTACTTACTGTCTTCGCAAAAACGTTTTGAGTAAATTGCAAGAAAAAAACTAATCTGCACACTAAGCCAAAATTTCCTATTATTTGTAACTGTATCATTGAAATGTAATTGTAATGTGTAAATTTGTCCATTTCATTATTCATTTAGTGTTTTCTAAAGCAAAAGTTGTTGTTTTTTGTATATATTTTTTGCTCAGATATCTTTTTTTCCTCAGAAAGATATATAACAATCATTTTTTAACCCATTAATGACAATTTTTTTATACCATTGACACCTTTATTTCTAAATAAAATTATTTACCTTAAAATTTGTAAATTCGTTTTTCGTCTAACTTTATTTATCCTACATGAATTTTTCAGGTCTATGGTCTGCCTTTGTCTTATATTTTGTTTATTTAGATTAACTTAAGCAGAAACTTCATTTTATCATGGTAAATTTTCTTGCAAACCATCGTAAATAGGTGTTAACCAGAAAATTATATATAAATATTTAATCCTAAATCAAAGACAAATTTGCATTCTTACGTCCCGCCCTGTATCGTCTAAATCTTTTACTATCAAAAATTTAACAGTCACCTGCTCTAGTTCTCCTGTTATTAAATTTTTAATAATTTATTTTTTTAAAACACACTAAAATTTAATCAGTTAAAAATATGTATAAATTAGAAACAAAAAACTTTCGTTACAAATAATAAAACACATGCTGCATTTTCCTCCGGCGAAGTCAAAATTAACCACAATCATATAAAAACAAGATTTTGTGCACATAATTCTATACAGAGCTTCGCAATCAGACAAGCAAAGGACACGCGCAGTTAACCATTGTCAAGATAAGACTGTTTTAATATGAAAGGATGATCTCTGTATCCTCACCTTAATTGACAGTAACAAGCTGCTGTAAATTAAGCCCACCACGTGCTTATGATAGCTTGTCTTGTGGGTGGACACTTAGGGAATAAAATGGTCTAAGTCTATTGTTATGTTATGGGACTTGTACCTTTTTTGTACTGAGGTAAAGAATGTTAAAGCCGAAGAAGATGTTTTTTTTTCTGTAGTGTTGTGTACTCGGTTAGTTTGAACACAGAAAAAAATGTTTTGTTGGGAGAACCAAATTTTTTTTGTTGACGTGTTTTGTTGACTAATTTTGTTGACTTAACAATATTTTACTTGTCCCAACAAAGCAAGTATTTTCACGACAACAAAACCCATTTGGTTGAGGTAAGCTCGGCCTGCTATTGGCTGTTTCTAACTGTGACGCCATGGCGCCTGTCATCAACGGCAAATCGAAGAAAATTAAGGGCGCCATTCGGCCATTATCGTCGAGGAAGGATTTGGTTGCTATTTTCAAAAGTAAATTGGGGCCGTAGTGATCCTAGTGGTCAGCGTCTCGGTCTCGAGATCTGAAAGTCCCGCGATCGAGTACCGGTGAAGACCTACCAAGTATATGCGGAGTACGTGCTCGTTAAATCTGTCGGGGCCGAAAGTCCTGTGGTCGGTCATTGCGCATTTTCGGTTTGGCGCATTTTTGTTTGAATCAACAAAATCATTTGGTTGAATTAACAAAATAATTTCAACAAAATAATTTGGTACTGACAACACAATTTTTGTTGGCGCTATATTGACCAAAAAATCTTGTTGAAACAACAAAATTTTTGTTCTTTCAACAAAATATTTTTTTCTGTGAAGTGAAATTTGTTAATCTTTTACAACTATTTTTTTATTTTAGATTGTGATCTTGATTAAATTTTTGTTATAAGATGTTTTTTTTATTAAAAAATCTTACGTAATTTTAGTAAATCATAATAGTTCATAATTGAAAATGACAATCATGTTAACTAAACTGTCCACTTTACTGTTATATGCACCAAAAAAGCTGTATGTTTTTTATAACAATCTCTAAAAAGTACTAACTCTGTAATATAGTTATTAGTGTAATCAATATCCAACAAATAGTGTGGTATGACTTCTTACTTCTTAAACCATACATATAGGTTTAAAAATTCAAAAATAATTTTTAAGCGCTATAGTAATTGTCGTTGTGTCTTAACTTTATTGGTTGGTAAACGCATAATTCAATCAATTCGATACAATAAAACTTATTTTCGTCATTTTATAATCGGATTTTAAATTAAATTATTAACTAACTCAAAAGTAGAATTTTTTCAAACTAAAATATTTGCGAAAAATAGTTCCTTCCAGTAAAATCATTCTTCAATTAAGTTAATCTTCAGGTTTTTTTTATGCTCTTCTGTAAATTGGAAATATATAAATGCTTTCATATGGCTTTGTGATAAATAAAAAAAAAGTTTACTAAAAAATATAATAAAAATTAGTGTATTAATGGTGGTAAACTCGGACTATTACGGCATCATTAGGTAATTTCCAAACATAAGAATCGGTCATACGGTTACAACATTCCTTCAAACAATGCACTGGAAATAATGACTAGAGCATAATAAATGATAAAGGAAGCTACGTGATACTTATGGTGAAATTATAACATAAAACTTTTATGAATACCCTTGTGCCAGTTAACGTTCCAGTAATTAAGAAATACATTATAAATGTGAAGATTTTTTCTACTTAGAAGTATTTTCCTAATAACGCTAAGATAATTCACAGGGGGAAAACATGTTAATTTACTAGGAAGAATACATTAAGAAAATGGTACCCAACTGCACTTTAATTCATTAAATATTATGATTAGAATAATAGTTTTGGCATTACCCACTTATCTCTCATGTACTACTTGTTAATACATGTTATTCTTTAAAAAAAAAAAACTATTGCATCAAAGGAACATTAGTGTTTCTTATATCGTCAATTTTTCATACTATAAAAAGTATCTTACATGTCTTTAATTATAATAAAATTGATCTGTAATCCTCCACGTTAAGATAATGATATTCAAACATTTAATTAATGTTTATTTCTGTTCTGTACAGGAGTACTTCGGGAACAACGCTAACCCAAAGACGACAATGTTAGTCAAACTTTTAATGAATATTTATTTTTATCCACTTCAGCTGGGGGGAAAAACGATCCACCCTTTGTTTTTCGGCTGCTATTGGTCAAGGAATTTTGTGAAAAGTGTCATTTTTCACGAAATAGCGTAAGGAATTGAGAACTGGCAACAAAAATTGTATAAGGGATCGTCTACATATTTGAATGAGTACCAACTTTGAAAATTCCAATGGCACCCAATTTTTTTATATAAAAATGTTTATCAGCTTCAAAATACCCCAGATCCAAAAGAAAATTAATTAATTTCCATTATTTGTTGAGAAATAAGCATTCAAAGTTGAACGCCCATAATGTTAAAAAAGTTTCACAAACTTTTATTCATACTTCCACAAATAAAATTAATTAAACAAAGAATTTTTTCGTTATATACTTCTTAATCTTCCGGAAACAGATCACACAAATTTTTTCATCAATTTTTCATTTTTAATATTTTTTATTTACATTTAAATAATAAAAATAAAACAGGGATAGCAACCCCATTTTTTTTTTAATAAATCGATAAAGTAGATCCAGCAGAACCAAAATCCCGAATTTTTTAATTCAACAACAATTATTTGCCGAGTTATTGTAAAAAAAAAACTGAAAAAAACGAATTTTAGGGACCGTGTAAAAAATTACTTGGCAAATTTGATCCTAACTTGCATTATTGTTTGGTGGTTGAAAAGCGTTTATTGGTAAATGTTTATTCAAATTATTGATGTCTGTCAAATGTCTAAAAAAATTTCTTATTTCAAGTACATACAATGTATTTTGTTTGTGTAATTAACATTAAATTATATAGATTACTATGTTTTTAAATGTATGTTATTTCCAATACAGTTTCAAAAAGTGTGTTTAATATTAAAAATAAATAACCTAAAATATTATTGAAATTCGGTTTTTAGTATATTTCATTGTTACTACATTGATTATTTAAAATGATTAGTGCTCACTGCCTTGGTTAAAAATCATTGCCAAATCATTCTGCGTAATTTTATTTTGCTTTTCTTAAATATCGTGTTTAGGTCGTAACCCTCGTTTTGTAATACGTGATTTATATTACCGATACAGTGCGCCGAATTTTAAACAAACGTTTTTGTAGCAATATGAATGAAACAAAAATTTGCATAAAAAATGTAAAACATAAATGTAATAATCATGTTTGTCAATCTGATTTCTTAATTTCTGTACAGGAGTACATCGTGAACAAATCTGAAATCATCCACGTTAGGCTGTGTCCTGACTACGACATCAAATGCAAGAAAACTTGGTGACTGCCAAGGGCGCCAAGCGATGCAATATCTTGACTGACACTCTGCCAAGTCGCCAAGTTTTGTTGCATTTGATGTCGTAGTCAGGACACAGCCTTAAGACAATGATATTCAATTATTTAATGAATGTTTCTTTCGGTTCTATTCAGGAGTGCTTCGTGAACAACCCTATAAGCCTACCACATTAAGACATTAGTATTCAAATATTTAATGAATATTTCTTTCTATTATGTACAGGAGTACTTTGTGAACAATGCTAAAATCCTCCGTTCCGAGGACTACATATCCCAAGAAGGTAGCAAGCAACTGCTGTACGTGATCGACGAGATTCTCATGCCGTACGTCTCCAGCACTTCTCTACCGCCCACCGCATTCGACCTGCTAGACCAACCGGAATCGTACGATATCAGGGAACCACTAAGGTAACAAAACCTATTTATCCTGAACCCGCAATGTTAAAATTTCGTATTTGGTTTCACCAAAAAATGGTTCCAAGTAGCTAACGGCTGTTGTTGTTGTTGTTGTCGTGTCCATGTTGTGTGCAAAAACTAGATGGATCCGAAGCTGTCCATATTTTTGGAATTCAGTTGAACCATTTTTCAGGTTCTGATTTCCGAAATATTAAATATAGTGTACCCGAAATCCAAAAATATGGTGAAACATTTCACCACACAGTCGTTGCAGCCACTAGAAACCATTTTTTTTGTGGAACCAAATACGAAATTTTTTAACAGTGCGTATAGTCGAGGATGAGGGGTCATTCAGTACCCCAAACAAAAAAAAATATTACTCGACTCACCATTGAAAAAATATGAGTTAATTATTGAATAGAATTGAAGAAGTATGTCACAATAAGTTTTAAATACACCTAAAATAATTGTAAAAATAGTTTAGAAGTAAGAATAAGATATATAGAGAGAAAAATAAAAGCTTTGATAAAGACAGAGAATTGGCGTTTAAAAGAACTGTTGGGGTCATGTGGTGACCCATCTCCTTGGTTACGGGTTAATCACTGGGAGTGCACCTCTCAGACCGAAAAGAAAACACTGTTAAAAATGTTGTGCTTGGTTTCACCATACTAGTGGTTCCTTGTAGCTGCAACGGCTATGAGGTGGAGTGTTTCACCATATTTTCGGTATTCGAATGAACTATTTTTCAAATTTTGGAAATAAAAACCTGAGAAATAGTTCAACTAAAAATACCGAAAATATAATGAAACATTTCCCCACACTGCCGTTGCAGCTTCTAATTAGAACCATGTTTTTGGTGAAACCAAGCGAAAAAATTTTAGCCGTGTAGCTTTTAAGCTGGTAAGACATCAACCCCAAAAACAATACCATCACGATTCGATCTTTGGTGCAACGTGTAGCATTGTTTAAAATATTAACTGAGGTCCCATCATCAAACTAGCTACTTGAAAAGGACAATTTCAAGTAACTTTATTGTTTACTTAACTTACTTTACGCCAATGGCCACAGCAACACATATAGGCTAAACCGAACAAAAAGCCTAGGCCGAATTTATTACGACAGCATAAACAAAAGCAAGACTAGATTAGCAAAGTGGTCATTTAAAGTTTGCAAATAGCAATCCCAAAAAAATATATCTATACAAAACATGCTTCTCTAAAAAATTCAGGAAAAAAACTTTATTCACTTAAGTATACGTTTAAGAAAGCTGAAAATCGAGCATCTTAAAAACCTTTATTCTGTATAAGCGACTTACATTTTTGATACTTGATGTTTTAATAAAATATATCTACACTTTTGGTAAAAGTTGTGGCTTTATTCAAAAATAACATAATCGTTCCCTTAGCTACAGCTTTAGATATATTAGCTTTAAGAAAGTGCACGCATATTTTAGAAGAGGCACGCGCCTTGGAGATGTCTCCTTTTTAAAATAAATCGTTGTCATCCTAGGCATACTTCCTAAATTCTTTTCTTATGTTTAAATTAGGATGCTGTATCTAAGGAAAAGATTTGTTGGAGGGACTATTTATAAGCCTGCATGAAAATTGGTGAAGCTAATGTTTATAGTATCACACATATTTTCTGGATTTTAAAGGCATTTAACATTGAATAGGAATTGTACTTGTATTAATACTATATTACAAAAAGACATCAAAATTTATTCAAAAACTTATATTACGTGATGCGTTAATCAATTACATTTCAAGGGGAAAAAAAAGCTTAAATATTATAGAATTAGTATTTGCGTCAACATATTTTGAAAGATGTTATCTTACGCACATTTAAATTCAATCTTAAATCAAAATTTATAGTAAAAATGTTTTATTGACCAAAATATATAATTTTTATATTATAGTTACATTTTTTATTGAAAATTACTATTTAAATTATGAATTCCTAAAATATGGGAAAATGCATAATAACCTTTCAGAGAAATCGGTAAAAAGACAATATTCAACTATTGGAAGAAGTAATGTATTAGAAAATTGGGTTGTGACCTAAATAACAGTTTAAGTCATGGAACTTACATTAAATTAAAAGAATTCCCCCATGATAGAGACATGTTTACTCGTTTATGCACTTTAAAAAGAAAATTGGTTCAACCTTGTACAAAAATCTGGTTTATTCCTGCTGCAACCAAATTTTGGCTTCACAATTTATTGTGCTGCGGGCACTAAATTTTGGATCAACGTTGAACCATAATTCGGGATTTGTAGTAGCATCATTTATTGGTGAAACTAAGCACCAAGCTTTGGTTGTAGCTGAATTTAAACAAATTTAGGTAAGGGTCGAACCAATTTTAACACTTTTTCATTCTGCTAATACTGTTGTTAAATATGCATTTGTTTATACTTAGAGTTTCATTGTAAAACTCGACTATAACACTCCTACTTTTTCGATGCTCCTACTTTTTCGCCACTTAAGAACGAACGTGGCCCTGCCGTTTGTTGCACAGAAAGGCATAAAAGCTTTGACGACTGAGCACGTTCGCCACTATTGGGTGTTTTTATGATTCCGAATGTACAGTTTTTGATCGAATAATCATGTACCTTTTAGGAGGCTCCTGTCATGACATTTCAGAAATTTATTTTTATAAATATCGAATGGGGTAACTTGTCTTTTTCCATTAGTGGCAACTCTAGTTTGACCTATTACTTAAAAAATATTCAAAAAGAAAGTCAGTACTATAGTCTTATGCTTGGGCCAAAGTTACCCTCTAGAGCCAGAATTACCCCATTAAGCTGAGCATACGTGGACAGACACAAGACTGTGAACTCCACAAAAATCACCAAAACGTTTCTTTTCCAAGGCTTACCGAAAGCATTTTTCACTCGTCAGTGATTGGTTTGACATGTCACGTGGGCACACAAATCCAATCACTGATGAGGGAAAATGCTTTTGGTAAGGTCTTGCGGGAACAGTGGCGATGCAACAAAACATCGAAATGGAAAATTTTGAAACGAAATAGTTATATAGTTATTGGATTAAATATTTTTGAAATTTTAAAATGCCAAAAATATACAGCAGATGGCGACACTATTTAAAAACTTTATCAATTCATAATTAAATAAATGGATGTTATTTTCTTTTCAATTTTGTTTTAAATTGGTGTTATGATGATTCCCATACCTGGTGAAAATGGTATAACATGGCAAAGCAATTCTTTTACGAAAGTTGTGATTTCAAAACTAATGCATTAGCTCTATGGGACTGACAGTGCCTCTTAATTAAATGCCACTTCTTCTTTGTGTACAGTGCCTTCGACTTCCGCGTGAAACAGGAAGGTCTGGAAGAGCTGTTCATGCGCGAGGGGAACAACACCTTCTTCCTTCCCGTGGGCGCGGGGGTCGGCCACTCCTTCAACCGACAGCAGGAGGTCGACAAGTGGGTGAGTATTTCCATCTTCACACTAATTGGTCAAATCCATGTTAAAACAATGATTAAAACTAAAAAGATGTTAAAGTGGACAACAGGAACAGCGACGCCTACGGTGGCGTCACAGCTGCGTCATACACGGTTAAAACTGAAGGTAACAATTGGGTGTCATTATTCCCCCCGGAATTAAAAGGCCCTTTGCACGATGAATCTTGGGCTTGTGAATCTCTGCTGACGAGACACCGCCATTCACCCCTGGGGTGCCGAATGTCACCTTCCAATTTAACAGTATATAATGTCTTATATCCCACAAAAAAAAACCTCGGAAGCTAATTATCGCCCAAATAAAAACGAACACGCCTATGATGACGTAACAGCTATGTCATATATTGTTTTTTACCCCACAAACAAACCATGCTTCACCTCGTTCGAAACGTCGGTTATAATGCAGCTCGCATATTTCGGCAAATGCCAGGCTTTACATACATAACATAGTTGTGACAGCGAATAGGTTTATAAGACAGTGCATGACGTAGCTGTACGTCATGCATTGTCTTATACCCCACAAACAAACCACTCGTTAGCTAATTCACCCAAATTATTACGGCCATGCCTATGATGACGTAACAACTACGCCACACATTGTTTTCTACCCTTCAAACAAACCATGCTTCGCCCCGTTCTAATCGTCCGTTATAGGGCAGCTCGCATATTTCAGCGAATGCCGGGCTCTACATAAAAAAGTTGTGACAACGAATAGGTTTCGTAGTTTTTCTTCTGAAAAGCCGACAACTCGAACCATGACGTAGCGAAGAGCTTCTGAGGTCTTAGAGTTGAGTAGGTCATGGCTGTGGGCCGGTTAACTGCAGTAACCACAACAAATATTTCGACCATTTTTGCTCTGAAAATAATCAGTGTTTTAGTATACTTTCTTTTAGGCTTAAGTTATTGAGGGCTTACAAAAATGGTCATAGTCATTCGTCTAGATACTGCAGCTTACTTGTCAATGGCAGTGTACTCGGACAATGGCTAATGGAATGGGCTATTTGTAAAAATGGTATGACGCATGGTGCGTATGATTGTTAGATAGTTTAAAAGACTACCTATCTTTGTTCCATGTGTCCTCGAATTCGTTTTTTTAACGTGACACAGTACCAAACAATATTTCGATTGCTCTATATCTTTAATATTTCTTACTAGTATTGACACAAAATTCATAGTATTCGTCTAGATACTGCAGCTACTTTCATGCAGTATCGACAAGCTATGATGGCTATTTGTATGTATGACCAGTCGATGATTTAATTTAAAAGATCCTATTGTTCCATGTGCTCGAACTGTTAAGTAACTGTCCACACGAAAATCAATTCATTTCTTAATATATATCGACAAAACTTATTACAATCTATTTATTTAGGTTATTCGAGGTCATGTGATACCAAAGACCATTCTCTTTACGCGACTGGTCAGTTTCGACAGCTATCCCAGCGATGCCTATGGTGATGACATCAAAGTCGAGTTATCCATTATCAATGAATCGAATGCCATGGGAAACTCCTATACACGTAAGTAGATCCATTTCCGTAAGATTCGGACTGATAAATATTCATTTTATGAATGATCAATAAATTTAAGACAATAACTTAAAACACGCATGTACTTCATTGATTGTTTCTGCGTCTACTATACGGGTGGATGCATTATGCTTTACAACCACATTACATAACATTTGATTTGTCTGTGGCAGCATATAAATGAAGCAATATCCGAACTATACCGTAGATGTTTGAACAACTTATCGGCTTTCAAATTTAAACAAACATAATATGTGAGATGACTAGAAATTGGTACACATTTCACTGACTGGTCTATCAGAGGACCGGATATTTGTTCACAGAATGGACTTTCATCTACTCCGCAAACTGGTCAAATACGTATATATATACTAGCTTTATAAGCCTGGATGCATAGGTAAGCCCAATGGTGCATAGGTGTACCCTCCATAACGGGGATTTGTATATTCAGTAAACTTTTACTTTATGCCAATCGATCCCCCTCGTCACTGGTCAGCACCCCTTTAGTATATTATAACACCACCCCCTTGCTGATATCAGGATTGTTTTTTTATTTGGATGTCCGACGGAATCCCAGCCCCCTTCTTTTTGTGATATATAGACTCCACATTTGCACATGTCCCCAATACTTCCTTTTTTTCCATTTGTAAATAAAAATAGACAACGATCACTGAAATGCTATCAAACTAGGAAATATTATTAGAATCGAGATGGACAAAGTTAAACGTCGATAGACAAACTTGTTCCTAAATCAAAGCATATTTAACAATTTCAATGCATCCTATAATAATAATTATTGCCGACGAAATAGAAAAGTACCTATAATTACACACTGCTCACAACAATTAGGGAAGCGCATGGTTTAAACCCGTTCACCCCCAATGATTCCATTTGGAATCATGAGCTTGCAAATTTTTTTCTGACTAAGTTAAGCTCGCACTTATGTATCGTTAGATGGAAGAATCATCTCTTTTGAAGAATTAAATAATGTTTGTTTTAATTAAGGGGACGCGGTACCCAAAAATTAAATCAGTATTTTTATCGCTAGCATTCAAATTTTAAACTATTTTTACAAAGAACTAACGTTCAATAAATATTATACTAAAAATGATGAAATTGAAACGTAAGTTTTTTCAAAAAATTTAAAAAATTAAAAATTTTAACGTTTTTTCAAAATGCTACTCCTCCTACAATTTAAAGAATTTTTTAATGGAATTTTTTTAAAAATGTTCCCACAACATCTGTTACTAAAAGTTGGTATGGATATTGAGCTATCAGTTAAACAAAAATAGTTATGCAGCTTTATGTATAAAAATGGCTAAAAAAATAAGATTTTTTCTAAATTTTCAACTTCATCATTTTTCAAAAAAAATCTAATTACACTAGACCTTATCCCATACCAACTTTTGTTGAACGCATAATTTTCAACACATGTAAAAAAAATTGGAGCTCTACATTAATTTACTTAAAAGCCTTAGGGTTTTAACCTTTCAAAAGCTGAAAAAATTAAAATTTAAAAAATCAACATAAAGTTTCAAAAACCATTTTACCAAACCACTATATCACTTTCAATAAACCTTCCCCATTATAAAGGATACCTTCTTTTTTTTGCAATATCCTTTGCTCACAGTATTCGAGCATGTTTAATTATTTTCTGAGCAGCCCTAAATTTTGGGTAATGCGTCCCCTTAAATGAAAATATGAAAAACATGGCATAATAAAATTCACTCTGAAACAATTTTAGCAAATAAATTGACCCTAAAATTTTCATGCATGCATTTTTTAGATGTTTAAAAATAGATTTTAACTATTTTTAACAAAGTTTTGAATAAAGTATTGTTATAATTTATTAAAAAGTTATGATTTCAATATTTTCCCCTTAAATTTTAGTTAAAAAATTAAGATGTCCCCCCCCCCCCTGTTTTTTACAATTTCATACTGGATGCATAATGAATCTATTTCACAAATTTTAGATTTTTAGAATAAAAAATAAAAAGTTGAGGCTGAAAGGTAACAAAAGTATGCAAACTGCTCCCCTAATTGTTTTGAGCAGTGTAATTGTAAGTATGTACTTTTCCATTTTGCCTGCTATAATTTCAGCAATTATTAATTACTGAATGGTTCCCCCGCTGTTCGAGATAAATCGAAAATTTTCACATGTATTTCGTCATTTTTAAAGTTTCCCGAAAAAGAAGTGTTTGATTAGTAGCATTTTGTTTAGCGCGTGTTACGTCATTTTAAACGACAAATCGAATTGATGTTATTTGTGCCTGAAAAACATAAAAGTACCTATAATTATTTGTGTTTCATAACGAAAATCAATTTTGGAACTAAATTGCCGTATTTTACTTTCAGTGCACGCCCAGAGCAACACCATCCACAGCGACTACCGACACAAAAAGGGCGTTGTGATGGCCAAGATCCTCAAGCCCAATATTCCCGTCAAGAACGGCGTTGTGCACCTCATCGAGTCGCCACTCATGATCATCGACGTCACGGTGTGGAAGTTCCTGCACAACGAACGCGACGGAAGGCTCTCGTCAGTACACATTATTTAATTGCACCCCTTAAAACGTCCTTTTGAATATATCGTATTTCTGTACTTAAGGGGGAATGACCGCTGGTGTCCAGACCAAAGTACCTTCGCGTTAAAAAAAATATTTTCTAAGACACATTTTTCCGGCTGTATTGAATATTTTTATAAACGGTTTTTTTATGTAATAAATGTAACTGATTTACAGGTCTCTATAATACCACTTTTTGGAATTGGTTCAATTGTTTTCTGTACAATTATTTATTGAAGATTTTTAAAAAAATATTTGAATCAATTTCAAAAGTTGGTATTATAGAGACCCACTGGCTAAATATTTAGCATAAAAATTTCAAATATGGCGTAAATCGTAATCTTCAATAATAAACGAAGCTATCTAGACCTTTGGGGGCATGTAATATATTATTTATGATACATTTTAGATTTAGGCCAAATTTGAAACTTTCAAATTTCAAAACTTATCGCTCACAAGTCACAGTCCTCCAGAATGCTGAACGATTCCCTTTTATTTGTCACCAAAAATTTAATTTGGCGAGAAATTGCAGTGCCATCTTATGAGCCCAAATCATACTACGGCTTTCAATCGGACATTCTTAAAAAATAAGAATATAACTAAACATAGTACACGCAATTAATCATTAAATTATTTTTTTTAAATATTCTTTTGAAGTAACAAAATCTCAAGAAAGAACAATGAAACACTAAACAGAAGCTTCTCCTCAACTATAACGACTAAATTGTTGTGTCAAACTCAAATCACCACTAATAAAAGAAATGAGAGGCTATGTTGCATAAATAAAAAAACGAAAAAAGGACTACTTTACAAAAGACGACAAGAGCATAAATGGCCTTATAAGTTTTGACAGAATGCTTTTTGTTTCGTAAGACAATAACAAAAGGACAAGGATTATTAACAATAGGCTCCAAAATCCCACTTCTAACATTCGAAAAGCATTCATATTCCTTTGGAAAAATATTCAACAAAGACTTTCAACATTGAAAACACAATGTCCTAGGAAGTCAACAATGTTCTTCGTCGACGGCAGCTGACAAAACTTTTCTATTATGGGAAGTCGAATTGCCTTGTTTCCAGTCGCACCTTTACTACAGTGGCATCAATTTGTTTGCTTTTGGGGATAAATAGAACTTTGCCGTCTGTACTTCTGTATTTATTCTACTTTCATTAAAAATAGTTCCTCAATTCATTTTACTTTCATTGGAAATAATTCCAGGAGTTATTCTATTTTCTTCGAAAATAATTTCTGAATTTATTCTTCTACTACTAACTCCTAAGTTTATTTACTACTTTATTTCTTTTCTCTATAAGTAACGAATGCATTTCATTGCAAAAAAATCAATTATAACGTCTTCTGAATGAGACGGTATGTATTTTAACAAGAGATTATTGTAATAAAGCGAAATAAGATAAAATACGTCGAATATTATTGTAAATTAAAACCTTACAACAATAATAGTTTATCGAATTTTATAATACAACGAATCAACCATTTCATAAATTTTAAATTTTTACTTCTTACTAATTTATCAGCACCCAATGTATATGAATGCTTAAGGTATTTAGCGCATTGGGGAAACTAGGGACATTTGAACCATAGGGATATATGACCCCCAATGCATTTTTGTCAGCATTAGAAAAGTTTTATAAGTTGAAGGTGGCATCACTTTCCTTTCAGTCAGCCTACCACATGGTGAAAAAAACCAGCTGAATCATTGCGTACGTGTTTAGCTACACGAAGAAATACGTTTTCATGCACTGAAAGTAAATTTTTTATGCCATAAGATTTTTGGGTCTACATTTTTTGGTTTAAAGGGAATTTGTTTCCCATTAATTACTTGTTTTGTTTATGCTTTTAGCTATGTTTACGTGCATAATAGTTTTAATGTATTTATTTGCAAAATACTTCGTTTTGGGGTTAAGCAAAAAAAGTGCAACTAGGGATACTTGACCCAAGCCAATTAAGGATACGTGACCCAAGTAAATAATAGAAAAAGTAGGCAGAAGCAGACCAAGTAAATTTTTCAAAAAATCACGGGAGTCCCAGAAGTAAATGACTAGGTTCTTACCAAATATTTTGGGAAAATGGAACATAAGAGGATTTTTTGGGAATGTACAAGAAAAAATTCAGATGAGCTTGCAATTCAGTTTGAAAAAAGAATTAATGGAAAATGTTTTAAATGGCCTGAAATAGATAATATATCCCAAAGTTGATATTGATAAAATAGAAGCGATTATTCAACCACATTTGTTTGCAAAATAAAAGAATCTCCAGTTATGTATTCAAACAAGACTTTACGCTTAAAATTGAATAATTCGTTTAATAGAATAATAATTAATGGGTTAAAAATATAAGTAATAATTTTGTCTGACAAAAATGAAATATATATATAAAAACTTTATATGATGTTAGTTTAGTTATAATGTTAAAGTATTTTGATAAGTTTTAGTCATTTTACCAAATATGGGGGTTGGGTCGTGTATCCCTAATGGGTGGGTCATGTATCCCTACATTGGGATACATGACCCAAAACTAAAGTTTTTTAAATAATTTATATTTTACTAATATTGCAGTTAATACTTCAGAAAAATACTAATATATATTTAGTAATACTTATTAAAGTATAAACTAACTGCATTTACACACCCATAAATAGTGTTTTTTAAAAGTTACAAGCCAAAAACTACAAGTTGGGTCATGTGTCCCTGATTCCACCTACTAAGTAAAATAAGGCATAAAAATGTCATTACACTTAACTATCCAAATTTTAATATTTAAAATGTATATTTTCTTGTATTTAATTGACAGAAATGTATTAAATTAAACTATCAAGATTCTCCTTAAACTGATTTTACTATCTCATCTCAAATACCTCACACTGATAACATTAGTTTTTAAAAAGAAATAAAAAGCTTTGAACCTCCAAAAGTCCAAAAAGACTTTTAAAAAAATTAATATATTAGTTGGACTCGAAAATGTTCATTATTGTGCTCACTTTTAATGCTAGGCTTGACCATAACGCATTGTTGTCTACATCTACTAATGACGGTTTTGTCCAAAACACTTGTTGTCCGCTTTATACTAACGGTAGATCTGACCAAAACGCATCGTTGTCTATATCTACAAATGGTCCTGTGCAAAACGCATTGCTGTCCACTTATACTAATGGTGGTCCTGATCATGTTCATAAAACATTGTTATCTTTACAGTGAGTTTCTGGACCTCGTAAACTACGCCCCTGACTTTAAGGAGATTCTGATGAGTTCTCAAGAGAAGACTCTGTTCGCCCCATCCAACGAGGCCATCCGACAACTGCCAGCGGAAGCTGTCACACAGATCAAGACGAACATTACTGCTATCACAAACGTGAGTATTAGGCTGAAATTTAACTGAAACGCTTCGAATTCGCATAAGATTGACCTGCGAATACGATCGGTGTAAGCTCCGCCCTGCGAACGCTCTCAAAAAACCGTATTTAACTTCCCAAACCACGTGAATTCGTGCTTAAGGGCGCGTCATTCGAGCATTCGACAAGAATACTACACCTGCCTCTCTTTACGTGAAGTTGACCAATGAAATAATTCGAAAATCACTGGAAATATAGAGATGGACCAATCCCGTTCTTTTAAAGATTCATCCAAAGCGTTTACGTTCTTTTTAATGAATCGTTAAAAATAACGAATCTTTTGATTCGTTCTTTTTTGACCAAGCGAGTTGGAACGTTATCCAAACGATAAATGGTAATAAACTTGTTATTAGGCAAATCTATTGGGTTTCCCCTCGCAGCATAATAAGTTGCCGGTCGGGGTTTCTTTTTTTTATAAAAATAATATGGTATTTGACATTTTTCGCCGATATTGAGTGCCAAAACAGTAAACAAACAGTTCGCACGCGATCGCTCGAATAGCCTGAAACCAATCGCGGCTTGACGTCATTCACGCGCGAAGGATTTGTTTCAGTTTAATTAGGAAACGAGCAAAATTTTTGAATCTCCACCCATTCGCAGGCGAATTGTTCGCGTTGCGTTTCAGTTAAATTTCTGCCTTAAAATACTGAGGCACATAAGTGTGTTGTGATTCAAATATTTAAATTGCCCTTCATCAATATTGTCAGCACTTACTACAATAATGACAAACAATTGAACCTTATTGCAAGTTAAATCGACACAATAGCCTAAAAATTTCAAATTCGTTGACTTTACTAAGAGGTACTAAAGTACTTTGTTTATATCGACCTCGTAACTACAATTCAAATTGACGAGTTATGTATTTTCTGGGTTGAAGATTTTAACAAGGCTGAAGATTGGCAGTAAGTATCTAATATCCCTTTCTAGTCCTCGATAGTTAAAGGTCAAATCTGTATAAAGAGGATAAAATGTACCGGACCCCTAACGAACAAACCAAAACCAACATTGAGGTCCTTTACAAATCTCACCACAATTACAGACGGAATAATAGGAGTATAAAAAAAACTAAAAATAGCCTTAATGTTAAAATTTATGTTTTGAAAATAAGGTTACCAAACTACTTTCCTTTTTATCTTAAAAACAATGACGAAATTGATATTTTATTTGGATTACGTACAATCCAAAGAATCAGTACAGTTTAAATCCAGGACGTTTCTGCGGACGTCTCTGACATCTAATAACCCAATAGTTACAAAATATTGGTTCAATATGACCATCTTCTAAAACAATACACGGTAGTCCTCTTTTGAATATTCACTCTGGCCCTCAAGGTATGCTATCTTAAAAGTATTGATCTTGTTCAAGAGACACAAGAAAACACGCTATAAGGAAGCCTTGATTTACGTCCGTGCTTAAAGGATCCGAAATTGTTTCTGTGTTCTCCGCTTGGCACTCGTTTTGTTACTCGATGTCTTGAAGGAACGATAAAGAAGTAACTTTGAGTTGATTTTGAATTGTTAGTTTGTTTTACTAATGATTGAAAGATCGTGAGTTCTATGAAATCATGTTTCTTGAGGAATTTCCTTGTAGAAAATTGGAGATTTCATTAGTTTTGCAATTATATCTACTGGCTTATGACTTGACTACATGTCAACTTGAATCTCTAATAGTTGATATTAATTTGGACACCTCGCTTGCAACTACACTGTATCAAAGGTTACCAAGGAAAAAGTGCTAGTTCAACTCTAGCTCGAGCAGTTATGTGGTTATCCATGAAATTTTGTTGAACGATTGTTCCAAATTCCCCATAACATTTGCTTTTCTTTAACTGTTTGGACCGTATTGATAATTCAGAGAACGAAAAGTGTGCGTCAAAATGTATAAGTAGGGTTTTATATAATTGCCCTAAATACATCTATGACAATTGTAGTTTCCCTGAGAGAGCATCTTATGAAGTCTCAAAGCGAGGGAAAACGGACCAGAGGTCGCTTGATACAAGTGACCAGCAATGACTCATGTCACCCCAAGATGACACCACAAGACCACATTACAAAACCAGCATAAAATGAAGCTTTATTCACCGACCGAATTCGTACTGGGTTTCGTAATTGAAGAGCATTGTTGAAGGAAGAACGTAGTAAGTGACAAAAAGGTGAAAACTGGAAAATGAGCTTGAAAGATTTTCGTTTGCACTTAAATACGTTAAAACTGTCACTTACAAAGGATAAAGAAAGTTTATGGGGGGGGGGGGGCTTGTTATCTTTAAAAGAGGAAATAACATATTCCTTTGCTCAAAAATATCAAATCTCTCGTTCTTTCACTAAGCTCTTCAATTACACATCCCACTTTAGAAGGATATAAAAAATAACTAATAAATAGAAGTGTAACTCTCTATTGTGGTGGAGGAAACAGAAAATAAAACATCAGTTCTAGAAAAGTAACACTAATGCTTTGATCCCATCCTATGACACTGAATGAAAATTTATGTACGGAGAGCATAGGAAACGGGATCCTCATATTTCATCCCTTGTTTATCCTCCTGTCCAACCGGCAATATGGTAGGCATGCATTGTTTATGGATTGTTTTTGAATTGAAATAAAAACCGGCAAGTGTGAAGTTGTAAATAACACTTCTTTTATCATATGTGCATGGAACTTTGGTGTAGATGTGTATAAATGCGGACTTTTATTGTACATAATTTACGGAATTAATTAAATAAACGCTATGGTTAAAAATCGGAACTGCTGAACAGAATAATGTAGAATTTAAAAGGAACATTCTTTGTGTAATAAATATGTTTTTCGAAGAATAAATTGAACAATGAAAATAAAAGATTAGGAGGTATGTAATACTACACTACTTTCAATTACCACTCAATAAATCAATATGTATTAAAAGGTAACTGTATACCCTATAATGCAATTTCAATAACTTTAAAATCAAAAAAGTTCTATGGCAGATACTATGTCACATGTATAATTTTTTCAAATCCTCATTATGACGCCCGATAGGTACTGAGAACTCGTGTGGGCCAAACTTAAACTCTGACAAACGGACCAATGTATGAAAACCCCTTTTTCAGAATCAGCACGCTCCAAATCGTGTAGAAAACCCCAAATCTTTATTTCGGGTATTCGACCCCCATCGCAATACTTTCCTTTATCTTTCATATCAAGTAACTGAAAATAATAAGGTGATCCGAAGGTAAGGTTCAAATTGAAGCATCTTTGCAGTGATGTAACCTGATCATGGCTGTGGGGAGCCTAGTGGTCAGCGTCTCGGTCTCGAGATCGGAAGGTCCCGCGATCTAGTCCCGGTACCACTGAAGACCCACCGAGTATATGCGGAGTACGTGCTCGTGAAATCTGTTGCGTCCGAAAGTCCTGTGGTCGGTCCTTGCGCAGTTTACCACGGGTACAGGTCCCTGGAGACTATTTCCCTCCCCTTCAGGAACATGTCTAAATTGTGGAGGTGGCGATAGATGACAGCATCTGTCTTGTATGTGTGTGTATGTCGTGTCCGTCCTTCTTGACGAAGGTTTATAAGCGGGTCTCTGTGATCAAGCACACAGGCCTGAAAATATATGTCTACCAACCAATCAACCTGATCATGGCAGAAGTAAACGTATCTTGTGATATATTATACCGCGGAGTTTTGGTTAGGTTAGGTAGATGCGATACATAAATGAATTTTTAGACTTGTTGCATGGCTCCATTGTACAGTATAATGACTCCATTGATTTTCAATAAAGTTGGACAGTGCTCTTTGAATGCCTAAGGTAACTTATCGACTTTTTAAGCAGAAGCTTATATTTTTTACCCATTTTTAATTTTAACTACAATTATATCACTAATTATTTGTAAAATATGCATGTATACTTTATTTTACCTCAACCACCTAAAATATTTCTGTATAAAGTAATTAAATGGACTTAAGTTCTAAAGCCCATATGTATGCATATTTAATTCGGCATTTCAAATTACGATATTACATTTTTATTGGCTTTCTCTAGCCAAAAGCATCAAATCTCATAATTATAGCATTCCTTTATCTTTCAAAACAACAATAAACCTACTTATTATTTAATATTGTTCAACCTTACCATAATTCTAAGATAACATAGAAACTAATGTTTACCTAGAAATTGCACAGTCCCCATCTTTATTGTTCCTTAATAAACCCAATTATCTTTAATACCCCGTATTAAGTTTTAAAATATGCAAGTTGCATTTAAATAGCTATTAATATTTTCCATCAAAATAGCCGAACAACAATAAAATTTTAACAATGCCCGTTAACTTCCCAATACACGGAGGTATCTTGACATCATCTATTTGAGGTGGTTTGACAAAAATTAAATTCAATCTCGCTTGAAATTGAGTACATCTGAAGGGTGTAGTTGCAAAGCCCCACTTTCTCCAAGGTATAACTAAGATATAGGGCCCAGTCCGTTCATTGCCGGCATTGTCCAATTGAGTTTATGATCGTCAAAAGTAGCCAATGAACAAGCCGGGCCCTAAATTTTAGTTATACTTTGAAGAATGTAAGTTTTCCAATTAGAAACTGAAAAGTGTCGTTAAAAATGTTGCGATATGAAGCTGTTAGTATTCAGCTTGTATTTTTTAACAACTAACAACAGATAACTTTATAACAATTCGACTTCATTTTAAAAAAAAACTTGTTCAATAATATCATTAAGAATATTCAAGGTACTTATAAAGCGCGTCCGCGATAAGAATGAGACAACTTCATTTTCTTCTAAATTCTACAAAATATTACTTACACGAATGCTATTTGCATCAAATTGCCAAACTATTTTATTTACTTTTGATACTTCAAATCGACGAATATACACCTTTAAGAAGCATTTTGATAAGATTTCTTCTAGCCGTCTTCATGGCATTTTGTATAGTTTCTTCCGGTACTGATTTAAGGAGACGATGATAAACCCTCTTGAATTGGGCCAAGTTTTGGGGCTCCTTTTTTTCGTACTAATATTTACATTTCCTAATTTCCCAGAATTTTTCTATTCCTCTTGCTTGTGGGACGTTGGGTACATTGTCCTTCTTAGGTATGAAATCAATATTCTGGTTCCTCAGATTCTCGGTCACTTCTTTCGTGTAATGACTGACAGCCATATCAGGCCAGACTAAAAGATCTTCCTTCCGATGACGTTGGAGGATGAAGGGTATCAGTACTTTCTTTATAAATCGTTGTAAGTAAATTTTATCATTCACAGTTCCCTCAAAGAGACCGGTTTGGACACATTCCCATCCTCATCCATGGCGTTCCACACCATCACTTTTTTGGCAAATTTCTCTTTGAAGTTTGATTCTATACTCTACGGGAACAGAATCAGATGAATCAGAATAGCAGTACTTACTACCACCAGCACCATTGGGATCGTGCATGAAATAGGACTCGTCATTAATGACGATTTTCAGTCCTGATCCAGATGGAAACAATTTCCGATAAATATTTAAGCAGTTCTTCTTTGCTCGTTGTTTTTCATCTTTTATGTATTTTGGAACCGTTTTTTCTTGAAAAGATTTTAAATTCAAATCTTCTTTTAATGATTTTAAGTTCATAAGATTTGGATATATTCAATTTCCGAACGATTTGGCGCTCTGAATGATCAGATTTCTTTTACACGACTTTCTTAACCTTCGTTACAAGAGTTAAGTTTATTTCCTGGTTCTTTTTTCCAAAATTTCGAAAAAAAATTATGTTTAATTGAGCATCGTACTGTTTGAAAAGACGATATCTAGTTGCTTTTGAAATTTTCCGCTTTTTAAAATGTTTAAAGACTACATACTTGCATCTTCTCGCATCGAAATTATAGAATTGTACAATTTATTTTCGAATAGCATTCGATACATGATCTGACATGGCGAACCTTTCAGCAGCAACAATTAAAATCATATCTTATTTTAAAGTGTGCTTGATATACTTTCTAGAGGGGTAGTGTAAAAAATTTATGTTTCGAATTTCTCGTATTAGCTTAGCCAATCGAATTGTCTCATTCTTATCGCGGAAACGCTTTAATTAAGGTTAATCTGTATAATGAATGACAGTGAAAGAAAACCACTGATCCATATTATGTAATATTTATTAGGAACAGGTAATATATAAAATTTTGTTTGGAAAAAACCAAATACGATATGGAATATTAGACGAAGGGAAAGATAAAGTAACCAAGAATATTGTTCAGTTATTTTTTCTTATCAGGACAAACGCAATAATATCTTATATGAACCAATACGAGACATTGCACGCGATTTGAACAAGGACACTACTTTATCTCTGTAGATTATTTTTCTCATTGCAGATATTACACCCAAATATATTTATTACCAAGTTCCCACAGTTATATAACCCACCACATTACCAGCCATGTACAATATCATATCCTTCGACATCAGTCCTTAATAATTCTTATACTGTGATATCGATTCGATGTCATAGATGATCGTCAATCAAATCCTTCCACAAAGTCAAATTCACAAAGTCAAAAAGGTCCGATTCTATAGGATGACTAACGGCCGAAATATATATATAATCACTGATGGGTACTTTTTTTTCCACAGCTGTACCATTCTGAAGTTATTACGTCATTTCGACATCCACAGATAATCTAGATTTTAGCACTTTTCACTAAAATGTAAATTACAGTTCTGTCAAAACTATGGCAGATTGTAAATTTTAGCCCACGATGCTTGGATGTGTTAAGGTTTATTGATGAAAAGATTTTTATTTCGTTTTATCGCCGGTAGCAAAGGTTCATTATCAGTTTATCTGGGAGGAGGATGCATAATAATAATAAATATTGATCGTTTTAGACAAGTCCGTAATATCTTCGCTAGCCTCTTAAATTGAGTATTTCTTAACTGTCGTTGCAATGGATTTTGAAAAGATCAACAATGTATCATTATTTTAGCCTGATTTCCTATATTTTTAACTCAAAATAACTAAAATAGCCTACTTTCTTTTACTTAAGTACTCACTGAAATTTTTATTTAAAAAAACATGTAGGTTTGTAACAGTAACTGTCATCAATAACTGCTTCCACACAAGATTTACACACCTTAGAAAAAATCACCAAACCCAGCAATTAGTTATAATTTAACTTTTAAGCTACAAAATTGGCTACTTTCACTAATTTTCTTTGACAAATTCAAATACAAAAATTGACAGACCCGAGGCGCAGCAAGGTTAGTCCAAAGGCTTACTAATTTTTTACCAATCTCCAATATCTCTTAAGATTCTCATTGTGTTTTTCTACTCTGATGGGCCTCTGGCCTGTTGTTGGTCGTCAATTTTTGTATTTGAATTTGTGAAAGAAAATTAAAGAAAATGGCCATTAAGGAATTATTAATTTAAATATAATTTTTTTAGTTGCTGAAACTTCACCTGGTGATGAAGAGCATCTCGACTGATGACGTCATGTACGGACGTCACAAGGACTACATTTCCGCGGACAACAGGAATAGCCTCTATTTCAGAATTCTGGGAGACGAGAAGAACAAAAGTAATCATCGTAAATATCAAACAATTTGGTGAATTAATATTCTGATTTCAAATTGATCTAAAGTAGAATCAAAATATTTATTCTTAATTACATTTTTAATTAATAACTAAACTCCTCGGTGCTACAGCCCATTAGTGGGCCAAGTCCTGTCGTGACCAAGGGCTCTGTAGTGCTATGCATATGTCCCGGTTAGGTGGTCAACCTCAAGCGGGACCCCCCAGTGTTTAGTTCCCAAGCATGCTTGGCCCTCATTTTATCGACCCACTAAAGGGATGAAAGGTTGAGTGAACCTCGCCCAATCCGGGATTCGAACCCCGGACCTGTGGCACGGCAATGCGAAGCACTACCACTGCACCACTGGGCCTCAATCTTTAATTGATATAAGTTATAATTTACGTAGATTACAATCACTATGAAAACGTAACGATGTAATTTTGTTTATTAAAGCAAAAAGCAGTTAAATAAATTTTGCAGCTATAGAGCAATAGAATAAATTTCGGGCATACAGAGAAGCAGAGCCACGTTAAGGTAAAAATGTGCATGAATCCATACAATCTTTTCGTCTGAACAAATTCGGACAGATTTACAAATTTACATATATTTGTCTTTATTTAATATCTCCATGATTAGATTGCTCCTTTGCTTCTCATCAAACTAAATTCCATTTTTTCACGATTGATCCTATCAAAATCGCCATTCTTATTTTAAGTTTATTATCATCTTAGAGCCATTTAAACTAAATATTATACTAACCCTCTACTTACAATTTAAAAATAAAAACTTACTACCACTACATTTTCTTTTTAAATAGACAGACTTTGTTCAGAATGATGCCTAGTAAAAAATGAGTTTATATAGGATTATCAAAAAACTACTTTTTATTAAATATTCCAAAAATAAAGCTTTTAGTGTGTCAATATTACTTTAGCATATCCAATAACAAAGTTATATTTTTTTTAATATTCTAGAAACTATTTTTTCTCCCTAAATAAGCTAGGCGCAACAACGAGAAGCTTTTAGCTGTCAATGTTACTTTCATAAAAACAAGTATTTCGAACAATAAACACTTCTATCTAAGTGTTGTTTCTAAAGTAACAAAAGTAAATGAGCAAAATAATTGGCACTTCAAAAGTAATTTCTTTGGACAAGTCCTTTTGAAATAATGCTTTGTGCTAAGCCGTTTGGTAAACTACACAAGTACGTTTCTCGTTTTTATTTTCAAAGAGTCTGTTAAGACTCTTTGAAAGAAAAGTTGTTGTTTTTTAAATTAAGTTTCTAAAATAGATATTTATAGATTAAAAAAGGTTTTAGAAATATATGTATATGTACATATGAAACTTATTCTGTCTTGGTAAACTCAAAGTACAGTAGAACTCCAATTATCCGGCGCGTTGCTGATTATCCGAATTTCAGAAAAAATTGGCTACTAGGCCATCTGTTTCTGTTTGTCTTTGTTGGATATCATACCTAGTAATTTTTGAGACCACTCTAATTATTCGAAAATGGTTAGGTTCCAATTGCCTCGGATAATCGGAGTTCTACTGCCTTTATTCTTTATGAATCACTAAATATGAAAATGGGTCAAGTCCATTGGAAGACCTCTCACCACTCCTTTTCTTTTAGTATTTTAGTAAAAGAAAAAGTATGTAGGGAAATCTTACTATCTTTCGGTCTAGTTGGCCAATTTTCACATTTAAAAATTCATATAATTTAATCAATTAGGATCAATTTTCCTTTTTCATTATAATTTCCCTTAGAATAATTTGTTTAACGAAATACAGTGCTGCACAAAAGTTTAGGCACAGACGCAATTCATGAAAAAATAGTCAATGTTTACCATTTTTCAGTAGTTTTTTTTAAATATACATTCTTTAGGCAGCATGAAAAATAATAGGGTAAATTTTTTTTCCAAAAAATATAAATAAATTCGATTTCCATCAACAAATTAAAAAATTCAAAACTTTGCTTGCCACAAAAGTATAGGCACACGTTTCAGTTTTATGCAAATTCTCTAAAGAAAGTGATTGTGTTATCAAAGGGGAGGGTTTTTAAGTTGCTTTAAAAGGTTGAAGGTAATTTTCAATGCTTAGAACTATTCGGAAGTCAACTGAATTTTCGTATGAAGAGATTATAAGGATATGTACATTAAAATTCAGAAGTAAATCTATTTATGATATTTCTACTGAATTAAAGCGTTCGAAACGATGTGTCTATAGAGTGTTAGCACGCGGCGATCAATATCAACCAAAATCGCTGTCTGGAAGACCTCGAATCTCCAGCAAACGAGAGGATAGACAAATAAGAATATTGGCTTCAGACAAACATTGCTCTTTAAATCAAATTAAAAACCTGATGGTGGCTAAATTTTCACGTGAAACTATCAGGAGGTGAATCAAGGAATCTGGATACTTGATAAAATCCAAGCTGAAGCGCAACCCTAGCTTGCTATCTCATCATAAAATGCAAGACTGCAATGGCATCAACAACACATGTCTTACAGCGACAAATGGCTGTAAGTGATCTTCAGCGACGAAAAATAATGGGACCTAGATGGTCCCAATGGGTATGGCTACTACTGGCATGATTTGCGTAAAGATCCCAGGATCTAATTTAGCCGGCGTTTAGGTGGTGGTTTTAGGGGAGTCAAGTAATGGTTTGGGGAGGTTTTCGATTCAACGGCTAGACTTCCTTAGCATTTACCAAAGGAACGCAAAACTCAGGGGACTACCAGGCAACTCTAGACAACAACTTAATGCCTTATGGGGAGATTTTAGGGGCCCAAATTGGAAATTCCAACAAGATAATGCCTCCATACATACATCAAGGTCAACTAAAGAGTGGTTTAGAAACAGTAATATCGCAGTTCTTGATTGGTCTCCTTACACTCTGGATTTTAATCCCACCGAATATGTTTGGCGAATCCTTACTAGAGTAGTTTATGCCAATTGCAAACAATATTCCACCGTTCCGGAGCTAAAGGAAGCTATTGAAAACGCGTGATATGAAATCGAGCCTAATACCTTACAAAATCTGGTACTTTCTATGAAAACAAGGGTTTTCGAACTAATCAAACAACGGGAAAGCTACACGAAGTACTAAAATGATTTATTTAATTATCAAGTTATTATTTTTATTAAGTGTGCCTAAACTTATGTGCAGGAGATTTTTGTCATTCTTGTCATTTTGGTGCAAAACTTTCCACATATTTGTTTTTCTTAGTATTTAATGTCAATTATGATTATAATATGATTTGATGAATAAATCACATAACGATTTTTACTTTGTGTCTCAATACTTTTGTATAAAACTAACTCTTTGTGTTGTGCCTAAACTTTTGTGCAGCACTGTATATACCTACATGATAAAAAGTTAAGTTGACACTAACCAATTTTAAAGGCGTCTATTTTGGGCCAAATGACGTCGAAAAGTGAAAAATTTACGTCGTATGACCAGCTGGAAAAATTTCGAAATGTTTCAAAAATATGTCTTAATAAGGTTTATTTTGCGATTTGAATGTTTCTTAATTAATGAAACTTCAAGGCAATCTTTAGAGGACTTTAAAATTACGTCTTACTCTGCCAAATTCCTTTATGACGACGTTCAAATATAGAAGTAATACAAACTGATACCATTTAAAGAATGTATTTTCGAGGGACGAGGAGCCAAGGCGGAAACCGTGACTAGGAAAAAAACTTCTAATTCACAGTCCACAGTTTCACGCAATCATTCGAGAAATCAAAAACATAAGTAGAATGAAACGCTAATCTAAAACTAATAAGGCCGGTGCAGGAAGGGCAAAGATAAATCTCACTAAATCACAAATTTATCCTAAAATGTTGTTACATTTGACAGCTTATCTCTGTCGTCTAAGTCAGTGCCCCACTCAAAAAAGTAAACAAAAATATGTTTGCTACGTAAATGTTTGAAAAATATTTTCTATTGTGAAACTATTTAGTTACATCTATTTTAGAACAGCTAAAATCTGTAGCAGTGTTATAATTTAAAAGTTTGAACCACGTGTTGTTGATTGAAGATCCCTTTTTAGGTTTCAAAATGCGTACTCTGTTCTATTTAAAGTCACTGTTATTATTCCTAACAGAAAAACTAATTTGTTGAACTAAACGTTGAAACTAATTTGTTACATCCATTTTAAAGCCACTAAAATCGAAAGCAGTGTTACAATTTAAAAGTCTGCTAACTTCCTATGGTCTAAACCACGTGACTGGAGACCAAGTCACGTGACTGTTGACGATCACTTTTTATAATTACCAATACGCAGTCTATTACATTTAAAGTCTCTGTTATGATTCCTATCAGAAAAAATAATTTTTTACATCCATTTTAGAACAACAAAATCTAAAGCATTATTCAAGTTTATTATTAAGTATACAAATTTTCTCTAGTCTAAACCACGTGACTTGAGACCATGTCAAGTGATTTTTTTATGATTTCTATTATTTCAGTCTAAGCTATTTAACGTGTCTGTTATGATTCCTATCAGAAAATTAATAAAATCTACATATGATATTATTTCAGCCTTGACCGTGGACGGAGTTGGCGTGAAGGCAGCGGCCGTGCAGTCCGATATTGGGGCCGTGGACGGTATGGTTCATATCATCGACCGATTGCTTGGCATGCCCTACCAGACCGTCTACCTGAAACTACACTCCGACCCTGATCTTAAGTGAGTATAATGAGAAAAAATATCGTTGAGAATAAAGAGTATAAGAGTAAATATAAGTTCTTTTATTTCTTCTTTATATTTTTTTTTAATTAAAGGTTATTAGGTTAATATTGTAATTTGAAAAAGAAATCCCTACGGGACAGACTAACCGGATGGGGAATTTGAATAGATTAGGTAAAATCGCTTTATTTTGGAATTTTTAATTAGTTTTTTCAGCAATAAAGACGTTTTGCATTTGAAAAAAGGTTTGAATCGACTATTTATTACAAAAAACTTACAAAAATTTTATGTGTATTCATTGCACAAAAATTTTCATTTTTAGGCTTAAAACCTTCTAATTCCCTTAAATCAAAGTTGCTCATCAGCAATTTTTTTAAAAATTTTATTGCAAAATATTCTTTTCGATATACATTTGAAATATTTGTTTATATAAAGAATATATGAAAAGGGTTTTACTTGGAAGTGGAGAGGATGAAAAGTGCTTAAGGATTTGATTTTCAGTGCTTCAAAATTTTTGTCTCAATATTGCATAAACACATGTTAACGCGTTTTTAAAACACACACACACACTTCACACTAAATGGAATCGGTAAACAAAATGGATTTGGCTTAAAATCTATATATGTAGATATCATTCAAGAAACAATTTCAATCAAGATACGTATAAAATCGCAAGCTTTTATAACTAAAAAACCATAAACTTACCAAATTACAACTTAGCGTTAAACCTTAAATCGAATTTACGGAAAGAAAATAATCTACTTATAAAGCACCACTTATAGAAACTTTCCGATTCCTGAATGGTCTGAAAGACGCAATCTATTATCTTTCTTCCAATGATAAGTGCCTCTAATAAGTATGCAATGGTAGGAACAATTCCATCCCATCTACCTAATTGAGTCCCCAAATATT
The DNA here is from genome assembly GCA_019343175.1 of Oedothorax gibbosus. NCBI lineage: Eukaryota > Metazoa > Arthropoda > Arachnida > Araneae > Linyphiidae > Oedothorax > Oedothorax gibbosus. Next base: position 851,592 of record JAFNEN010000151.1, read on the forward strand.
TGCACCATTTCACAATACGCTCAATATAACGTCCACACAGAAAGGTTAGTCAATAGTGTGGATGTTAAATTATAAGAACATCCGAATATTATAGTCTGTTATCTTAAATATTTGAAATATTTGATATTTTAAATATACATAGAAACTTACATAAATAGAGCTCTTGTGGCAATTGTGAGAAGTTAATGCAATCAAACCATGAATATGGTTAGTTTTTGCCTCAATATGTTCGAATGCGTGATATAACGAGAGCGATATAGCAAAGGGTTACCCCACCAAATATATGTCTTTAAATGAAATGCAAAAAATATAGATATTTTGTGCAAATGAAATAAAATGGATATACAAAGAAATATTATACATGTTGGACCCCGAATGCACTGCGACTTACCTATACTGTTTAAATCTGTGGAGTCTACAGCTCCGACGAGATTAGCAAACAATTTCGCTCGCCGTTTGGTGCCATATCAAGTGTCGACCTCATCACTTGACGCGGTTTTACTAAGCGTTTATTGAGCAAAGATGGACTTCCTTCCCATTTTCATAACAGTCGTCCCACCTTCGCCCCTTACCGTCTTCGACGAGCCTGTAAAACTGTAAGTGTATGCATTGCTAACTACAACACAATGAGAAATGTTACTGTCTTAATTTTATTGTTGAAAATTTCAATAAAATACAATATAGAGCAAATAACCTGTTGGCTTATAGAAAGACCTGTAAACTGTAAAATTGTAACGGGCCTGTAAAACTGTAAGTGTAAGCATTGCTAACTACAACACAATGAGAAATATTACTGTCTTAATTTTATTGTTGAAAATTTCAATAAAATACAATATAGAGCAAATAACCTGTTGGCTTATAGAAAGACCTGTAAACTGTAAAATTGTAACGGGCCTGTAAAACTGTAAGTGTAAGCATTGCTAACTACAACACAATGAGAAATATTACTGTCTTAATTTTATTGTTGAAAATTTCAATAAAATACAATATAGAGCAAATAACCTGTTGGCTTATAGCAAGACGTTGCGATAACTTACCAGTTCAAAACCTGAAATTTCTGAAATAATTTTAACAAATCATCAAAACACGAATGCTCTGAATCCAAGAAAACCTTGAATATTTAAATGCATAGTTTTTTATTTAAAATCAAGACACAAGTGTAATTTTACTGCAAAAAAAAGAGTTTTATCGTTTTCTAAATTATGTATTAAACAAAATATGACGTGAAAAAAGGAATAAAAATGCACTTTATGAAAAATAATCAATTTAAAAACTGTAACTAAGAACACCCCTTCCTTAGAAATACATTTTACTGAACATCGTACGTCAATAGAATTCCATCTGATGAGACCCCATTAAAGAAAATGTAAACAACTCTGGGCGCATTGAAAACATTTCTTTACTATTTGTTTTCTATTCGAAATCGGATGGAGTATTAAATCAAATCGGACAGTCCCTACTTTATACCAAGATTTTATTCTGAGTTTCCCCTTATTTTTAAAAAATAATGAATAAACTAACCCAATATTGGTTTTCAATGTGGATTTATTTGAGTTGTTCTGTATCTCTAGCATTTGTAGCAGTTTATTAGTATGGCAGTTTATTCTATAGAACTTATTTTTGAAATGAACATTTGTTAGAGTGATGTTTCTGCAATAGATCGTCGCAGTTTTAAATTGTAAGGCTGGATTAAAATTTGGATTGTTTTAGCTTCCACACTACGTTTATGACGTAAATAGTTGAAGGTATTATAATCGTTCAGTCCGTCTGTCCGTCCGTCACCCACTTTCACAGAAAGAACCACAAGTCCCACAGACAAGTGCGATATGTCATTTTGAAGCTAAAAATCAGATTAAGCTACATTCCAAATTTCATTAAAAAATTTTAATTAGAAGTTTATTTAAAATTTAAATAACTAAAAAAAATTATCTACATTAAAATAACATGCAAATTCCATTTTATTCATATTTTCACTGTTGCCATCCACAAGTCCCACAGACAAGTGGGATACGTCATTTTGAAGCAAAAAATCAGATTAGGCTACATTCCAAATTTCATGAAAAATTTTAAATTAGAAGTTTATTTAAAATTTAAATAACTAAAAATTTAATCTACATTGAAATAACATGCAAATTCCATTTTTATTCAATATTTTCACTGTTGCCATTTCGTTAAACGTACGAGAAACTTTATTTAAAATAAAAATAACTTTTGAAAGAATATTTATTTATGCGATATAATTCAGTTTGGATTGTTGTAATATCACAATAGAGTTCTTTTGATGGTTTATTATATATGTATGAAGAAAGATGCATAGAGAATTCTAACTTGGCATAAAAAATATGCAAAGTTTCGCTTTTATTTTTAAAGCATCAATTGCACTAATTATATATTTTTCGAACTGTAAATTAATTTAACAAACGATAAATAACTGAAATTTCGAAAGAAGTGTAAATGGTAAATTGTGGCGACATAAAGATATTTATTAAAAAAGATTACATTATTATTCTTCGAACTTCAAACAAATTAAGCAAACGATAAAGTCTAATTATTAAATCTGAGAAAGAAGATTAATGAAAATAATTAATGTTATCGTTTAAATGTTTATTTACAACTAGCTAAAGGCTCTGTTTGGTGAATTTCTTTCTGAGGTGTATAAATCGTTTGTTTCCTGTTGAGCACAAATGTTGTGTGGAAGCGGTTTAAGTGACAGATTCTGTAACAAACCTACTTGTTTTATTTATGCACAGTCTGAAACTATAAAATATTTTATTTATTAAATTTATCTTACTCAGTTGGTTTTTACGAAGAGGGACACCTTATCGAGTGGTTAAAGGCGCTCACTTAGTGATTAAGACTTTACGAGTTAGAGATCCGCTACCCAGTCAATAAGGCTGGCCGCAAACGTTCGGTTTCCGAATACGGATAGCGAATTCGGAGACCCTAATACAAGTTTTACTTACAGAATTTATTAACTAGGCGCACACATTCATACATTTTCCGTTCGAAAAAATCCACGTGTTCATTTCGGAAATAAACCGGTGCGTTCGGGTCATTCAGAGAGGGAAAAAACAAATGAGATCATTCCGATAAGTTTCTGCATTAGCATATACATTTCTGCGTTGCAGTCGCAGATAGGGGAGATATTCGTTCTGAACTGAGACCGGCGAACATACACTGTGTCGAATGGACTTCATATAAGATTCACTCATATCATATAAGATATATCATATCATATATCTTATCTATATACATAAAAGGCAACTTCCGTTTGCTTGCTTGTTTGTTTGTATAAGACACGAGATCTAAAGAACCACGCAACAGATCATTACGAAATTTGGCACAAAAATTCTTCTCATCTCCGGAACAAACATAGGCTAAGAATTTTTCGAATCAGACCATTCCTTCTATCGTTTTCGAACGTTTTTATTCGAATTTTCTGAAAAAACTACACCACTTTGGCTCAAATCCGATCTTTTTTTACTTTCCTGATGCCATCGGCTGAAAAAATTAAATAAAACTTTTAACGAAAACATTTAAAATTGAAAATGTTTATTTTATTCTGTTGCCATTACCTTCAGAAACTAATTTCATTATTTGAAAAATAATTGACATGTTTCAAGTGACGTATTTCCGCCAGTCTCCATTCCCGGATTTTATTGTGGGTTTATTTGATGATTTTTTCATTGACTTTTCTGTTGACTGCATGTATGCATATTTAAGAAATAAATGTATAGTTAAGCTATTACTGAACTATGATGGTTAATAAAGGCCATCGCACTAGAGCTGCATATTAGTGTTTTATGTATTTATTTTTTCGCCAAATACGTTTCCAAACTCGCCAAATTATTAAATAAAACTCGCCAAATGGGCAATTTCTTTTATAAATAATTTATAAGCTGGTCGGTTGTACGAAGGTCATTGTGTTAGAGCTGTATAATGGGTGTGTTTATAGCTATATCTATTTTCTCGCCAAATTATTTTCCAAAACGCGCCAAATGAGCTAAAAGGTTTTATGTATTTATGAGGGAATTGTGATGACATTTATGAGTGCATTTTTTAAAATAAATGTTTGAGACCATTTAAAGATTTAGATGTTTTTCCATTTTTAATTCTTACTGATTATTTTTTACTTAAATGTGTATTATTTTTAATTTGAGCTTCTTATCAAAGTTATTTTTGAAATTAATATTAATCATTACTATTTCCAAGTTGGGTAATTAAATGGAAAATTACTGGGTAATCTTCATATCTTATGCAACTAAAATGAAAGAATAAAAAATAGTTCAATTGACTGTTAAATTATTTTTCCACCTCTACCTGTACAACGTCGGGTATAACAGCTAGTAAGATATATATCTCTTCATTTTATATAAGTGTCACTCAAGCAACTGGTAGTATAATTTCCAAATACTAAAAAATAGAACGTCTGCGCTAGTCTTTCAGAATTCTTAATCCAGATTCGGAAACCGAATGTGTATGGCTAGCCTACCGGATTTGTTCTGATAATGAAAATTAAAATACATCCATAATTCATTTAGACTACCGAGTACACTGGAATTCACATGCTCGGTAACTCTGTGTTGCACCCCCAGCTGAGTCGGGGAGACTTCCGGATCGGAAAATCGTCTGCACGAATGCCATATAATTATGCGGCATGTAAAAGAGCCTTGAGTTTCTTCTGAAAAATTTAACATTTCGGAATACTTGAACATCTATAAAGTCCAAATTCATTGTAATCTCAGCGCCAAAATTGGTAGCGATAGCAGCCTAGGTGTCCCGCAAAAAAGGCTTTCAGTTCTGGGGAATATACTGCGTCTGCAAAAGGCTTGATCCTCCAAATAAAAGCAGCCCCGTTTAAAAAGAAAAATCTAAGCTTATGTAGCAACGTTGTAACTTCTCTCCTAGTTTAGAAATAGACAGCCGAAAACGTTCAAACTAAACAAAGGTTTGTCCATCGCTCTATTTGTCTGTTTGCAGATTCCCGATCTTTGCAGAACAGACCATAAAATAGATCAACAGTTACTAACCAATAAAGTGAAGCTAAAAACTAAACTACGGATTTTCGATTAAATATTAAAATCAAAAGATAAATTTATTACATACTAAGCGAATAACTTTTTTTAATCACAAAAAAAATTTAATCACTTATCATTACAACAAACTTATAAAATTTTAACACTTTGACGCTTCAATAAGTTTAGGCAATATCTTAATTTTTTAACTGGATAATCAAACAAGGGAGGTGGTAAATAAAATAGCAAAAAATCTTTTGTTATTGCACTTTTTAAAAAAATTGCATTTAAATTTAATTTTTAATAGTAATGGGTAATTTATTTTACTTTTTTTGATTTCATGCACATCATACTGTAACGCAAGAAAAATATTGTAATATGAACTATGATGGAATTTGTCGAATGATTTATAAATATTTATTTAATTTGAAAAATAAAAGTAGCACAAATGAATAGATTCTAAAATATATTATACTTTGTTAATGTAAAGTATGTTATCACAGGTAATGAATAATTTTATTCGAAGAATATATCCTCCTTCTTCAAAATAAAATTATCCTTTATATTTAATACTTTCTTTTTTAGTTCTGAAGCTCCATTCGAAGTGGAGGCTAAAATAGAAAGCAGAAAGCGTTCAAATAAAACTTAAAAGATGATTATTGATATTTTGAATGGAATATTTGAGAATGAGAGGGTGTATTGTTGGTGAGATTAATAGCATCAAAACCTTAATTATACTTATTTTTTATTCAAACAAAAGTGCATTTAATTTTTCTAGAAAACTAACGTAAGTAACAATATATACCACTAAAACTAACTAGTTTCATCCTTCTTTATTTTTAAAATATATTAGTTTTATATAGTTTGTTATGTTGCGAAAATAAAGTTAAAAGTACTGAAATACAAGTGATAACTGTGCTGCCATCTGGTCACTGTTTGGAAAACTATTCTTAGTATTGTACCTGAATCATGCAGTTTAGAAATAGGTATAAACTTCCTCTCCAAAAGAAATATCAGAAATTTCTATATTCAGAAACTTTACAAGATGATTTAATATTTAAAGTGGTTTTTATGAGCTTATTTTTTATAGTAAAGATGAAAAGTCTAAATTTATTTTTAAAAAAACTAGCACAGCAAAATTGTCGAAACTTTAAAAAAGAAAAACATGAAATATATGTTTCGCAAAAAAGTAGAATAAATCAAGACTTCATCTGTTTAATATACTAATATTAATAATATACTTTTACATCACAATATTAAAATTCATACCCTGTAAAACTACTTCTTCCTTGTATGTAGTTTTATTACAGAGAAGCCCAATACAAATGAAAATGGGCAAAATACACGCTTTACTCGGTCCTGAAATTTACTTAACTAATTTTGTATTCTTTATTTTAAAAAAAAATGACTTTTAAGCTAAAATAAAATAAAAATAGTATTAATAAAATAATTTTAAAATAAAATATTCGCCATTGATTTTTTTATATTGTGGATTTCACAGACTTCATTGCCTCCAGCCTGTAAAACTGTTTCTTCCTTGAGAAGCGTGATATTACAGAGAATCCCAATACAACTGCTAAATGGGCAAAATACACGCTATTGTTCAAAGAAGTATCTTTTACGGATTTTTAATTATAAAATAATAATGGAAAAATTATGAGACAAAGCAGTTAAAAATTAAGATCTTCTTATCATGTTCAAGTCCATAGTTATTTGAATCAATTCCGATCTTTATGAAATATAAGACCAACCCGTTGCTATAAACCTCTTCATTTGAAACCTACAACAACTTCATGTTCTTTTTTAATATTTTAATATTTTAGTGGGATAAATGAAACTCTTTCTGATGTTATTACTGCTAGACATTTTTTAGTATTTGTAATGAACGTTTTGGTTATAAAGTAAGTTACCCACTTTATTAAGCCTTAGTGACCAGGTGGCCAAAGATTCTATAGAAAAATATATTTAAATCATGTGATACGAACATGCAGAAAAGGTGTTTATGTTTAGTTCCTTTGGAATAGGGTAACAGCTACTTTTGTGGCTGTTACCCTATTCCACAACCCTAGACCACAAGCCCTATCCCTATAAGCCCTTTCCCACAAGCCCTTGTTACCCTAGACCACAACATGTTACCACGCTGGTGGGGCTGAATTACTACTACGTTACTACCAGTCATTTAGATTATAATAGTAATTGTAATAAAAAAAAGCCGAAGTAACTCATCTTCACCTTGAGGGTCCTTCGGGTGGACTACGGGCTGCTGAGGCTGTGGCTATGGGCTCACATTCAAAAGGTCAATACCGGGTCACTCCGTATCTCTTAACTTTACTTAAATTCCTTTTCTATGGTGCGTAAGAGTTCCGCTTCTCTTTTTTTTAGGTAAGAATAGAGTGAGGCGGATTTTCAGATTCCGATAGTCTGCTCCGATAAGAAATGACATAAGTTCTTTCCTAACTTCGAGCATTAATGTTGTTCCTTTGTGCAGGGTGAGCGCGACGATGAGCTCTCAGGACGACTGGGGCGGCGCGCTGGACGGCAACGAGAAGCGCTTCACCTTCTTCGTGCCCAGCAACGAGGCGTGGGCCCAGCTCAGGCGTGAGTTCCCCACGGAGTACAAGCAGCTGGCCATGGGCACATTCCCCTACCACGTGCACAAGGTGAGCGACAAGGACATACAACGTCAATGTTGCTATTGTTGTAATTAACCTCTCTACTCGTCTGACAGTAGTCGTACAGCCTGGTCAACAACCAATGTCATCTTAGAACTCGCCTTACAGTGGTCTGACGGGCAATATAAAGTTCATTTTCTTCGTAGATAGATTAAAGTGAATGTTTTTTTCAGATTTTGGACCACCATCTGATTGCACCTGCAAGAAAATGCCTGCTTTTCAGACCAGGAAGAAATGTTATGCTGCCCAGTCATCGCTTGAGCATATTCTGCTGCGTCTTGAACTTATTAAACATTACATGACGTGGGACCATTCACTCCGTTTTAGGTTCGTTGATAGGTAAAGAGTCCATCACTGTCAAAGGGTCTCATGTTATTACCTGCTTAATAAATTCAAAACACTGCATAGCATGTTGAAGCTAATATTGGGTAGCATAATATTTTCTGCAGGTCTGATAAGTCTTTGATCCATCCACAAAGGAAAAAGTACTTTATATAGGTCCGCTTACAAGTCCGACCAAGGAAGTTTGTGAACTTCTGTCACATTTGATGTCTAAAAGAGTACCAATAATTTTTTTTTGTATACCATTGATGCTTGGTTAAAATACGCCATGTTTGTTTTTCATTAAAGTAGAGCTCTCGGAACGAAAGATAATGAATCAATAGAAATGAGCAATACATTATAGCCGCCCACAATGACATTTCTATCCAGTTCACCCAACCAGTTATTTTTACTATAAGATCATCAGGCTCTCTCAGTTATCAAGTCACTGATTAATATTACAATTAAGAATGCACAGAACACTTAAACATTCACCATATTTACTCCATGTATCTTTCAGATTTTGGACCGCCATCTGGTTGTAAACCGGGAACTACGATCCACCGATTTGGAACGAATTAGTGATATTCAAATGGTCCATGGTCACTTTAAGGTCATTCACGGTGGATACCCGAACGGTAAGGTCACTCCGTATTCATAAATTATGTTTCTTCTCAATATATATATTTCAAGAATATGATACTAATTTGTACAGTTTTCCGCAAAAAATAATAATAAAAAAGAGCACAAATCTATGAAAGTATCAAAAGACGACAGGAATAGTTGAATTTAGCAGTCGCTTGGCTGTAAAAATTGAAATCTTCTACACTCTTAAAACAAACGAGCGGTTTTAACTCAGTCTGAGTTAATTTCCACTCCTTTCCGGTGCCGAATATGCACTTCCCCTATAGGAGTGGATTTCACTCTTTTTGCGGAGTGGGTAAAAGAAATAAAAGAAAACAATCTACGTTCTACCCTCTTAAAACGAGCGGTTTTCACTCAGTCTGAGTTAATTTCCACTCCTTTCCGGTGCCGAAAATGCACTTCCCCTATAGGAGTGGATTTCACTCTTTTGTTTTAAGAGTGTAGAGGATTATATCACGGCATATTTGCTTATCTTATCAAGGGTAACATTTGACCAAGCATAAAAAAATATTTTTACCTTTTTACTTGTACATTAGTGTAATGAAACGTCTCTAATGAAACCTCTTGCTAAAAAGTACAAAATTTTTAATTTAGGTATATTCCATAATAATTTATAACAAAACCAAATTGAACTAAGTTTATCCGTAAGGGCTACAATTGCCCAATTTGATGACACTAGAACACTAAAAGTGGTTTATTTATTATAATTAAGCCAAAAAATAGCTTCAAAAGTTATTATTTTTCTTCTAAGCATGAAATTAGCAAATGAAGGTTTGGTTAGATATAAGGCTTCGTGTAGAATCTTTTGATATTTCACATATCACAATGTCCGTGTAATACCTTTAGTTGTGTTCCTCATAGGCAGAGAACGCCAGACAAAAAATCAGTTAACTCTAAGATTATTCCATTAAGAGTTAAGAGCAATCCTTTTAAGCTACTAAAGATTAGATACCTATATTCCCTTTAAGTAAATGTAAAGGAGCAAAGGGTATATTTTTCTAAGAGTTTGCATTTACAATATCCCTTTAGTTTACCGTGGGTTGGGTAACAATGTTCCATAAAGTACATACATAAAGGTATCCCTTTAAAATTTGGCATTTAGAGTATAATCCAAATGTTGTATTCTTAATGTGATATATTCATAAGCAATGCTTAAGTGTTTGAAGTCGAGTTTAATGAATAAGTGAAGCACAGGAGTTATGAATAAATGAAGTAGTATAGAAATGATGCATGATGTAGAATTAGTTAAGGATGCTATTTTAGTATTGTGTACTTTAACTGCATGATAAATTTGCACCTATTTATGTATTTAAGAATATCACAATAGCATGTTAAACTAGTCAAATTTTAAAGTGTATAAGATAACTAATAAAACAAAGTTCAGAAAGTGCATCAACTTAAATACAAAATATGTAAAATAGATGTTTTAAAAAATGTTTAAACTGATATATTAATTCAAGTAAAAATTTGTGATGGTGGAAATAGCTATATCTATGATCATCAAAATCTATGTATATTTGTCTGAAATAAAATAACTTTGAGTGACATTAATATTAAAATATGCTCAAAATAAATTTCATTCCATACAAAAGATGTATATTGAAATAGAGGGTGCTTAGAAAATATAAGTATAGCGTAATTTTATATTACTGAGAATAAAATTAAGTATATTATTCGGACTTTATATGAAATAACTCAATCAAAAGGCCTACTCTCTCCAAAAAAACAAGCGATTTTAACTCATTCTGAGTTAATTTTCACTCATTTCCAGTGTCGAAAATACACTTTCCCTATAGGTGTGAATTTCACTTTTTTGCGGAGTGGTTTTTCCACTCCTTTCTGATAAGCCACTTTCACTCCTTTCTAAACGGCCATTTTCGCTCCTTTTTGGACTAATTTCATATGCCAGCCGAGTGTCTTTTCACTCCTTTTTGAATAGCTTTTTTCACTCCCTTTTAGACTAAAACTACTATGAGTGATGTCCTTCTAATTTTGAGAACTTTTTTTTGCTTTTCTAAAACCATATTTAATAGAAAAATTGTCATTATTATTGCCATCCATTATTTATCTCTTTAAGAGAAATAAATGAAGAAAAAAATAAGAAAAACAACTGTCACAATTGTAACAAAATTAGAAGAACCAGAAAGAAATCAGCTAACCCGTTCCAGACAAGATGGTGAGGATGACTTTTTCGAAGAATCCCGCCGTCTCGCATCACGTGACCAAATTGGACCAACGAAAACGTTTTAAAATCGCGCTTTTAAGAGAATTGAAATTCTTTTCGAAACGGAGTGAATTTGTCATTAACTCTATTAAAAGTGATTCGAAAATCGCTCTTTTCGGCAAAGTGTTCTTTTTTGAGCGAAAACACGTTCAGAAGGAGTGAATGTTGTTAGAAAATGTTTCGTTCTTTTTTTGAGTGAAAAATTCACTTTTTTGTTTTAAGAGTGTAGCATTATTCTGATAAATACAAATCCGATTTCTAAATTTTTGAAAGCAATTAATCTAGATGACATTGACCATGATTGTGTTTTTTTTGTCATCATTATTACAGTGTGTTTAGTTATTTTCTACTTTAACAATGTTTTATGATTGCCTGCCTGTTTGCTTGGCCACACTGTTTTATTTTAAATCCAATTCTATTTCTGCTGCACCAATAAGGAAAGAGAAACTTATCTGGAGGCTTGCCTCCACTGGGTAAGTACGTTGTTGCATGCCTCACTCACTGCTTACTATTGGATTTAAATTATCTTTACCATTTATTGTTTGTTAAATTTTTTGTAACCATTTATATTTTGTGTATTGTATCCTAACCATTTATTTTTGTGTATTACATCCTAACCCTTTTATTTTTTGTGTGTCATATCCTTTCCTTTATTATCCTGAACCATTTAATTCTTGTAATACTTGAGTCTGTATTTATTTACTGGCATGTAAATTATTCACGGTTTGTAGAAACGTATCATATGTTTATTTAAAACTTATTTTAATTTTTGCTGGATCGCTAGTCCTTAGATCGTTTATTTTGTCCAACTAGTAAGACCGCAATTTTTATCTAGTTTTCTAAACAACTTTAACTTATATGAACTATTGGCAAAATGGTACGCCGATTTTATCAGATTGTGCTGTTATATCGGCGGCAAAACCAAAAGTTAATTAAGGTTATCTCGCACCCGTCACTCAATGCATTAAAACAGCGAATATGAAATTATATTTTTTATTCTTTTATAACTTCGTCATGGCTCGGTGAGTAAAGACTTCTTGCTACGCAGGATACTTTTCTGGATTCGAATCCCCCGCCTTAGCCATCTTATAAAAAAATAGAGTACTGGACGATACAAGCTCTTCAATAAATAACGCCTTTTTATATGGGACTGGTATACTTTTAATCTGTTGTGATTCAATGTCCCGTTGCCGCGTACGATGTTGTGACAATGTGATAAAGTAGTTGGATTCAAGCTGAGGTATGGGCCTTTTCGCTTGATATCGGGTCAAAACTACGAGACATATTGCTTCATGTAGATCTATGGAACCAAAAAACAAACCTTTCCCTAATATCTACATTCCTTTGTCCTCAGGTGAACTTCTTCTGGAGTGGGAGGGGCTCCAGGCCCGCATCATCCGACCAGACGTACAAGCTGTGAATGGCGTCATTCACGTCATAGACCGCGTTATGATGAAGAGGCGTGACCTCACCAAGTCAGGGTCATCTCCAGTCGGCCAACAAGGCCCCGCCTACTTTCGCGTCATCCTCTCCTTAGTCCTGGCCGCCATTTTTTTCTGAAGACCAACAGATTCACAGACACACACAAAAGACATTTTGGAACACACACAAAAACGGAACAAAACCGCTATGGAATGGAGGACGTGTACTGGATCCACAAACTGTGTGCTTATAACCAACACACAATATTCGGGCACTGCCACAAACTATGTGTTCCAAAAATATAAAAGCAAGACACAATGTATAAAATGATTAGGGCGAGATGGATCCTATGTGTGTGCTACGGGGCGATAAAATAGTGGGGAAATGCTACAAAATTATATATAAATTGATTGCTTATGAATAGATTATCAACAAGCCAAATGCTGGTGTAGTAAATTGTTAAATTTATAACGTCCAACTAAGCTTTCGAAGGCTTTGAAGAATTGCGTAAATTTTTCAGAAAAAAATATTTATTCATTCGATCGCGATGAAATATTCTAAATAATGGAATTGTTACAGATATTATGCATAGATATATCCAAATTACCGATAGCATAAAATTAATGAGAATATTTTAGATCATTCCATGAAATAGTGGCAACAGCCTCAAGCGATTCTGAAGTTGCTTCAAAGGCACGAAAGATCTCATTCCGAAAAAGATTTTTTGAAGATGAATTTATGCAACTTTTTGTATCTGTCTTGAATTTCAATGTAATTATGTGAAATATTTATTTCTATGTTCGCTCTGTCTAGTATATTTTTAATGTTATTAAGTTATTCAACAAAATGACTGTGCTTTGTGACTAAATATATTGTGATGACACAAAGCTGTTAAAGAGAATGTTTGCAGACTTGTTTTTTAGGACAAAGGCCGAGGGCTATTTAGGTTGGCTTAGATTTGTGTATCCCTATAGTGACCAATTAAAAACCAAAAATATATTTAAAGACCACTGAATTTTTGATTTTCATAATCTTGTAGATTGTAAGTACGTGTAAATACAGTAAAAAACACCTCCATTGTTTTTACTGAAGGCACGCAGTTTTTATTTATGTCTTTTAAGACACGCTATTGATATAAACTTGAATGTTAATGCTGAAGCCCGGTATTTGAATGAATATTGTTGTACCAATAAGATAAATATTGTTGTATCATGAGCTCTAAGGTATGGTACATGGCATGAACTGTATATGCAATGTTTGTGAACGCTACTAGAATTTCGCTTTCCCCAAAAATGTGTTCGTAGACCATTTGACTATTTTGCAAAAGTGATGCTAATATGTGTTGAACTCAGTGTTTGTTATAAAAGAATAATCAACTTTATATGCTGCAAAATAAATGGAGTAAAGTCGAGGATCTATGAGATATAATTACAAGATCTAAGAATATTTGATGAAAACGAAATTGAATGCATTTTGTATAATGTCTGCTTGACAGGATTTGTTTTGAATTCTTCTGTAACTAAACAGGAAAATGAAAATTATAAACTATAAACCTTGATGTCATAATACAATAAAAGTATCAAACTACAAATAATGTAACTCTAAAACTATTTTTACTCCTACACTTGAGTATTTTTACTCCTTAACGGCGGTTGGGAAAAAGAAATTGCCACTTGAAAATAAGCTTTCTGTTTAAGGTTATCTAATTTTATCTTCCACACTACGTTTATAACGTAAAAAGTGGAAGGTATTATAATCGTTCAGTCCGTCTGTCTGTCTATCTATCACCCACTTTCATAGCCCAAACTACAAATGCTACGGACAAGTGTGATACGTCAAAAAATTCAGCGCATCAAAATTAGAATACATTGAAAATTTCAGAAAATAATTCGAATTCGAAGTACTTTAATTATTTAAAAAACTGCAATATTTAATGCTCATTTAAAAAGCATAGGAAGCCATTTTTATTTGTATTAAATCATCATTGCCATTAGTAACAATTGCTCGAGAAACTTTAATTCTTTTAGACAATAAATTAAAATAAATTTATTTTTGCGACATCGATCAGTTTGAAATGACGTCAAATATATTTCACTACGAGATTCTTTGTACGTTGATGTGAAATGTTTTAATTCTATTTAAAAGCGAGGAATATTACATATTTATTCTTTGAAATATAAATTATTTTTTGCAAACGATAAGTAATAATTATTGAATTTTCGAAATAAAATGAATGAAAGTAGCCAAATTTAGCATGTAAATGTTTAATATAGAATATTAATGCTGTGTTTGTCGCCTTTTTACCTGTTAAACACAACTGTTGTGTGGAAGCGGGTTAAGTGACAGTTCTTACTTGTTTTAAAAAAATATAAGTCAAATGAAGACCATTGTCCTGAGCAATTAATTTAAATTTAAATTAAGTTACACGAAAAACGAATATAAAAAATCAAAATTAACTTTTGATACAGAAATGAAAGCATGATGGTGTTGACAAAGCCTTCGATAATGGGTTACTGGTTAAATAGTCAAGAAATAAAAAATAAAATAGAATTTCGAATATCTAACTTTTTTTAACTGTTGGAAATTTAGCAAATAAATATTTTTTCCCAATTAATCAAAATATAGTCTGACACAAGTAAACAAGTTAAAGTTTTCTTGATGACGTTCAATATGAAATTGAACGATCAAGAAATGAACGATTTGATTCGCTTTAATAAAATAATGCGCTATTTTCCGAGCAATTGTAGTTATAAAAAAATAATTTGGTTAATTGGATAACCTTACAAAGCAACTGCCCTTAATTACCGAAATTAATTTAGTGAATCATACACACAGTGAATTTTAAAAGAGATGTTAAAGCATCAACCTCAATGGACAATTACAGCGTTTTCCACAAACATATTTATTCGATTAAGCATATTAAAAAACCTCTAAAACTCAACTATTTCTGGTTTTAAAGATGTATTTATTTTTAAATTCATTTTTAAAGTTAATGATACGTCACTCCTGTTAAACCTCTCTTAGCATAACAGATGACGTCACGGTTGGCGTTTTTTTTTGTTCTTGGCGTGTTATTTCGTATCACGTTTCACTGTATCGCTTTTGAAACTGTGAAACGTGCTTTCATCCTTATCAAACTCTTAAAGTTATGCTATTTTACAGAAACATGTCATGTTCATTCCAGTTAATTTCTTCAAACGTTGAACGATTTAACTTGACTATTCCGATCAGATCCATCAACAGTCAATAGTTCTGCAATAGCTCATACACGCTCTAGTGTGTGTATTTTAACTAACAACCAAACTTGGAACAAACTGTTTAACTTCCTTGATATGAACTGGTTACAAATAATATTGCCTTCTTCTTTTAATGAGGTTTCGCAGAAATTGTAAGGTTTACTATTTTATAAAGTGTATTACAGCATAGATCGAAACATCGCCAAAAACATAACAGTTGACGTCAGAGCTGTTTTCCGTGACGTACATTTGCGGCAAATTTCAAATGCAGTTTTTTGTTGAAATTAAACATATTTGTGAATATTTAACCTTACATTCGGAATCTGCAGCTTCTAATGTACCAGGAAAACACATATATTATGAATTTCGCGTTTCATGCAACTTGTCCATTAACCAGAATATACGCTTATTACGTCATACAAAGCGGACCAAGGAAATGATAACATCAAGGCAGAAAGTCTCGTGAATCTGTTAAATTAACCTTTAAAATTATTAGCGGTAAAATTCTCTATTTTACAAATGAGCTATAATAGAATTCCGTGAATAAACTAAGATGTTTGTTAAAATTGTGGCTTGCTGTGTGTTAATTTTTGCAAGTTACTATAAACGTTATCAAAATTGATACTTGATTAAGTGGATGATGTTTTAAATAAATGGATTTTACTGCCGACTCGTGTCTTTTTACTCATTTACCCATTTCACCCACCTAACTCTTTTAGCCACACTGTTAAAAATGTTATGTTTATTCACCATAGCATAATACCCGACCGAAAATATGTTAAAATGTTTCACTACACAGCCGCTCGAGCTACTAGGAACCATGTTTATAGTGAAACCAAGAGCCAAATTTTTAACAGTGCAATATACTATACGTGAATAAAGAATTGATTTTATTCACTTTCATATTAAAATTCAAAACTGATTTTATTTCATATTAGTTTAGCTATTTTAACTTTTTTTCTACTTATTTATTAACAATATAAAGAAATTTTAAGGGGGACCAGACCCCTCCAAATTTTCAAAAATGACATTTCAATGTTTTTAGTGTTTCTTTAACTATCCAATCTTAGCTTTAATCCAATAGCTAATCCTTAGCTATCCAATCTTATCTTAGGTAATAAACCACTATTGTTCACTTTAAACGCTTATATCTCAAAAATTACTTTTTCAATGTGCGTGTACCTTTTTCTCAGAATCTACTACAAGTATCAACCTGAAATTTTTTTATACGTATTTAAGAAGTTGGTTTCTAAAATTCGCTGGAAGGATTTGAGTATAACTATCTTACTTTTTTTTCTTTATAATATTATTGATGTTATTTAGGTCAAAAATATGTAGCTTCACTTAAAAATTTATAATTTAAAAACTAAACAAAATTTTGAAAAATGCTTCCAGCAAAGTATAGTTGAACATTCATTCAATAACTAGTAAAAATTTAATTAAAATGTATCAAATAGATTCTGAGAAAAAGGTACATAAATAGGTTATTTTAACATGGGCTTCAATGGAGGGCTCCGATCCCCCTTAACTAACGGAGGATATAATTATTGAAAACCTACTTTCTGGAGAAATAAAGCGTCTGATTTAGCCTGACCAGATTTGTTTCAGTGATTAACGATTCGATTATTAGATCATCATTACATTTTTATAAATCATATTTTATATACGTTGTTTTTGTTTCAAAAACTACAGAAAATTAAACGAAGGCTATATGCAAAATTTTTATAGCTAGATTGTTGAATAACAAACTAAACTATACTGCGAAGTGCAGTACGTCTGGTAACCCTAGTCAGATTGATCGAAAAAGTCGCGTGGAATCAACAAACAACAAGCTACATGATGAATGTTGGAAAAAGTTCGTTTTCGTTAAGTAACACGAACATAGGGGCCCGGATGGCCGAGTGGTTTGGATCACAGACCATTACGCTAGCAGTCTGCGCGTTGTAATGGGTGCGGGTTCGATTCCCGCCTTCGCCCTGGGTGTACTTCCTTTCTCTGTGACAGTAAAAATTCTTTCTGTGTCTGTCTTACTTGACGAAGGCTTATAAGCGGGTCTCTGATCAAGCACACAAGCCGGAATATATATGTACTTACCCTACCCTAACACGAACATAGAAAATTGTTTACAATTTGTTTTTCAAACTGTATATCATAAAAACTATGATTTTAAGGACAAATAAATTAACCGAATTTGTTGCAATTGGAATTTGACAAAAATATTCAATTGTAGATTGAATAAACGGATCATAATAATCAGGGCCTGTTCTTTCATAGGGCCTGTTAGGCCACGGCCCGGGCCTAGGGCCCTCAAATTTTAAGGGCCCCCTAAATTTCAGTTTTTATTATGGTAAATGCTGTAAACCCCCAAATTATCAGTAAACTAAAAAAAATCTGATACAACAGATACTCCACTTCGTTTTTTGCTCGATTTGGAATGAGAAATTGGCCTAATGTGATTGTTTTGATAGATATTTATAAGGAAGCCAATAAAATTGTAGCAAAATTTGATACATAGGTCATATAGCACCATCATTACTGGAAATCATACATAACATTTTCCGTAAAGGGTCCCCCAAAATAGGTTGTGCCTATAGTCTGAGATTTCCTAGAACAAGGGCCCTGATAATAATAATAAAGAAATTAGTATATCAACAAGAATTATCTATTGCTGGAAATTTACACAACATATGGCATTTACCGCTAAGACAGCGATAATAATTTCAATTAAGGTTACTTTCGTAAATTTAATTAATGTTATACCTTAGTTTATGCCACTACAAAAAATTTCCTTACAATTTAAAGAATACACAATAGTGTTTTACACAATTATTGTTATTAATAATTATAAAAATTAGTATAATGAATATTTTAATAGTGTGTACACAATAATAATTAAATATTGAAAAATACACCTCATTACACATTAGTACCTTCAGGTAAAAAAAATTATTTCTAATCCATTTTTTAATCCTAATTCGTTTTAAAAAAAACAAGGAAAAGAAGGTGGAGTAAAGAAAGTCAAAGCTAAAACCTAATTTTTAAGAATGACCTTACACTTACAGATGTAAGTATTCATTCCAATTATACCAATTTTCTTGTGGTAAATATTCGATTTCCTCTTGATCGTGAAAACCCTACCTCTACATTCTAAAAGCTGACAATCCCTTTTTTTTTTCTCAAAACCCTTAATTACCCTCAACTCAAACATAAAAATTCCAAGAACAAGCGATAAAAAAACAGCTTCCTAACTTCCAAACAACCAATAGCCAAAACCTTGACTGAAAAAAAACCCTACAAATTATTTATTATAAAGAAATAACATCATGTACTTTATAGCTGTTTCTAAAAGTTATCCGGATCCATTCGTTCCTATTTGATTATTATATTTTTTTTCATTACCAGACTAGTTCTAGCTAAAGTTATCAATATCATTATTTATCTTTTATCGTAAACAAGAATAAAGTTAAATTGTGAACTAAAAACCTAAAAATAGACAAATGCAACAAGTGGCCACTCACTCTTACACACATAATAGACTTAGTTTGGTTATAAAACGTCCCACTAGAGCTACACGTGTTCTATTGACGACGGGTCTGACAATTTTGAACCGTGGTCAAGTGACAATACCAACATCTGAGCTGAAACCCGACGCAACTCACCCCACACATAATAATTGAACTAAAAACGACAAAATAATCTTTCCGCTGAATGATATGATGGTATAATCCTGTCTAGGAAATGTTGGTTTTTTTCCATCAACACACAATTTTTTTTAATTAACTTTGAAATTTTATTTAACTTAAAACATAGAAGTACGAAGTAGTCTTTTAAAATTCATTTACTACAGAAATATGTGAACTTAATATAAAATAACAATAAACTTTAGAATAAACTGAAAATAATTTATTATTACTCACTACTCACCTATTACTCACTACTCTACGCGACAGATTTGACGAAATGGATAACTAAAAATCAACCTTTAAAAAAATTATTTATAATTGTTTTATTCCTGAAAGAGTAAGTTTGTTAACAAGCAAATCAGAAGTGTTAAAATGTGAGGAAAGAAAACTGTATATAACTGTGTTACAAATTAAACGATAACGCAACATTCTAAGCCAAAAAAAACTTTTATGTTATGTTTTAAGAAGCATTCGCGGACAGACAGAAAAAAATCAACCTTTGAAACTTGTTTTATTCCTAAAAGAGATAGTTTGTTTACACGCAAACCCGAAGCTTAAAATGAAAAAAAAAACAGTCTAACTGTGTTACAAATTAAACGATAACACTACATTCTGAACTAAAAAAAATTCTGTTTATGTTATGTTTTACGAAGCATCCACGGATAGACAGAAGGATGAAGGGAAGCCTTTCAACGGATGCCGAGCTACCTCAGAAGCCATTGAGGAGCAAAATCAATAACCGGGATGTAGGGAAGAATCTCAGAGACGTAGGGACTTTTGTAGGGAATTTAAGGACAAATGAGTCATTCTCAAAAGATTTTTTTGAAGTGGAACTTTTCAAATATAAATTTTTATTTATATATTGGTAAGTTTTTTATTGAAGTTGTTTGCTACTATCTTCTAGAGAACTCTACTATTTAATGAAACTTCATGGAACGTTCTCCATTTATTCTCTATTGTATTTCCCATACGTTAGATATGGGAAATACGATACGATACGATAATTTCCCATACGTTAATTAATGATCAATATATTTTATAAAAACATTTATTTTCATTATTTAAGGGAACACACACACATTGAAAATCATCAAGTTTTCTTTTTTTTTTAAATATTCTCAACTCCTTGTGAACACATATGCAAAGTTGAAGTCGTATTCTTTGAAATAGAAGAATGAAAACTGGATCAGAGATTACCTCACTTTCAATTTTTTTTTCACTTTGTGCGATACTTAACTCCCTAAGGCTTTTGTTTCAAACATAATCTGGAGCTCCGATATTTTCCCCAGCATTGACAAATATGTATTTTAAAAAAATATGAATGGGATAAAATCTACAATGTTTAGTTTTTTTATAAAAAATAAGTCAGGAAATCTTAAAAAAATACATTAATTTTTTCTGTACTATTGCACATAAACCTTTAAAAAAAAAATTATGCTATCATAAAATCCATTCAGAGTATTATGAATAAATGTTGAAAAAAATATTTTTAAAAAAATTCTTAAAATTGAGGGAGTAGTAGAATTTTGAAAAAACTTACTTCTTATATATTGAAGGAAACTAATCTTTTAAATTATCTATGTCTTTATAATTTAAAATTATTTCTTTATATTTTTGAAAGTTTATTTAAAGCTTAAATATTTTTTTCTGTTCTTTTCTTATTTAGTTTTATTTCTTGCTTTTCTCTTTTCTTAGTTGCGAGGAATGTAACCTAAAATACTACATTACGAATTATATAGTTGAAAACTACGAATTTTATATTTAAAAATATCTAAGATAGGTTTGGGGTAATGTGTCCCCACAAAATACTCACAAAGAATAAAAAACAGATGCATAACTATCACATTATTGAACTAAAAATGCACCTACAAATTAAATGTAAGTAAAATATCATTATTTCCCTTGGTCTCCAACATGCCTTTTTTATTAATTTCACAACAAATGTATTATATCATGATTGTGTCTATCAATACATTTGTATTAAAATACATAATTACTGTACCCTACGATGGGGAATTTAATTGAGGGGAAAGTAATTACTGTGCGGGACAGAACATTACACGAAAGTAACATTTTGAGAAAATCACCAATATACAACTATTCTTCAATTTTCTTACATTATCATAATTTTATGCCTTACTTTCTGGTAGAATGATTATTTTGGGGTCTAGTTAATTGCGAGTAATTCCTCTAAGTGTCCCTAGGGTAATAATAATGTCCCACATAAAAGAAACGATGGTGAAAGTGATTGAGTCACACAGCAGATGATTTCACGCACACAAAAAATTAAAAAGCAAAAACGTTTCAGTAAATTTTTCCAATTATTATGACTAATGTAGATAAAAAGCGAAAGTTTATTACCTCGTTACAAAGTGTTGCCTAATAAAGTGTCACCAGATGTTTTTGTTGACAATGGGTTTGTTTCAGCTCTTTGTCAAAGAAAACAAAATAACCAATGAAATTGCAGTTCGGAGCGCGTGACTTTATAAAAACCAATGAGCTTGTTTCAACACTTTGTCAAAGAAAACAAAACAACCAAGGAAATCGCAGTATTTAGAGCGTGACACCATAAGAAATATTCCCATTGCTACGTTTCTTAAAAACATAAAATTTAGAACATGTAATTTAGAACCGCGGTCAGGTGACGAGGTCAATATACCTGGGCCCCAACCTGGCACCCAACTGGACTTCGAGTGACATCGTACGCTAACACCGTAGGGACTTTGGACTTCTCAGATTTAACGAGCACGTCTGGCCCAGTGTAGCTAGGGGAACCCGTAATTAAGCCGATTTTATTTTTCTTAATTTTATTTTTGCTAAAAAATATCCGTCTATAGGATATGGCCGGGTTTTTAACGCGTGACCCTCTTACACAGATTAAACGAATAGTTTTAATACTCTGGTTAGGTTAGGTTAAACGTACAATTATGTATATCTAATACTTTGGTATCACGACTCTTCTAAACAATACCAACAAGTTTTTTAATAATTCCATTAAAATCAATTCAATATTTCCATTAAAAAATTCCCTATCCCCCGTCAAAAAATCCCCATGACTTCCCTCCAGAAATCCCTACACTTCATCATTCGCGTCCTGCCCTCCAATCCATCCACACTGGCTCACCGCGTTCATTCTTCGTCCCCGACGCCGGACACCATGTCTGAGGACGTCCAAATAGACGACGGAAAAACGGTTTTAGACGACCAGCCGTCCGTTGTCCGTCCGTCCAAGAAAAAAGAGCATACAAAATTGTTGAAGTTGCTGACGGTGATGGCATACGTGTTTTCGGTGTCACTCGGCGCTATTGTGCTGTCGCTGTATTATGTGTTCTTATGGAATCCACAGGTTGGTATGATTTTTTAAAATTTGTTTCTGTGTTGAATAGATGTTGTGCTAGAGCTACACGAGAGATAATGGCGACAGGTCTTTTGAACTACGGTCAAGAGACGAAGCCGACACCTGAGCTAGCTACCAATGCGATTATTGCGATATCGTACGCGGTGTTGGGACTTTGGACCATGATAGAGTTTAAGTGCACTATAGACGGCCATATTGATTGGAAAGGTTTTTTTGTCCCATGCCATTCGCTTATAGGATGACTAAAACGAGGACATAACTCGAAAATGGACACACGCCTACAGTGACATCACAGTTACGTAACGTGAACTGTTACCTAAACCCCACAAGCAAACCGACCGGCATCTAATTCGTTTAAACTAGAACGGTAGCGCAACAGTGACGCCACAGTTACGTCAAGCGTTGTTTTCTTCCCCACAAACAAACCTCGCTCTACCCTATTCGAAGTGTCCATTCATACTTTGCGGTACGAAGCTTCAAACCACTGAGCTACGACAGTCCCGAGAATTTATTTAGAATTTAAGTACTGTTAGTTAGTTTCACAGAGAAAGAGAACATAGTTACCTTCTGATAACGATATTTTCTGAAGTAATAACTATAGTTTTTAAAGTAATAACTATATTTTCTAAAATTGTATAGATATGAACTACGAGCTACGAAACGTACGAGCTAATGAAATAAAATTACGTAAACAAAGTTTGATAAATTTTTAACGTATTCACAGAAATTAAGCAATTACTATTAGTGCTCATAACTTCTTTTGAAATCATTTTTTTGCACTAAAATTTGTATGAAATATCTATATACATAAAAGGCAACTTCCGTTTGTCTGTATAAGACACGAGATCTAAAGAACCACGCAACAGATCGTCACGAAATTTGGCACAAAAATTCATCTCATTTTCCTCTAGTTGACCTCTGTCTCTAAAAATTAGATGGATCCACTTATGTGTGCGTGTTGTCTGTTGTGTCTGTCTTACTTGACGAAGGTTTATAAGCGGGTCGCTGACCAAGCACACAAACCTGAATATATATGTCCACCAACCAACCAACCAACCAATCAATCATCTCATCTCCGGAACAAACATAGGCTAAGAATTTTTCGATTCAGACAATTCCTTCTATCGTTTTCGAACGTTTTTATTCGAATTTTCTGAAAAAACTACACCACTTTGGATCAAATCCGATCTTTTTTTACTTTCCTGATGACATCGGCTGAAAAAATTAAATAAAACCTTTAACGAAAACATTTAAAATTGAAAATGTTTATTTTATTCTGTTGCCATTACCTTCAGAAACTAATTTCATTATTTGAAAAATAATTGACATGTTTTAAGTGACGTAATTCCGCCAGTCTCCATTCCCGGATTTTATTGTGGGTTTATTTGATGATTTTTTCATTGATTTTTCTGTTGACTGCATGTATGCATATTTAAGCAATAAATGTATAGTTAAGCTATTACTGAACTATGATGGTTAATAAAGGCCGTGGCACTAGAGCTGCATATTAGGGTTTTATGTTTTTATTTTTTTCGACAAATACGTTGCCAAACTCGCCAAATTATTAACTAAAACTCGCCAAATGGGCAATTTCTTTTATAAATAATTTATAATATGGTCGGTTGTTCCTAGGTCATTGTGTTAGAGCTGTATAATGGGTGTGTTTGTAGCTATATCTATTTTCTCGCCAAATTATTTCCCAAAACGCGCCAAATGTGCTAAAAGGTTTTATGTATTTATGAGGGAATTGTGATGACATTTATGAGTGCATTTTATAGCGTATTTTTCATTTTGGAATTTTAAGGCAATGAAACGGGATTTTATACTTTATAACGAGCGGGAACAATAACATAAGTTTATGATCCTATAACAGGTTATGGGTAGACATATTTGGAACGATTTGATAATATTTAATCCGTGAGAAGAACGGGTATAAATGTGCTAGCGTTATTATTGTATTTATTTTCATTCAATTATTATTGTATTTATTTTCATTCAATTATTGTACATATCTGCATTGATTTAGTACTGTATACATTTGCATTGAATTCTTAATTTTTCAGCATTTGTATTGAATTATGGTAGAAATTTGTACTGCTTATATTGTATTTATATCTACAAAGTGTCAAAAAAAAAGTTACTTAATTTATTATAGAACTCCCTTGAATTGCGTTAAAATAAATGTTTGAGACCCTTTTAAGATTTAGCTGTTTTTCCATTTTTAATTCTTACTGATTATTTTTTACTTAAATATGTATTCTTTTTAATTTGAGCTTCTTATCAAAGGTATTTTTAAAAATAATATTAATCATAACTATATCCAAGTTGGGTAATTAAATGGAAAATTACTGGGTAATCTTCATATCTTATGTAACTAAAATGAAAGAAAAAAAATAGTTAAACTAAGTGTTAAATTATTTTCCCACCTGTACCCGTGCAACGTCTAGTATAACAGCTAGTATTTTATAAAGCATATCAAATGACTAGAAATTTTTTGTTCATTTAAATAAAATAATAAAAGATTTGTATTTAAACTTTGGCTCCATTGTGATCACCGCCTAACTACTTTGGACACATTATTTTCACGTGAAAACGTGTGCCGTTACGCGTGTTACAAGTCATCAAACGCATTTTACATATTTCTTAGCAGTTTTTGAGATATAGGAAGAAAAAAAAATAATACAAAGTATTTTATTTTATCCAGCCCCTGTCTACTATAATACCATGAAATTCTGGGAAACATTTGATTAGTTCTTTTAGAACAATACAACATGAAATATTCAGAAAATATCCTCAATTTTGCGAATGATATACACGAGAAGATTCATGAAGTAAACAACGTAGATTATTGGCGCAAATAGTAACGTTGTTTCAATAATCTGCGTTGGTTACTTCATGAATCTTTTCATATACAACATGAATAATGTGACCAAACGTCCCATTTTTGGCGGGACAGTCCCGCTTTTTGTCTCACTGTCCCGCGACCGAATGCCGTTCCGCCTGTATGTTACAGTCCTTTAAAGTCCCCAAAAAACGGAGACAATATAAATAAAATATAGATTTTACAAAACTTTTACGAACATTTTGTTGAAAACTTTAAAATGACATTAAAATTATTATTAGTATTTTATTTATATACTTGATTACTCAGGATAATGATAACTATATATACTAGTTATTTGCTTATTATTAGACTTGCCTTATTAATTATGCCATTGTTAGGAATTTGGGGAGGAGGATATCATTTGAAAAAATATCGTTGAGGGGGAAGGGGGTTAGAGGAGGAAGTTCTTGAATTTTGGTCTTGAAAATTTTGTCTCATTAAACATAAAGTTCATGTTTTAGCTTCCGCACTACGTTTATAACGTAAAAAGTGGAAGGTATTATAATCGTTCAGTCCGTCTGTCTGTCTGTCGTCCATCTGTCTGTCCGTCACCCACTTTTATAGTTCAAACTACAAATGCTACGGACAAGTGTGATGCGTCAAAACATTCAGCGCATCGAAATTAGAATACATTGAAAATTTCAGAAAAGAATTCGAATTCGAAGTACTCCAATTATTTAAAAACTGCAAAACTGAACGCTCATTTAAAAAGCATAGGAAGCCATTTTTATTAGAATTAAATCACCATTGCCATTAGCAACAATCGCTCGAGAAACTTTAATTCTTTTAGACAATAAATTAAAATAAATTTATTTTTGCGACATCGATCAGTTTAAAATGACGTCAAATATATTTCAGTACGAGATTCTTTGTATGTTAATAATGTTGGATATGAAATATTTTCATTCTATTTAAAAGCGATGAATATTACATATTTATACTTGTTTTAGATTAATAAGGATGGTTCAAGCGGCGTACGTCGGTCAGGGCGTGACAAAGGGCCGCCCTTACCACGCCCCCATGCCTTGACAGCCGAGGAGATCTCCATGGACGATCACGCGGATATTGCACTGAATGAATCAACTACGGAGGACAGTGCAACAACGGCGAAGGATGTGACTATAAAAGCTTCTGGAGATGGAGATTGATGAGGTAGGTTCTTAGAAAGGTCAGTGTCAGTACCACCAAGATCAGATCATGAGAAGGCCTAAGTAACACATCGTGTGACGCCATATGTAGGGTTTGTTAGATTAAGAATTACTGTATTAGAGCTATTTGAATTGTGTGGTTGCAAAACTCACATTCTTCAAAGTATAACTAAGGTAAAAGGTACGTATACGTTCATTGGCGACTCCGTCCAAATGAAATTACGAACGTCAAAAATCGCCAATGAACAGGCCGGGCCCTTTTTCTTAGTTATACTTTGGAGTGAGTAATGTGAATTTTTAAAACTAAACCCTTCATATATCATCTATTGAAGTTTGAACCTTGATCAATTGACGAAGCCGAACGCATGTTTACAATCCCCACTCAGTTCGTTCATTCCAATGAAATCAAACCCTCTATTTAGACGGGTTGCCAATTCTAGAAATGCCGATGTTTTTTTTTTTCTTCTTTCACTTTCTTGGAATTTGTTTTGACTGTGGCTGAACTAGAAGTTCCTGGTAAACGAACGGCATTAGTAAGTTATTATTTTCTGCCTATTTCTCCAAGAAGAAATTTTCATCTTAGCAAATATTATAACAACCACTTTAACAGTTCTACGTGAATTTTTCCTGAAGCTTCGAAACCTAGTACTGGAGTACGCGTTTCTGGTTCAAATAGTCCCGGACGTTCCATTCCCAGATTAAAAGACTTAAATCTTTGATCCAGAACACTGTTAACAGCCTCTCAATATTGGGCTTGCAAAAAAGTTTTTTTTTTTTTTTTTTTTTTTTTTTGTAGAGAACCACTAACACTTGTAGAGCAAATGGATAGACGAAATAAGTGAGAGTCGTGAGTAGAATCAGCGCACCTAACGCCCGTATTCACCGCAACACGAGTGATTGGCGTTAACTCATGAGTTGATATACCCGCGCATTACCGCGTTCACCCTCGTTAACGAAATCGCTATTCACCGCGTATTTTGAACACCGAGTATATGGATTCGGAGTTAGCGAACGTTACTTGCTCAGGGCGGCATATGATTGGTTGAAAATAACTCACTCTTTCTTTACCCACAATCCTTCGCTTTTCTGTTTTGATTTTTCTCTCCGTGCAAACTCGTGGTAATTTCTGTGTTAATTATTTAATATTATTATTTATTCGTTATCATTTACAATTTTTATTTATTATTTATAATCTTTATTTTACATTATCGTTTTTGTTGTTATTGCATTTTTAAAGTATTTATTTCTAATTACTGAGATGGAACCAGAAAACGTAAAAAAACGTGTTTTTTACACAAACTACGAGAAATAACTTATTCTTAATTTAATCAAACCACAAATTAAAATAATTGAATGCAAAGAAACGAACAAAGCAAGTAATGTAAAAAAAAAACTAGAAGCGTGGCTAGAGATTGCTGGTTCCATTTAACGACGATATACAAAAATACCAAGAAAATTACAAATGTGCGGCTTGCAAAGTGTATTCAGAAAATAAACAAATCAGGAAAACGAATGCGAAAAAGGAATGGCGATAATCACAACACACAGAAATTCGATTGTGCGCATGCGTAACTCGGAAAGTTCCACGTTAACGCTCCCAATTCGGAGAGTTACCTTTTGAACCTATGGTTGAGATAAATCGGGAGGTAATTTGAGCGGTGAATACGGTTTTCCCCAAACGAGGTGTTAGAACCGGTTTTCGCGAGATAACTCAGAGTTGAAAAAAGCGGTGAATACGGGCGTAAGAGTTACGCGAGGGCTATTGGCGAGGGAGTCATAAAAAAAATAAGAAATACTCTCCTGTACCCATTATATGTTAAACTTAGGAAAGCAACACTATATTTTAAACTATGCAAAAGCATATGTGACAAAATCATAAATAACTATAAAACAGAATAAAATGAATTTAATTTAGGTACAGTAGTAACAGATTACGATTATAAAGACATTACTTTATCTCCTTTTTGAAACTTGTAGCTACTTTGGAAGTACAAAGAAATAACTCGTGTGCCTTTTTTCCCAGCCTCTAAAAACTACTGTTAGTCTGCTTATCATTCTAGCAGGCAAAATATCTAATTATGAACTTTTTTTTTCAATTGGATTAACAAAGAGCAATACCCCCTTAACACATAAGAACATGATCTAGATCTTTGTTCAGGAAACATTTCCCTCTTCACAGTCAGACAGTATGCATTTGAAAAAATATTTTTATGTTTCAGATTTGACCACGAATTCAATCAACCTTCCACCAACAAGATTATGGAAATGATTCTATTTTCACCAAGCAATGCCTTAAAAAAGGACAACTAAACACATTATTTTAATAAAGCAAAATTCTTCACATTCACTTCACTGTAACCCCTCAACCAATTGAAGAGAAATAAAACATTTTCACTGTATTTGTATATTTTAATTGATGTGACAAATTATTTTCTCTCAATAACTTAGGTTTGAACTACCAATAACATTATGAGCTCTTCTAAAACTCCTATACTTATAACTCAGCAAGTTCTCAAAGAAATAAGCTGAAATTCAGAATTTCTCATTAAGTCTCTATTCTTTAGAAAATATAAAATTTTTAGTGGTTAAATTGAAATATTTAAGGTTAGTACTTATTTAAATATGAAGACCCTTTATGCAAATTTTTAGTACCAGCCAATAAACCGAGAAAGTTCTGATAAACAGAATAGAAAAACTAGGTTTCTAAGATGAATAGTTGTTGATAAATGAGGGGTTTCTCTTAGCAGCTTTAAAATCAAAGCAAAATACCTTCACTAATATTTCTACAGTATTAATTAATGTGGCTAATTAAAAGTAATTCCCATAACTTTCATGATCAAAGGGGCTTTAATCCTTCAAAGCAATATGTTTAATTTAATAATTTTACTTTGCATTTGGACATAGTTGTAGGGGTAACTAAGAAAGGTTCTCTTTAACTACTTTTCACAGCTTACTTTGAAATTAGTTATCAAAATTTTTTAGTTTACATCCACTTTCACTTGCCAAGGTGTATAACACATCAGCCACATGACATTCATTTCTAAAATAGTGTTTTTAAAGGTGATAGTTCATTCTTAAAACTATTTCAGTAACAATAATTCTTAATTTATGCAACAACCCGTGCATAAAAGTCAGTACGCAAGGTATATATGGGTATAGAAGGTCAATACATATAGGTATAAAACACATTTCATTTCATTAAAAAAAAGTCACAATAAAACCACTCAATTTCCACTTTACATATTTATTCAAATTAAGAATATACAAAGCCACAGAGGATGATAAAGTGAGTCTCAGTCTACCACTGGAATATGAAAAACGCACTGCTACACAAGAAAATCATATTGAGAAAGCAGACAATGGGAAGTAGAAGAATGGGTGAATCTGCACACATTGCGGTCTTTCTAATAGTTGTTGCTGTTGGGTCCACCTTTGGGACCGCCTCGGGTGGAGGAGAAGCAAAGTTTCAGGATGTATGGGAATTTTCCAGCTGGAAATGGAGATTAAGTTAGGTTTAGAAAATCGTTATGGAACTCTAGTCTAACAACACAAATGAAAATAAAAAGGAAAGGAAGGTAAATTTAAGAAACATGATTCAATGATTTAAAGCTGAAAATCATGAAATATATAAGGATAATTCCATGCAAATTTGTAGTGTAAGTCACATGTGTAAAAAGGGATAACTACAATTTGTAACATTAAGTGAAAAAAAATAGCGGAATAGCTGATCTACACTTATTAAAACAAAATAATGTAAAGTGCTTTATTTAATTTGATTTATTTTAAAAATTTAAAAAGCTTGTAAGCTCTTCTTAAATTGCGACTTACACTTCAGTAACATGGAATTAGCCACAAGCACTATAAAAACAATAAAAATCAAAACAATCACTCTGTTCATGCTACTTTGTCAGGGGGACAGAGCATGAACAGGGTGGGCGATTTTTAATATTCCAATTTTGGATTTCTGGTCCAAACAATGTATTTACCAAAAAAAATTATCTTCCTCTCTACAGAACAATCTCTTTATGTTATACATCTTCCCTTACAATTTGTTAAGAGTTTTTCATGTTCACACACTTTAATTTCAATTCCCACCGAGATTTGCATGGAGTCCATGAATTTATGAGATTTCCACATTCACAGTATTAAATTCATTAAAAAGGAAATAAAAAAATAAAGACCAAAAATCCTATTTATTTTCTACCTTACTTACAGGGATTTTTTTTTCACATGTAAAAATTTACAAGGGCCTACATGGCAGTAGTAAGAATGGGAATTAGGCCAGGGTTTTGCAAGTTAAAAGAGTAAAGGAATCTCTGAGATAATAGTTTGAAGTAGTATTATTTTTGTTAACATAAACACATAAAGAACATCTGTTAACTTACTTGGATTTGGGATGGGAACATGATTGCATAGAGCAAGAGCCTCTAGCGACTCAGATATTTCAGCAAACTCAACCAAACCAGAGGAGCTTCTTTCAGCTAAAAAATTAACCATTTAAGCGAGAGAAATACATTTACTACAGAAGCAAGAATTTTTTTTTACTAAAGAAATTTTTATTAACATTTTTCAATAAACTGACAAAAAAAAATACACAAAAAATAGATTACATACGCAAGTAAAGTTACTTAACAGGTAACCTTTCTTGCTGTGATTGATTTGAAAATCATTACCACATAAAAGACTTGAGGAAAAATTCACTCAAAGATACTGATAAACTTGAACTATGATGCTTAAAATATAAATTTGGTTGAAGATTTTCGGTACACAGCATTTCTTTGATAAAAAAATTTAATTTAAAATTAAACTAATACTTACAACCAGTTTTGGAAGTAAACAACTTGACAGTAACAGGAGGTGTGGCTTCTTTTTCTTCAAATACCTATATTAAAATTGTTCAAATAATGCTTGTAATACACAATACTAATGAAACAAATTTTAAACATGTTTATCAAAAAGTTTTTAAGGGCATAAAACAAGTGTTTTTACTTATAAAGCAAGTGTATCAATTATCAGTTCCTAGATCTTTCTTTAGTCAGTATTCATACTAGGGATGCACCGAATACCAAATTTGGCCGAATAACGAATATTCGGCCAAAGTCTAAGCCGAATATTCGTCCGAATACAGAATATTCGGCCTACCTAAACCATTTTTTATTTTTTGTCAGATCTAAGTTGTATTTATTATTCATCAATTTCAATTAAACGTAAACATATAAGTACACAATCACACAATAATTTTAATACAATATAGCAATTAAATTTTTAATTGAAGCAACACAGAATAAAGTAGTACTCGTTTGTTATTAAAACAAGCCTTTTAGAAAGTGTAAAATTGGTAAAATCACAAAACGAAAACGGAAGTATGAAAACAAAAACAGAAGTAGGTGGATCCGGTGTAGAATGAAAATCAGAAAAAAATAATAAAACCATGGCTTACAATATTATTATACAATTAAAATTAATTTTTTTAAATCTTTTAGGGGAAAAGATTATAATTGTGATATATATAGTAATTGTTTTTTTTTAAGCCCACTCATTGTAACTGTTAACTTAAAGAGACAATTTTATTTAATATAACTTGAGTAAAGCTTGATTTAACATTATAAATAACTAAAACTTAAGAATTTGAGTCTATTATAAAAGAAAAAAGTCCTGTTTGGGAATTTTTCGACATTTTATAAGATGATAACTTGAAGAAAGTTTGAAATTTTTAAATTTCACTATTTGGCTGACTATTCGGCCGAATAGTTAGTTATTCGGCCAAACCGAATATTCGGCTAAAGTGGCCGAATACCGAGAATAGTAACCGAATATTCGGTGCATCCCTAATTCATACTGATATTGAAATTCAGGAGTTTCTAATGAGTTTTTCAGGAGTGCAGTAGTTAAATTCAGGAGGTAACGAGGAATAAAATTGAATATGTTTGTTCATTATCGTATTAGTGTAGCGACTTCATTGAACTTCAAATGATGAAACAGAAGAAAAAATCTTCTAATAAGTCGTTTGGGGCATTCTGGGACATTAACTAGTATCACAATGTCGGACTTCGACTTTTCTACTGTGCATTGTCACTAGACTTATTCTGAATAAAATACTGAGTACGGGAAAAACAGCAGAGAGAAAAACGATTAAAGGCATCAAATTTTTTCAGGAGGGCAAAAAATATCAAGAGACAAGATAATTTTCAAGAGTTATAAGGGCCCTTAGGAAAAAAATGAAATTCCAGAGTTTTTCAGAAATTTCAGGAGGCGTACGAACCCTGGTTAGTACAAACACCATAAGAAAAAGTATGATGGACTGTTTCGGTTTAGTAAACGGCAACTTCTATTACTTGTCAAAAGAAGATGAAGCGTCAAAAAATATTTAACAAACAAAACAAGGAAAAAGGTATTGGCTGAATCTATTTCAAAAATTATTTGTGAAATGCCCTCTCTTTTTAGCTATTGGAAGGTCCTTTATAGACAAATCTTCTTAAAGGATCCTAAATAACACACTCCTCCTACTAAACAGATACATTATTAACCGACAGGTCAACTGCTATCTACAAATCTGATTGGACCATTTTAGTACTGAAGTACCCAACATTGAAAACTCTTTAATATTGGTTTCTAACATTGGTAACATTTCTGGGCTCCTCATGTATATTTTAAGTCTTGTGTAGCAAATTTGTCACTTTGACTTCATCTGGGGAAAAAGGTTATACTGTATGCTAGGAAGAAAAACAAATGCCGTTTTATGGAAGGAAAGGGAATGCCATCTTATAATTAGGAGGGAACCAACAAATCATATTAATAACTGTTATTTCTGCATCATCTCATTAGGTAAAGTGGGTGCTAATTAGAATAAGGAGACCTAGTGGCTTAGTGGTAGTGCTTCGCATTGCCACGCCACAGGTCCGGGAATCGAGTCCTGGATTGGGCGAGGTTGACTCAGCCTTTCCTCTCTTAAGTGGGTTGATAAAATGAGTACCAAGCATGCTTGGGAACTAAACACTGGGGTTTCCGCGTGAGGCTGACCACCTAACCGGGACATATGCCTAGCACCCCAGAGCCTACGGTCACGTAAGCTGGAATGGGAACGGCAGGCCTTGGCCCACTAACGGGCAGTTGTGCCGAGGAGTTTACTTTAGAATAACATATTGCCTCTCTGTTAACGAATACAACCAAAGTTGAAATTTTAGTTTCCAGGGTCTTTTCACTAAATTAGGGCATTTTTGGTAGTTAATAGGAAACTTTCACCTATTTTCCATTTTTAAATGTGGGGACTTCATGGCTTTTTACAAGGGGCATGGGAACTCTGCATACCTTTTTCATCTCTTCCTCAGTGATGCCAAAAGGTGCATTGAAAAAATGCAGCATCTTCGATGGGTTGAGAATGCGGTTCTTGCTGGCGGCCTCTGGATTGGAGAATCGGTTGTTTCGGTTGCCCATGTAATCTTTGAAAGACACAGTTCCATCAGGAAGGGTGAATGGCTGCTGAACGTCATTGAGGAAAGCTTGCTTGGAGTAGCTGGATAAGGAGATCAATGATAGTTTAACAAAGCATAAGATAATGAAGTTTTTTTTTTATAATAGAATTTGATAGGAAACAGTTTTAAAGGTTTATGAATTCAAATAATGTATTTGAGTTGTATAACCTTTTTTTTTACTGCAAAGCTTGCTCCAATTCTTACAACTTAAATGTATTCGACTTAAATTGAATTAAAAAAATTACTACATGCAATGTGTCATAAAAGATCCTTTTTTTTATTTATAAATCAGAAAACAAATTAATTTATAAAAAATATTTTTAAGAAAATAAATGTAAATTTAATATATATCTTTAGACTAAGAGTAGAAAGACTTGGACTACAATTTAGGTGTTGTGATTTCTACCTCGATTCATCTTAATTAAACTTACCTGAGCTGAAGCTTAGATTCAAAGAATTCGGCCTGGTTCAAGCTGTTAATGGCTCGTTCAACAGAAATGGGATCTCCCATTTGTATCATGGCACATCCTTCCTTGCTCTTTAAAAACTTAATCTGAAAAAAAATGCATGCTTTTGAAAAATTACTTACTATACCCATGATTACCTTTATCAGAAAAAAAATAAAGTAATCCCTAAAACTTTTCGCAGTTTCTACATTTGAAGTTTGAATTTCACTAAAGTATGCTTTAGTATTTTAAACTTTAAGTGGCAATGTGTTAGCATGTAACCAATAATATACAGAAGGACAAAGGAAGCAAGCATGTAGGACTTCCCATACAACATTAGATATGTAGAGGATACATATGAAAACTAATCTGAAATTCATCTACAATAAGGGGAATTCTATATTTTAATATAAAGATTGCTAACAATATTTTTTTAATTTAATTTTTATAGTTTAGAAAGTAAGTATATCAATACAAAATTCAGAGTTTTAATTTTCCCATAGCCTTTTAGAAAGTTCTCCATTTTTTCTATACTTACATGTTCAGTGACAACCTCACATCTACACATTCGATTAAATCATAAATCTATTCACATTACAAAACTAACCCACTCACCTTCGCAATATTCCCGTATAGACACAGGATATTGAACAGCTTGTCGCAGTTCATCTTCTCATGGCTCAAACCATAGGCCATCATGACTGACCCTTGCTGGTGTCCACCGGGCGGTGGTGGAGGTCCACCAGGGCCATAACCAGGACCACGTGGTGGAGGGGCAGGGCCATCGGCACGGTAGGGGTCACGCCCAAATCTGGAATGGAAATTTAGTTTTAATTATTAACAAAAAGTTTAATATTATAGGTAACTAAAAGTTTAAGTTGTATTATTGTTTTTTAGTTAAGTTATACCAAAAAGTGGCTGTTGTGGTGCCCAGTACTTGGGAAGCATTTTTAGCCTACTTTTCTTTTTTTAATTCGAAAGAATTAAAAAAATGAAAAAGTAGGTATTGACAAGCGGTCGATGTCCGTCTGTCCGTACCCCCCTTCCAAAATGGGTTCTATCAATCGGATCTTAAAAATTGATTTTTGTTAGAAAGCTATGACCTCAGAGACCCAACTTTCATACTTTTTGTCCGCGTGTCTGTACGTCCGGACGGACAAACAAACAACGAGCAAAACAAACATTTCCATACAGTAAATGCAGCATAGAACCGAACTGAAATTACCTCTCAGGTGGGGCAGGTCCACCATATGGATCTCTTCCAGGTGGGCCATAGTGGTCAGCCCCTCTTGGCCCACGGTTGGGCATGCCATACTCGTCATAGCCTTGGTCGTAAGTAGGTGGCCCACGATTATCTGCAAAGACATTGTTGAAGGTGATTTATTGAAGATAGTTTATGATTTACTTTAACTGCTTTATCTGTTTTCTCAATCATTGAAGATAAGGTGATCTGTTTTAAGTAGTTTATTTCTTTAAACCAATATGAAACAGATTCTTGAAAGGAGAGTAAGGTAACAAAAAGCATGTAACCAAACGTCTGCATTATAAGTCATTCCGGAAGTCAAGATTTGAGATTAGTAAATGTAAATAATCTTACTATTAATTTACATTATATTAATATATATTCAATTTTTAACATGTTCCTGTTGTTAAAAAAGGAAGAACCAAATCAGCACATCATGACTGATTGTTTTTACTTAACATGAAGTTTTATAGTGTTGTCTGGTAAATGTTTATGGAGGATTGAGACAGTTTTATTTATAATTTGTATTTTAAACTCAAACACACCATAAGGAGGAGGACCAGCATTTCCTTGAGGGGGTCCATACCCACGAGGTGGCTCTTGGAGCAAAGCCGGTCTCTCAGATCCAGGGCTCTTCATACCTGCCAAGACAACCAAAAAGATTAATAAAAGATAAGATAGCTGATGCATTACAACCTACATATATCTGGGTGCAGAAGTGTTCAGACTCTTGGATGCGTGTTGCCTATAATATTTTATTTTATTAACACAATATAAAAGGGACTTACAGATCCCAATGAGCTGAGTGGTAGGCACAAGCTAACAGAGTTGAAGTTTGTAGCCCATAATTATAGAATCTGCATTATTAATTTATAAGCACTAATAACCTGCAATTTTTAATGTAAGCTGTTCTCGTGCAGGAAAAAATGCCTACCCACTCTTAATGTGTTAGTATCAAGCAGTTGCCTGCTGAAACTTGAAATAAGTAAAATAGCCTTCACTTTAGAGGAGTCTTTGAAATGGGGGTATCATGTATGATTTTTTTTTTTTTTAAAGAACACAGCATATCTGTCGTATGACATTTTAGGGCATCTAATTTGAGAAATTTATAAGTAGACTCTGGGCCGCAGCAGAGCGATAACCGTCATATGTTTATGTGTGATGTATAAAAGTAGAAACAAAGCAAGTTATAACCTAAACACGAGTACAATAAGACACAAATAGAGCATAAACAAACTGTCTTAAAATACTTACCGTCACTAAACCTGCAACAGAAAAATATAAAAAGAACAAAAGGATTGCATTCTGGCAATTGCCCAAAATCTAAGATAATTCAGACAAGAACCAAACCTTCCAAATTGATCCAGTAACCCTAAATAGCAGCAAGGCCGACAACTTTAACTGCGGAAGAGCAGAACAGGCCTCCAATAGTTAGTCCTCCTGTGTACAAGAGTCACATTCATTAGAAACAGAAGGAATCTGGTGTCATATTGTTATGTTTTTGTGTTGTCTTCTGTCTTGACTCCATGTTGTGTATTCCATATATTCTTGTTATGTTGTCATGTTCTCTTGGCAACAGTGACTGGTACGAGTATGGGCAGAGGCATTTATGTCTGGGTAGTATTATGCATAGAATATTCACACTGGTGTTGTTGATGAGATGCTTTGGAACTGTCTTGTTTGAGTATTGAGCTAATGCATTTATGTCTGGCGACGATTATGCAAGAATATTCACGGTGTCTTGGATATGTTATTCATAAAATGTTCATGGTTCTGTACTGTGCAAAGGCATCTAGAACTAGTCATTATTTACATAGGCTATTCACATTTATGTAGTTAAGAAGATGCTTGGAAAGTGGCTTGTACAAGTTTTAGGCACGTGTTTTTATGTTGATTATGCATGGGTTGCGTTCTGTAATGGTTTTGTTACCATGTTCATGAGATGACTGGTTACAGATGAGAATTTAGCAGAGCATTTATGTCTAAGTATTGTACATAGTAAAGCACTTACACATTTGATAAGTTATGTTGTCATACTCAATGCTTATGCGATGATAATGAGAACTTATCATATGCATTTAGGTACACGTACTGTGCAAAGGAAATGCACTTATATACTTGATGAGTTACGAAAAATAGTCATGTTCACAATATTCTTGTTATATAACTGGAATGAGAGTAGTTGGCATATGATTTTGAGTCTAATGCACTTAGTCTTTTGGATGATTATGTAATCATGTTCAAGAGGCTAAAGTGCCAAGTTTTCAGCAAATGCAGCTACATCTTTGCAGGAGTAATAATGTCAGGAGATACTTTACAACAATGAGTGGTACTGCAAATGCTTTAGTTATAGTTGAGCATTTACGCATGGGAAATGTATTTCTATCTTTGCTTGGATAATAAAATACAGTGATTTGTTTGAGCATTTGACCAATGCAATTATGTTTATTTTAGCACATAGTCAACAAACATGTATTTTTGCTTTTCGGCAAAGGAGTTGAGATAGATTTAAATGTATTTTAATGTAACATCTCTATCATCCTTACATCCAGTTTAGAAAAGTTTCCTTGAAATGGTACATGTAGTATACATAGACATCGTGTCTGTGTAATGTAAGCCTTCATGTGATGAACGTCTTAAATTTTCCATTAATTATTTATTTCACTAATGTAGTGCAAAAGTTTCATCTACTATACATGTCAAAGTATTTTAGTATAGGTACCATGTATTGTATTTTTGCACGCAATACAACTTTTTAAGTCTCACAGTTTTTATAATTAAGACTATAAATAAGAAAAAGAATCCAAAATATGCTGCTACCAATTAAGCAGCATATTGAATGGATTTAAATAGCTTAAAGGCAATTTATTTGCATATCAACTTTTGCCATAAAAAATCATGTTTAATGACAAGATAGTTTGAAATATTAACTATCAATTTTTAACTGTTGAAAATTATCTGATATCTTTCTCACAAATACACACATAAAAAAAAAATAGCTTAGCTGGTATAACTGTTGGAATATTTTGTACAAGGTATCAAATCAATAATTTAATAAAATATGTTCTATATCATTGTAACATTAAGCTTCAGTACCATCTTAAAAATAACATTTGACGAAAGGAATTTGCAATGTTTTTACATTTTGTGAGTGTTGTTTCAGAGTAAAAGTATTTTACATAAAAAAAAGTTTATAATATACATAAAATTATACAATAAAACACAATGCAATCATTGTATTATTAAAGAAAACTATTGTAACTAACCATATTAAAACATTTATGAATTCAGGAAGATTATACTGCTTAAGTTATGCACGAAACCAATTTGTCCCATCATACAAGATATTTTTGTGCTATAATTAGCTTAGTTTTTAACAAATGGGGTTTTTTTTAATTTACAAAGTATAAAATCACTGAAA
Source organism: Oedothorax gibbosus (assembly GCA_019343175.1). Taxonomy (NCBI): domain Eukaryota; kingdom Metazoa; phylum Arthropoda; class Arachnida; order Araneae; family Linyphiidae; genus Oedothorax; species Oedothorax gibbosus. Next base: position 890,782 of record JAFNEN010000151.1, read on the forward strand.
AAATTTTTTTTATTTTTTTTTGCTAGTGATTTAAAATACTTAAATTTATAATTTGCATGTTTCTGAAATGCATTTTTAAACAAAATTACCATAGGTTTTTTTATACACCTCAAAATATTTTTTAACAGAAATAACAGAATGGTTGCATCACTACTGAACTGATTGCGAAACAAAATATTTAACATCAAATGTGAATTAGTGTTTAGACTATTACATTAATATCAGTTTAAAATTGTCAATTATCAATTTGATTTGCCTTATCAATAAAATTTAAACATTAAAAGAAACAATAATAATAGTTTTATAGTAAGGTGATATTTTCATACCTAAAGTATTATTGGTATAGTCCCAGCTTTCGTTGTCATTCTTGTAGACATTGAGTCTGGTAGGCTAAAAAAAATTAAAGAATTTTGAAACATGCCACACAATGCACACATGAACAATAATAAATTACGAAGAATGTACCTTAGCAAACTCGATCTTCAGAGTACAGCATCCAGAATAGATGTCGCAACCATTAAGGGATTGCTTTGCACGATCAGCAGCCTCCAAGCTATCAAACTTAAGACAGAATTAAGGAATACAATTCACATTTTGGTAATTAGGTCAATTGAAATTTAACTATCATCAATCAAAAGTAGATTGTATCTATGTGAAAATATTTTCTTAGCATTTCAAGTGTACAGATTAAATTTTAAAATTACTAAGGTTATTTATTTTATCAATTTTACAATTTGATAAAATTAAAAAAAACCTTGGAGTTAAAGAATAGTTTTATTCAGGGCAGTCATGATATAACTATCAATTCTCATGAGATATGGCAACATATAGACAAAAAAAAATTCACCAGTATTAGCAAACAGAAATCCAATTAGCTACTCTAGCTCAAGATCTTTTTCTTTGCATTGAGTAGGTGCAAATCTAGTTCAATGCAGCTTGACAAGTTGTTTATACTTCATTAAGATTGGTTTAACTACTCGAAGTACGTCCCACCCATGGATCAGACCGGGCTCTAACCCTCTGCATAAGTATTCTCCAAACAAGGACATGGACACCCAATTAGCTCGGCTATGCGCTAAGTCAACCACCCTAAACGCCTCGCTCCACAGATTCAACCTCGCCCCTTCCCCTCTGTGCAGATGTGGTATCGCCTCCGAAACTCCAGAACACTTTCTCCTGGAATGCGAGCTGTTTATCAACCAGCGGGAATCTTTGAGAAACAAGATGGGATGCATTCCTCTCTGCTACTGCTGGCTAATGGACTGGCAACATTATGGACGTGACAAAATCAAAGCCCTGTCCAAGTTTCTTAGAGCCTCGAAGCACGTATAATAAGTTAGACGACTTCTCGTAATTTTAACGATAGCACCTGAGCTCGAACGCTCAATCATTACTAGGAAGAAGACTGGAATAAGCACGCGTCTTGTCGATGCAGAATCCAGCTCCCCCACCATTATCATCATCAATACTCGAAACTAAACAGCTGTTAAGCACAATAAAAATTAAGCCAAATCGTAACTATCAATTTAAAATAACACATTTAAAAAAGGATATTCAACCATAGCTTGCACACCGTTCTTCTTAAAGATTACAATTCGCTGTACTTTTCCACTTGGACTGCAAATTGTATGAATGACATCCTTAAAAAAATAAGAAAAAACACTTTTTCAGAATTTCTACTACAGTTAAAATTATTATTTGAGAAATTCTTCTAATGTTTCAACTTACAGTTGTAATGGGATAAGCAGGATTCATAACAGTGATCAAAAGAATATGATTTGGTTTTTCTTCAAAACTGTAAAAAGTCAAGACATTTTTGTTGAAATTTGACAAGCATTTTTAAAACCAGTTTTTTAATTTTTAGAAAACCAACTTACCCATCTCTTCGCTGAGGAGGTCCACGGTTAAAGTTGTTGTTGTTATTGTAAAAATTCCCGCCGAATTCCTAATAAAAATACACTATTAGTCAAGACAATCATTTTCAAAATATTTAATTAATATATTTTATTTTGTTTGTTACAAAATCTTAAATATTGTATGAAGACTTAAAACAGCTAAAAGTAATGGGATGATTAACGTTTTTCATTTAACATTTTACATTTTTCAAGTTTCCTGTGTAATATATACTCTTTAAAATTACTGAAACTAGGATTATGTGGCAAAAATGCAAAATTTAGTCTAACTCATAAATGAAAGAAATCAACCAAAAAGGTTTAAATTCAATCACACCACTACCGATTTTCAAAAAACTGTCATGCATGATACTTTTTGAAAAGCAGTTACAGGGTGGTTACAAAATCCTTGAAAAAAAGTTCCCTGATATTTCCATGATTTCCCTGATACTTTCACAAAAAATTCCCTGATTTTTAGAAAATTTAATCCAAACATCGTGAGAATTTCTGGATTAGGGAATTTTCTGGATTATGGGGTAGGCTACCTAACTTTTCCAGATTTCTGAAAATCTGAATTAGTTAAGAACCACCTGATCAGAGAATCATGTTACAACATGGTTCATATACTCCTTGAAAAGTTTTGAATGAAAAAGATAATTTTCAAGCCCTTAAAGCCCAAATGCTTAAAAATTAATCTGAGTATATATAGGGGGAAAAAGTCTGTACTATTTATTTCAAAATCGAATCGTATCAAAAATTTTCTCAACGCTAAACATGCAATATGATATTTTTAAACCCCATGTTTCTAAACAGTTATTAGTAGCTACAGCAGAACTCCAATTAGCCGAATGCCAGAAAAAATCTACTCGACATACATTTTACTGTCCGTATTTATTGGATGTCATGCCTGGTAATTTTTTTTGTACCGACCAAAAAATTACTAGGCATGACATCCAACTGAGATTAACAGTAGCAAATAGGCTGAGTAAAAAAGTCGCATATAAACTTTTGTGAAACCAAGATTCTAAAATAAATTGAATTGAAAAAAACTATTACAAAAAAAGAATTTTAATAATTAGGATAAACAATTCGATTAAAATTTGAAGATGAATTAAAATTAGATTTCACTAAGATGTCTTCAAATATCGGTTATCGGCCAGTGCAATCCCCCATTAGAAGAGGATCGCCTTCACCTGACCAAAATTATGCAATCCAATAATGCTTCCTGAGTTACTTATTTTGTTGCCCAGTAATTTTTACGACATCCACCGATAAGGTTGCATTGTCTCATAATGATTGACAGGTGTTTTTTTTAATCTGCGTGATAAAGAACAACATAAACCTGCTGTTTAAGTAATCCAAAATGGGAAAATTCCCTGATATTTTGCGAAATTTGAAAAATTCCATGAGAATTCTCTGATATTTCCAGAATTAGAAAGTTCTCTGAGAATTTCCTGATTTCCAGGTTTTCCCGGTTCTGTTACCACCCTGAGTTATGTCTAATAAAAGTTTGATCCACAAAACAGTTATGTCCATGTACTATTTTCTGTTTGAAGAACTGCTCTTAGGACAAGACATTTTTTTTAAGACAAACACAAACGTACAAGTCAAAACGGTAGAATTCTGTAAAATCCAGCATAAAACGATGTTAAACAGTCACAATCACAGCAAGTTCTCACCAATCTGTTGCCAAGGCAACCACGAATTTTATACATTCTTCAATTCACGGTAAATTTTAATTTCACGGTGCTGCTTGGCGCGGTTCCAAAAACAACAACAACTTGGCGAAACTCGCGTGTTTTCCCCATTGCCAGATTCCTTTCCGCCGATGCAGTAACCCTAGTTACTTTTGACAAAAAAAAAACAGACTCAGGGTTTTGGTTTGCTTTGGACAACACAAAACAAACTTTACACTACATAATGGGGTAGTAGTGGCAATTCAGTTTAGTTTCGTTTGAATTAACGTCGCACTAGAGCTACACGAGTGAGTGGCAATCCAGTACGCACGCATTTGGAGCTCCGGGCAATTTTGTTTTCTCTAAAAAACATTAGTATCCAACATGGGACAGTATTGCAGGGCCCATTGAAAGCCTAAATACTCGTTTGGGGCCCGGGCAATTTTGTTTTACGAAGCAAAACAAAAAAAAATTAAACTAAAAAATTTAGTATTTGTGAACAAAACCAAAAAAAGTTAGTTTTGTTAGTCCTTCAAAACTGAATGACAGCTAGCTGTCCTGCCATCTTCAAATCGATAAAAAAATTCAGAATTTAAATACGCACCATCTATAATAATCGGATGTTCAAAAGCCAAACGTAACCGTAAAACGAACAAAGAACAAAAAGTAATTTAATAGAATAAAAATAATTCCGTGCGCACAACATCCGCGCAACCTAAATTCCACGCAAGTATTACCAGCGCCGGCGATTGGACAAATTAACAAAACAGCCAATTGGACAATTAGAAAAAAATAAATCCCACGCACATAACATCCGCGCTTAGTATAACCAGCGCCACCTAGCCACAACAAAGACGCCACAATGCCGTATCACCAAAAAAAATTTTTATCGCTCCCTACAAAAGCGCCAAATCCCTTGGCGACAGAGAAGCACCGTCAAATTACAATTAACCCAATTCACTACAGTGTAATTATGAAAGTCAGTCATTAGAAAAATATTGTTTTTTTTTATGAGAGTCACTTCACTACAGTCCATAAACTATAACTTACGGAACTGCCTTAATAAAAGGTTAAGTGCAATTAATTGTTTTCGGCATTATGTTCTATCTTTCAGTGTTTGTATATTACATTCTAAAACTATTTTCCATATACGTTTAACACAAAATGACCAATATTGAACTTTTTTTATTTGGTGATAATTAACATTAAGAGATCCCCACCTTTAAGACTCACCCAACACTCCCAACAGTCTTTAACAGATGGCTAGAATTTAGTGAAGACTTTATACAAATAAAGATGATCCACATTATACATTTGTGGCCGTGATGTTGCAGTTGTCAGAGCGCCTGACTCCCATGCAGTCAACCTGGGTTCACATACGAGCCCTTTATCCTTTGGAGGGGGGGGGTGATAAATGAGCACTGAGCTTGCTTAAGAAGTTACCTGGGAATTCATTGTCGAACTAGTCACTCAGCATAGACAATCGCTAGTATTGGCACCCTAGGCCCAAAGAAACTTATATGGACACAACCCCATGGGTAAATAGGGTCAGGCAGACTCTAGCATTCTATTCTACATTTATGGTTCCTGGGTAGAGATTTACTGTACGGTCTCCCTTGGCGAACTTTCCAAAATCGCGCCAGAAGTCCGTATTTTGGCGACTTTTTTATAAAACAACGATTCAAAGAAAGATCGTATGGGAAATGGGAATATTTCTCATAAAAACTCAACCAACGGTCCGGTAGGGTTGCCGAAAAACGTCATCGATGCGAACTCATAGAATTTGAATCTACAGTCGAAGTCAGACAGGACAGGTTGCCAGAAAAAATTATTTATCGCCAAATTCGAAAAAATCGCGCCAAGGGGGACCGTACAGTAAATCTGATCCTGGTTCCTGATACAAACATTTATTGCATATATATTTCAAATTAATATTCCTCATCACAATTTAAAAAATCCAATGCCTTCAATTTAATAAGAATTTTCGATATTCTTATAGACAGGTTTAAAGGTATCAAGAACAGTCCGGAAGGGCTTGTTTTGTTTCCATAGGCAAGTTGCGCTTTAGTTCAACACATCAATTTCGATTCTCTGACTCAAAAAGGAATTCGTCAAAAAAACAGACTTTTTATGAGGTTTGAATAGGGTTTTATCTTTTTTTTGTTGAATTTACGTCAAATCAATAATAAACTTTTGAGTACTTCTCAACACATGTACCAAAACGGGAGAGACACCAAAACTAAGTTTTTTTTAGTGGATTCGTAATATATTTGACGATTATATTACCCAATAACTTAATGAAAGCCCTCCTTACCTTCTATGTTACATATTTTCAACAAACAAAATGGCGTCATTTGAGAAGATATTAAATTCGTGCAAACTTACCCTTCCTCCTTCATTATCTGTTCTTTGTCGTTTTGCAGCATGTCCATCAAATTGGGCCATGATATGTCAGGAATTTTTTAGTTAACTAACACTAGAAATTGTTTTTAATTTAAGACCGGTGTTAAGAACGCCGGCCAACTGATTGTTGTTGTAGTAGATAATTAAAGAGAAATGACGTCTTTTACAGTGCAATTAAAGTTACAGTGTTTAAATTTTGAGGTTTCAGTTTTAAATAGAAATGTTTCAGATGATGTAACGTCTTGTTTTCACTTTTCATTATCCAGCGATTTCATTGGTTGCGTCGATTTCACTCTCAAATTGACCATCATAGATGGAAAGAAACTTTTATTGTATACAGGCTTTCTTTAACAAATGATTTAAACAACCAATAGCACAGCAAGAAGTTGAAATTTAAAAAATTTAATTAGTAAAATATTCTTAGAAAACTCATTTTCAACAAAAGTAATTCCATAGAAAAAGTGAAAACAAGACCGCTGGAGCTGTTACCATTCACGACGTGAAACAATCCCATTTAAAATGCTGTCAAAAAAATATTTTTTATTGCAATAAAAAGAAACTTTTGGTATTGTTGAACTCTGTCTTTGGTAAGAAACATAAGCTCATATGTATAATTCGACATCTTACTGCGTCGATGTTCACAACAAATCTTTTGTTTGTAATGTATCCCAGGAAAAGCTTTTGGAAAGATCTGAAGGGAGATCCTAAAAAACATTTTTTACTGTCTACACTGGAAAACACAATTACCAAATTGTGCAATATGAGTTTTAGTCAAAAGTTCAACCTCAACTAATGTCTATTTATTCACACAAGTGAAAAACAATGCTTTATTGTGAGGTATGCAACAAACGTTTCCGTCAAAAACGATGCCGAAAAGTTAATTGCTACCTCGTTCGGCACGGTACAGGGCAGCACTACTATCACGCTTTCTCGTTCGGATCTGCTACTCAGATTACTTCATTCAAAAGCAACGCGATAGGGGGCAGCACTACCAACTGTAAGTATCCTTCTAATTTTAAAAACTGAAAACAAGGACCAATCAAAAGAACCCAGAATTGACTTGTCATCCCAAGAGAATACAAGATATTGATTTGCTATGGGAACTCGGAGGACTTTGTGACCCCAAAGGACTTGAACAAGCACCAGTCACCATGGGGATCTTCGGCTAGCAGGGCTCAAACTCTCAACTTGAAGGATGACAGCCCAACGCTCTACCAACCAAGCTCTCCCGGCCATATGGAGACTTTATTGTGTGCACTTTTCCATTTTATATTATCTAATTATTAAACAATTCAATTAATATTTTTTTTATTTAAAATTTAAAAAAGTGTATATGCTCCCAAAAAAACTACCAGGATGACTTCCATATGCAAAAAAATTGCTAGTATGTCAATTTCAAAGCAAAGGCCTTAAGAACTTAGCAATAGACTTAACATGGGAAGTGAAAGAAGGACAGAAGCTGACTGCCTTCTAGAAAGCATTGTTTAGCTGAAACAGAAACTAATGATTACTCGATTTCATCACACAGCTTAAAGTTAGGTTCGATTTAATTATCTTTTCAACTATTACTTTAATAATCATAATGGTGCTAGCTATGTACACTTTTTACATATACCATTCACCTCATTTTCATTTTATTGAAAATATTGTTTTGCTAAATTTAAATAGTTTTTGTACATATTCCAATCAGATCCTCTTTTATACCATTTACCATTATTTTATACCCTCTACAAGAATAGCAATATACACAGACAACATTCAGTACAGCAAATACTTAACTCAGATCCCATAGCAAAGCTAGTCATAAAAACAGAAAGGCCACAATATCAGGATTCCGGTAGAAGTTTGTTGGAGGAAGCAGTTGCATAACAACTTAAATATTTTAGTAATACAACTTCTATTTTAACTTAATATACATTGTTTATTATTCAATAGATTTAATTTTTAATTTAGAAAAAGTGCACACACTAATTAGAACACTGTTTATAATTTATAAAATCTTTAATATATTTTTTAAAATCAAAATTGATACCAAAGTGAAACTAAAATAATATCTATACATAAGTGTCCTTATTTTTGGGCATTTAAAAATGCTTCAATCAAAGTCCCGGGCCATCGCCCATTTTGTAAATGTCCAGTCTGCATCTATACCAATTAATAAGAACAAATCAAATGTTTTTTAAAGAATTATATAAAAATGACTTTATTGAAAACGATCATAAAATATATGTACAAGTGACAATGCCATTTTATAAGGATGCTTGGGAGTCAAATTGTAAAAACACATTATGTAAATAATTTTTTTCCCAAGGTTGAAGGGTTTACAATCCTATTTGTTTTATCACAGATACTGTTTTTATAAGTTCTGCAATAGATTCACCCCTGTAGGAAGAAATCAGAATTAGTTTAAGACACAAGCAAATGGTATTATTGACAACTAAAAACTATTGTGTGCCTCTTGGGTTGAAAAAGCAAACAACACGACTTTCAATTTCCACTCAATAAATCAATATGTTTATAGATAATTATATACTAAGGTAATTTCAATCATTTTAAAGCTTAAAAGTTCTATGGCAGTTACCATTTGCTCAAGCGTGATTTTCTCGAAAATCTTATTATGATATCCGACAGATACTGGAAACTTGTGCACCAAATTTGAAGACTGTGGCTTTTTTTGAAACCTTATTGTGACATTCGATGGATATTTTATCAGGAACTTGTGCACCAAATTTAAAATCTGTAGCTCTTTTAGTTCATCTGTAGAGTGGTTTTTGACAGACCGACCAATGCTTAAAAACCACTTTTTTAGAATCAGCACCCTCCGAAACATGTAAAAAAATTACAAAATCTCCATTTCGGATTTTCGACCCCATCGCCATACTTATTCCTCACCTCATATTTCATCTTGGATAATTAAAATTATAAATGTAACTGCTTAATTGTTAGCATTAATTAAGTTGAATCATTTTGAATTATTAAAAGTTTCTCATAGGAAATTGCTGGTGTGCGCCAGTGATATCAAATTAATTACAATGATATTTGTAACTCATACTTACTCTTGCATTAACAATTCTTTTACGTGCTTTGTTTGAGTCTCTGACAAATTCAAATTATTCATCTCGGTCTTCAAAGAAGCCATTGGATCTCCAGCTTCCACCATCTTTTCTCTGATGAATTTTATCTTTTTCTTCATTTGCTCAATGGAAGATTCGAACACCTTTAAATTGGGCTCATAGGACTGCAGAGTTTGCTTCATTTTAATTTCGGACTTTGAGAGGTACAGAGAGTTTTGTTGGGACTTTTGGAAAACTGTTTCAATCCTGAAAAGATTTAATGTGTTCCTATATATCTTTTAAACATAACAATATATGCATAGAAAATTTCAAATATTCATCTGTTAAGCAATATTTTAGCACTGTAACTTAATATAATCAGTTTTAAAAAGCTTAATAAATAAGTTTCAAAATTTTTAAATCAAGTTTTAAAATAGTCAATTAATTTTTTCAAAGCCTTAAATAATTGATTTAAAATATTAATTTAATAAAATAACTGTTAACTTAAATAAAAGTTATATTTCTGTACTCAAGAACATATTTCTTTAACCAAAACATTCTTGTATTTTTTATTTTTGAAAAACCAAATAAAAAAGTTTTTTTTAATATACTTTAATAATAATATACTTTAATAATTCTAGTCAGTACCTTTTCAGCAGTTGTTGTTGATTGGCATATGCATCTTCATATTTTTCAGCTAACTGTTCAGCTCCCAACTTCAGAGATTCAATATTTTGAAGTGTTTTGGTAATGTCTCTAAGTTGGTATTCTTTTTGCTGCATTAATACTTTAATGCTGGATAATTATTAAAGATTATTAGATTAATATTTTTTTTACAATTTACAAACATTCTTTTATAAACACTATTACTATTTACAGTATTGCCAAAATAAACCATTTTTAAAATTAATTTATTGACATCAATGTACAGTTTAAAAAATCTTCAATAACTCTACACAGATTAATCTTTATTGAAATAAATAAATAAATAAATAAATAAATAATTGTTTCAAACAATATGAATAATTATAGCTGAAAATAATCTAACACAAGCCATTGTGAAGTTTAAATTTTGAACTATAATTTGAACTTTATTACTAAATTAAAATTCTAATAGCCAAACAGAATCATACTTCATTTTACGTCTGTGTTAATCCCCAAAATATAATTTCCAACTACTTTTTTTACACCTGCACAACCATATTTGAATAAGAATCATTATGAAACTGCAAACCTACCGACTTCTTTGTAAGGCTTGGCCAGACCCTATCCTTTGCAGGTAATCTTCTCTTAAGTGTTGTGTTGCATTGCACACCAAATCTAACTTCTGTTGCAGGCTTATAGGAGTGTTGTCAGTAAGGGAATCGGATTTTATGTAGGGGGAGCACACCGATCTTTGCAGAAGTTTTTCGATTTGTTGCTCAAACATTGGAATGGAAGCTTTGTCGGTTTCTTTGTTGGCATTGTCATCTTGGGAAAGTAATTGTGGTGCAGAGGAAAAGAATGATGAGCTGAAATGGGGAAGTATTAAAATATATAGTCACAGAATGAAACTAAATGTTCATGCATATTGCTTTTTTTTTTATTAAAAAAAGTTTATTATTCTATGTGTGCTCAAAAATAATTTCGCATAATAAAGTACTGAAAAATAGTTCAAAATGTCTTCAGAATAATTAAATTTAATTCTACAACAAACAGTTCTTAAGATATTGGCTTTTAGTAAGCTATTTTTTGTGTGTGTGGCACTTTTGCAATGCAATGAATTGGGGCATTTTACTTATTTTATTTTACCATTACTTTTATGTATGTAAAATAACATGCAAGTTGATTGACGTTAAGTTTAATAAATTAATTTGTCAATTAAAAAATTAATAAAAGATACATATGATGATTTGTTCATGTTAGTTTAATGCAAAATATCATGCTGGAGTTCAGATAATAAATATTTTTAAAGTAATATGTATAATTTAAAACTGGTCAGTTCCGAGTCAGATAATATATTATCTAACATAAATAAAAATGAAATAAACTTACACCAAAGGTAGACAAACAAATTCCCATGAGGCCAAGAGGCAGACCATTGTAACCCCAGTATCATTGATGGCAACATCAAGTCCTAGGACAGGAACTGGTTCCATTTGAGACAGAGGTTTTGTGCAGAGGATGTGTTCAACGATACTGGGCTGTTTTCCATCATCCAAAAACAGTTTCTCGATTCCTTCTACAGTAGGGAAAGGAAAGTTAAGATGTCATTTAATAATTGGTAGGTTTGTGATAGGGACTGCAAACAAAAAAACTTAAAATCACAAAAATTTTAACTTTTATGTAAGATATATAATTTTTAAGTTTTTTTAATAATCTTCGCAGCAAGCAATTTCAAATATTAAGTAAATTTACAAAAGGGAAACCAATTTAAATATCCAAATTTGCTTACATAAATCTATTCAAAATAATTACTGTTTTTTGTGAATTTCAACATCTTAGTTTCAAACTGAGTCCACACATTTTAGAAATTACCAAACATTAATGAGTGAGTCTTTACTGATTTTTTCAATGTGGGGATGGTGTCTGGCCATTACAGGGTTAATTATCAGTTATCATAACAATATAGTTTACTCAGTTTTTTCTTAGACATGTGCAAAAGTCATTTCAATAGTTATTTTCACTTAACAGTATAGCAAATTTATAAGACTTTTAATTTTTAAAGATATTGTTTAACTTTTAAAAGCTATAAAAAATTGAAATCATAAAAATTACAATACCTAACCTTAATTTCAATAATAAAACCAAATATATTAACTCCAAAGCATGATATTTTAGAACTATCAACCTAATATCTTATTAACCAAAAAAATATCAAATGGAAAATATTTATATTACCATTTTTTTCAATGTATGTTTCTATTGCTTGTAGGAAAGGAACCGCAATAGAATGCAGACCAGACATATGTGTACAATGGTACTTATTATGGCCAGTTATATCTGGAAGAAAAAATATTTTTTAGTAATTGGACTTCTATGAATCTTTAGAATTTTTTTATATTATTAAACGAAACATTTAAGGCAGATTAAAACAAGGAATTCTAAATTCAACAAAAGTATCCAAACCTTTATACATCCGAATAGGATGTCCATAAACATCTTGTTCTTCTGTCAAAGACAAGGGTAGATCAACACTTTCAAAAACATATAAAGCTACATCACAATCATCAGGGGAATCCCAGGTGTTTGCAAACTAAGAAAAAGTACATTAATTAAATTAAAATTAAAGAACTGTGCTTTTAAAAATCAGAATCTAAACAACTAGTCTCCATCAGTGCTCAAAACAATTAGGGGAGCACTATGCTTACTTTTGTTAACCCTTTCAATCCCAACTTTTTTTTAATTCTAAAAATCTAAAATTTTTGAAATAGATTCATTATGCATCCAGAATGAAATGGTAAAAAACAGGGAGGGGAGGGGGGTCTTAATATTTTAACTTAAATTTAAGAAAAAAAATTGAATCATAAGTTTTGAATAAATTACAAGAATAACTTTTTCAAAACTTTATTTGTTAAAAAAAAAGTTAAAATCAATTTTTCAACAGTGAAATTGTTTTAGAGTGAATTTTATTTTACCATGTATTTTATATTTTCATTTAATTAAAACAAACATTATTTAATTCTTCAAAAGACATGGTTCTTCCATCTAACGATATAAAAAGAAAATTCAACTTTAATGAGAAAAAAATTCAAGCTGATAATTCCAAATGGAATCATTGGGGGTGAGAGGGTTTAAAGAAACCATGTGCTGCCCTAATTATTTTGAGCTGTATATTTACATAAGCTATTACTGACTGTTCATAAATGCAAAATTATCCAAAAAATTATCAAAATAAATGCAAAATTATTCAATTATGAAAACATAAATCATAAGTATGTAATAAATGAAGCTGGTAAGGATATATAGTAGTTTAAAGTCTTTTATTCATATCTGGATATATACTTTTTAGTGTGTTGTCAGTTTGAGAGCATCTTCTGAAGGATGCAGATTGTGAAGACTTGTTCAGTTTAATTGACTAATTAGGCGCGAGAATGGGTGATGAGTAAAGGTTGAAAGAGTCATGGAAGGATATTTGATGAGGTAAGATGATTTTGCGTGAAAGGACTGGCCGGCGCTGTTGGAATGTTAAAGATTTTTTATCAAGTAATATTGAAGAGATGTTTAAGAGGTAACTTAAATTACAGTTGAACCCTCTTAACACGAACTCGAAGGGAACACCGAAACATTTTGTGTTAACCGAATTTCATGTTAACCGTCTGGATTTTTTTTTACATTGAACCAGTGAATAGTTTTTAAAAAATAACATCGACAAATTATTCTAATTTTACAATGTAACACAGTAAATAGAATTAATTCAGTTCATTTGGATTAGTGCATACTATAGAAAATTTAGGAACATTTTAAGGAACAGCAATTGGATTCAAACTGCCGAATCATGGGATATCTTTTTATTTTCCCAGAAGTAGAAGACAATTTATTTTTATAATGTTCACTTTCTGCTTTCTTTTAATGTTTTGCCTCATTAGTTCTTTGTAACTTTGAATCACTAAGAAAAAAAGTCAAATCCTCAATTCTTTTGTCCGGAGTAAGCGGGATTTCGCCTAAAGCAATTTCGAATTAAGAAACTTTTTAGCATTAGCTCAAAGTTTTATAGGCCGGGGAAATGCTTTCAGTTCATCTTAAGCAAAGTTTCGTGTTAAGCGAGTTCGTGTTAACGAGGTTCGCCCGTTTAAATTTTAATATGGGTTGAAAATAATAGTTTTTGGAGGGTTTTACGACATATATGCCATATATATACAGTTCTTACCTCTCCGTCTTTCCTTAGATTGCCATAATTTTCTAGTACAATGGAATGATAAATAACTCCAGTTGCCGATGCAATCACTATGCAAGGAGGTACTGTGTGTAAGCAGATTATTGAACAAGCATCATAGCGATAGTTATCGTCTGACTGAGGATACATGGCAAGAGGACCCAATACTTTCGATAGAGGTTGTGTTCTGTAATAAAAGCCTTAACATTATAATACAAGGGTTGAATAAAATTATTGACACACTTTGCAATTTTGAATTTTTTTCACATTTCTCATAAACTACAATGAAACATCTAAAATGCTTTTAACGACTTGGTAACACGTGTGGTCAGTATTGTTCATAAAATATTTTTTTTATAAAATTAATAAAACTTTTTGATCATTTGAAAAACTATATGAAATATATTTCATACAAATTTTTTAAAAAAATGTTAAAATAAGTTATGAGTATTAATAGTAATTGCTCATTTTCTGTGCATGTGCACATTATTTCTAAAATTGCTTTGAAATATTTTATGCTAAACAATGTCAGATTAATTTTTTTAAAAATCGGTCTGTTAGAGCGGAAATTAAAGTAAACCCTCCGAATTTTTGCTCATACAGATTTTATTTGATATTATCAACATGGGGATGGAAGGAGATGATAACTTTCAAGGTTTCTGCACCCATATTAGCAGCTTAATACCCCTCTAAGCATTATAATTGATCTCATGTCAAGAGGTGCAGAAAAAAAGCTATAAATTCCTTGTATTTCGTACTTGGTTGTTTTAGAAGCTATAGAATATCAAAAATTAGTGTTAGTGATAAATATATAACTGTAATGTCTTGTAAATGCATTAATAGTGCTAATAGCTTTTATTACATTTGCGGCAAAGTGCAATTTTCTGCACAAAAGTTAAGAAAGCGTATCATTTATATTTTGGTTACAAGATAGGAGACAAGAAAACATTTCTGGGCCCCTCATGTACATATTTTTAGTCTTGTGTAGCAAATTTGTCACTTTGACTTCATCTGGGAAAAATGTAATGCTGTATGCTAGGAAGAAAAACAAATGCTGTTTCATGGAAGGAAAAGGAATGCCATCATATGATTAGGATGGAACCAACAAATCATATTAATAACTGTTATTTCTGCATCATTTCATCAGTTAAAGTGGGTGTTATTTAGGAAAAGATAGAAGATAAATAGTCTAACATTCCTTTTACTCTACATCCGGTCCCACATGACAAAAGACTTCTTGCTCTAAAGCAGGGGTTCCCAACCTTTTTGCACCTGCGTACCACTTGACTTTTGGAGAAATTTTGGCGTACCACCACACCAAAATATACTTTAATAAGCGTACTATAATATTTACTCTTCTAAAAGTGTTCAAAGGCTTTTGAATTAAATTCCCGAGAAAACTTCATATTAATGGTTGGTATTTGTTTATTTATAACATGCTTAAAATAAAGGATAAATAAAAAGATTAAAATAGTAATAATTTTCAGTTTTATTTATCACCCATCGGTATAAAAAAATACAAATAAAAAATTAGTACAAACTCAGCAAAAAATTAATCATCATATAAAATATATACATTATAGTCTTTAACGCAAAACTTGTTGTTGTTGGCCTGTGATTAAAATATCAAACATAAGGAGCAATGGAACTTATCTTCACTTTTAAGTCTTCTTCAACCCTTATTCTGCTTTTATGTGTAATTTTTATGTACAAGAGTTCAGAAAATCCACTCTCACACAAGTAACTAATAACAAAAGACATCCAAAATAGTAGCATCATGTTGCTCACGTCACTCACGCGTACCGCCTGCAATTTTCCGCTACACCAGTGGTACGCGTACCACCGGTTGGAACCCTGCTCTAAAGTCTCCAATATTTTTTAGTTTTAATGAGGATAATGGCCAAACGTCTGCTAAATATGCTACAGCTTTTAAAAACAACCATGGACGAAATACAAGGAATTTATTGCTCTTTTTTTCTGCACCTCTTGACATGAAAATGATTATAATGCTTAGAGGGGTATTAAGCTGCTAATATGGGTGCAAAAACCTTGAAAGTTTTCATCGCCTCCCACCCCCATATGTTGATAATATCAAATAAAACCTGTATGAGCAAAAATTCGGAGGGTTTCTGTAAAAAAAATTGACTTTAATTAATTTTGTGTTTGGTGCGCCCATTCATTTCGCTGTATCCTATGTTATGCAAAAAAACTACCGTAACTCAAAAACTAGAGCTAACTAACATTTTTTAAGGTGATATTCGTGTTTAGGGTGTTGAAATCATTCAGAATTGGACACTTTCATCTCAGTCTCAGAAAATTATTGAAATTTTATTGTCCAGTGTTATGATAGACATGACATCATCAATACTATTACATTTAAATAAAGGAAAATAGACTGAAAACATAGATCACTACACCTACCTGTCTCTCTTCAAAGGCGACTTTACAAGATAGACATCCCCACTGCCATGCAATAGATAAATTGGCCATACTGTAACCTCCTCATAGCTCTTGATAACTCGGGAGCTATTCAGTTGGGGCACTTGCATTTTTTCAGGGGGTCCGAAATCAAAGCTCACTGCGTTCTCTCCAAAACAGGTAGAGAAGGATATTTTGGATTCGGATAACAAAAAAGAGCTTTTAGAGCTGGGGCCAAGAGTTATCACTTGTTGGGGTGTTTGAGGGTCGGTGACATCATAGGTCCTTAAAAATGTAATTGAATATATGAAATAATCAGAATATGCAAGAATAAAAGCAATTATGTAAAAAGACATAAATTGTAATTTGTTTATAATATTGAGTTTAATTTCTTTAATCCAATATTTATTTATATTTATTGCAAATGAAGAAAAAAGAAATACAATTTATAATTAAAACAACCTTTGAAAAGTTAAGATGTGTATATTTATCATGATTTTTATGATTAGTTATAAGCTATTTATATTTGAAAGAATTTAAAAAATATTTTTAATTTAAACATCTTTTAAGTCCTTTTTTATTCACAAAAAATGAAACTTTAAACAGTTTATAGACTTAATAAATAAAAAATAATAAAGGACGAAATAGAAAATTCTATCTTTAGGCGACATATCACAATCAAAATAAGAATTTCATTTGGTAAATTGCAAGTCTTACATATGTTTGTTTGAACAATTTTACTTTAAGGTGTAGTTATACATTAATATAAAAACATTTCACAACCAAATTAAGACACACATAACAACAAATATAGAATGAAATTGTAATTAAAAAAATTACCTGATATAACTATCTGAACTTAATATTGTTAAATGAGTATTTGAAGAACTTCCTGGATGCCAAGAAACTTGAAGAATGCTGACTCGGCTTGAATTCACAAAGAAACTTTCTGCTATATTCCATGACCTACAATATATCCTCTGCATTAAACATGGATGATTAAAAAAGATATTTTTTAAACTCTTTGCTCCAGAGGTACAATATGTGGATCTTTGTAGAAACCACTTAACTTTATTTTAAAAATTTTCTTAATACTAGTTTGCTATTATAAACTTTAATCTTTTCAAAAATAGCAATACCAAAGCAGCTGATTTATAAATTGTATGAAAAAAATTTGTAGCAAGAGGATCAGATTGACTTGCCAAAAGGGTGGGGTTTTCTTTCACCTGTAAGTCTAAATATATTTTGCAACTACAAAATTTTTTTAATGGACTATTGATTACAAAAAACAAACAGAGCATGTTTGTTTTCTTATATATTTTTATTGCACAAAACCTCAAACTCAGGTACGCTCCTCCAGGTACGCATACTCCTCCGCTCAGCAAATGTTAAACGTTCCTTTTTTCAAATTTACTTCCAAAACATACTTTTAAATACTTTATAACTGTTTGAAAAATATGTGTAACATATAGAATACATGTGTAGGATAGATTTTGGGAGTGAAGGGGATAGAGAGGTCAGGCAAGATCAAAGCTGTTTAAGGCAATGGGCATTTGCCCCCATCTCTTAAATGTATTTGTCTTACAAGTTCAGAAAATTCCAATGGATTAAAATATACATTTCATTTTATTAGAACGGGTACTTTAAAATGGAGAAACTTTGGAACAGCCGAATTTTCGAACTTGGCAACATCTTGTATCTTGTTTTCACATCTACAGTGTCTTTGGTTGCGATTTTATTTCGGCAACCTATAAAATAGCCTTGTTCAACTTTTGAAAGCATGCAACGATAGATTAACCATCCCCTACTTCTGATTGAATGTACACGGTTGCCAGAAAAACTTATTCAATACTCTATAAAACTTACCAAATTTTGTAAATTGTCATTGGGCCAGCGACTACAGATTTTACCAAAATATAATAGTTTTTCATTGAAAAAAATACCCTGAACAATCTTAAAAATGTGTCAATTACCTGCCCATCACACTGTCTTTATCACTATTTGGAGCAGAAAACTTTCCATATCTCCAGGGAACATGAAAAATAGTAACTCCATTATTGCCGCTGAGGGCAATAAGGCTTCCGATGGGATTAAAAAGCAGAGAGTCCACTTCGAATACAGGAGGGTTGGAGAGACTAAGTTTCTAAAAAAAGACATGAATGACAATTAAATATAATCTAAAAGGGGTTCTCTTTACACTTTGGTACTTATTAGAACGCCAGCGCAGCTATACATTTGGCGTTTATTTTGCTATAAATCATAAATTTAAACATTTTATTTAAAATCAAACGATAACTGCATGCAAACAATAAGATAGCTCTTTATTGGCACATTAACG
Source organism: Oedothorax gibbosus (assembly GCA_019343175.1). Lineage (NCBI taxonomy): Eukaryota > Metazoa > Arthropoda > Arachnida > Araneae > Linyphiidae > Oedothorax > Oedothorax gibbosus. The sequence goes on from JAFNEN010000151.1 coordinate 909,417, forward strand.
CAACTTCTGCTGCGGTGACGTTAACATAAGTACCAAACTGTAATTGAGCTCGAGCTTGTGCCATATGCTATAAACACGAAAACACATTATATGCTACTTAACTGTCACATTAAATTACTTTTGGCAAGAGCCCATTTGCACGTTATAGTGATGTTAATCTTTTAATAAAAAACAAACAAACTTGGAATCAAATAACTTTAGAAACTTGAGATCTAGATAATAGGGTTCAGAATATTTGCTTAACGCTATTAAAAACTTTTCTTGGAAAAACTGATATTTTCAACTTTTTGATAATGATTTTAGAAACAGCACAGATATAATGAAAAGCCCAGATTTGGAGATTTATGTTACATTACCAAGCAGGAAGATGCAAAAATGTGGTAACTTCATATTTTATGCAACTCGATAGGTATAGCAGCTTACGTTACATTTTTAAGCTCATTAATGAACAGAGCGGCCATTATATCATAGCTGTACCTGATTTTCAAAGGTTGGGTGTTCAACTCTCGAGGATTGCTGATCAATAAAGCTACCAATACAATGTAGACCTTGTCCAAACATCGCCCATGTTCCACCTAGATGTTACAAAAAACACTTACACATGATCAGTTTTGTGAGCCTATGTGACATGCCAACCCAATCCCTCACAAGTGAAAATGCTTTTGGTAACGTCTAGACAAAAATAGTGACGTTTGGCGAAGGTTCGAATGTCCTATCCTTCTGTGTATGCACAGCTTTGGAGATGACAGAACTTAAAAGTGTAGCAACATTTCAGATGGAGATGCTTTAACAAAGAGTACAGTATTTTTTAACAGAACTTGAATTTTAGTAATCAAGTCCACCTTTTTTTATAAATCAAGACCATTACTAACCATACAACAGCTATTCTTTGCCTCAGCCGCAACATTTATTTCAGAAGTTAAAATACAAGATCCAGAATCGTGCCAAACAAATATATGATTCTCATAAACTGAAACCAAACGTTTGGATTCTTTGATACTTGTATATTTCTTTTGATTCACACGCAGAGTTTCAAGCAATCCGCTGTCAATTAGTTTTTGGTTTATCAGAGTAGCCATAACACCAAAAACTTATTATAAAACGAACAAATCAGTTTAAAATTCTCACTTCAAATTTACACTAAAAGCACCACAATAACGTCAATAACAAAGTGAAAGTGCTAGTGCCCATTAAAAGTGAAAACAAACCACAGCCTCCTACATGAAATGTAAGCTCGATCAAAACTGGAAGTCATCTAAGCGAGCTGTCGGTAGATGGCGCGATGACCCAACCAAAAGCACGATGACATGTGTTATTGTTTGTTTACGGATTTCAATCCAGGTTCCATTCCTTCCAAGTCGCTGTGGTAGGAAACTTTCGTTACATGAGTTCGAAATTTATAATTTTTTTGTAAACTTTTGTAAATGCAACAAATAATACCTAGTTTTCTGCATCATACCATCCTGTAAATCAATGAAAGAACACGGTGTTTCCATACAGGAATTCCTACGAAATGTAAGATATTTGGTAAAGAGTTTTTTTATAAATTATTCTTTTTGTTGAAAATTTCTCTCTCTTTGGTCTACTCTAATTTTTTTTGTTCTTGAAACTTTTCGTAATGCATTAATTATTATTTGTTTTTCCTCTCCTTATATATAGTTTAAACATACATTTACTTTTGTTCTATCTAGAATCTAGATGATATATATTCAATTTGGTTCGGGCAATCTGTTTTCCAATATACGTGTTCTAAAAAGCTAAGTTTTTATAAAGATACTTTTAGTTTGTTTTCTTTTATTTTATTCTTAAATGTTATTTAGTTCTTTGATTTTTTTTTAATAACGGTATTTGAAACAGCCCGCTGGATCCTTCATCCACCGCGAATACAGTCCTACTAAAATATGCGAACGACAACCCACAGACGGCACTATCTATCGTAGATATAGGTAGGAAGGTTGGCACACTACAACCTAGCGACTGCTTGAGGACGGCCTGTAAATTCCAGGGAGGGTAAATTCCATGTTTTATTTCTCCAGCTTACATAGTATTAGGATATGTACAAGCATAGCCCCCTACATATAATGCCGTCCAAGCTCGATCAAAATTGGAAGTCATGAGAAAGCTATCAATAGATGGCGCCATGGCGCAACAATGTGCTCGATGACATTTGTTGTTGTTTGTTTACACCCAGTTCCGCTGTGATTGTATTAAGAAATTTTGGTTACAAGAGTTCGAAATTTATAAAAAAAAATTGTAAACTTTGTAAATGCAACAAATAATGGCTAGTGTTTTGCATCATACCATCCTATCAGGGCTATAAGTCAAAGAAAGAACCATAGCCTCCTACATAGAATGCCGCGTATACTCGAGAAATAACATAGATTCGCAGGCTGTCCTCAAAAAGTACTCTGGTCGCGTCATCTGTTGGTAGTCGGTCGCATATTTTACTAGGAATGTATTCGCGATGAATGACGGATCCAACGGGCTATTTCGAATACCGTTCGGTGCGAGTAACATAATAAACAAATGAGTTCTTTTTTATTTTGTTTCTGCTTCCAAGCGATATTATTTGCCAGAAAAAATAAAAAAATACTATTTTTAATTCTAAAAAATCCTTCTTCACCATGTTTGAATAGTGTAAAAACTGTTGCAGAATACTACTGCCAAAAATCAAAATTTTAGAAATTTAAGATTAAAAAGCTAAAAACAGGAAGCACATTTTTAAAAAACATAATCATGTAATGAGTTTCTTTGTTTTTTTTAAACTTTTTTAACTTAAAAAAAACCGCTATAGAACTATTCATTTAAAATCCCCGTATAAGAATTTTCTACTGGAGACTAAAACACAAGTAATGAGAACCTTGTTCAGACGTTACATTATTTTTAAAAAAATTAGCTTTGGCTTCTTAAAGAAAAATTAACAAATACTATAACACTTATTAAAAATGCTTCTGTTAAGAATAACAGTCCCTTAATAATAATACTATAATTTCGAACAACAACAAAATTTTAAAATGAGATAGATCATTTAAATCTCAACTATAAAATGCATTTAAAGTATTAGAATTTATGCAAAAATAGATATTGAAAAGGTTTTTTTTCAAAACTTATTAATTAAAAAACACATATAATTAGAAAACAGAATGCCCAAACAGAATTGAATAAAAATCTAGATAGAACAAAAGTAAATATTTGTTTAAACTATATATTAGGAGAAAAAAACAAAAAATAATAATTAATGCATTACGAAAAGATTCAAGAATAAAAATATTTAGAATGGATGATAAATTTTCACCAAAAAAGAATAATTTTAAAAACTCCTTACCCAAATATCTTCCATTTCGTAGGAATTCCTATATGGAAACACCGCACCGTGTTCTTTCATAGCCCCCTACATATAATGCCGTCCAAGCTCGATCAAAATTGGAAATCATGAAAAAGCTATCAATAGATGGCGCCATAGCGCGACAAACAATGTGCTCGATGACATGTGTTGTTTGTTTACACCCAGTTCGCTGTGATTGTGATAAGAAATTTTGGTTACAAGAGTTCGAAATTTATAATATTTTTTGTAAACTTTTGTAAATGCAACAAATAATGGCTAGTTTTTTTTGCATCATACTATCCTATAAGTCAAAGAAAGAACACGGTGTTTCCATATAGGAATTCCTACGAAATGTCGAAGATATTTGGTAAGGAGTTTTTAAAATTATTCTTTTTTGGTGAAAATCTATCATCTATTCTAAATATTTTTATTCTTGAATCTTTTCGTAGTGCATTAATTATTATTTTTTGTTTTTCCCTCCTAATATATAGTTTAAAAAACACATATTTACTTTTGTTCTATCTAGATTTATATTCAATTTGGTTCGGGCATTCTGTTTTCTAATATATGTGTTTTTGAATTAATAAGTTTTGAAAAAACCTTTTCAATATCTATTTTCGCATAAATTCTAATACTTTAAATGCATTTTATAGTTGAGATTTAAATGATCTATCTCATTTTAAAATTTTGTTGTTGTTCGAAATTATAGTATTATTATTAAGGGACTGTTATTCTTAACAGAAGCATTTTTAATAAGTGTTATAGTATTTGTTAATTTTTCTTTAAGAAGCCAAAGCTAATTTTTTTTTAAAATAATGTAACGTCTGAACAAGGTTCTCATTACTTTTTTTTTAGTCTCCAGTAGAAAATTGTTATACGGGGATTTTAAATGAATAGTTCTATAGCGTTTTTTTTAAAGTTAAAAAAACAAAGAAACTCATTACATGATTATGTTTTTAAAAAATGTGCTTCCTGTTTTTAGCTTTTTAATCTTAAATTTCTATATTTCTAAAAATTTTGATTTTTGGCAGTAGTATTCTGCAACAGTTTTTACACTATTCAAACATGTTGAAGAAGGATTTTTTAGAATTTAAAATAGTATTTTATTATTTTTTCTGACAAATAATATTGCTTGGAAGCAGAAACAAAATAAAAAAGAACTCATTTGTTTATTATGTTACTCGCACCGAACGGTATTCGAAATAGCCCGTTGGATCCGTCATTCATCGCGAATACATTCCTAGTAAAATATGCGATCGACTACCAACAGATGGCGCGACCAGAGTACTTTTTGAGGACAGCCTGCGAATCTATGTTATTTCTCGAGTATACGCGGCATTCTATGTAGGAGGCTATGGTTCTTTCTTTGACTTATAGCCCTTATAGGATGGTATGATGCAAAACACTAGCCATTATTTGTTGCATTTACAAAAGTTTACAATTATTTTTTTTTAATAAATTTCGAACTCTTGTAACCAAAATTTCTTAATACAATCACAGCGGAACTGGGTGTAAACAAACAACAACAAATGTCATCGAGCACATTGTTGCGCCATGGCGCCATCTATTGATAGCTTTCTCATGACTTCCAATTTTGATCGAGCTTGGACGGCATTATATGTAGGGGGCTATGCTTGTACATATACCTAATACTATGTAAGCTGGCGAAATAAAACATGGAATTTACAGGCCGTCCTCAAGCAGTCGCTAGGTTGTAGTGTGCCAACCTTCCTACCTATATCTACGATAGGTAGTGCCATCTGTGGGATGTCGTTCGCATATTTTAGTAGGATTGTATTCGCGGGTGGATGAAGGATCCAGCGGGCTGTTTCAAATACCGTTATTAAAAAAAAAATCAAAGAACTAAATAACTTTTAAGAATAAAATAAAAGAAAACAAACTAAAAGAATCTTTATAAAAACTTAGCTTTTTAGAACACGTATATTGGAAAACAGATTGCCCGAACCAAATTGAATATATATCATCTAGATTCTAGATAGAACAAAAGTAAATGTATGTTTAAACTATATATAAGGAGAGGAAAAACAAATAATAATTAATGCATTACGAAAAGTTTCAAGAACAAAAATAATTAGAGTAGACCAAAGAGAGAGAAATTTTCAACAAAAAGAATAATTTTTAAAACTCTTTACCAAATATCTTACATTTCGTAGGAATTCCTATATGGAAACACCGTGTTCTTTCTTTGATTTACAGGATGGTATGATGCAGAAAACTAGGTATTATTAGTTGCATTTACAAAAGTTTACAAAAAATATTATAAATTTCGAACTCTTGTAACCAAAATTTCTTATCACAATCACAGCGAACTGGGTGTAAACAAACAACACATGTCATCGAGCACATTGTTAGTCGCGCCATGGCACCATCTATTGATAGCTTTTTCATGATTTCCAATTTTGATCGAGCTTGGACGGCATTATATGTAGGGGGCTATGAAAGAACACGGTGTTTCCATATAGGAATTCCTACGAAATGGAAGATATTTGGGTAAGGAGTTTTTAAAATTATTCTTTTTTGGTGAAAATTTATCATCTATTCTAAATATTTTTATCTCCTAATATATAGTTTAAACACATATTTACTTTTGTTCTATCTAGATTTATATTCAATTCGGTTCGGGCATTCTGTTTTCTAATATATGTGTTTTTGAATTAATAAGTTTGAACGTTAATAATTTTTTGGAACGTTAATAAGTTTTTTATTAATAATATTGAAAAAACCTTTTCAATATCTGATCCTAATATCTGAATAGGATAGGAATATATAAATTCAATATCTGATAAATGATCTATCTCATTTTAAAAATTTTGTTGTTGTTCGAAATTATAGTATTATTATTAAGGGACTGTTATTCTTAACAGAAGCATTTTAATAAGTGTTATAGTATTTGTTAATTTTTCTTTAACAAACCAAAGCTCATTTTTTTAATAATGTAACGTCTGAAGAAGGTTCTCATTACTTGTGTTTTAGTCTCCAGTAGAAAATTCTTAAACGGGGATTTTAAATGGAATAGTTCTATAGCGTTTTTTTTTAAGTTAAAAAAACAAAGAAACTCATTACATGATTATGTTTTAATAAAATATGTGCTTGCTGTTTTTAGCTTTTTAATCTTAAATTTCTAAAAATTGTGATTTTTGGCAGTAGTATTCTGTAACAGTTTTTACACTATTCAAACATGTTGAAGAAGGATTTTTAAAAATTTAAAATGGTATTTTATGAATTTCTCTGGCAAATAATATTGCTTGGAAGCAGAAACAAAATAAAAAAGAACTTATTTGTTTATTATGTTACTCGGCTTGGACCGAACGGTATTCGAAATAGCCCGCTGGATCCGTCATTCACCGCGAATACATTCATACTAAAACATGCGAACGACTACCAACAGATGGTGCGACCAGAGTGCTTTTTGAAGACAGCCTGTGAATCTATGCTATTTCTCGAGTTTACTTAGCATTCTATGTAGGAGGCTATGTTTATATCCGCCAGCCAAGGCAACGTTGAAACCGTCACTGCAACCGCGACGCCATTTTAGAGCGTCCAAATAAAAACGGCGGGAGTCTGTAGTCGACTACGACTTTGTTTTAATATAATAACGTTTTAATTAAATATTTTAAGAAAAATTCTGAAGGAATTTTTCATTCTCGATTCCTTCTAGGTGAATAATATTTTAATTTTCCCTTATTTTTTTAACTAAAATAGTTAGATTTCAATGTTGTCTCTTTCAATGTCTCGCCACCAAGTTTGGCGAGAAAGAGAAATAAAGTCGACGTATACCGAAAGTAGGAATTAACCGAACAAATTCCGCATGCGCAAGTGGTGGCCGCTGTAGATCTTTTTTGGTTTTACAGGTAATGCTGAAAACGGAAAGAAATATTTCGCCTTCAAATTTGGTGTTTCCAGTACCCAAGTAAAAAATGTCGCCTAATAATAGTTGTCACTGGGCGATGAATAAAACCATAATTTCCCTTAAAAATCATGTCTTATATTATAAATAATATTCCAAAAAAACATTTGAACTATAAAATTTGCAAGTTATTTCCAATTGTTGTTTAACAGATAATGCTCATTTATTATAACCCTGTGTGAACTAAGACCAAGTATCCAAAGGGGGTTCCCCTTTTAGTAAACCACAAATCTTAAAAATCAAATACCTGAAAAGAGGAAAATAAATGTGATTTGTTTATTTTTAGATATTTCTCTGTGTTTAAATTAGTATAATATTGCAGGGAGGAAAATATTTTCATGAAAGAAAAAATATATATATTTTTAAAATTTTGTTTGTGTGTTTAATGCTTTTTAAATTCTATACATTTTTCTTTTATATAAGAAGTTTTAATTGTTGCTGTAAAATAAAAATCAGATATTTTCTCTACATTTTAGTAAGATTTATTACTCCACCATCTTCAAAAATTTTATTTAACAAACTATACAGATTATATGCTTACTATTCTTAATGGAAAACCTATTTAATTAATTGTACATGTTGAACACATCCCAGGTAAGGAAGAAATATAGGTGGCTTTGAAGTACATGAATGTATATCTAGAATTATATAGCTAATATATACGAGGGCTGTTTTTTTTTTTTCAACCTCTGATGGGCTGTAACAAAAAGACGGGTCAAGATATAAAAAATATTTTCTTTTACCAAAAGTAAAGTACAATACTGCTTGGATCAGATTTACTGTATAGTCCCCCTTGGCGCGATTTTTTTCGGATTTGGCGATAAATAATTTTTTCGGGCATCCTGTCCTGTCTGACTTCGACTGAAGATTCGAGAATTCTATGGCTTTGCACCGATGACGTTTTTTCCGGCAACCCATGAGAAATATTCCCATACGATCTTTTCTTTGAATCGTGGTTTTTAAAAAAAAGTCGCCAAAATATGGACTTTTGGCGGGATTTTGGAAAGTTCGCCAAGGGGGACCGTACAGTAAATCTCTACCATACTGCTTATTTCTCCATATAATCACCTTAACGATGAAAGCATTTGTCATATCTGTAAACAAGCTTTGAAATACCCTCTTCATAAAATGTAGCCACCAATGATTTGAAGGGAGTTGTGACAGTTTCTTTGAGCTCTATGTCAACTTGGAAGCGCTACAATCCAAGCCACTATGCTTATCAATAATTCACTTATGGTAAACCTTCGAGTTTCCCTAAACACTTGGTCAACTCACTGAACAATACTGATGTTCATGAAGAAGGGGACCAAGGAAGCAAGTCTGTCGCTACAGACGATATTGTTCAGCGAGTTGACCAAGTGTTTAGGGAAACTCAAAGGTTCACCATAAGTGAATTATGGACTAGCAGTGGCTTGAAGGACAGAAGACCCAATCATTGGCGGCTACATTTTATGAAGAGAGTATTTCAAAGCTTGTTTACAGGTATAACAAATGCCTTAATCGCCAAGATGATTATGTGGAGAAATAAGCAGTAGTGTACTTTACTTTTGGTAAAAAAAATCTTTTTTGTATCTTGACCCGTCTTTTTGTTACAGCCCATCGGAGGTTGGAAAAAAAACAGCCCTCGTATTTTTTTTAAATTCCCCAAAAGTAATTTTTCTTGAAAATATTTTGTTTCTATCTCGTCTCTTGTACCTATCTCGTCAACGTGCGGGATGGACTTACATCCCTGTATTTAGCTTCCTTGCTATACTTCACCCCGCTCAATGTTGGGGAATAGGGACTCCCCACTTCTCATTCCTCCATGATTTATCGTACGTTGAATCGTCTAAGAAGTATCGGTCGGAAATGAAATATGCAGGTTCCTTTTCAAGGTTATCTTAAAGGAAAAACTATTTTAAATATTAAAATTGCATTTTTGTATATATCTTGGTACTTCCGTATTAGGTAACGTAATGTGAAGTGTTTTACGCGCTAAGAATTGGGATTGTTTAGGTTGTATGTTAATTTAATCTAGTGCATCTATTATTTTTTGTACTCAATAAATGATCAATTATAGAGAAGTAACCTATAGACTATAGATAACAGTAGATATATTTACTAATATAGGATACCAGTTTCACATACTCAAAGTAAAATTATATACTCAATTTTGAAACGGTTATTCTATGCAAACTTTGTAATCATATGTGCTTACTTCAGAAAATTAGCAACTAAAGGTAAAAAAAATATAATCATTTTACTGTTGAATTAGTATTATGTGTATGTTTGAGGCAATTGAATTATAATATTGAGAATTAAATGAATTGCATTAAATTGATTTTTTTTATTTATAATTGTCTGATATTACTACTAAGTTAAGATTTTTAAAAAAAAAATATTTGCCTGGAAATCCTCTGTGGTATTTCTTTTGTCTTATTCCTAATTAAATCTTTCAAACTTGGTTTTAAATAAGCTTTTAGTGAAACTATTACATAAATTTAAGTTGATACATTTCTTATAAATTAACGCATTTATATTTATAAAGATAAAATGTATAAAGTAAGTTTAAAACTTATTATCTAATGCAGTTTTAGTTAATGTTAGAGAGTTTCTTATGCAAAGAAGCATGTGATCAACGAAGTGTGGTAAAGCTCTATTATACACTGTTTGGCATGGTGATAAATTAAAATTTGTTGCCAAATAGCAAAATTTTTAGATGTGGTAACCTTTTCTCTAACAGCAAAGTATAAACTAAACTAAAATTATAAGCTATTTTTTACAACCTCAAAACAAAAAATCACTAACAAACTATTCCAAATCTAGCCAAACAGTGTCCTAATAGGCAATTCAAGAGACAGAAATTTGTGGTGTAGGTGTAATACATGAGTTGTCGTTGTAACAGAGTTTTACTGTATTTTGCAGAATTAATACTAGGTCTTTTGTACAATCATTGAAGAGTACCTGTTTTCCCGAAAAGAATTTTTTCCCGCCCAATGAGGCTGCATTTATTGGTGGCTAAGTCGTTGCAGACGCAGCCATATACCTCCAGAACTGAGAGCCATTTTTCTGTGGCACCATCTAGGTGACTCTTGCTACCAATTTTGATGCCTCAGATTACAACAAATCTAATCCATAGTTTCTAAAATATGCCGAGATTTAATTTTGCTTGGAGAAACTAAAAAAAATACTTCTTTTACACTTCACTTCACCCTCAAATAGTCATGCATCCAGATCATTTGGGTAGTTTTATTGAGAACCTTTGTTATTCAATTTTTTATAAGGTTCAATTTTTTTTCAGATATAATAATTAAACTGATATTTTTACCTAGTATTGTGATGGCGTCTCCAGACATGGACCCCGTATCATCATCCGATGATGTCAGCTGCGAAGACGGTTGCAGTTTGTGCAAGTCAAACTTCACCAAGCCGCGGGTGTTGTCCTGTCTGCATATGTTTTGCGAGGAGTGCCTCAAGAAATACCTGTCTGAGAATGGGTACCTGCCTAGTTATGTCTATTGTCCAGATTGCAATCAGAAAACAAAGGTGAGTTTGCATTAAATTAGTAAAATAAAGTTTGTTTTGAATTTTACTTTTGCTAGTCAGCTTTTTTAATTAATAACAGACTTGTGTAATCTGTTTTTAAACTTTTTGTGCTTAGAAACAATCAAACTTTTAACTTTGGTTGTATTTTAAGAAGATTCTATGTTGACACATAAAGTCTTAGTACTTAAGAGGACTGCTTGAAATATTTTTGTTAACTGAAGCGCAGACTTTTTTTGCCACTGGTAAATATTGCTGCATTGTTTTCCCATATAATTCTATTAGTTTGAACGATTCTTTTTTTTATATAAATCAAAATAATTATGTTAACATTTTACTGATGTATAGCTAAGGTTCTCTAAACTGACGATCAGTAATCTGTTAACCATCTTTAAGGTAGTATTCACCAACTCGGTTTAACTTTTTTCTGGGATAATACAATCAATTTCTTGATTCTATTGATCACATACCCACTATTTAGTGTTAATTTAGTTTAATCTTGACTTGTGATGGTGATTATTAGTTTATTAGTATTATAGTGGAGCATCATCCAAAGGAACTATAAATTATTGGCCATTTTCTTTCTCAACAGTTAAACATGAAAGGATTGGCCGGCCTACCCCTGGATTATATCACCGGCAACCGCATCGATTTGAAGAACATGGAAGATAACCAGATCATCTGTACCAGTTGCAAAGCCAAAGACACTGCAGTTGCTCGCTGCTCTGAGTGTGCAACTTTTCTCTGCTCGAATTGTGTGACTGCTCACCAGTTTATGAGGTGTTTTGAGAGCCATACTGTGAGTTTATTTAGTTTGATGTAGTTAATTGCTTAATGCATATTTTTTGTATTTATGTTGGTGTATTTCAATGCTAATTTACGATTTTTCATGTGATTTTATTTTAATGTTCTTAAACTTAATTTGAATTATCCAGGCTTTCTGGACTTTGTAGTATGCTGGAATGCTGCTGATTAGTATTGCTGGAAAATTTTAAAAATATTGATTTCCCCCCAGGAATTCTCTTAACATTAATAGAAACTAAATGTGGTGATTTTTTTAAAAATCTGGTTAAACTTTTAAAGTTTGTCAGAAGTTTTTTTTTACACACATTTAATAAACTATTTTTATACGGTTCACATTAAATAAACAGTGCAAAAATATTGAGTATTTCTGTGAGCAATACCAATGCCTTACTGGTGCTAAATTTTCCCATTATTGGATTCAATTTTTTGAAATGTGTCATTTTTACTTCCTGGAAAAGTGTATAGTTTAACATTGTATAGCCTTAAAATTTGTTTTCCATATATCTGTAGGAACAACATACTTTCTACTTACTGATTAACATGGTTGGTTTTCAAGCATATTTGGTAGCAGACAAATCAGCTAATCATTCTGTTAAATTGCTTTGTCATGCATTTTTAATTTGATTGTGTGTATGATTATTTAATTATATATATATAGTTTTTTTATTACAAAAAACAAATTCTATTTTCACAAGTTTTTGCTTTTAACAAAGGATACTGACTGCAAATAAAAAATAACAAAGGGTATTCTTCATTGGTTGTTTATGTCACGGTTTTATGTTGCTTTCTAATGTCCGACATCTTGAAGGTTTTATCTTTTGATGAAATGAAAAGTGCTGGAGAAACTATTACAACTATTGACAAGCCTTTAACATGTTCATCACATCCCGATGAAAGCATGAAGTATTACTGTCACAATTGTAATGTAAGTGCTTTTTTTAAAACTTGTTATATGCTTTTTTTAACCCTTTAAGACTGGTGATCAGATGGCACTGATTTAAGTTTATGAGACTAAATTTTAGAGTTTTATCGAAAAAAATGCCTTAACCAGCATTAATGTCAGCAACTCCTTAAAAACAGTCATTTTTTAAACAAATGACGAATGGTACAAAGCAGCTACTTCGGTATCCATATTTTTGAAAAGATTGAACATTCTCTTTTATACCCGCAGGATTGTGATAGCTCGGTCTTAAAGGGTTATTGATTCTATTTTTCAAAATACAGAAAATCTTTTGTTATTAAACTAAGCCAAGTATTTTTTTACTGGCATTTATTTTTAATTTTAGTTTTTCCAGCCAATTTTTTGCTTTAAATGAAGTAAAAAATCTTTTTTATTTAGCCCTAATAAGGGCATATTAGCTTTATATTAGAGTTGTAAAAGGTTTATAGTAATACAATTAATAAAAATGCAGGCTTACTCTTTATTTTTTTAAGTTAAAATTATGTATCACTGCACCTATCTTATAACCTCTGTTAGTTTTACGAGCTTACAGGAGTTACATTTAGATATTAAATAAATATTCTAAGTGCTGACTTCCTGCTGTATAATTTACAGTCAAAATATTTGATACTAATTATGTACCATTTGGACATTCAGACCTGCGCAGGGTTCCAATTTTGATTCCTGTGCAAGACTTATTTGTAAATTGCAATATCTCGAGTCTGTCTGTTTGGTTTGGTGTAAACCTATTAAAACTCTACAATACGATTTTAGAAAGGGGCTTTAGAGCAGGCATAAAAATTTTGTGCTATGCATTCACATAAGAATGTCGATTAAATCTTATTTCTTCACCAGGTTCCTATTTGCAATGAATGCATGGTTGCTGACCACAAGCAGCCAGAGGATTGCTACGAGAAAGCAGTGGATGCTTTGCAGAAGCAGAAAGATGAACTCACCAACCTGATTTCTGAGAGTGAGAGCAAGGTTCAGTTCTGCGACGAGCCAACCTCTATTCTCGAGAATCATTTGTCCGATTTGCAAATGCAAAGGGCTAAGTCTCATATTGAAGTAAGTTAGTTTTTTCCCCTTCTAAGTTTTATGATTAAGTAAGTACGATTATGCTTATTATCTATTCATTAATAAAAAAAATGGTTAAATAAATAGCTATCTTTCTTTGATTAGAGTTCAAGGTATCTCTGAGGATCTTTAAGTAAAAGGGACTTTGAAGTCTAAAATGAGATTTTTGTAATGTAACACAAACATTTAATAACATGATACAAATAAAACTCGTATGTTTTTGTTATTTTTTAATTTATTTGTCTAAGGTTTAATTTATCCTTTTAACTATTTCCATATGTTGTTTTTGGCATGGCTTGGTTCTTAAGTCCTTACAGGAGTAAAATTTTTCTGAGTGTAGGTACTCCAAAATTCCTGAATTTTTAGTTTTATCTCCCCGTAATTCTGGGTTTCATTTGAAAACCATTATCTTGGTTCCAAACCAATTTTTTGGTTTGTCTCCAAGATTTCGGTTGAAATTTTAAAAAAATTCTACCTTTAAGAGCAATATGTGTAGAATCAAATGAAAGTTTATCTTTTGCATAACTAATATACATTTTCCTTCTTAGGAAACATTCCAAAGCTACAAAGCAAAGCTGGAAAAGTGGAAGAAGCACCTTCTGAAAGAGATGGATTCTGTGCAGTCTTCTCAGGAGCTGCAGATTATGGAAACGAGCCACAATGTGGAAAAGACAATCAATAAAATTGAGGATGCCTGCAAGTTTGCTGAGAGACTTTTGAAGTGTGGCAACACTTTGGAAGTCTTGAGTTTGGTCCATGTATGTACCATTTTTATTTTTATGTTTTTCCTTTTTTATACCAATAAAAGTTCTTAATTTGACTGTTTTCTGGCCAGTACCTACTTAATTTTCTCATATGGTTTTCAAACAAAAAGGTTGTGTAGGTTTTTTTTTGCAAAAGCATTATGAAAGTTAGTCAAAATTTGGATGTAAATGACTTTAAATTGACGTGTCAAAATAGTACATTGGTGTATGAATAAAACTTCTTAAATAATCTGGGTGACGCCTCATCATGACTGACCTTTGCTGGGGTCCACCGGGCAGTGGGGGAGGTCCACCAGGGCCATAACCAGGACCACACGGTGGAGGGGCAGGGCCATCGGCACGGTAGGGGTCACGGCCAAATCTGGAAGATAATTTTGTTTGTGTTTTTAAAAGAATTTTAGTATGAGTAAATACATGTTGAAGTTGCATGATTGTTTTTTTATAATAAAACTAAATCGATGAACTCCAAAGCTTGATATTTTAGAACTACCATTCTTATAATTCAATAGTCTTAGCCAGTCCAATAGTCTTATTAACCATAAAATTTCAAGTAGCCAAATAGTTGTTAATAATAATGCTAATTGCTAATAAAGAAAATATTTATCTTGCCATTTTTTTCAATGTATATTTCTATTGCAATATAGGAAAGGCACCGCAATAGAATGCAGACCAGACATATGTGTACAATGATACTTATTATGGCCAGTTATATCTGGAAGAAAAAAATATTTTAGTGTTTCAGCAATTGAACATCTAAGGATTTTTTATTTTTTTAATTATTATACGAAACATGTAATTGGTTTGTTTCAGATGACTAATCTCTCGTTTTGCACTCCTACACCCATTCGGGTTTGAATTTCGAAAAATCGTTTCTTAAATAAAGCCTATGATATAAAAGGAATATTTTCCTAAAATTTGGTAGCCATACCTCCAGTAGTTTTGGCTGGGCGTTGATACGCGAGTCAGTCAGGACTTTGCCTTTTATATATATATATAGATGAATGAAGCCGATAGGGAAATTTAGTAAGTCTTTTATTCACATATGGAGATATACTTTTTAGCTTTTTGTCAGTTTGAGAGCATCGTCTGAAGTGTCTTATGGTGTGCAGATGATAACTTGTTGTGTTTAATCAACTAATTAGGTGGGAGAATGGGTGATGAGAAAATATGAAAAAGTCATGGAAAGATATTTGCTGAGGTAAGATGATACTGTGAGAAAGGACTGACTGGCGATATTGGGATGTCAAAGATTTTATCAAGTGATATTAAAGAGATGTTTAAGAGGTAACCTAAATTATAATGTTTAATATAGGGTAGAAAATAATAGTTTTTGATGGTTTTAAGTCGTATATACAGTTCTTACCTCTCCATCTTTCCTTAGATTGCCATAATTTTCTAGTACAATAGAATGATAAATAACTTCAGTTGCAGAAGCATTCACTATGCAAAGAGGTACTGTATGTAAACATATTATTGAACAAGCATCGTAGCGATAGTTATTGTCTGACTGAGGGTACATGGCAAGAGGACCCAATACTTTTGATAGGGGTTGTGTTCTAGAATGAAAACATTAGCATTATGCAGGGGTTTGACAAAATTATTAACACACTTTGCAATTTAATTTTTTTTCACACACCAACATTTGTCACCCAAAAAACATCCCACTGTCTCCCCGACACATCTTCAGCTGCCAGAAGTCCAGGCCAAATTATTTTACATCAGCATTGAAGACCTCAGGTACTTAATACCTTTCAAATAGAGCTGTCAAGGTTTCAAAAGCTGTCTTCGACAACTTCAGAGCCATATAATTGCACATTATTGTGGTAGTGTGGTATAATACCAATAGATGGTGCTGTAACTTTTGGGATTGGGGAAAAACCCTTTTTCGTCAGAACAAGATCGGAGGCCAGCAGCTACAGTCGTTTGGCAAAGTGCTGATGGGATAGCTTTCTTTCTAAGGAAATGAGGTCCATGCAGTTATTTATTTGTTTAAATAATAAAGTTTTGTGCTCCAAACCTTGCATCTCCTCCCTTCTCAGTTCTCACATTATCATAGACATGACATCATCAATACTATCACATTTAAGTAAAGGTAAATAGACTAAAAACATGGATAACTACACCAACCTGTCTCTCTTCAAAGGTGACTTTACAAGATAGAAGTCCCCACTGCCATGCAACAGATAAATTGGCCATACTGTAACCTCCTCATAGCTCTTGATAACTCGGGAGCTATTCAGTTGGTGCACTTGCATTTTTTCAGGGGGTCCGAAATCAAAGCTCACTGCGTTCTCTCCAAAATAGGTAGAGAGGGATATTTTGGATTCGGATAGCAAAAAAGAGCTTTTAGAGCTGGAGCCAAGAGTTATCGCACTGTCTTTATCACTTTATTTGGAGCAGTAAACTTTGCATATCTCCAGGGAACTCGAAATATAGTAACTCCGTTATTATCGCTGATGGCAATAAGGCTTCCAATGGGATAAAAAAAAGCAGAGAGTCTACTTCAGATACAGGAGGGTTGGAGAAACTAAATTTCTAAAAAGATATAAACGACGATAACATAAAATCTATAGGGTTTTTTTTCTTTTATACTTAGGTACTTATGTATTAGTGCCAGCAACAGATTTGGCGTTTTTTAAGTGCTGCCAATCTACACTTAATTTTTTTTTTTACAAATCATAAATTGAAACACTTCATTTAAAATCAAAAGATAACTGCACGCAAAAAACAAGATAGCTCTTTATTGCGCATTAGTGCAACTTTTGCTGCAGTGGGGTTAATATAAGTGCCAAACTTTAATTGAGCTCAAGCTCGTACTATATTACTATAAAAACGAAAACGCATATTATACAGTACTAACTGTCAGATTAAATTTCTTTTGGCAAAGCCCATTTGCACAGTATGGTAATTGAGATCTGGATAATAGGGTTCATAAAAAAGCCAGTAAAAATTTTTTCCTAGAAAAACTGATATTTAAATCTTTTTGATAATGATTTTCGGAACAGCTCGGATATAATGACCTGTCCGGATTTGGAGATTTGCGTTGCATTGCTAATAGAAAAAACCAAAAATGTGTTGAACGTTCAACAATTGGTACAGCCGACGCTAAATTTTCAAGCTCGTTAATGAACAGACCGACCATTATATCATAGCTGTACCTGTTTTTCCCATCAAAGGTTGGTTGGGTGTTAACCTCTTGAAGGCTGCTGGTCAATAAAAAGCTACCAATACACAGGGGACAGGACATGTGGACCTTGTAATAACATCGCCACTGTTCCACTTAGATGTTACAAAAACATTTACACTTGTGCACAATCAGTAAATATGCAAACAGAAATAACCACAACACATTGAAAACTTTATATTACAAATTATTAATACATATCAATTAACTTCAGGCATAAATATGACATATCAATTTAACTTTTCTAAATATTACCAGAATATTTTTTTCAGCAGAAAGGAATTAGTAATAATGGGACTGCATTTTAGATAATTTTACAATTAATTATTGAGTTTGAAAGACAATTAAGTATTAACCATTTATTAGAATTTTTATAGAATATTTGTATCAAGAAAATAATCCCTGAACTATAAAAGAGCTTGTAGAATAGTTTACTCTATTAAAAGTTTAGGTTGTTAGGAATAAAATTACTATAAATATGCCTGTCTAAACAATCTTACCTGTGAAGTATCAGAGATACTTTTTTAATTTTTGTTTATATTCTATAAACTGCACAAAAATCAAGCTTCTATACAAACACATTAAAATCCGCGCAGTGATTTTGGCAAACCCACGTGTTTTGGAAATAGATGTAAGTCATCATTTCGGTTTGCCAGCCTACTCTCATCTGATTTTCAGCACTGGTGACAATTGGCATAGTTCTAACGAAACGGTAGCGATAAGTTGCCATATGTAGCAACCTTTCTCATCTTGGCAATTCTCATGTTAGGACGTTTTTGGAAGTTGCTTCACTATTGAATGAGCAGTCCATTCAATTTTTGTCGCTGCTTTAAAATCCGCAACTACATTTAACAAATGTACGTTTTTCATGCACAGGTGATGGTAAGGGCAACTAACACCAACTATGCTTGCGGTCGGCTCGAGGCACTACTTAGAAAACAGTTCTAAAATCTTACTTTTTTCTAAGCTTTTATATCAGATTCTTCTGAATTTTTTTTGGGCATTGATAGTACTTTTGTGATTCCTAAACCAGGATATTTTTTTTTTTTTTGAATAATTCTATACAGGGATTGGAGTAACGCGTTACTTGTAACAGTTACTTTTATTGGGTAACGCCGTTGCATTTTTCAGAAAGTAACTGTAACTTAGTTACTATTAGCTGTAACGAAAAATGTCGTTACTTTACGAAGGCTGTCTGATGCCAATTCCCGAAATACGATAGCTTTTCTTAGGAGGGAAAAAGTAAAGAATATAATAGAATTATCCACTTTGGCTGCTAAAGGCGTGACGGCAGCTTTCAGACAGAATTGTAACAGTACGAATGTTTTTCCTTGTCTTCACAATTACAGTCATCTACGGAAAAGAAGGGTTTTCAAATAAATCGCGCTAACTGCCAAGCAGGTTGGATCCCTCAGTCCAAACCCCTTTGTGTCCCCCTGACTGAATGCGTTCTACAACGACTACAACAATGACCAAGTCCTTCCCCTCGAAGAGGGGTGGGGAGGGAGGAGACAGAGATTTCACATTTATTCTTGAGAGATACCCCTATTTCCGTCAGTACCTACCGGAGTGTTTACAGATGGACTCGTATCAGGGTAAAGGATTAAAATTAAATATATTTTTTTTAATTAATTATAATTTCAGTGTTTTGTTTGAGCTTATATTTCGTTTATCGTGGTTCTCTTTGAAAAATGGTAAGATGGCTAAATTTCAATTTTTCTTATAACTTGAAATTTCGAAAAGTAACTGTCATTCGTTACTTTTTTTAAAAGTAACTAACGCGTTACTTTTCATATTAAGTAACTGTAACAGAGTTACTTTTTTAAATGAGTAACTGAACTGTAACAGAGTTACTTTTTAAAAGTAACTTTCCAATCCCTGATTCTATATTTTTATTCAGCGAAAGTTAAGTTTTTTAAGTGTCAAACTAAATTTTTTCCAATAAACACTTGCAAATTGCCTGTAAATCAACTCTATCATTATTTTTTAAGTATATTTTTAAAAAGATAAATAACTGAATATATTAAAAATTGTGTATCGTCTTCTTTAAATGATTAATTAAATAAAAATTATAAAAGTTTCTTTTAAACTAATAATTGAAAAATATAGAAAATTGTGTTTTCAAATGAAAAATACGCATTAAAAATTTAACTGTATTACTTAATTATATTATATTTTATCATATCAATTACTAATCTTTAATGTTGGGGAATTTATAAGTGTTTATTGAGAAAATTTGAGTTTGACAAAAAAAATTAGCTGAAGAAAAATAGAACTGCCCAAAAAATGAATTCAATGAATCACAAAAAATAATCAATGCCTAAAAAAATTTCACAAAGTTACTGGCCAAGATAACAGCTTCTAAAAAAAAAAAAAGCGCAATTTTAGTACTGTTTTATTCTACGGAACCCTTTGAACCTGATTCGTCTATACTATACGTTTCTCGTTCTCCTCTAGATAGTGTGTGACAGCCCTCGGTTTTACTATCTCTATGGTGTGTAGTTGGCGTTGCTGTCGCCCTTGCGGGCAATAGAGCGGTTGCATCTGCGACCCCCTCTCTTTCGTTCCCATAGCAACGGTTACTGTGGGACAAACAAACCTACGCTTCTCTTAGTAGACAGTAAGTTTTAAAGTTCGTTGCGTGTATTTATCGAATTTTTTTCTTGGTAAATTTCAAAATACTCGCATTTTGCAGAGTAGTAAATAGTGGTAATAAATCGAACCGAGATCGAAAGGCGTTTTTGAGACTGCCCGCCATCCTTATACGGGGAGGAGGAAAAAAATTAAGTACTATACGAAGAGAGAAATGGCTTCTCGCCATTAAACGCAACCAGAAGCAATAAAGTATTCATTATGAATGTGAAAGGATTTATCCAGTAAATATTCAATTTGCAATACTATGTAATTAATTACATATTAATCAATTGTCATATCAAATTTTAATAAGTATTAATTTAAATAATGATAATAATAAATAAATAAGAATTAATAATTCAATTCAATATTAATCTTTAATAATTAAATTAATTAAATGTATTCAAGTGAATATAACATTCTGAATTGACGTTTTATAATTTTTCAAAAGCAACTACGACTATGGTGAGTTCGATAAAAAAAAAAAAATTCAAAAAATTACTTCAATAAATCGGAAAAACGTAACTGTTTTAAACGATTTAAATAAAAACATAGTATATATTATTTTCTGAGCAGAATAAAAATTATTATTATATACCCATAATTATACCCATCTCAAGATGGCGTCTGGGTCGTTCCTCCTCTAGCCCATTTCACACGGTGTTCCTTCTGCACGGAACTTCCATAGGAATAACAGGGAGAACCGAGAGGCGAAATCGAGTTTGCCAAATGGAAAAATCTAGTTTATACTCGCCAATGTTGATATTTTGTTGAAAGAACTTTACGCTCACGCGCTCAACTCTGAAATTTTTCTAACAAAATGAGTAAGCAAAAAAATTCATATAGCCTGGTGCTTTGGAAGTTGATTTGATAGAAGAAGTGAGGAAAATATAAATTTCTGTATGATCCAAAAGATCCTCTTCATTCAAAACGGACATTAAAAATTACTACGTACATGAAAATTTTCGAACCCAAAGTTTCTTTACAAACAGTTTCTCAATAAACAAATTTAAAAAATTGAAAAAATGTGCCAAGATTAGCGATAATTATTATTCACAACAACCCCTCCAGGAACGTGTGACGTCAGTATGCATCCGGGCACAGTTCCGTGCAGAAGGAACACCGTGTGAAATGGGCTTAAGGGGCCACTCATACTTTTTGTGATATTACCTCGGTTTACGGTACACCGTTTGAAGCGCACGGTGCTTTGTATCTATTGTAGGCTTGGTTTGGGTAATAAATTTTAAAGAAACTGTGACTGCAACTGCAGCTTATTTTTGTAAACAAATGAAATAATTTGAGTGTTAACCATTTTAATTCTGACAAGGTCGTTGCTATCGCAAGCTTCTAGAAAATTTACATAGTCATTTTTATCAGGTAAGAAAAATTTAATGGTTGAATACTCATTTAATTTTTATGTCCTTGGATTATTCCGATAACCCGAATTTGCATACGGACATTCGGCTGATATTTTAAAACTGCTAATCGATAACTGCAAATATTTTGAAATTCCGTTTGTAAGTGTCAAAAATAATAATAATTAACCAAAAATTTGCATCGTTTATTTATTGAAGATTTGGAATTATTGATTTTATATCCAACGTTAAGCCTAACCAATCATAAAATGTACGCGTTCGGTGTTTATATCCGCCATTTAATCTCGCACCGATGCGAGATTTTACGGGAGGATGTTGAGCAAGGAAATTAGCGAAAATTCGCAATTCTATCGTACGTTGAATCGTCTAAGAAGTATCGGAAATAAAATATACAGGTTCATTCTCAAGGTTATCTTAAAGGAAAAACTTTTTCAAATGTTAGAATTGCATTTTTGTATATCTCTCGGTACTTCCGTATTAGGTAACGTAATGTGAAGTGTTTTACTTGCTAAGAAATGGGATTGTTTAGGTCGTATGTTAATTTAATCTAGTGCATCTATTTATTTTTTGTAGTCATTAAATGATCAATTATAGAGAAGTAACCTATAGACTATAGATAACAGTAGATATATTACTGATATAGGATACCAGTTTCATACACACAAAGTAAGATTATTTACTCAATTTTGAAAGAGTTATTATATGCAAACTTTCTAATCATATGTGCTTATTTCAGAATATAATCAACTAAAAGTAAATATAATCATTTTAATGTTGAAATAGTGGTGGGGTGTATAATGTGTATGTTTGAGGCAATTGAATTATAATATTGAGAATTAAATAAATTACATTAAATTGATAATTTTTTATTTATAATTGTCTGATATTACCACTAAGATAAGATATACCATAAAGATTGTTTTAAAAAAATATTTGCTAGGAAATTTCCTGCGGTATTTCTTTTGTCCTATTCCTAATTAGATCTTTCAAACTTGGTTTTAAATAAGCTTTTAGTGAAACTATTACATAAATTTAAGTTGATACATTTCTTATAAATTAATAAATTTTTAAGATAAAATTTATAAAGTAAGTTTAAAACTTGTTATCTGATGCAGTTTTAGTTAATGTTAGAGAGTTTCTTATGCAGAGAAGCATTTGATCAACTAAGTGTGGTAAAGCTCTATTATACACTGTTTGGCATAGTGATAAATTAAAATTTGTTGCCAAATAGCAAAATTTTTAGACGTGGTAACCTTTTCTCTCACAACAAAGTATAAACTAAACTATTATTATAAGCTATTTTTTGCAACCTCAAAATAAGTCACCAACAAAACATTTCAAATCTGCTAAACAGTGTCCTAATAGGCAATTCAAGAGACCGGTAGAGATTTACTGTACGGTCCCCCTTGGCGAACTTTCCAAAATCGCGCCAAAAGTCCGTATTTTTCGGCTTTTTAAAAAAAACCACGATTCAAAGAAAAGATGGATTCAAAGACGTATGGGAATATTTCTCATGAAAACTCAACCAACGGTCCTATAGGGTTGCCGCAAAACGTCATCGATGCGAACTCGTAGAATTTGAATCTTCAGTCGAAGTCAGACAGGACAGTTTGCCAGAAAAAAATTATTTATTGCCAAATCCGAAAAAATCGCGCCAAGGGGGACCGTACAGTAAATCTGATCCCAAGAGACCGAATATTTGTGGCATAATGCCCGAGTTGTAACACAGTTTGACTATATCTTACAGAATTATTACTAGGTCCAGAATTATTACTATGTCAGACAGGTTGCCAGAAAAATTATTTATCGCCAAATCCGAAAACATCGCGCCAAGGGGGACCGTACAGTAAATCTGATCCAGCAATTCTTTTGAAAAAGTTGTGATTTCAAACTAAATCATTAGCTCTATGGGACTCAGTCCCTCTTAAGAACCTTTGTTATAAGATTCGATAAAATCATATTTATTGTTCAAAATTATAATTGAACTTCTATATTTTTTTCTAGTAATGTGATGGCGTCTCCAGACATGGACCTCGCATCATCCTCCGATGATGTCAGCTGCGAAGACGGTTGCAGTTTGTGCAAGTCCAAATTCACCCAGCCTCGGGTGTTGTCCTGTCTGCATGTGTTTTGCGAGGAGTGCCTCAAGAAACACCTGTCTGAGAATGGGTACATGCCTAGTTTTGTCTATTGCCCAGATTGCAATCAGGAAACAAAGGTGAGTTTGCATTAAATTGGCTAAATAAAGTTACTTTTGGATTTTACTTTTGCTAGTCAGCTTTTTTAATGATAAGTCTTGCAATTTATTTTTATGCAACTTATTTTTATTCAATTTATGCAATATATTTAATTTTTATGTATTTGCAAATAGTTGGTGATGGTGAGTACCAGTAATAAAGTATCATGAATTATCCAAAAGAAATAAAAAAAAAATAATAAAGTAAATTATTGGCATATGCATTTTTGTATCTTTAAAACATTCTTTCATAACAGTTAAACATGAAAGGCTTAGCCGGCCTACCCCTGGATTATATCACCTGCAACCGCATCGATTTGAAGAACATGGAAGATAATCAGATCATCTGTACCAGTTGCAAAGCCAAAGACACTGCAGTTGCTCGCTGCTCTGAGTGCGCAACTTTTCTCTGCCCAAATTGTGTGACTGCTCACCAGTTTATGAGGTGTTTCGAGAGCCATACAGTGAGTTTATTTAGTTTGATGTAGTTAATAATTGGCTTAAATTGTATGTGTTGTGTTGGTGTATTTGAATACTAATTTATGATATTTTCCCTTGTAATATTTGTATTAATCTTAATGTTCTTAAATTTGGTGGGTTATACACGATATCATGCCTTTTTGAAATTCATTGGAACTTCTGGAAAATGTTACAATTATTGATTTATTGCCAGGAATCGCACCTTTTTCCCAAAATAACCTTAATCAAAACTAAATTTGAATTTAAAAAATTCTGATTGCACTTGCTGCATTTGTTTTTTTTTACGCAGATCTAATACACTAAATATTTTTATATTGTTCATATTAATACGAACAGTGCAAAAATATCTAGTACATTTCTGTGAGCAATACCAGTGACTTGGTGACAAATTTTCACATTATTGCACTTTAAAAAAAAATGATGGGTCATTTATATTTTAAGTCCTGGAAAGTTTAGTTTGCCTAGTATACTCCTTAAAATTGGTTTTCCCATAGGAACCCTGACATACTTTTGACTTTTTGATTTACGTGGTCGTTTTTTTATACAGGCATTTGCTAGAAGTGAAGGAGAATTGGCCAATCATTCTGTTAAATTGCTTAATCATTAGATTTTAATTTGATTGTATATATGATGATTTAATTATATAGTTTTGTATAAACATATTATTTTAAAGGAGCTTTTACTTTTAACAAGGCAGACTTTGCAAATTTAAAAAATAGGGATTCTTCATTGTTTGTTTATTTTACATTTTTGGGTTGCTTTCTAATGTCTGACATCTTGTAGGTTTTATCTTTTGATGAAATGAAAAGTGCTGGAGAAACTATTACAACTATCGACAAGCCATTAACATGTTCATTACATCCTGATGAAAGCATGAAGTATTACTGTCACACTTGTCATGTAAGTGATTTTTCTTTTAAAATCTTGTTAGATACTTTTGTCGATTCCCTCCCCCCCCCCCCCTCTAACATATGGAAGATGTATCTTTATTTAATTAAGCCAAATATTTTTTTACTGGTATTTATGGGTAATTTAGTTTTTTTATTAAGAATTTCTTTATTTAGAGGGTTCCTAGATATATTTAGAGTTGCTAGAGCTCTCAAGAGTAAAGTAAAAAAAGTTTTGAAATTTGATAATCATTTCATATTGCCTAGAAATACTTCCATGCAAATACCATCTTCTTTTGAAGGATTTTTCAACTTGTAGAGATAACATGAAAAAAAGTGACTTTTGAAATCCTCAAGAATATATGAATGTATACTTTAAAAAACCCCTCATATTTTGAGTTGTAAATTTGTTCCGGCAATGGGTTAGCTTTTGGAAAAGCAAAAAGATAGCCTAAGCCGACATATTTTATCATGGAGAGAGAATGGATGGTTTTAAAACTTATCCTATCTTCAACATTACAGAGCTGTACAGAATTCCAGTTTCGATATCTGGATAAGACTTGTTTGTAAACTGCAATATCTCGAGGCTTTTTAATTTGGTGTAAACCTGTTGCGACTAAATACAAAATATGATTTTAGAGAAATGCATTAGAGCAGACATAGAATTTTGTGTCAAGTATTTGCATAAGAATGACTGTTGATTAAATCTTATTTAATCATCAGGTTCCTATTTGCAATGAATGCATGGTTGCTGACCACAAGCAGCCAGAGCATTGCTATGAGAAAGCTGTGGATGCTTTGCAGAAGCAGAAAGATGAACTCACCAACCTGATTTCTGAGAGTAAGAGCAAGGTTCAGTTCTGCGACGAGGCAACCTCTATTCTAGAGAACCACTTATCCGATTTACAAATGCAAAGGGATAATGCCAAGTCACATATTGATGTAAGTTAGTTTTTTTTCTTCTAAGTTTTATGATTAAGTAAGCATGATTATGCTTATTATCTATATGCTATATAATCGTAGAGTATTACAGGGGTGAATCTTTTCCGAGGGGACCCCCGAAATTCCGGGATTTTTAGTTTTATATCCCTAGGATTCAGAGTTTCATTTGAAAACTATGATCTAGGTCCCAAAATTATTAATTTTTTTATCGAAGTTTGGTTGGAATTAAAGATATTAAACTACCAGGATCAATATGTTCCCTGATTCTTGATTCCAAACCGATTTTTTTGGTTTGTCTCTCCAAGATTTCGGTTAAAATTAAAAAAATTCCACCTTCAAGATCAATATTTGTTTCAATATGTGTAGAATTTCAAATGAAAGTTTATCTTTTGCATAACTAATATATATTTTCCTTCTTAGGAAACATTCCAAAGCTACAAAGCGAAACTGGAAAAGTGGAAGGAGCACCTTCTGAAGGAGCTGGATTCTGTGCAGTCCTCTCAGGAGCTGCAGATTATGGAAACGAGCCACAATGTGGAAAAGACAATCAACAAAATTGAGGATGCTTGCAAGTTTGCTGAGAGACTTTTGGAGTGTGGCAACACTTTGGAAGTCTTGAGTTTGGTCCATGTACGTACCATTTTTATTTTATTATGTTTTTCCTTTAATTACAGCAACATTTCTTAATTTGACTTTGTCTTCTAGTGAGTACTTACTTAATTTTACGGTTTTCAAATAAACAGGTAGTGTAATTGGTTTTTCTGCAAAAAGCATTATAAAATTTATTCAAAATTTTGATCTACATGACTTTAAATTGAGTTGTTAAAATAGTACATTAGTGTATGAATAAAAAAAAAATTAAATGATGGTGACGCTTTCATTGAAAGTGTTGAAGTTTGGTGAAGTTGAGTTTGCAATAACAAACCAGTCACTGGTACTATAGATAGGCCACGATCAATTGACAACCATTTTTGGTTTCCGGCTATTTTTTAATGATTTAAAAACTAATATAAATTTTTACACTATATTCAGATTCCTGATATCTTATTTTCATGTAGATCTACTTATTTATATAAAAATTAACTAATTCCATATTGGGAGGAAACTAAGATTTTAAGCCTTATTAGTTATTTCCATATTAATTAACTATTTTATGCCCTTCCTCAGGTTGTGGGCACTCGTTTGTCCTCGCTGAACAACAGCACTCCCAAACTGGATATCTCCATCGGAATCTCCTTTGAAACCAACGAGGAAAAATTCGAGTCCAGCATCCAAGAAACCTTTGGCACCATCAAGAAGCCAGAACCACCAGTTGAAAAGGAAGACCTGCAACAACTATCGCAGAAAACATCACCGATGCCCTCTAATTCTTCTTTTGAGAGTGATGCCTTCAGCCTGTCGACTGGAGTCATGACACCAGAGAATCCTTTGCCATCGTTGGATGTCGACTTGGCTAATAATATTGTCGCCCAGTATAACCTGGCTCAGTTGGCTGACATGGCCGAGAAGTCACAGAGCTCGTCAAATGCCACTCCTCCGCCGATTAATTTTGCGGATTTGTTGTGTACCACAGCTGATTCGGATGTTAGCGCTGCACAGTTCAATGCGATGAATAACTTAGCAGCTCTTGCTAAGATGGGTGCCATATCTATTCATAATGGTATGTTTTTGTGAGTTCGTTTTTGTAATTGACTGTAATTGATGTTTTTTTTTAATTTACCTAAAATTGAACTAACCAATTTTATTTCTTCAGTATTTTGTTCTTGAAGTGAGGTACACTTTATTTATAGCTTAGTGAAGCATGGTATAGTTTAGCTTTCATGACAAATTCTTTTAATTTACAATTATTCGAATATTTAGTTAAATTATATTACTATGTTTACTGATGCATAAAACTGTAACTTTTTTCTACACTGTTGGCAGACTTACTAACAGTGTTTTTTTTACTATAATAAATATCGTAATTTATTTCTGTCTTTTGTACTTTTATTTAAACCTAGTCAGCCTTCAAATAATGTACCTAGATCAGGAGAAATCCTAATAGTTGACATGTGACATCCATTTTATTCGCCAATTAGGTTTTTGCCTTGTTCCGTGTGTACCACTAAAACAAAAATCTTAAATTAAACCCTCAAGCTCTCTGCTAATGGTACATCACATTAAGTCAACAAGCTGTCTTTCTCTTAATCTAGGTAACATCATTAGTCAAATGACAAAACCACGAATGTGAAACTTCTAGGGATTGGCAATTTTTAGAAATGGTGGGCTTATCAGTATCCAGTTTTCCATCCCTGTGATTTTGCACATTCGTGGTTTTGTTGTTTGACCGACGATATTAAACCAACACTGCAATAATAAACAACTAACGCTTTTCAAACATATCCTGCTGAGATCAATGAAATTTCTAACAACACTCAATCTGGCTGTCTGACCAAACCTACTCTCTTCCTCCAACAGGCCAGCCCTCGCTGAACAGCCAGCTAGCTTCGGCACTAAGCATGCACCCCAACAGCATGCTCAACAGCCCGCCGGGCAGCAACCACGTAATGCGCGGTCTCAGCACGCCGTCTCCTATCGAGAGCTTCGAAAGCTTTGTTGGTGGAAGCTGTATTGGGAGCCCGACGTCTCGGGTGGAGTCCCCATTGAATGGGCCTGTAATGAAGGGGATACCGTTGCTTGGCGGGAGGAGGACATGTAGCCCTTCGATTCTGCCGCCAACAGGTAACTGATGTGTTTAGGGTCTTGTGCAGTCAAACTTGCAGCTCTTGGTTTTTCAGGGATCGATAAATGAATACCAAGCTTGCTTGGAATATTAGAGTCATCAAACCACTACTAAACTAGCCACTTTGTATGAACAATTGTTAACTAATTCATGGACCATTAGGCTTGTTTGAGAGATGATTTGTTAAGAGATGTTTCACCTGAAGTTTAAGGGACATTCGTTTACGTGGTGTGTTTAGGGGGGGGGGGGGTCTAGCTGAATATCGCATGATTTTTTTCCCGCAAAAAAATCTACATGTAATTTCGAAAAAAATTAGTTAAATTCCAGTAAAAAAAATTCTGAACTAAAATCTGGCAAAATCTTATAAGATAATACCATGGCTTTCCGATCCATACTTATAAGTTTTAGAGGAAAAGAGCAGTTGGTTCTTTTATATAGATTCGATTGGTATTTGTTTCTTTCTGTTCTCTCGTTATTAGTTTCAATTCAGACCAAATACGTGTTCAAAGTATCCTCACAAAAAGTAGGCAAAATGTGCATTCGATGTGACATTATCACGAAATGTCACTAGAGGGGAGGAGGGAGGCAAAAGAAAAATCTGCAAAATTCCATCACGCAATTTATGGACTCTGTGATTAATTAATATAAAATGCTGCCTAAATTTTGAAAGTGTATAATTAATAAAAATTAGCATAGTCCATCTTTATATTTTATTACTGAAAATTATTTTCCATTCAAAACAAAATTATTTAAAATTAAAAAATCGCTTATAGATAATTATTTTCTTTATGAAATTTGGGTTTGGTAATTTTAATTTTCAAATTTAAGTAACTTTTTACCTTAGATTTTTTAATCAATTACATATTAAACCCACTAATCAAATAAATATTTAGTTCTATATTTTTGATAGTTTGATTACAAGTATAGAAAAGGATTTAAAATATAAATTATTAGCACATAATAGTCTCAATTAGAATTAACCTATTAACAATGACTTTGTAAAATACATATTAAAAGATTTAATTAAAGGTCTATAAAAAAAAGCTAAAAGACCAATTAAAGTTCTATTTTCAAATAAACATGAATTTTAATTTTTTTTGTTTTACTTAATTTGTCCTACATAAATTGTTCATGGCTATGGGCTATATTTGTTTTCTATTTTCTTTATTGAGATAGAGGCAAATTTTTTTGCCAATAGTCATTAATGGGTTAAACTCGTTTTTTGACAAATTTTGTTTATGAGATGTTCTATTGTGGGAGAGTGGTGTTTTCTAAGTGACAGTTACTGTCTCAATTAACTAGTTTGTTGATATAGTAACTGTCTGTTAAACTGAAGGGAAATAGTATAGTTGGTCAATATTATTGACAAGATCATGGTCTTGTGTTTGGTTTTAGTTAGATTACCTTTGTGGTATTTAAAGTTACAATTGTCTGTGCTTTCAGAATTTAGTTTATTGAAATTTAAGATGCTTGATGTATTGAGCATATACGGCTGTCACCAAATTTTATTTGTGAATTCTAAATAATATAAAATTTATTAGTTTGGCTTTACAAAAACTTGTGCATTCTGATATTAACTTATTTGAACAATTAAATCACCTCCTCCTGTTGTTTGGAGACGTACGTAAATTATGTCATGTAAAATGTTGCCATTTTTACCCCCCCCCCCCTCTTCCCATGTCACCCTACATCATGTTTGATCATCCCCCTAAAATTTGTCGCCTTGCTGCTCCTCCCCCCTTTCAAAAGAAAAACATTGCATGTGAGACTTGTTTCTGCACGTGACATATTTCTGAAATTCGCACATGAGACTCCAACCCACAAAAAACAGGGTCTGGGTGCAATCCGATCTGTCTAGTTCTGTGTCTTATGGTGTTCATCTATGTGGCTGCTAGTCCTTTGATTCGTCAAGCTCAAGATTTTGTCGCAATTCAACGATGTTTAGTAGAGACTGTTACAAAGAGGTCTGTAAAATATCAGACTAATAATGCTAATGTTGTGGCATGTAATAATCCCCCCATCCTCTTTCTAAAATTAAAGTTTCTGTCGATAAAAAGATTACAGACTTTTATTTATCAAAAACTTTATTTTATGTAACAGATATTTTTCCTGCAAAAGTCATGCAAACGATTACCTCTCACTCTCTCCATGTCACGATCCATCATGGTGCATATCCCTCTTCTGCATGTGACATAATTTATGTACATCCCTATTGCGGTGGACACTTCAAATTAATCTATTTATACAGTAATTTCAAATCTGACTATGTAAAAACATGGAACGTTTGGATATGCATCAGTTTCTGTCTACACTTATTTCAATTTCATAAAAATATTTTTAAAATTTTCAGATATATCTCCACCAATGTCTGCTTCAGGATATAACCCGAGTCCTAGAAGCTCAGCTGTGAAATTAAGCACAATGCAAATACGGTAAGCATCTTCTTGTACAATAACATACTTTTTTATGGTATAATTAAGTTTTTATGCATGCAATGTAACTAATTTGTATTTTTTAAAGTTTTATTGAAAACTCTTTTAAATTAAAATAAGTTAACATCTAACTACTTTTTCTTGTTTTAAGCGTAGAATGACTTGGTAGATCTAGAACAACATAAGTTTATATAGGCCATATTACATCAGCATTATTAGGTGTACAATTTGTGTTCATCACAGTTATGTTAGTTTGCTTTAGCTGACATAAATAAAAAAAATTGACAATGTTTGTATAACATCTTAAATGTATAATTTGTTAGAAAAGTTTGGAATCCAACTATTTATTTCAATTAAATCCAACAATAATAATTCAATCTTCTCAATTTAAAAAATAAGACTTTAAAATAAAATATTTCTTCTAATAGGTGCAAGTTTGGGCAGTTGGGCCCAGGAAAGAGCCAGTTCAGCTCTCCCCATGGCTTTTGCCTTGGGCTAGAGGAGGAGATAATTGTTGCCGACACCAACAATCACCGCATTCAAGTTTTTGAGAAAACAGGGGATTTTAAGTATCATTTTGGTGATGGTGGAAAAGAGGAGGGCCAGTTGTGGTATCCTAGAAAGGTAAGAATTTAGGAAGTTGTTTCCCATCTTTTGCTTGAAATTATAAATTCTTTTTTAGCTTCAATGCAAACAGCATATTTTAAATGGAATATTAATACATTTATTTGACGAGCAACAGCTTCATTATCAAATCATCATTTAATCAAAGCATGTGAATCAAGGTTTTGTGCTAACACTGACTTGATTGACGAAGACTAATTATTCTTTTGTCTAGATCTATAAAATATAATGATTTAAGTTAACTATTGTAGATAAGTCCAAGGACTGTTCTAGTTTAGAGAAAGGCAAAGTATTGTACTTTGTTAATTCCTAAGTTTTCCAAGATCCACAAGTACTTGATACCAATCTGGTTGATCAGGAATCTGGTTAAACTTGAAACCATTAAGCATCTAAAAAAAATGCTCTTAATTTCATCCTAAACATGTATATTCTGAAACATTACAACATCCACATTTGGCTTTCTTTGTAGGTAGCCGTCATCAAGAGCTCTGGCAAATTTGTTGTTTGCGACCGTGGCAGCGAGAGATCCCGCATGCAAATCTTCACCAAAACTGGCCATTTCTTGAAAAAGATCAACATCCGCTACATCGACATTGTCGCCGGCCTTGCCATCACCAACGCTGGAACCATCGTCGCAGTTGACAGCGTGGCCCCTACCGTATTCATCATCTCCGAAGCTGGAGACTTACTGCACTGGTTCGATTGCAGCGAATACATGCGTGAACCATCCGATTTGGCGGTTTGTGGTGACGAATTTTACATCTGCGATTTCAAAGGCCACTGCGTCATCGTGTTTTCGAGCGAGGGGAAATTCCTGAGGAGGATCGGCTGCGAGAATGTCACCAATTTCCCAAACGGGATTGACGTCAGCGATGCCGGGGATGTCTTAGTAGGGGATAGTCATGGGAATCGGTTCCACATTGTCGTTTTCTCGAGGCAGGGCACTCTGCTGTCTGAGTTTGAGTGTCCTTACGTAAAGGTCAGTCGTTGCTGTGGGTTGAAGATTACATCCGAGGGGTATGTTGTCACTCTAGCCAAAAATAATCACCATGTCCTGGTATTGAATACGTTGTATATTATGTAATACCTGGCGGTTCTTCCAGAGGCCTTCAGATTGGGTAGTGTTATGTAGAAGATGTTAATGAAATGTTCACTGTCTCCGGTTCATAATATTGAACAGAAGCATATTGTTTTTCAATGTTTAAAAACAGTTTAAAAAAAAAATGTATTGTCCCTTCAAACCAAAGTTATTACTTGAAACTTTTGTTTCATAAAAATTATTATTTTTTAATTAAATGCTGTATAAAATCTATTTCAATTTTTGGAGGAAAAAATATATATCGCCATTTTCTGTTGCCAAAAAAAGTTTTTGAAGATAAAACAGAACTGTTCTAAAAAAGATATTGCATCCCTATCATTTCCTGCTGGTTTGAAGGCCTAAGCGTAGTTGTTGGGTTGATGGAATTAAAAAAAAGCCATATGTTATTTATCTAGAATAAGAATATAAATTGCAAACTAAAATTTAGAGTGCTGTGTAATAGTTGATCTCATGACGCATGTATTAATAACAAACAACAGTTTGTAGGTTACTCTATCTGGTAATAAGCCAGTAGCAGCTACGTATAATATGAGTGGACTGAGCTGTGTTTTGTATCAGTCTACAACCTTAGATATAAAAGTATATACATCATGTAGTCCTTTAGGGTTAGAAAATTGTTTTACACTTTGTCGTAGCAGTGAGTTGAGAGAATTATATTTACACATGTGTGAGTTAGCCTGTGATATATATACATATATACACATATAACACCTAAAATTTACAACACAATTGCTCACAATATTAATTTGAAATTCACCTTTTTAAAGTTTTTCAGATTGTTATTTAAACGTTAATTTTTTTTTTGTAGAATGACAATCTTTATATTGTGTGCTTGTTGAAGTATCTACTTAGTGTATAAACTTTTGTACTTAAATTCTAAAATTTTATTTTAACTTTTAACAAGTATACAGTTATTAGTTGCATTTAGTTTTTCTTTTGTTTTGTAGAAATTTAGTTCTTTTTTTTATTGATTGCAAACTAATTCTTTTTATTATTCTTGGACGTCTGTTTGTCGAATGTTTTTTGTAAAACTACTGCAGGGGCGAAAAATGGTTGTTCTCGCAACAGCAGCAAATGTTTTATTAATTTTAAGATTATACTCTTTTTGTATTATTATCCTAGTCTTTATGGAGTGTTTAAAGTTGTGGCAATTGCGATTTTTTTTTTGACAGCACTGTAACTAGTGCCAATTCTGTCTGCCTTGTGAGTTTTCAGTAATTTTTAGATTTTATATATATATCAATCTAACGAGATTTTGATTTGGCTATTCTGAATTCGGAGTAGCCATGGTGTGTTCAGTGTAAAATTGCTGCGTCACCTGGCATTCCTGAAATGAGTGAGACATGGACTCATATGAACGTATTTTGAACAAACTTATTTGCACAAATTTAGTGCATACTGTTGTCATTCAGCTACGGGCTGTTTCCAAAGCTCCTTGACAAAATGCTTATGTAATTGTTTATTATTATATAAGCGTTGGATGTTTATTTTTTGTGTGTCATTTTTGAAGTAAAGAAAACATTTTCATATACAAATAATTAGCCGGACTGTTCCAAACTACTGGACTGTTACTGGCCTGTACGACGAATGCTTATTTAATCGTTTATTTTACGAGCATCGTATGTTTACTTTTTTTTGTTATATCTAAAACTTTTGTCATATACAATTGTATTTAATATTTACTTGAATTTTCTTTATTATTTAATCTTTTGATTTAAGGTGTGGCCAGGTTTATGTCTCATCTAATTTTAAAGTTGTTTTATATGCTGTTAAGTGTTTTCCTTTTTATTTAGTGTTGGAGCAACATCTCTACTCATTGTATTTACATAGCCCCAAATGTTGGAAATGTTAGCAATCGGTTTTATCAATATGTAACTGCAGTTCTCTCCCAAAACAGTTTTTTTGGTTTATATATTTGTTTTGCCCATACATTCCACTGTAATTTGTAAAACTTAAGATACTTGCTAGTCTAGTCCTATAGTTAGTATAATTGGTGTACAGAGTGTAAAAAACCCGAATGGTCATAGCTTTCTGGGGTGGTAAGACACACATTCAAGTAATTTTTGACATACAACAATATAGCCCGACCAGATTTGTTTCAGTGATTAACTTTTGGCTATGAAAATCATAATTAAATTTTTATAAATCATATTTTATTTACTTTGTTTTTATTTAAAAAAAACTATGAAAAAGTTAAACACATACTACAATACAATTTTTTATAGCTAGAGACTTAAATAACAAACTAATCTGTACTGTGAAATGCCACCTGTTCAAACTAACACTAAGCATATATTTCTTGCAAAAGAGGAACCCAAAATATTGGTAACTATTTTTTTTTAATAATAAATGGTAAGATTCTGTTTATAATGGTTTTCCAGGGACAGTAATCCAGTGTCTACTTATATTACACAATGTTAATAACACAAATAACAGCAGTTATAAATGTGCTAAGATAACTAATCATCAGATATTTTTATTTTGAAATAAAATAATACTTTTAGCACATGAAAAATATGTTTCAACCCCCAATTTCATTTTGAATTTCGATACATTTTCCCACCCAGTAGTAAAGTTTTGACCATCGTTTTTTTTGCATCTACTATTAACTTTAGCAGACGGGGATATTAAACAGTCTTTGAAGAAGTGATCCAAGGTTTCTTAGCTTTTTCCTCTTTTCTTTAGTATGTTAACCTCCAGAAAGGTATGGTCATAAAATTGACTTGGTTAAGATTCGTAAACTAGGTACCTACTATAAGTTACCTTTCTGGTAAAAACATTTAACACCCGTCTTCTAAAAGTTAAAACACAGGTTCACCTTCAGGTTGCTACCACTTTCCATTTTTAAGTTTTTGATGTTATTGTTTATTTACAGCTGTGATGTTTTTACTATCGATAAACTAAATTTATTTAAGTAATTATGCAAATATTTTTAACAGCACTCGCATTTAGATAATATTTATGCGGAATTTTTGATAAAGTAAGATGGGCAACAAAATAGTGTTGCTGATGTTATTGGTAGTTTTAATTTTTTTTATAAAATTTATATGGATTAAAATAATTTTATTTGTTGAACTATCAAAGCTCTACTTAATAATTTAAAGACAGTTTTAATTTTTAGAAGATTTTTTTTACAAGTTTTTTCTACAAAACATACTACTGTAACTTTTTATTGTGTTATGAACTTAAGCCATTAATACTCAATTTTACAAGTTCAAGTATTTCTCGATATAAGCTTTTTTTATAATTTATTTTCGTTAAAATCAATGCTTGTCATCAATTTCTTTTTTTAAATGTAATATTCCAAAAAATATCACTAAAAAGTTTACTTAAAAAACTAACTTTAATAGTATTTATTTTATTTCTTTTATATGTAGAGCTTTGCTGGTATATATGTTTACTACCTATGTGTATTATCTTAATATTTAATTTGCTAAGTGTGAGAACAATATGCACATGTTGATATTTTGGTTGATTGCATGATTATTGATATGCAATTGATAGAAGCATGTTGACTGATTCTTCAACATTGATATTTAATATATATATATTAATACAAATAGTTCCTGTACATGAGAAAGAGTCTATGCTCCTTTATTAAGTGTAAAAAAAAATGTTTGTTTGAATATGTTTTAAAGTAGTGTATATTGTAGCTACAAATTCAATTTTATCTGAAGTTACAATCAATATATACTTGTTAGCTATATTTTTTTAGAGCTTTACTACTTTATCATGCAAAATAGATTTAATATAAAGTGTTTGTATTTAAGTTTTGTGTACCTGAATTGTCACATTTTTTATATAAGTACTCATAAAAGAAAATCGTGAATCTTTCATTCTTTAACATGGATACAGAGTGTGAATGAAAATGTGTAAATAATATGCAGATAAGATGGCAAAATATGTCACTAGATATTTTTTTGGCAATACTTTCTGTTATTAAACAGCATTAGATGTCGCCTGTAAGCTGTACTGCACTCATATATACATTTTATAAATCATGTAATTATCTATCTATTTAATTTTTATAATAATCTAAATCATAAGTTTTATAGGCTTCTATTATACTCAATATAATACTCACAAAACGACATACTACTGTAGAATTAAGGTTTAAGAAATTAGATATTCACGGATTCATGCTACCATGAATCGTGTACTATTTATACAAAGAAACGAATATTACCTTTTTCATTTAATACAAAGAAGTAACGAGGTACAGTCCTCCTAGTCTGAGCTTTTTAGGGATTTGTAAATCTATATTAGGGATAAATCAAACAATAGATATTAGAGTTAAACTTTTGAGGTTTGATCTACTTAGACCTTAACTTTAACAGTAGCCAAAATAATCTTAGAATACAGAATTTATAAATCGAGTAGGCAAAAGTTGAATAGTTACTCCAAAAAATACTGTTAAAATAAATCGAAGAGTTGCTCTTGCCCTTTAAATTAAAGTTGCGAATCAATCATACTTAAGTATATTTTTTTATTTGAATCTACTCTCTTGTCTTATACAAACTTGTTCTTTACATTTATACATCATGGAATTTATATATAAAGAAATCTAATGTTTTGAGGTCTTGAAAAATTTTCAAAGTAATTAGTACAAATTTTAGTATATTTTTATTATTTAAAATTAATATGTTATCTCCTAGTCTGTTAAATATATATAAACTGCCACTTATGTGCATTTTCTTGTAAATTTAATATTTACTTGTTGGATAAAATAATGTTAAATCTTGGTTTGTAATTTGCTCCATAGTACTTCATGCAAACGTTATTTTTCTGAAAATTATTTCGACCATCAAAACCATTTGTATTATAAATTTAGCTTTGTTTTTATATATATATTTTGGTTGCATTCTTTTCAATTTTTAATAAAATGTCGAAATTATTTTGTATAAAAGCTAAATTTAAAAATTGGTTTGGAACTGTATAAACTAATTATAAAGAATGTGTTATTTGCTACTAATATCCAAGCTTAAGTATGTCGTATACAGTTTTAGAATCTAGATCCAAAATTTAAACATACAATTCAAAGAGCTCTATGCTATAACTTGTTTTTGTTTCTTGAATACTCTAATACTGACTTTCAATTCATACATTTCACCTATTGTACTTAAAAAATAATGTTCAAGTATCTTTGCCTTCAAAACATTCTTGTTAATTTACTGTTAATGATTAAATATGTAATTTTAATACTTTTTACTAAGAGTTTACAAAAATTTTCGTGAGACTATCAATATAGTATATTTATGAAAATAGAAAGATTTGAATTCTAAATTGTCCAAGTGCCATATTTTTTAAAATTACTATTAAGCATTCTCAATGCATGCCATTGGTAGTTCTAAGTATAGGTAACTAGTTCTGTCAAAAAATAGTTAACATATTTTTTAAAAGACTGGCTTGCTTCACTTGGTATTGATACTAAATTATGGATTATACTGAATCAATAAAAATAAATAAAATCGCTTGGATAATTTGTATATTCATATCTTTACTTGCAAATATCTTACCCCAGCATATAAAATATAAAAACAATGTCACATTATTCTGAAGTTTGTTAAAAAGTTGTTTGTATTTAATAATTATTTTTATAAGTATACAAGCATAAGTATTTTTTTGAGTTAAATATCATTTTTGAAGGATAAATTTCAGATTTTTTTGGTTTTTGAAATGCATAATTTTGGAAGCCAATATGGAATATTATTGCAATCAAAACTGTATTACCTGTATGTTTCCTATTTTTTTTATATAAAAGTAAAAATTCTGAATTTATTATAACTTTAAAAGCACTAAGTACCTTGTTATACGAAGTTGATTACCTTTCTTCTAAAAAAAAACTTTTTGTATTGAAATGTTAAAAAAATTCAAAAAAGCAGTATTTGCTACCTCTTGTTAACGTTAAGAATTATATTATAGCCAGTTTACATTATATCATAACCAGAGATATCTATTTATACATTTTAATTTTTATGCCTATTATATAGAATTTGACTACATAATTGTCTTTCATTAGTTTATCTGAATACTAGTCTAGAGTGAAGTGTACAAGTTAAAAAGTTATTCTAAGAAACAAACGTAGGACACTATTAAGCCATGATTTTCTTTTTGGACTTTGTAATGCCGTAGTTAGCTAGAATAGGGTAGTGTTCTACAAGATGTAGTTTTTATATGAAAAATGAGAGATTTTTTTTTTGTTTTTTTAAATGTTGAGGCAAAAATATGTCCTCATGTTTAATCTTGCAACACTATCTTATTTATTCTAGCAACTAGAGCTGTTCATGTATTTTTTTTAAAAATCTTATTGTACAAATTTTAGTATAATTTTACTTAAAGCAATATTTATTTACCATGACAAAATGCAATTAAGCATTTCATGTTATAATGGAAATATTTCACATAGATGGCTTCCGTATTACAGGCTTTTCGTTGGCGCAATACAGAAAATGTATACTTTGGGCGTAGATGTTGTATAGAATGCTTTTGAGATCTTGGTGAATTTTTGATTTGGATTATTTGTTCATTTGGATTTTGCTTTGTGTCCCTGCTGCCACTGTAAAATTGCATGCTTTCCTCTCAATCATATCCCCTAAAAAAAATTGTTGAAAAAAACTTAATTTAAATGAAATAAATTTACTTTGTATCCACACAACATATTCATAAAAAAATTAAGCTAATATTTTAATAAGAAATGTCTTTAAGAAACATAACAAACATGCATTCAATTGATAATAGTGACTTGTTTAAAACTGTGTCCAAATCAATAAAATGCTTCAAGAAGTGTTCTGTACAGCATCTGTGCCATGCTTTTTAGATTGTGTACGGTACTGGAATGTGTGGTGTATGTACCCCAAATTAAATACCACATGGTTATCATGCACTGTCCATTTATTGTAAAAGTTTACACTTTTTGAATACATTATGTCATCTTGGTCCCTTTTCAAAAGCACTGGAGTATTTGGTGCTGTTTTTACAACCACATTGATGGAGCAACATTTGTTAATTGTGACTTCAAATGAAATATATATATATTCTATTATATTTATTGATTATGAGGATTTAAATTTTTGAAAAATGATTTTGTGCCTAGATTTTTTGCCATGTAACCTGTTGTACGTCAGTACAAAGTAACCGATCCCTAGTGTCTGAGTGTCAGCATAGCTTCTTGTTGTTTGATGTGTTCCCAGGCATAATGAGTTTAAATTGTGCATAGGCGGAACTTGGATGTGTTAAGAACCTAAGCTGCTCTCAGCGGTGGATATTCAGAAGCCGGGATCCAGAATAATGGTATACTGCATTTACTTGTGCTATTTTTGGAGAAAAAAAAAGCGAATGGAAGACGTTTGTAATAAGGTTCCATGTTTATTCGAAATAAAGCTGTTGCATTCTATTTCTTTGTTTAAGCTTGTGTTGTTTATTTCTTGTATTTACATACATTTTTGCATATTTAACACTTATAGATGTGAACCGGGCGACCGGGTTAATGCGCTGTGAGCTAGACATTTATAAAATGGGCAATAGCCAGGGCATTTGCCCAAAGCATTTTCATTATTATTATATATATGCACACATATAAATGTGTGTGTAAAATAACTTGTTCCATTGGGTACAAGAATAAATGATATACATAAAGATTATATATAGGTCAGTACGTTTTTCCGAGTACGAGTATTATATCAGTACGTTTTTCCGAGAAAATCATAAAATTCTGGGTATTTTTGTATTTGGGGCTTATAATAATTCTTAAATTGTTGTCCTTTCCAAAGAAAATATATCTGAGTAGCATTGGATCAAAACGTAATTTCTATATCTGTATTTACTAAAAGCAACCTCAGTAAATTTTATAAAGCCAGTTGTGAAGTTTAAAAAAAATGATTTAATATTATTGACTACGCAGAATAACAAATTGACGAAAGTTGAGGGAAAAAAATCAAGTTTTGCTTTTTCCAAAATGAATTGGTTTCATTTTGTAAGTTTATGTATGTGGGTAAGAATATAAGCATAAGTAGATGTGACTAATTTCATTCCTGCTACTTGTGTTGCGTGAGTTTGTCCATTCCTTCTCACATATTAATTAGATGTCAGTTTATTTTGCATAGTAAAGTAATCGACATTTGAGTAATGAAACAATATACTAAAAAAGAATATTATATTATAAAGAGTTTTCATTAATAACCGAAAGTGCTTTTAAAAACTTACTTTCATTTGACTTGTTTGTAACCTATTTTAATTTCTTGACATACAATCTGTGTCTAAAATATCGAGCTTAAAGCTTAGTCGAGTCTCTAAAATATCGAGCTTACGATTGACAAACACCTCTTGTGAAATAGTTTCCTTTTATGCCCACAACAAACCTTGCTGGCTTTCATTGAAATTACAATAAGTTTTAATGTAGCTTATTATTGAAATATCGACTGCGATTTAAATTACAGTAAGTGTTTATAGTCAATAAAACATAAATCTTAAATACGAAGTCGATTAAAATAATTATATTTTTAAAAACTTTAAAATGTTTTTGAGTTTTGAGATAAAATGTACTATGCATTTTTATCCCAAATAACCCTATTGTTTAAGAAACGGACAAACGGTAAAATGCATTTAACTACAGGGTTAGATTACGATATGATTATCTTTACGATAATATATTTCGACTCTTTAAAGCATCTGCAATTTATATTAGCTCTGCCACTCATAATATTGGTTCGAAAAAAAGAAAAGAAATTGTTTTTCTTAAGCTTTTTAATTTCAACAGTATTGCGATACTAGTTATAACAACCTTCTCAACCTTTATGCAGCGACCAAATTATACTATGGTGATATCGGTAATAATTTCTGTGCCTATGGCGATTTTTCTGCGACTGGTCTTGATTAAAAATTTAAATAAAATGAAAAATATTGTAAAGCTTTTGAGTATTTATAAATTTCCGAATCGCGATAGAAATGTATGGATAACCTGGGTAGCAGTGTTTTGTAACTTGATTCAAATTATCGACATTGTCTATAAGACTATTGAAAGGAATAATTCAACTATAATGCAAAGATTATTTTTTGATTTCAAATTTCAAGAAAACTATCTCAATTTCGCGTGCGTATTTTCTTACAAACTTTTTACTTTTGTTTTCTTTTATTTGCCGAGGAACACAATTTGCATTTTCTACATAAAAATCTGTCAACATTTAAAAGCCGCTATACAGCAATTCAAGCAATCCATATCTTCTGTACAAACTGGCGATTTGGATAACTTTGTAAGCGATTACACAGCTTTGAGATTGAATGTTGCTT
Organism: Oedothorax gibbosus; assembly: GCA_019343175.1. Taxonomy (NCBI): domain Eukaryota; kingdom Metazoa; phylum Arthropoda; class Arachnida; order Araneae; family Linyphiidae; genus Oedothorax; species Oedothorax gibbosus. Next base: position 951,678 of record JAFNEN010000151.1, read on the forward strand.
ATATTGATGATGTCTTCAGCTTATCCATGCTGATAAAGACGATTGAAAACTCAAGCAGGATGTATTTCATTTTATTCTTAGCCTTTCATTTCGACGACATCGGTGCGAAAACTTTCGTTCCTGTTATGTGCGTGTTCTTAAGCGATTTTGTTTTATTTCTTGGAATGACTTCAGCTGCAGCTTTAGTAGCAGAAGCTTCAAGTGATGTTTCAACTCAAGCGTGGGTGTTTCAAAAAACGGCAAAAGGCTCTCCGTTTTCAAAACAGAATTTCCTTCATTGTACAGAGAAGGACATGAGTTTGACCGTTTGGAAAATTGCCCCAATAAGAAGAAATTTCATTGTAGCGTTGGTTGGAACTGTTTTTACTTATAACATTTTGTTTCACAGTTTTGATTCTGAATTTAAGAAGCTTAATTAGGTAATTTTTAATTTTATTCGCGTTGTTAAGCAACTTCATAGTTTTGTCTTTTCAAACTGAAAGTATTGTACTGTGCCGAAAATGTTTTTGGAAATAGTTTGAAAAATACACTTTAAAACGTTTGGTGTAACGTTACTCCAAACTGATTGCACATTGTAAAAAAATCCGTTACATTTGTTATGTGAAAATAAAAAAATAAAATCTTAACTAATTTATAAAACACAGAATTCGTTTGTATGTCTGACCTAGAGTGGCTAGTCTGACCCACATAGGCTTCATAACTATTTTAAGTAAAGTTTTGATTTAATTTCACCAAGAATCATTAAAAAATACAGAACAAATGTTACCAATTTATTAAACTGTTTATCAAATTAAACTATCGCGCAGTTACACCAAGCCCCATGTAGCGAAGACTTAGGCTTTGTTTTACTGCTACAACAATGAAGGAAAAGTTAGTTTTAGGGTAAGTGTTTTGAATTCCGAAACGTTCCTATTTTTCTGGAAATTCAGGGATAAATAAGTATAATTATCTGTTTGTTGGTTATAACTATGGGTTGGACCATTATGTAAAAAATTCGAAATGCAGCAAGAGAGGTTAGAAAATAAAAGAACATCCTTTTCTTCCTTGGTTAGCTATCGAGAAGGTTCATGTGTATCTGAGAAACATTCGGAATTGGTGATTGCAGTTTGATATATTTTAAGAACGAATGAGACCGAATGATTGTTGGCTCCAAACCAAAGTTCCCTTGTGTTAATCCAAAGAAAACCCCAAATATTTTCTAAGCTACATTGTGCCGGCTCAATTGAATATTTTTACAAATGGTTTTTTTACATTATAAATGTAGCTGACTTACAGGTCTCTATAATCCCACTTTTTTAAATGAGTTCGAATATTTTTTTGAATTATCAATAAATAATTTTACAACAAAATATTAGAACTATTTCAAAAAGTGGGATTATAGAGACCTGTAAGTCATCTACATTTAAACTTTTTTGTACTTTCTAGCATGATAATAATTTTTCATCTAACTCCCACTCTAGTTAGTAGACACATAATTATAAAAAAAATATTATTTCAAATAAAAAACTTTAATTTCCAAAACTACGTTTTGCTCAAATTGCCCGCTTGTTTAGCTATTTCTATTTTTAGTGACATTGAGAAGTTATATTTGATGAGAAAATAAAGTTTCCATTCGTAAGTTAGCAGATTTTCCATTGTAATTTCTATTATCATCATAATTGTTCAATTTTCATAGATCTCAGTATAGCTAGCTGATTTATAATAGTTAAATATTACTTATTTAAAAATTAAAATCTAAATTATGAGAAAAAATACAGGTTTTTAAAATTGATTAAAAATTTTTGGTGATAATTTGGTGGTTTTTAGACCGTAAATAAATAAATAGATAGATTAGGTTAGGTTAGGGTAGAGTACACTCTTAAAACAAAAGAGTGAAATCCACTCCTATAGGGGAAGTGCATTTTCGGCACCGGAAAGGAGTGGAAATTAACTCAGACTGAGTTAAAACCGCTCGTTTTAAGAGTGTAGGACGTAGATTGTTTTCTTTTATTTCTTTTACCCACTCCGCAAAAAGTGTGAAATCCACTCCTATAGGGGAAGTGCATTTTCGGCATGGAAAGGAGTGGAAATTAACTCAGACTGAGTTAAAACCACTCGTTTGTTTTAAGAGTGTAGGTAGGTAGATAGATAAACTTTTGTTTTTGCAAATGTTCCCTTTCAGGAAAACTACTAAACGGTTAATGGCAGTAAATATCAATAATTAAGCCAAAGAAATTGTTATTACTTTCAATTATCTAACATGAAATATAAGGAAATGAATTGAATTTTGCAATGAGGTGGAAAATCCGAAATGGAGACTTTGTGTTTTCTACACGTTTTGGAGGATGCTACTTACAAAAAAGTGGTTTATGAACATTGGTGAGTCAGTTTGTTTGGTTGTCTTTCTGAAACCACTCTACCGAATGAACTAAAAGAGCTACGGGCTTCAAATCTGGTACACGAGTTTTTAGTACAAGTCGGACGTCATGATAAGGTTTTTGGGAAAATCATACATGCGCAAAGGGTAGATACCATAGAACTTTTAAGGTTTTAAAGTTATTGAAATTACTTTATAGGGTATATAACTACCTTTAAATGTATTTAAGTGGTAATTGAAAGTCAGGTTGTGTTCCACACCCCTAGTTTCTATCAAAATCAATAAAATCAAGGAGCTTTCTATTTCTGCGTTATATTCTCCTTATACAGAGTACAAAAGAGACTTTTGAGAGCACACAATATGGTACTCTCAAAATCTGACAAGGGTTGCACATTTTTACGCTTAACATTACATCTGTTTATTTAAACTCAAACAAACCAATTAATTTAAAAAGAGCGAATTCAAAGATTTTTTCATTTTATCACTATAACTATACTAGAACTTATTTTGATCATTAGACATCGAACAACGACGTTTCTTTTTTTTTACATCTATAGAATGGAATTTTTCTAAAAAACTGTTCTATAGGGGTTTCGAAACGCAAAGCTATCATTTTGCAAAATTTTATGAATTCTGTCGAGTAGTTTATAAGCACATTCGTTTAAAAAACAACATAAAACTCATATCTATAAAAGATAAACATATTGCTTTTTGTATAGACACAAAAGGTAAATTTAAAATGTATTATTGGAATTAATTTAGTATCATAATACTCCAAACATATTTTGTCACCGCTAAAGTACCTATTGAATAAATCCGTCCTCCATTATTAGACCCCATTTAATTTATTTTGCATAATAAAGAAATCGACATTTGAATAATGACACAATATTATAGTTAAAAAAAAAGAAATCGGCAATACCAGAGATCGTTTTCAATAATAAACGAAATCATTTGAAATTATACATATAAGGACTTGCGTATTCTAGACATGTTTTGTAACCTATTTTAATTTCTTGACTATTTTCTTCATACTGAAATGGATAAACATAACCCTTTTGTATTATCTCAATAAAGGGGTGATATACCTGGCTCTAAAGTACAAACCTTAAAAACGATCGATCAAAACTTATATAGAATTTGCGAGCGATAGTGTCAATTCTATTTTCAACAAAGACATGTTTAATCTATATTTTCAGAAAATTTGATGTTTGCGTCAACAAGTATTGAATTTTTTCTATATATAATGGGCTTAGTAGTGTAGTTCTATAGTAATTGTGTTTGGTTTCGATAGAAACTAAATTCAAGATTTTATTCCTGCTTTCCGGTACAGATGCAAAGGTTTAATAAAGACTGGTTATACGCTTCATTTCATACTTCGCAACAAACCTTACTGGCTTTTATTAAATTTGCAATAAGTTTGAATGAAGTATATCATAAAAATATCGACTGGACAATTTAAAATAAATTGATTGTTTGTGGTTAATAAAACACAGATCAAAATAAAGTCGATTAAAATATTAATATAATGTAAAACTTTTTTGAGATCTTGGATAAAAGTATGCAGTATGAATCTTTATAAAAATTGGCGCGATTGGTTCACTGAATGATAAAATGTACTCAACTACAGTGTTGGATAACAATATGATATATCCTTACGACAATATATTTAGCATCTTTAAAATATCCGCAATTTACCTAAGAACGGCCTCTCGTAAGAATGGTTCGAAAAAAGAAAAAAAAGGTGTTTTTCTTAAAATTTTCAATTCTATCACAATTGCGATACTAGTTATAACAACTTTTTCAACCTGTATGCATAGAACAAATTATACTATGGCGATATCGGCAATAGTTTCGACGTCTATGACGATTTTTCAAAGATTAGTTTTGACTAAAAAGTTAAATCAAATGAAAAATATTGTAAAACTCATAGCCAAATTTAAACCACAGAATCAGGATAGAAATGTATGGATAACCTGGCTAGCAGTGTTTTGTAACTTGATTCAAATTATCTATCTTATCTATAAGACTATTGAAGGAAATAATTCACATGAAATGCAAAGTTTATTTTTTGAGTTCAAATTCCAAGAAAACTATCTAAATTTTGTGTGCGTATTTTCTTACAAACTTTTTATTTTTGTTTTCTTTTATTTACCGAGGAACACACTTTGCATTTTCTACATCACAGTCTGTCAACATTTAAAAGCCGCTATACAGCAATTCAAGCAATCCATATCTTCCGTACAAACTGGCGATTTGGATAATTTTGTGAATGATTACACAGCTTTGAGATTGGATGTTGCTTACACTGATGATGCTTTGAGCTTATCCATGCTCATAAAGACGATTGAGAATTCAAGCAGGATGTATTTCATTTTGTTCTTAGCCTTACATTTCGACGACATCGGTGCTAAAGCTTTCGTTCCTATTATGTGCTTGTTCTTCAGCGATTTTGTTTTATTTGTGGGAATGACTTCAGCTGCAGCCTTAGTAGCAGAAGCTTCAGGTGACGTTTCAAATCAAGCGTGGGTGTTTCAACAAACAGCAAAAGTATCTCCGTTTTCAAAACGGAATTTCCTTCATTGTACAGAAAAGGACATGAGTTTCACAGTTTGGAAAATTGCACCAATCAGAAGACATTTCATCGTAGCGTTCGTCGGAACTGTTTTTACTTATAACATTTTGTTTAACAGTTTTGATCCCTCATTTAAGAAGCTTAGTTAGGTCATTTCCTAATTTATTGGTGTTGTTAAGCAACTTTATCATTTTGTTTTTCCAAACAGAAAATGTCTTACCGTGCAGAAAATTTGCTTGGAAATATTTCGGAAAATACACTGTCACTGTAAAACGTTTTGTGTAACTCAACTTCAAACGGGCGGCAAGAAGTGCTGCTTCTAGCTTTAGGCATTAACTTTAAGCCCAAAAGCTGATTTAAACGTACACCGAAAGGGACTAAGCTTGTACCACAATAAATAAGTAAGGTTACATCACAAAAAGAGTACAAAAATAACAAATAACAACAAAGCTGCTTCTAGATCTACGGCGGAATTTAACTGCTTTTACTATAGTGTAACATTATAAATATCAGTGTAAAAATTCGGCATTGTGTTCTTTTTTTTTGGTTTTAGGTTTTATACTCAAGTCAATGTAAGTGCTAAGATAATACAAGGGCTTGCAAATGCAATCCTCGAATAAGAATGTATGTTACCGACTACTTGATAGAGATCACAATTTAATTTCACAATCCCTTTTTCCAATATTAATGATTAACGATAGATCTGTGGAGGGGTTGTGGAAAGTTACACAGCGTTTTGTGGAATGTCCCTCACATAATTTAAGTTCCGTCAGCTTACTCCAAAATTGATGAAACGTTAACCCAAAACGCCCTGGCAACGTTGCTCATTTTTTATGGGGATTCACCATCACACAGAAATGTCCTTTTAATTCTTTTCCTTCTCAGAAATGTCCTTTCAGAAATGTTCAATATTTCATCATTTATTTTCGGGTTTTCAACAATTTTCTAAAACTCAAATAACTATATTGAACAGAAAAGGAGGTTAATTGAACAGACAGAAAATCATAGAGAAATAAAAGGACACTTTATTGGTATGTGTTGGAACTATTTTTATTTATAAGATTCTGTTTTAAAATTAATATTCCGATTTCTCACAAGAAAGAACGATTAAGCCAATATTTTATTAGTCTATATTGTATAATAATTATGAGAAATGCATAACTTGTTCTGTCTAGAAAAATGTAGAACAAATAAAGAAATAAATAATAAAAAGGATTGATTTATTTCTTAAAAATAAGAATGTTCGTGTTTCCAAATTTGATAATAATGTATTCGGCGCTATTATATACACTCAGAAAAACTTTTATTCAAACAGCACAATTAAAATGCAAAAACGGTAACCTACACTCTTAAAACAAACGAGCGGTTTTAACTCAGTCTGAGTTAATTTCCACTCCTTTCCGTGCCGAAAATGCACTTCTCCTATAGGAGTGAATTTCACTCTTTTTCTGAGTGGATAAAAGAAAAAAAAGAAAACAATCTGCGTCCTACACTCTTAAAACGAGTGGTTTTAACTCAGTCTGAGTTAATTTTCACTCCTTTCCGGTGCCGAAAATGCACTTCTCCTATAGGAGTGAATTTCACTCTTTTGTTTTAAGAGTGTAAGATTATTATGTTGCTTCAATACAAGAATAGCGTTGATGATACACAAATTTGCGCATAGCCCTCTACATATAATGCCATCCAAGCTCGATCAAAATTGGAAGTCATGAGAAAGCTGTCAATAGATGGCGCCATCACGCAACAACGTGCATGTGTTGTTGTTTGTTGTTGTTGTTTGTTTACATCCAGTTCGCTGTGGTAAGAAATTTTGGTAACGAGTTCGAAATTTATAATTTTTTTTGTAAACTTTTGTAAATGCTACAAATAATGGCTAGTTTTTTTTGCATCATACCATCCTATAAATCAAAGAAAGAACACGGTGTTTCTATATAGGAATGCCTACGAAATGGAATATATTAGGTAAAGAATTTTTACAATTAGTATTCTTTTTTGATGAAAATTTATCATCTATTCTAAATATTTTTACTCTTAAAACTTTTTATAATGAATTAATTATTATTATTTGTTTTTCCCTTCCTAATATATAGTTTAAACACACATTTGCTTTTGTTCTTCTTTAAATGCACTTTATAGTTGAGTTACAAATTTAAATGATCTATCTCATTTTAAAATTTTGTTGTTGTTCGAAGTTATGGTATTATTATTCAGGGACTGTTATTCTTAACAGAAGCATTTTTAATAAGTGTTATAGTATTTGTTAATTTTTCTTTAAGAAGCCAAAACTTACTTTTTTTTAATAATGTAAATTCTGAACAAGATTATCATTACTTGTGTTTTAGTCTCTAGTAGAATATTCTTATACGGGGATTTTAAATGTATAGTTCTATAGCGTTTTTTTTAAACAGTTAAAAAAATAAAGAAACTCATTACATGATTAGGTTTTTAAAAATATATGTGCTTGCTGTTTTTAGCTTTTTAATCTTAAATTTCTAAAAATTGTGATTTTTGGCAGATATATTCTGTAACAGTTTTTACACTATTCAAACATTATGAAGACTGAAGAGGGATTTTTTTAAAATTTAAAATGGTATTTTATGAATTTCTCTGGCAAATAATATTGCTTGGAAGCAGAAACAAAATAAAAAAAAAATAACTCATTTGTTTATTATGTTACTCGTACCGAACGGTATTCGAAATAGCCCGCTGGATCCGTCATTCACCGCGAATTGCGAATACATTCCTACTAAAATATGTGAACGACTACCAAGAGATGGCGCGACCAGAGTACTTTTTGAGGACAGCCTGTGAATCTATGTTATTTCTCGAGTTTAGATGGCATTCTATGTAGGAGGCTATGATTTGCGTTGTTCCAATACAGCTGACCCAAGGCGAAGAGCGCAAGGCCGGGAGCCCTTTAAGAGTCATGAAGCCGAATTTCACCCCTTGAAAATCGTAATGGTATTCCTATGGAGAATCTTCTCAGACTAATTGCCGCAACAATTTTAATACAGGCCACTAGTTTCTGACACCATTTTAAAGAACAAAAGAAGTAAAATAGCCTTCGAGAAAAAAAATAATTGAAAATCACATTTTGAGTATTTTTAATAAATTTTAAGCTTGGAAATCAGTGACGAATACAATGTCTTTAGTGTATGACGATGTATCTCACAGTAAAAAATAAAGATACTGCAATAATTATATATTTTGAAAACAATCGACATTTTATTTTTCAATTCATTACGAAATAAAATTTTTAATTTAAATATTTGTATTTTTAAAAAAATTGAGAAAAGTATTACTAGTTTTGTGAAAGCGAATTATGGCAACCCCACATTTGGCGATAAACTGCCAAGTCAATTAGTGTCAATCTGTCAACATATGGGGTTGGGTTTCGTTTGGTGACAGGACAGTCGTAATTTATGGGACAATTCAAAGGCCGGTTTGAGAAAGCGAGGGTTGTGGTCAAAGAACGTTCTTTTCTTTATTGCCTTTTCTTGTAAAGATTCGGAATAGTGTAATGGTTATTTTTGAAATCAAATTAGATACATCAATTTCAATAATATAAAATAAAATGGTAGATAACATAAAAATGTGCTGAATTGGCTTATTATAAAGACTGATGTTACAAATTGATTATTTGAAACATTGATTTTCATTCACTGTAATCAAAAAAGATAACTCTGTTGGGACTCAAAACTTTATTTGTTGAATTTAAAGTTACAAAATAATGCGTTTTTAGTTGATTAATACTACAAAGTTTAATATAAAACTTATTGTGGCTTACATCCAAGCTTCCCCAAGCTTCTCAAATGTAAAGCAGTAATAGATAAGAATTTAACTGAATTTAATCAGCATTTTGAAGAGAAAAAAAAGCCACAAATATTATAAAATTGTCTTTGTTAAGTTATCTTTTCATGCATCTAAGTATTATTAAAAAGAATAAATTAACAAAAAAACAGATCCGCATATAGTTTTTAATTTGACCCAAAGAATAATCTTTAGACTGACTCAAGATATAAATCTAGTAAACCATATAGTTGCAACTTACGATATTAAATTCATGTTTTTAATGCTGAAAATTTAAACAAATATTGTAATCCTCCACAATACCTCCTCCAATATTTGAATTTTGGAACATATTTTATCGATATATATTTTCAGGGTATTAGAGATTGTAATGTCACTCTATATCAGGGGATCAAAATGCAAAATTCACTTTCTCTCCTTTCTTTAGGGAAACAACTAGAAACTGTTATTATTTTTTAAAATTAAATTGACTAACCTCATGATGATATAAACTTAAAGATTATTGAAAACAACCCAATTTACACCTGATTTTGGACAAAACACAACTTGGCCAAATTCAGCAATGGTTTTTAATTGTGGTTTCTTCAACTGATTGAGCAGGAGAATATTGTAAAGCAAAACGTTGCAATAATCACTGCAAAACAACTAAAATTAAATCACTCAGAATTAGACAGTGCCACGTGACTGAATACAAATGTTGCTGTTAGTTGAAATTGATAACAGATTTTGAACCCAAGAAGGATATTTAGTTTTTTAGATTTCACATTACGTTTATAACGTAAACTAGGAAGAATTGTAAATGGTTGAAAGAACTTTGTAGTATTTGAACAAACTAAAGACAGTTGTTTTTTCAAGGAAATTACTGTAGAGAAACCCGTCGTAAACACAACTATTTAGTTTCGAGAAATTGCTTTGATGAAATAATGTATTAATCAGAATTAAAATCTAGGAGTGTGTACCACTTCACGACTTTCAATTACCATTCATTAAATCAATTACATCCGTCTGATAGGATGACAGACGAACCTTTTTTTTACAAAGAAAAAACAACATTTTTTTTTTGGATTCAGCATCCTCCAAAAGCAAAATTCGGATTTTCGGACTTCAATATTGAAATAATAAATTAAGCAAAAAACTTTTTTTTTCGTAAAAATTTTTTTAAACGCTGAATAAATCGCAAAACTGAACAATTACTGCAACTCTTTAAAATAAACTAATACATCAACTACGTTGAGTAGTCAAAAAGTTTTAACTTTAGCAATTTTATTTTAAAACTAATTAAATTTAATTTTCAAAAAAGATTTTTTTGTGCCATAAAAAATTTCTTCTTTGGGCAAACATTCCAAAAGATAAATTTTTAATCACGTAATATGGTTGCAAAAACTAATATCACTTTATTAAATTTTTTTACTTCTACAAAATACTGTGCCGAAAGCTATTAGTAAGCTTTAGTTTCCAGAAGGAAACCAGTTAAAATGGTTATCAACTAAAAACATCCAGAATCCCGAAATTCAAAGAATAATGTTCTTATCTCTTCATCCCCTCTAGAAGGGGAAGGGGTGTAAATCCAGCCCCTGAGCCAAGGGTAATCACTTGAAACTGCCCACGACCAACGAGGCAATTATTCGTCGTGGGGCCTCGAATTTCATTGGCGATAAAAAGCGCACTGAAGAATTGCTTTTTCGCCTAGTAGGCGATAAAGTGTTTTTTCTAGTTTAAAAACACGGCGACATCTGGTTTTCGAGAAAGATAGTAAAAGAGTTCGTAATTCTGACGCCTTGACTCTTAAGTGCATTAGCTTCCCGCCCAGGAGGACCCAAATTGGACCAATGAAAACGTTTTAAAATCGCTCTTTTAAGAGACGAATTGAAATCTTTTTCGAAACGGAGTGAATTTGTTTTTCACTCTGTTAAATTGATTCTAAAATCGCTATTTTTCGGCAAAGTGTTCTTTTTTGAGCGAAAACACACTCATAAAGAGTGAATGTTGTTGAAAAATATTTCATTTTTTTTTAGTGAAAAATTCATTTTTTTGTTTTAAGAGTGTATATTTTGGAAGAATACATGCGTGCTGCTGACATAACACAATTTAACAGAATTTATGTGCTAACCATTCATTATTAATTGGTCGCAACACAAGTTTTGTATCGTTTCAACACAGCTTGTAATAACTAGGAAGACACAATTTTTTACGAGTTCAACATGACAACACTAGTTTTTACGAGGGGATAAGATTTTGTTTCACAATTAAAGTTGTAATTTCTCACCAAGGAAGAATGATCAAGGCAAAATTTTTATTAGCGCATATTGTAGAATAATAATAATAAACATATAACTTGTTTCATCAAGAATATATTTATGCCATGTAGTTTATCAAGAATCTATTTATGCCCGTAAACTCATTTTTAATAGTGTTAATTTATAAGTTGGATATACCTTTTAATAATAAAACTGGAAAGCCAAAGATTTTTTTATAATCATTAATAATTTTATCTAACGACACAAAAAGGCAAATATTTTGAAAGCATGATAAGTTAAAGCGAAACCTAACGTATTATGATGATAAAAATCGAGAAAGATATCCGTTAATGGTAGAATCACTAAATGTAAAAAGACGTCAAGTGAATATTCGAATTTCCAACCACGCTTCTTTTTTTCAAGCTTTAATGAAGGAAGAAGCGTGTATGAAAATCTTTCTATGGCTCGAACCTTTTTTTTACATTTAGCGCTTCAATAAGGATAAGCTTATCTGTTTGAATATAACACTCGTAAGCCACTGTTAAACTTAAGATTGCATTTTTTTTCATTGCCGTAAATGTCATAAATAATGATAATTAAGCAGGATGCTATGAAACTGGCAGTTTTAAATTTTAAATAAGCAGATACTTACATGTGACTTGTGTAGCGTTTCAACGACCATGAACTTCAATTATATTTTAGCTGCGATAATGTTTCGATTGGTTTTGATTTCATGCAACAAATCTTTATGCCCTACTCATCCAAAATGCACTTGTTTGGAATCAGCAGGAAAAGTACACATCAAATGCAAATATATAGAAAGTCTCAGCAATTTGCGAGACATATTTATAAACAATAGTCAATCTAAACTGGTGTATATACTAAAAATTTCTAATTGCAGGGCCCTTACCATTTCTGACATGGCATTTTCGAATGCCAGCATAGAATTTATATCTTCTACTTGTCCGTTGAGGAACCTTGCCGACAACTGGATTGATCCAGATAGTTCTTTGAAGAAACTACTGTTGCGTTCGACTCAATTTACGAAAATTCCGAGCGGCATCGGAAATTTGAGATATCTTAAAGTACTTGAAATGAGTAAAGGAATGTTGGAAACGATCACTGACGAGATTCGTCCAATGATGAGGCTTCAGAAACTTATTTTGAAGTTCAATCATATTTATAATATTTCAGTCGGTGCATTTTTTGGAAATCCTGACTTGGAAGTTATTGATTTATCACAAAATAGTCTTACTTTTCTTGAGCCTGGAACTTTTGATCCTTGTGAGAAACTGTACAAAATTGTTTTGGAAAAGAATAGGATAAAATCAAGTGTTGGCCTATTTGGAATCCCTAAGCTACAGGTAAGCTTTTATAAAAACAAATAAATAGCTTATAACGACCAACTAAAATTTTCCGAATTCATATTTTTTGCTTTTAACTTATCCAAAAATAGGAGGAATAAAACATGACAGACGATTCAGGGGATGTCTGAGACGTGATGGTGCCGTGTATGTTTTTTTACCCCCCCCCCCCCAGTAATTGAAAATAGTATATTCATACAATATATAGTTTTTCATGCTTCTAAATCAACAATTTCAGAATCTTTGCCTTTCCTTGCGTACTAGTATAACTCATGCAAAAAAAGAATGGAACTTTTCTTACGGATGCCCTTGGATCAGAGTGTGCCATTCTGACAGGTATACTTAATCAGTTGCAGCAACAGTCGTTTTTTGTTGTTGACCATTTTCTATATTTATTTTATTTTAACGATGTACATTTTATGCTTTAGAGAGGTTTCATTGAGATTCTAAATCTCAGTTTAACCTGGATTGATTTCCACGAATCGAGGACGAATCGAAAATATGGATGTTTCTGTGATTCTATATGTAGTACTACCTTCTTGTTCGCAAAGGTCCAAAAACTCGATGTTTTTTTTCAAAATTATTTTTATAAAATTTTTCAAACTTATTTTGTACCTCTCCAAAACTGTGTCACTCCCCCCCCCCCCTAAAAAAATTTGTAGGGGAGAGCGTTGTTAGTTTTCCCACGGGGTAAGTTTTCCACCAGGCCTTATTCTGGAAATGAGCCGTTGGGGAGGAAGCCAACTATCTGCTTGGTTTAAGAAGCAACTCGACCAATGTCACTCACAAGAAACTTTGTTCAGTTCGTGTTGTAATATTTTCGTTAGAGCTATTTTCATGATTTTTTCAACATTGAGTAATTTTTTATGCTTAAATTCAAACCTAAATGAAACGTACTTTAATTTAACTTACAGTTTTATCTTTGCGTTTAACTAAAGATGATTCCTTTCTCTACTTAAATATGTATTTGTTTTAAAAATAACTTAAACCTCTGATCGTCAAGGTACTATTAAAGTAAAAACTAGACCGACGGGGCAGGTTTTCCAAAATTTCACGGGGCAAGAATTCCAACAGTGCCCTGTATATAAATGTGCTCCAACCTTTATTATATTCCAAAAATGCAACTATTTTTCAATGTATATATGTGACCAAGTAATATAACTATATATTAATTTCTGAATGTAAAGAGTTTTTTCTATTTTCGATTAAAAAATTTCTACAAAGTAATAAAAGAAAGCTGACAGAAATCGAACCATTCTAGAGCAATATACGTTGCTCTAATAACTGTCAAGAATGAATTTAGTTACGTAAAAGCATCCAAGAACTTAAATGGGATATGATTTCTTTTTACAATCTTTAGCAATAGTTTAGACAACTCCTACAAAAGAGCACCAAAATATAGTTGCACAAGAGGAGAAATTACACAATTTGTTTGATTTCAAAGTGATCCAGATAATAATAACCTTTATATAAGAATTTGGTATTGTAAACTTTTTTTTTACAATTTTACCTACATTCTGGGTATAATCTTTTGGGCTAGTTTAGTTTAAAATAAAATGTACATAAAAACAACAAAATGTTTTTTTAAGTGTGTTAAATTTTTTCAAGAATAGTTGGAAAATTTTCTCCATCCATTTTTGGCAGGCTGGGAAAATGTACCCCGTGTACGTGGCACGTTTTCCAACTCAGCGTACTTGCATTTAATCACTCGCTGCCAAAAAATGTATTTACTTTTTAGAAAATTAGTAATTCTAGTTTATAGATAACCATATGAGGAAGGCAGAGATACTTTATTTTCTTCAAAATAAATAAAGGTAAAAAATATACGATCAGAAAGAAAAAAACATGGAAAACTAACCCCGGTCTCCCATAGAATAGATTCCCCTTGCAGTTTACCGACTTCGGATGAATACAACGGTCCTGGAGCCTCATATACATCAAAAAGAAAAAAAAATACCTTCTGCCATGGGCAAGTAAACTGCAGTAATTACACCTATGAATTGGACAAATATTACCCTGGAAAAATCAGTCTTTTTATAAATTTTTTCAAAAAGTTATTGTACTTTACTTTAAATATCTACACCTGCTAAAATATTGTCTAAAGTATTTTATTTTGTTTTTAGGAAATATATTTATCTGAAAATAATCTAACCAGTTTCGAAGATGTCTTTCTAAACGAAACAGAACTGAAAATATTGGATTTGGGCCAAAATAATATTAAGGAAATCAAAGAAGATTTCGGCAAAAACATCAGAAATTTGGAAGTTTTATTTCTTGACAATTGCAGTCTGGTCCAGTTGCCGTCAACAATTTTCCAGCATATGTCTGAATTGAAGGAAATTAATTTGAAGGCCAACAAACTTGAAAACATTCCTCCTGGACTGTTTCACAACTTGGGTAGCTTAGTTGAACTAGATTTGAGCAAGAATAGAATAGTAAGCCTTGAGGGTGCATTTTTGGGTAACGATATGCTGCGGAAAATTGTTTTATCTGAAAACTTCATTGAAAAATGTGGAGACATGTTCCATGGCATGCAGTCCTTGGTGAGCGTGGATTTCACACAAAACCATCTGCAGGTAATTTTTTAAAAATAATTCTGAATACCAAAAACTGCACCAAATGAAAATTGGTCTTTCGCAATGTCAGGTTTCTGGAAGTAATATGTTTTTTTCGACTAATTAAGTGACAACACTGTGGCAATTCTTTAAGTTTCAATTATCAGTATAATTAATGTATATAATCCTTTATACTTGTAAATATGTAGATTCGAAAGTTGGAATGATTTTTTCTATATAATTGTTTAGTTATTTATTACTGTAGAGGTCCGTCATTTAACCTCATTGTATTGCTTAATATCCTTGGTAAACTACTTTATCAACGTTTGGCAACTTAACTTAAACCCCATTGCTTTGTGAACTTTACGTTTCTTATTATGAGCTTCTTTAAATTTAGAATTATTTTCTAACCAATGATTCTACCTTTAAACCATAGCTTTCCCAAAAGTCCTCCTTTATAACTTCGTTAAGGGAATGACTCCCTTGTCTTGTTGTGTTAAAACATTGTACAAGGGTCTTTTTTCTCTATAAGGATAATGATATAACTCTGGCCAATACCATTATTTTATTTTAAAAGAAAACTGCGCCATTTTTTTTATAGGTGATCGAAAATGACGACTTCAGTTCTTCCCCTTTGCTAAAAGATCTCCTATTGGGCAAGAACGCCATAAACAGACTGGATTCTGATGCCTTCGCTGATCTGAGGCATCTCCAAAAGCTTAACTTGCGTCAAAATTATATTTATTCTCTAAATAGATCTGTAAGGGATCTTCCAGAGCTCAAAGAACTTGATCTGAGCGATAATAATTTGAAAAAAATCGACGTGAAGGATATGGAAAATTTACAAAACTTGAAACGCCTCTATTTGGCGAAAAACGAACTTGAAAGTGTGCAAGGAGCATTTAGGAATTTGCGTAGTGTGACATTTTTGCAGTTAAATAATAATAATTTGAACACTCTCACAAGAAGTACTTTTCCAAAAGAGTTTCAAGTGCAAAATATGTCGTTATCAGGTATGCATTAGATTTAAAAGTTATATTATGTGTTATTTGTTATAAGCTATTATTTATTGTTGCTATATCCAATATCATTTAGTAAATTATTTTAATATACTATTAAATTCAAATATCGGTGATTTTAATTGTAAAACAAAGGGTATATAACACTATACGACTTTTAATTACAATTTAATAAATCAATACACATTTAAAGGTAATTATATACCCTATAAGGTAATTAAATAACTTTAAAACTTAAAAATGTTCTATGGAAGCTACTAGTTCCGCATGCTTGATATTCTCAAAAACCTTATATGACGTTCTTTTTAGTTACTCAAAACCCGTGTACCAAATTTAAAGTTTGTATCTCTTTTCGTTGTGAGAATGGAGCGTCTTCTTCTAGGCAGATTCCTTGTCCCACATTACTCATATTGTAAACGGTAGTATAAACAGGAGACCAAACAAAACACCAACACAAAGGAAGTTTGATGATGTTTTTATTAGGATTAGAATAGCGAAGGATTTAGCGATTTATTTATTTATTAGAAACAATTTTAAATTACCGTCAGTGCGGGTAACTTTGGTCCAAAATCATTGGTTTTTTTTGCAAAAGAAGAAAAATTAAACTACAAAACCGATTTAAACACTTTAAAATCACTATGCATTTTAAGTATTGTACTTTTAGGAATAATTTGCAGGCATTTTTGTTACATTTTATAAGTTTTAAAAAAATGGTACTAGTTTAAAAAATTAGGATACGATTCGAGTCCAGGAGGGTAACATTGGCCACAAACACGAAATACTCACCAAATGTACCATTTACTGCTTTTTGGGCTGTGTAATAGATTTAAATTGCAATAATAAAACTACTAAACATTAGAATTATTAGTTTTTAAAGTTTATTAGGTGATTTCAGGATAAATACAAGAAACATTCTTATTTGTTTCAGTTTATGCTGCATCGCCCAATGATTTAGCCGCAATACTTTAGAATGTAGCGGTATCGCTACATCATCAGAATAATATATAATTCTTTATATAAATAACTCCTACATGAACATTTTAGAAGAGCAAATAATTTACATTTTATTCAAAACTTTTTCTGCTTACGCGTTCGATTGCTAGGTAACATAACATGTTGCCAATCGCAATCTACAAAAAGCTTTGCAACATAAATTATATGAATGTAGAGGTTACAAGAACACTTTCAGTTGACATTTTTAAAAATTAATTTACATTTCAAGAAAATCAACTAATGCATTTTTGAAAAACAGATTTAATGATAATTATTTTCATAATCAAAACGCCAACGATATTATAATGAAAAGAAAACAACATATTAGTAATTTGGAATTCTAAAAAGTTTACATTTCTAGCATTAGCAATTTTAAATGTCGTTCTATATTATGTTTAAAAACAGTTTTAAAAAGACATAATAATATAGAATATCCATAAGAATAAGATTAAAATGTATTATTTAAAAAAAAGTTGAAAAGAATCTCGCTTTTCGTTCATTTTTTAAAGTGTAATATAGCATAAGGAAATCATTGTAGCTATGGCCAAAGTTAGCCGCATTCGTGGTCAAAAGTTTCCCGTTGACCAACAATTAAATACAGCTTTTGAAATATTCCACATAGAATAAAATAAATGGTGGGATATTATTCCCAATAGATTAAAGAATCGCATAGAATATTTACTTACTCAATATTCAATAATTTTTGAACAATTCTAAATGAAAGTTTACTGAAGTAGTTTTTTGTTATTCAACGCTTGCAGAAAAAACACACACTTTTTTTGGTGTTGCCAAAACTAAAATAGAAAAAATTAAAAAAGTCTTATATTAAATTCAAGCCAATGTTGCCACCTTTCTAAAAATGCTAACTAATTTAAAGTCTGATGATTTTGAGCAGAGAAATTTTAGAACAAATCTTTTTCCGACGCCTGCCCAAAGTTACCCTCCATGGCAAAAAGATACCCGCTTTGACGGTAAGACAAAAAAAACGAGTCCGATCATCTTTACACCACGTCCGTTTCGGACAACAGCACCTGCACACTCGCCCTTCATCAATCGGGTTGGAATAGTTTCTGAGATTCTTCTGTTGCGCGGGGGGGGGGGGGGGACTTCTAAGGTGGCCGGTAGGGAGAAACGGCTTCAGGTTCGTTACAATATGTGTATTAGTTTAGTTTTTTCGTAAATGTAATGATTAAAAGGTAAAATGAAAATTGATATTTGAATAATCGTTATCTTCCTCTTAAGGTTTCCGATACATTTTCTTTAAACACAGGCAACAAATGGCATTGCGACTGCAGACTATCCTGGTTCCGAAACTGGAGGATCGATAAGAATCTGTACATAAAAAGGGCCCTCAAGCGCATCAGGTGTGCTTCCCCTCCAGAGTTTTTGTCAAAGGCTTTGGAGCAGCTCACGACCCTCAACGTCTGGCCAAAGAATTGCGATCCAGCGTGTGAATGCAAATGTGTTGCTGGAGACGTCGGATACCACGTCAGAGTGGATTGCTCAAATAGAGGACTGACTGAAGTAAGTGGTAGGATTACATTGGTTGGATTACAGTGGGTGGATTACATTGTGGCTATTGATGAAATTCGTTGTTGACATTTCAACTTATGTCCCTGTCATTTACACACTGATAGCAAAGCAAATGACTTATCACATAGACGTTTACTCTTCCAATCAACCCCCTAACCTCAACGCAACTCGATCTTCAAATAGTTCTCTCAATTTCGACTTCGCGAAGTTGGACATATGCTTGCCACCACCATAGAATGAACGGTTGCTCTCATATTCTACTTTCGGGCAGTCATAAATAAAATTTTATAAACATGTTTGGCGCAAATTTATGTTTGTTCATCAATGTTGGATGAAACTTCGCATGCGCAAAATCAACGATTGAAAAAGAAGCAGCAAGAGAGCAGGGCCGTCGCTAACAAAAATTGACAGGGGGGGGGGGGCGTATGCCACTTTTGCCGAATAAAATATTTAATTGTTAAAAAAAATTAAAGGTATTTTAAAAATTAAAATTTAATTACTTTCAATTTAACGTATAGTAATTAAAAATTATTAATTACTTAAAATTAATCTTATAGTAATTAAAGATTATTAATTACTTTTAGATTATTATTTACCTAAAAAAGATTACCTAAAAAAGATTATTATTTACCTATCAGTCAACAGTGAGTGAATCTATAATGAATGAAACAAAATCTCCTTACTCAGTCCTTATTGCTTTCAAAAAAATAAACTCTTGTCCTCCCCAGAAGAAAACGGCGTTTTCTTTTAGTTTCACTGAGTCAATTAAAATGGGGCAGACCAGACATTTTTATAGAAATATATTGCATTAAAAATTGATGTATTTTTAAATATTATTGACAGGGCCGCCGACAGGATTTATGGGCCCCTATGCAGCTTAGTTCAGACCCCAAACTCATTAGTAAATACTCTCCTCTACAGACATCAACTCGACCTTCTCTTCTTCACACACAAAAAAATCATAATTATGTTTCTTTGCCACAACCACCAATATTTTTAACTTTCCAAAAAATCGATTCAAATTAATTAAAATATTTTGTTAAAGAGCTAATTTCCATTTTCATGTCTTATTATATATTATACATAAATATATACATACGCTATATTTTTTAATTATGAGTTAAACTAAATAAAACAAAATAATAACTTAAATAACTCAAGATAAAAAATTAATTCCAAACACAAAAAGCGAGATATATTATTTCTGACGTAGGCAATCAAAACTGCAAGTTAAAAATTGAAATTGTGTTTTGCTTTAAAAAGATCGGTTTTTTTTTAAATACATTAAGTTAATCCTCCGATTCTCCTGCAGACGTATAGCACATTTTTTTAAAAATATATATATAATTTTTTTACTTTTCGTGAATTTTAAAATTGAAATTATAGAAGAGTTATCAATAATCATCTGCTACAGAAATACAATTAAAAAAAATTAAATGTTCAGTTAAAAATTTACAATTTAATGTTTTGCAGTGAAAACAAGTTTACACTTCAGCTAATTTGCGTATCTCCGGGTAGTAGGCAAGAGTGAAGATTTCCTTAAATCCCAACTCGCTAATCAAAATATATTCCTAACTTAATACCCTTAAAACCCAAATTTTTTAAACAAATGTCAGAAAAAAAGGTGTGGTTTAAAATAAGTTTTTCATTTTCTAAATAATTATTTATTGCAAAAAGTTCTACAACAAGGAATATACACGAGGTTTATATAATGACTAAAATGTATTTAAAAAATGTTTTTTTTACGAAATAAAAATCGAAAGTATAATATCACCCGAGTATCCCCTATTTTTATAGGAGTCAGAATTTTAAAAAACGGCATTTACCTACTACTTTTTAATGCACAACTTAAATTACTTTATTGATAATCCCTGTATAATTTACGACTCAGAATAATAAAAAGAAAATACTCATGTTATAACCATTGTTAAAAGTAAAAAAAAAATTATAGTTAACTTTTTTTAATGTAACAGTTATATTTTTTCCCATCGGCACTTTTTTTCTCCTTTTGTACAATATTAAAATTATAAAAGGATGGGATATTATAAATCAAACTAAGTATGTGTTGACAATTTCTTTTAAAAAAAGGTAAATTACAAACTAATTTAAATCAATAGTCCAAATTTTTATATTATGTAACATAATTTGTCTTAAACGTAATTTGTTTTATTACACCTTTTACGCCATCATAATCTTAAAATAGGAATTAATTTATCATACCAAAAAATCTAATATTCTGACAGAAAAACGCAATTCGCGAATGATCAAAAATTTAAACAATTGCTCACCTGAACACTACTTTTATATGAAAATATTTATAAAAATAGCACATTAAAACACAATTTATATTTTTAAGAAAGCACAATTAAATTAAGAATTGAATTAATTGAAAATGAATTTTTGTTAATTTCTTACCTTAAACGGGCAGTTAGCCACTCACACCACGTCACGAATGACATGAAACTCGCAAAGAGGGTGAAAATATCAACATTAAACCATTCAACACAGAGTAAAATACCATACTGCCAAAAACCAAAGAGTCTAAAGTACATATACTACTAGTAAAACATACAGTAAGTACTAGTAACGTAATAACATAAGTACTAGTAAAACATACTAGTGCCTATAGGAAAAAGTTTCCAAAAGCAAAGTGTAAGAGGTCGTAAAAATAATTGTCTAGGGTGTCGAGTTGTCGACAAGGACCCCTCTCCGGTGTCGTGGACACTGCCTTTCTACTTTGGCCATAAAATCTAAAAGGTTTCATCTCTTGCTTTGATAAAAATCATAGATAATTTTCGCAGAAGCTGGACAATAGGGATTCGGATTTTGTTCTTGGAGAGGAGGTGACGAGAAAAATCGCCAACCATCTTTTCCCACCGAAAATACTTCTTTCGACCCCCTCCCCGACCCCCTCATTGCAACCTTGTAGGAGTGGGGAGTCCAACAAAAATACCCCCTTGTAACGTCTTTCGTGGAAGACGGGGGTCATTTTATTGCCTCAGATAACTTTCCCTTGAACTCTTATCATGCGTTGTGAGTCTGGGGAACAGAGATGTTTCCATTTATCCCCTTTTTCAGTTTGTTTGTCCCAACTGTTTTGTGTTGACGTGTTGTGCTTTTTTTATCAACTCGAACGATGAATATTCAGAAAAAATCTTTAACTTTGCGAATGATACATGAGAAGACTCGTGAAAAAAAACGTACACTATTAACGCAAATTGTTTATTCGTTTAAAAAAAAGAAGATACTGAATAAACTATTTGCTCCAATAATCTACGTCGTTTTCATCATGAATCTTCTCATGTCGAACGATGAAGGAAGGAATTAAGAATTTTTTGAAAAACATGTTTAGTCCAATAAAAATGCAACAATAATAACGAATTTTACAAAACTAAGCATACTTCTCTGCACTGTCTTCTATCATGGAATAAATTTTCTAGCCCCACATGAGCCAATTACTTCATTTTTTTGCGAAGAATTTTTTTTTATTAAATTGAAAGAAGAAAAAAATTAGCTAACTTTTTACGGGCACCTATGCAGTGGTGCCCCCAACGCCCAACGCCAACTTTTGCCCCCAACGATGTACAATTTTGTGTGTTGTTTCAATTCAACTGAAGATCTCGAGAGGAGACGATTATTATATACAAGCGCGATTGACGAAAAACTGTCAACTATATTGTTTTCTAAAATATGTATAACAAAATTATAACATATATTTTTAAAGTATAGTAATATATATATTTAGCTTTAGTATAGCTATTTATCCGAAACATTAAAGAGCGGATTCTGAACTACATTTCGGTAGAATACATACGTCCATACATGCTGCGCCTTTACTATACAATTTTGTTATTTGCACAATTGGCCGTTTCATATAAAGATCTTAATTTATAATTAATGCACATCATACCTCATCGCACTCTTCTCAGATTGCAGAGTGGAAATTCAAACAACGATAATTATACAATTCAATGTAATTGAAACGTAAACGAGTGTACGATAAACGAGATGGTAGGAGAGTGGAAGTTCTATGTAAAAATTATTTGGGCAATTGAAAAAAGTTACCTATTTGATGAAAAAATGCTTGATTAACCCCCCTCCGTGATTGCGTTGTGTCCAAAATTTGATCTGTGTAACACATTTCACTCAAATTTCACCCCAGTTTGTTATTAAAATATAAATAACAAACGTTTCTAAAATTTGCCGAATGACTTAATGGTTCGTCAGGAGTTTTGTGAGTCGGCATTTGCGTAGTGTCCGGATTTTGATTTGTATACACATTTCACTTAAAAGAATCATTGTTCGGCATTAAAATATAAATGACAAACATTTTAAAACTTTGCCGAATGACTTAATGGTTCGTCAGGAGTTTTGTGAGTCGGCATTTGCGTAGTGTCCGGATTTTGATTTGTATACACATTTCACTTAAAAGAATCATTGTTCGGCATTAAAATATAAATAACAAACATTTAAAAACTTTGCCGAATGACTTAATGGTTCGTCAGGAGTTTTGCGAGTCAGCATTTGCGTAGTGTCCGGATTTTGATTTGTATACACATTTCACTTAAATTAATCATTGTTCGGCATTAAAATATAAATGACAAACATAATTTGCCGAATGACTTAATGTTTGTGAGAAGATTTTTGAGTCGGCATTTGCATTGTTTTCGGATTTTAATCTGTGTACATATTTCACTACAAATTTTATGCTTCGTTATCAAAATATAAATGACATACATTTCTAAAATTTGCCGAATGACCATTTGAAATAAAAACTTGGGGGGGGGGGGGGGGCGAGACGCCCCCTTCGCCCCCCCCCCCTTCGCGACGGCCCTGCAAGAGAGTCACCATCGTTTTAATAGTATAGCTTTGCTGTGGCGAAGGCAGTAATCTATCCTCTGATTGAATATCCTCTGAAATAATACTTTGGATTTACCAGGTCGTATGGAATTGACGACGTTGAAGATAATTTCTTCACCCTCAACTTCCAAAGCAGACGGCAGATTACAACCAACTTTTGAGTTTTGCGTTGAAGGTACGGTTGAGTTGAGGGTAGGTTTGGTTAGATAATTTTCGCTCGTGATATGCCCTTTGGCGTCCTGATAGTATCTAAATTCATTAGGTTCCAGCCAGGTTGAGAAACTAAGGTGGTATAGATTGTATTTTGGTGCAAACTTATTCTATATATTTTAAAGTAATGCGAGCATCAACATATTCTCCTTGTTTCAGAGCATATGGATGCCTAGAACATTGCCACTTAAAATAATCACTAACAATTGTGGTGGTTGAAATATACAACAGAATTAACAGTTTCGTTCACAACCTAGTAGTACACGCATCTAGTTTCTTTAATGATCGCTGTGTAGGGTTCTTCATACTACTCTACCTACATAGAGATTTAGTTCATCAGATATTTCATATGATAATTTTAAATTAAACTGTTTTGATTTGTTAGTTATTAAAATTTATTTTTTCTTGGTTTCAAGAAGGTGGATATTTTTTTTACTATTAATAACACTTATTCATACAGATGATGCTTTGAGTAAATTTTTATATTTTACAGGCTCCATCTATACTGCCAGATGCCATTGGAGAACTACTTTTGCAAAACAATTTACTCACAGGTTCTACCAAGATGGACCTTTCGATCTTTACTCAACTTAAAGTGTTAAACTTAGAAAACAACAATGTTACAAAGATGGACTTTCGTTTGCCAAGCAACATACAAACTTTAATGCTGGCCAACAATAACATAACACGTTTCATAGCACCATATGCTCCAGAAAACATAACATGGACTCTTTCTGGCAACCCATGGACCTGCGACTGCGCCGCTGAATGGTTTTGGAAATTTATGAATACTCAAGACAATAAGGTACGCCAAGATTTATGCAATGGTTTGCTTTATAAATATAACTGTATATTTGCGTAATATCGAATATAGGGTTTGACTATTTTTTTTGTCATACCCAGAACAGAACCACGAAGTGTGGAACTGGGAAAAAATAGCTCCAGATGGTTCCATTCGGGAATTTATTAAAAAAAACACAATATTTATAAATACAAACAAGGACAAAATGGCAGGGCAACAGCAATGCAAAATTACAATCAAAGGCTTCTATCACAGGTCAACATCATAGGTCCAAAACAGGGAGATACCATTAGTAAAACATAAAACCACTTGTAACCATTGGTAAAAATAATTGATGCATACCATTAGAAAAAATACTTGCTTTCCTTAAAAAAAATATGTGGCATGCATCTTTAATTTTTCAATAAACCTATTTAAGTTGTAGGGGAGACCGGGGCTAGTTTTCCAATTGGGTAAGTTTTCCACCAGGCCTTACACAAGAAATGAGCCATTAGGAGGCGCTAAATGTCTGCTGGGTTTATGAATAAACCCGTTTTATGTAAACCCGTTTAAGTCTCCCTTATTAAGGGAGACTTGACACATGCAAAAATGCCTAATTTTAAAGGGCTAAATAATAAATATTTCAAATTAATTTTGTAAGCATTAAATGTAAACAAAATTGTATTATAACTCAACACTCTCGAACTCATTTAAAAATCATGATTACCGTAATATTTAGAGTAATACATTTTTCTAGTATTGTATGAATTAAAAATTCTAATATTGTCCATAACAAATATTTTTTTATATTTATGTTAAATATATTTTATTCAGTTTGTACACACATTAAAATGCAAAAGATATAAGCCTCAGTTTGATTTTTTTTATTTTAACGGCACAAACTGTAAAAGTCAAAGCGCACTTTCAAAGCTACTCATTCGTCCCCCTATAAAGAAAAAATCTGATAATATCTTAATATTAATATGGACTATTATTATACTTGAATTAATAACTTATATCGTTTTTGCAGAAAAAGTTTGATATTTGGTCATAAATGATAAGTTTGATTTAGTTGAGGTTTTCGTTTTATTCTAAACAAGTACAAATACTAATAATCAATATATTACCTTCATAAAGTTATAATCATACGTTATTATTAACCGTGTATTTGATAAACATTATGTATAGATTTTCATAACTAGCTCACTTAGGGAGCCTTGGTCCAGTGGCCAACCCTCCCTTACATAGAGTGGCCAACCCTCCCCACCTATAGACATTTCGTAAAGAATGGCACATAGTTCTTTGAAGCCTACTTCATTACACAAACTTTATAGCTAAAATAAAACCTTAATATAACAGTATTTTAAAAATACCATATACTTAAACTTAATTGAATTAAACTTAATTTAACTCTGAAAAAATCTTACAAATTATGTCTAAAATGTTTACTTTTTGGGGTGAGAAATTTTTTATTTTTATTTTCTCCTTAATGCAAAAAAGTAGCTCAATAAAACTAAGGTGGCTATCTGCTGACAACAGTAGCTTTGAGTACCATCTATTGAGAAAATGCTTAAATATTTTTAAATACTAAAATTTAGAGGTGGGCCAAGTCTCCCTTATGGCCAAGGCTCCCCAGTCTCCCTTTCATTCAAACCTAAATCAAACATACTCTAATTAAACTTACAGATTTATCATTGCGTATACTAAAATGTGGCTTCTCTCTCTACATAACTATATATTCGTTTTCCAAATAATTTAAAATTCTACTCGTCAAGGTACTATTAATGTCAAAATATGACGACGGAGGATGTTTTCCAAAATTTCATGGGGTAAGATCTCCAACAATGCCTTGTAGAAAAACTTGCGCCAACCTTTGTAAATTAAGCTGAATATTCCAAAAACCAAATTAATTTATCGTACAAACTCGTAATGAAAAAAAGTTTTGCTCCAGATTCAAAATTGTCTGCATAGTAATGAAACAGGAAGCTGAGTGAACTTGTACTATTCTGAAACAATATATGTAACTATAAAAACTTTAGGAATTGATGTAGTAGCCAAAAAGCATCCGGAAAATATTCCCACAGATCGTGAATAATTACACTTGCACCCAAAGTTTTTAGTCGATTGGCTTGTTAAAAGAAGGGGGGGGGGGGAAGCAATCACACCAAACTTTAGTCAATCAATTTTTTTGTAATTTTTAACAATACTTAGAGAACCTCTAGAAAAGAGCACCACTCTATTTTTTTTATGTACAAGTACCTAAGTTCTAGGAATATTCTTTTGAGCTAGTTTATTTTACAATAAATCTACTTAAAAAATTACAAAAGGTTTTTCCAAATGTGTTAAATCTTTAAAAAAAATAGTTGGAAAATTTGCCCCATCACTTTTTGGCAGTCTGGGAAAATTTACCCCGCATATGGGGCACGTTTTCCAGCTCAACGTGCTTTTGCATTTAACCACTTGCTGCCAAAAAGTCATTTTTCAAAAAGTCCTTCAAATTTCCTTTTTGAAAAAGCAGTATTGCTTATTGGTAGATAACCATGTGAGAAAGAAAATGACATCTTGTTTACTTCGAAATAAATAAAAGTCAAATCTATACAACCAAAAAGAAGAAAACATGGAAAACTAGCCCCGGGCTCCCCTATTCATAAAAATACTAAAACAAATATAGACGATGTTCATGGGATTGACTTTTATGCACTACACTTTCTATAATAACCAATGTTGCCTTTTTGGGGTTTTAAGGATATCTTGTACTTAAAATAAATAAAAGTTAGATTATAATTTCTTTTTACAGGTTTTAGACAGGAATTTCACACGATGCAATTACAATGAGAAGCGCGAGGAAACCCGAGGAAGACTTTTCATAGAAATAGCTAAGTTTGAGATATGTCCGCCCCCTTTTGTCATCCTGTACGTTTCTCTGGCGACAGCCCTTGTTGGTGAGAAATGAAACTACGTTTTATTGTTTATCTGTCCACCACCTTAAACATGCCATACAAGTAGGGGTAGATATTCACCCCAGGTAAACTTTGAACTATTAGTAAATTCATGGATCGTCCAGTAATATATTTCTCATTTATTTAAGAAAATTCACACAGAAATGCACAGCTTCTACACGTCATATTTTATGATGTCCGTTATAGTAGCTTTTCAGGAGCTAGAGTGATGTGCGCTTCTCCCAGCGGCGAACCGTATACGCATGTGTACACGCGCGCATAAACACACTGTCCCCGAAAAAGAGTACGCTCGCCCATAGGAATCGCACGAACTACGTTTCTTAGGTGTTCACTGTTCAGTAACGTTTTTGAATGCTATTTAAAAGATTTTTACAAACTAAACTTTAATAAAATATGTTTCTAAAAATTATTTTCGGCATAAAGAACATGTACTCAATGAGTTAAATTCCTGCTTTGAGAACGGTTTTGCAGACAAAAAATTTTAGTGTTTAATATTTACCTAGTTTTATGCTGCAAAAGTATAATAACTTTAAACCGTTTGTTGTAAGGTTGTTCCATAAAACAGTAAGCTTGCACCACAAGGTGGAGTAATGCTACACAAAAAACTGAATAACAAAACAAATTTTAACGAAGCCAGTCACAGTTTAAAATTTCACTGCTTTTACTGTAGTATAATACAGAGTAAAATTGCAGTTATGGTTTTATACCTTGTCAAATTTAGTTTTAAATCATGACTCGAACCTTGCAATCATCCGCTTTACCAACTTCTCTAGCCTGCTTAATGGAATGAGGATTTTTTTTCATATTTCTTTTATTTTCCACAATATTTATATAATTGTGCATAGTCTTGGAGTAGATGGAAAGTTACATGTCTTACTCCCGAATTGGTGTAACGTTGCGCTAAAAAATCATGGTAGCTTTACTCAGGTTACAGATTTTTTTTAAAATGTGAGTATCTTCAATTTGATGTTGTCTAATATAGTTTTAAGATCAGTGAAGTTGTCTTCAGACATCAGTGTATTCCGGTTTACGATTACCGAATCCCAGTTCTAATTAATATATTTTATTGAAATTTAAAATTCAATTAATTTTGAACGTTATTGTTCGGCACATTTTATTTCAGCAACTTCAATAAGTGATAAAATAAGTTTCATTATTATCATTTCCACTTGCAGCATTCGCTATTTTGGCTATTGCATCCCACCTTGGATACCGCCGCTACCAATACCATATTAAAGTGTGGTTCTACTCTCAAGGGATGCATTGGCTCAAAAAAGACTACGATTGTCCTGGTCAGATCGACGTATACCTGGCATTTGATGACCGAGATACTGATTCGGTGAAAAAGCACATATTACCTGGTATGCAAAATGGGCATCTTTGTTGCTATTGTTGTTCTGTCTATAGATCATAGAGTTGAAGAGCTTAGTGGAAGAACGTGCTAAGTGACAAAAAGGTGAAATAATGAGCTTCAAAGTTTTTAGTTTGCAACTTTTCTGTCATTCACAAAATCATAGTTTTTTTCATAGTTTGGTTCTTCAAAATGCTTGGTGGCTTTTGGCTTAACCGTAATTTACGTAATAATACGAAATTTATAAAACGCGCTTGACACCTCATGCAATTGGCACGTTCTTACTCCGAAGTGCTTCAGATTTTGGCAGTCGTTTAGTGGAAGAACGTACTAAGTGACATTTTTGAGGTAATTTTGGTCCATACCCGTTTCATAATTTCTGTACAAACCTTCCGATTTTCAAAATTCTTTTTCTGTTTGGAAGATAGGACTTCACAGATCTTTTTTATACTTTTTAATCGTTTGCCTGTCCGTCCATCATTTTGTCCGTCCGTCCATATCCCTTTCAATTTCCGATCCAAAGTGCCTGATTTTGAAAATTCTTTTTTTGGTTCGAAAGTAAAAAATTAGATGACTACAATTTATAGTGTTTGGCCACCTGCCTGTACGTCTGTTATTTTGTTTTTTTTCCGTACGTCCTACTACCCTCCCCCCCAACTTCCTTTGTACCCGTCCAATTTTTAAAGTTATTACTTTCAATTACCTAATATAAAATATAAGGTAATAAAACTATTGCGATGGGGGTCAATAATCCAAAATGAAGATTTTGTGCTTTCTACAAGTTTTGGAGGGTGCTCATTCTAAAAAATTGGGTTTTTTTACATTGATCAGTCTGTCTGTCTGAAACTACTTTACAGTTTAAAGTAAAAAAGCTACGAACTTCAAATTTAGTACACGGGTTCCTAGTTCCTGTTGGACGTCATAATAAGGTTTTCAAGAAAATTGCGCATGCGCAAGTAGAGGCTGCTATAAACTTTTTTTGGTTTTAAAGGTATTGGTGAACAACGGAAATAAATACAGACTTCAAATTTGATACACGTGTTCCCTGTACTAGTCGGACGTCAAAATAAAGTTTTCTACAATATTGTGCATGTGCAAGGAGTAGCTGCCATAGACTTTTTAGGTTTGAAAGTTATTGAAAATACTTTATAAGGTATATATAACTTTTAAATGAACGTATGGATATATAGTGTTACACATCCCTAGTTTTTTTAAAGATATTAGTCACCTATCTTATACTTTTTGTTCGTCCGTCTGTCCCTACTATAAGGATTTCTTTGAGTATTTAAGTTAAAAGAAAGTAATTTATATAAGTTATTTTAGAACTACTTGCTTAATGTTAGATGAGTAAGTTTTTAATTGAAAATATTTTAAAAAAATACCATTATCACTGAAATTATAAACTAAATACTTTGAAGAATAATAAGACAAATCAACTTAATAAAAAGTATACAAAAAGATAGTAAAAGAAAAACACAAATGCATGTGAATAAAATAAATATTAAATTTAAAAGACTTATAAAAAAAGATAGTAGTGCAAGATGTAAGTTTTCGCAAAATAAATTTTTAAATAGTTTTTAGATAAGTTTTAGATAGTTTACTAGTTAGATAGTTTTTTTCCAATTTTGCTAAATGCACTCAAAACCCAGTTTTACGCAATATAAATTTTATGTCATTGATTATATTTTATAATTAAAGTTAATTAGGAAATATAAATTACATTTTGCTGAATTCTTTTTGATTAAAACTACAAAAGAACCATTTGTTTTGCTATTAATGCAAGTGAAAGTCTGAAAATTTTCCGCAAACGTGTCACTTAGCACGTTCTTCCACTAAACGATCGTTCCGGAATCGGGCGATTTCGGTGGAAGAAAATGCTAAGGATCCTTAGCAAGTTCTTCCATTGAAAAAGTGACGAAAACGCGTGCACCTACCAACTTCGTATTCGAAAAATATACGAAATCGAATGTTTTCTAAAAAATTTAAAGCTGTTATGTTTAAAGCATGTAATAACATGATAATTGACACAAAAATCTCAATTTTTTCAAAAATGTCACTCAGCACGTTCTTCCACTCAGCTCTTCAGTTAAGAAGAAGATGGTGATGCTTGGCGAAAAACAAAGTGAATCTATCAGAAAGTCTCCAAGCAAACCTAGTAAGCCCAAACAAACTGCCCCTCAATGTTAGTTCATGCTGAAACGCATAATTTTGTGTCTTAAAAAGTTTTAATTAAAAAATGACTGTTTGCACAATTGTAGGCTGCAGCACGAGATCTGAAATTATACAAGATGGTAGTGATTTCCTTCATAGGTAAAAAAATGCGTTGCAATTACGGTTTTTATTAGATAAAAAATATTTATAATTAGATAAAAAATATTTATAATTAGATAAAAAATATTTATAATTAATATTTAGTTAACCATTTACTAAGAAGAAGAGCAATTTTTTATTTATCTCAATTATTTATAATTTTTTTTAAACAATGATACAGTTGAATTACGTGACATTTACATACGAATTTATTGCGAAAAATTGAGTTTGATCGTAAATTTTTTCACTGAATAGAAATAGAACTATTGAAAAAATTATTCTCGTTTATGAATCACAAAAAAAGTACTATCAACCCAAGATGCTTTTTGAGAAAGCAACTAATAGACTATGATATAAAAGCTTTTGAAAAAAGGGCGATTTCAGTACAGTTTAATTCTACACAACTCCTTTAGCGGACCTTAACATGGCGGAAGAAAGGAGTTGCTTTTTTACCTCCTATATGTCTCCACGGTTTTACTATCTCTATGGTTGTAACGAGAGCCGATATAGTAAAAGGTTTCTGTACATTCATTAAGTGACTTATAATTAAATGATTAATTACTTTATGCCTTGATATTTTTCTTCTTAGTATAATATATTTTACTGATCTTTTATGGAATCCTATTACAGGATTGGAAAATTTTGAAAGAGAAGGTTACTCAATATATATTCCTCAGAAAAATGCTATAGCGGGAGATTTCAAGTTTCAACAAGATGTTGAGATGGCCAGTAATAGCAAACGAATAATATTTCTGCTTTCTCCGTAAGTAAAATACGAGTATTTGATAAAATCGCAAAACTATCGTAATTAAAGAGTTCGACGCTTTTTCGCGCAATCAAAAATAAACTACACTGTAAAAATATGTTGATTTTACAGAACAAAAACATATATTTACAGAAAAATACTGGTATTTTCTTTTAACATTTTTTCTGTAAAATATTCTGTTTAAAGTAAAACAAAATCTGTTTTTAACCGTGTAAAAGGGTACTAGACCGCAAGTGTTGGCCAGAGATCTGTCAAAGTTATACGTAGTTAATAGAACTTAATATTTTAATTTGTTACATGTATAAACTGTATTTATTATATTGCTCTATGCAGGAATTACATCGAAAATGGAGAAGCCATGGCGCTGTTCAGAGCAATGCACGCGATGTGCCTGAAAGAACATATGTATCGGATCATCCTGGTCTTTTTGACTAAGATTCCTGAATTGGAAGATGTTGAACTAAAAACGGCCATGGAAGCCACCAAGTGTCTGCACGTGGGTGACAAGCTCTTTTGGGAATCAATAAAATTCAGAATGCCCAACTTCCAAAGAAGAGCCACCAAAATGAAGTTTCAGAACAATATGAAGTCAGTGATAGCACACTCTTGCTTCTTGGTGAACCTTAATCTGACTGTGAAGACATACCTAATAACGTTCATCAGATGCCTTTGAATCGGGAAATCTCTTTAGGGTAGATGATAGGAATAAGCATGTAAAACATCCAAGATGAGAAAAGGTTGACGAAAGAGTTAAGCCTCGTTTGGCATCCAAAAATCCAAAAAGATGTGGTGGGAGGAATAAAGAAGACGATGACGATTTACTTTTGCTTCTTGAATAACCGACTGCAGGGAGACTCTAAGTTAAGGGGACAGGGAACATAACGACGCTTCAAAATATCAAATTTTCATTTTAACTTTCAATCACTAAAATTAATATTTACGAAATTTTTTATATAATACGCGTCTGAATATGGAGTTGGAGTTCGCAAATTTGGTAGTTAATTTCAATATAAATTTGTTTCCAGCTTCATATGTCATTATTTTGAAACACCGATTTTTAGGTTTTAGGTACACTTTCCAGCACAGCTATTGGGTATATCTGAAAATAATTTTTTTATAGAAATAAAAAAAGTCCAGTCAACGCAATGAACCTCAAGTTTGACGATAAAACATTTATAATTTTAAGTTATTAACCCAAATAGAAATTTTGCGCATTTCTTAAATCAGAAAAATCGTCTTATTTTTTACCCATTTAATATTTTTTGGAATATTTTTGGTTCACTGTGTTAAATAGACATGTATACGACATCACAGAAAATTTCAACCCTTCTAGTAAAATAGAAAAAGAAAAACGTGTACCTTAATTGAAAATTGGTGTTTTGGAATAACGACATTTAAAGCTGGCAACAAAGTTATATTGAAATTAACTACCAAATTTGTAAACTCCAGCCCCATATTCAAATGTGCATCATAGAACTTCTTTCGTAAAGGCACGATTCAGTAACTAAAGTTAAAATGAAAATTCGATATTTTGAGTGGCCGTTTTGTTCCCTGTTACCTTAAAATACATAAATGAAGAGCTTAGTGGAAGAATGTGCGAATAGAAGTGACAAAATGGTGAAAACGAGAAAATGAGCTTTAAAGTTTTTAGTTTGAACTCAAATCTATTATAAAAACAGAACTTGCAGAGCTTAAAAAATTATACTAAACTTAAAGTTTATGAAAAAGGGGAAACTTGTGATCTTTAAAGGATGGAATAAAATGTTTATTGACACAAAAATCATAATTTTTTCAAAAATGTCACTTAGCAGGTTTTTCCACTAAGCTCTTCAAATCAGAAAGCTAGCTTAACCTTTCAAAATCGTATTTCCGGCAAATGGTCAGAATCACCATAATGTTTCCGGAAGAAACGGAGAAGTCGATGACCAAGGTCTGGGCATCAATGTTTTACAAAAACGATTTCGTTGATGATGATTGAAACCCTGTCCTGTCCCCAGTAGAAAAGATGATCGAAAAAAATCTCTGGTGGACACCTTTACATATTGACAAACCTATATTCTAGAGATTGGATTCAACTACCCCGATATCCATCGAGACGTTAAAATATTTTCTCCTTTTGCTTCAAATGTTCAACTAAATGACATCAGCCAAAAGTTGATCAGAATTGCATCAAATTGAAAAAGATCAAAAATATTCGAAATAATTTGTGACTGTGGGGAAACTTCAATTATAATGCTTTAGATCTGCAATTTGATATCTGAAAAGCGGCATAGAATAATAGTTGTAAAAACAATTAAAACCTTAACGCTCTTTTGTAAGTCTAGATTTACACTAAAACATTCTTAAACACTTGGTAAAGGTCCGTGTTCTATATATAAGAAATTAATTTTAATAATAAAGACTGCACAAGCATCCTACCTTGAAGAATTTGTGTTTTTTCAGGTGGCGTATTTTCTTCCAGCTTAAACAGCTTTCAAAGAAAACAACAAAGCGGTTTCTTACTGGCAGAAAATATCAATAATAAACCAAAACTAATTATTTTTTATATGAAAATTTATATAATAAAGAAGCTTTCCATTTCTGTGTTAAATTGCATGTGCAATTTCATTTACAAAATAATACTTTCAAAACCTAGCAATGGTTTAATATTTTTTTCACATAACATTCCATCCATGTATTTTCAATAAAACTTAAAAACCGAAGAAATAACATGTCGGTTTTTGTAACAGTAAATATTGTTCCTTTTACAACTAAATTTGATTTGGACAGTACTATATTTTCTTACCTTACTAAAATTATCCACCTGAAATTTTATATAGGGTAAACTATAGTAGTAGAAAATAAATTGTTTAAAACTTAAGTTTTGGGTCATGTATCCCAATGTATAGAATACATGACCCACCCATTAGGGATACGTGACCCAAGCCATACATTTGGTAGTATGACTTAAAACTATCAAAATACTTTTACATAATAACAAAATTAACATCATATAAAGATTATATACATTTGTTATTTTTGTCAGACAAAATTTGTACTTTTTATTTTTATCACATTAATTATTCTTATATTAACGAATTATTCAAATTTACACGTAAAGTCTATAAATTCAAAACTGGGTATTCTATTATTTTGCAGTAAAAACACAGGTGGTTGAAGAATCGCTTTTATCAATATCGACTTGCAATATATTATCCATTCAAGAGTATTTAAAATATTTTCCATCGATTCTTATTGCATATTGAATTTTAAGATTGTCAGATTTTTTTTTGTACAGCTTGTGGGGGGGGGGGGGGGGGGCGCTCCATCCCTTATTACTCAGCTGCTATTTATCAGGAGATTTCTTCAAAGGTGTCATTTTTTAGGGAAAAATGTAGGGATTTGATTACCGGCAACAAATATTGTACAAGGGGTTGCCTACAGATTAAAACGAATACCTACTTTGAAAAATCCAATGGCAGCACCCAATATTTTTTTAAATAAAAATATTTATCACCTTCTAAATACCCCAGATACAAAAAATTATATAATTAATTTGCATTATTTGTTGAGATATAAGCATTCAAAGTTGAACAATAATGTTAAAAATGTTTCACAAACTTTTATCCATGCATCCACAAATAAAACTATTTCAAAAAGTTTTTTTTATATATATTTACTACTTCTTAATCTTCCAAACACAATTCACAAGAGTTTTTTAAAATATTTTTTCTTTAAATTTAAATTTAAAAAAATTAAAACATGAATAGCAACCCCAAGTTTTTTTTTTTACATAATTAGATGAAGTAGATCAAATAAAACCAAAATCCCGAATTTTTTTTTATTCAACAACAATTATTTGCCGAGTGAATGTAAAAAAAAAGGGTTTTAGGGACCTTTCAAGAAATAACTTTGCAAATTTAATTATAACTTGCATTATTGTTTGGTGGTTGAAAAGCGTTTATTAGTAAATGTTTATTCAAATTATTGATGTCTGTCAAATGTCTTTGAATCTTTTCTTATTTCAAGTGCATACAATGTATTTTGTATGTATAATTTAATACGCATTAAATTATATAAATTACTATGGTTTTGAAAGCATGATGTTTTCAATACAATTTCAAAAAGTGTGTTTCATATTAAAATTAAATACCCTTAAATATTATTGGAATTTGATTTTAAGTAGATTTCATTGTTGCCAACATTGATTATTTAAAATGAAAAGTGTCCACTGTCTTTGCTAAAAATCATTGCCAAATTATTCTGTGTAATTTTTTTTGTTGCTTTCATTAAATATCGTGTTACGGTCGTAACCCTCGTTGATTAATTAGTAACTTGTTTTGTTCATGCTTTTAGCTAAGATTACGTGCATAATACTTTTAATGTATTTATTTGCAAAATACTTTGTTTTGGGGTTAAGCAAAAAAAGTGCAACTATTGATACTTGACTTAAGCTAATTAGGGACATGTGACCCATGTAAATAATACAAAAAGTAGACAGAATCAGACCAAGTTCAGTTTAGTTTGAAATATCGTCGCACTAGGGCTACACGAGGGCTAGAAGCAGACCAAGTAAATTTTTCAAAAAAATCACAGGTGTCCCAAAAGTAATTGACTGGGTTCGTACCCAATATTTGGGGAAAATGAAGGGAATAAAGAAATTTTTTGGGAATAAGAAGATTTGTTGGGAAGTGTAATATTTCATGTTTTTACTTCTCTATTGTGATCTTATAGTTTTGGATATATAATGTAAAGTGGCTAGTACTTAGATTACATAATGCATCATGATTAAAACTGATTAAGGCAAACATCCCAAATTTAAGGTTCGAAGTTATTCTTAATGCTCTCTCTCTGAAAAATTAATAAATAAAATAAATAAAGGTTAAACTAAGAATCATAAGATATTTTAATGGAGGTTCCAGAGATATTTCTCAAAATGGGTGTAGATTACAGCTGCTAACATCGTTCTTTTACTACAGGATTTCTAGAATAATTAGTTCAATTTTTAATGCAGTCCTGTTAGGTTGTAGTTCTATTCTGTCTAGTTACAGTTTCATATTATCTAGTGAAGTATATTTCTATTCTGTCTCTCAAAGTCTCACACGGAAAAAACATCTCAATACCCGGACCGCCTTCCAAAACTTTATTGGTCCAACCGCTGTCACTCAAGGTACACTTTCACTCCAATTCGCTCTTGAGCCTCCAACATCATTGGAGCGACCACCAACGAGTATCACACACGTAGCGACAGCACAGGAAGGTAGAAGAAAAAAGTTATGAGACGAGCTTACAATTCAGTTTGAAAAAAGAATAGATGGAATTTTTTTAAATGGCCTGTAATGGATATGTATCCCAAGTTGATATTGATAAAATAGAAGCGATTCTTCAACCACCTTTGTCTTCTCTGCAAAATAAAAGAATCCCCACTTTTGTATTCAAACAAGACTTTACGTTTAAAATTGAATAATTCGTTAATATAAGAATAGTAAACGGGTTAAAAATATAAGTAATAATTTTGTCTGAGAAAAATGGAAAGTATATATAAACTTTATATGATGTTAGATTTGTTATCATGTAAAAGTATTTTGATAATTTTTAGTCATGGGTCACGTATACTTAAAGGATAGGTCATATATCCCTATACATTGGGATATATGACCCAAAACTAAAGTTTTAAATAATTTATATTTTACTGCTATTGTAGTTAATACTCCAGAAAAATACTAATATCTATTGTGTAATACTTTATGAAGTATAAATTGACCGCATTTACACATCCATAAACAGTGTTTTTTAAAAGTTACAAGCAAAAAACTACAAATTGGGTCATGTGTCCTTTGTTCCCCTACTGTCATCATAATTGAAGAGCTGAGTGGAAGAACGTGCTAAGTGACATTTTTGAAAAAATGAGATTTTTGTGTCAATGATCATGTTATTACCTGCTTTAAACATAACCGCTTTCAATTTTTTTAGAAAACATTCGTTTTCGTATATTTTTCGCATACGAAGTTGGTAGGTGCACGCGTTTTCGTCACTTTTTCAGTGGAAGAACGTGCTAAGGATCCTTAGCATTTTCTTCCACCGAAATCGCCCGATTCCGGAACGATCTTTTAGTGGAAGAACGTGCTAAGTGACACGTTTGCGGAAAATTTTCAGACTTTTGCTTGCATTAATAGCAAAACAAATGGTTCTTTTGTAGTTTTAATCAAAAAGAATTCAACAAAATGTAATTAATATTTCCTAATTAACTTGAATTATTAAATATAATCAATCAAATAAAATTTATATTGCGTAAAACTGGGATTTGAGTGCATTTAGCAAAATAGGAAAAAAATGCATTTTGATTTTAAATTTAAACGGAGTTAAAGGTTTTAACATTTTATAAAATATCGTCTTCTTTGAATGTCGTCTTATTTTTATTGTAATAAACATAGATAATTTAGCAGCGAACAGATGGTACAATTAAAACAAAGTTGCACCTGCTCTATGGAGATCGCAGTTCGCGTTAAAACAACATCGCACCGAACATTCAAAGCATCTGGTTTGTTTAAAAAAATGAATTATGGGTACAAAAATCGTTTTAAAGCCATTTTACGTTTGATCTCTAAAGCTATCGAACGCATTTTTTGCAATGTCCTAAACTCCTAAAATTATTATAATGGAATGAAGAAGCAAGCGGAAAGCGCTGAAATTTTGCTTGAAAGTGTGAATAGCAGCTTATACGGTAAGTACAAATTTAATCAAGATATTGCTTTGTTATGTAAAACTAAAATATTTTTATAATAATTGATGTAAAAATAAAGTGACTAAGTATAAAACGTTATAAGTTATATCATATTTATTAAAATATCGATGACTTTAAAACAGTACTATGCATCACGATTGTAAAAATAAATTGTTTAAACGATCATGTTCTACTGTTGTAGAAATGCTGTAAATTAAAGTAGCTTTCTTAAAATTGATTAAACCCTTAATTAAAAAGGAGAAAGAAAAACGTAAATAACCTTAGGATCTATATCTTGCCATACAACTTATTTTTACTTTTTTTTAAATATCAAAGTTTGTTTTTAAATTCGATTATTCTTATCTAAAAACTATTTAAAAATTTATTTTGCGAA
Source organism: Oedothorax gibbosus (assembly GCA_019343175.1). Taxonomy (NCBI): domain Eukaryota; kingdom Metazoa; phylum Arthropoda; class Arachnida; order Araneae; family Linyphiidae; genus Oedothorax; species Oedothorax gibbosus. The sequence continues at coordinate 990,455 of JAFNEN010000151.1, forward strand.
AACATATCTTGCATTATTATCTTTTTTTATAACTCTTTTAAATTTAATATTTATTTTATTCACATGCATTTGTGTTTCTTTTACTATCTTTTTGTATACTTTTTATTAAGTTGATTTGTCGTATTATTCTTCAAAGTATTTAGTTTATAATTTCAGTGATAATGGTATTTTTTTAAAAAATATTTTCAATTAAAACTTACTCATCTAACATTAAGCAAGTAGTTCTAAAATAACTTATATAACCTACTTTCTTTTAACTTAAATACTCAAAGAAATCCTTATAGTAGGAACAGACGGACGAACAAAAAGTATAAGATAGGTGACTAATATTTTTAGAAAAAACTAGGGATGTGTAACACTATATATCCATACGTTCATTTAAAAGTTATATATACCTTATAAAGTATTTTCAATAACTTTCAAACCTAAAAAGGTCTATGGCAGCTACTCTTTGCACATGCACAATATTGTAGAAAACTTTATTTTGACGTCCGGCTAGTACAGGGAACACGTGTATCAAATTTGAAGTCTGTATCTATTTTCGTTGTTCAGCAATACCTTTAAAACAAAAAAAAAGTTTATAGCAGCTTCTACTTGCGCATGCGCAATTTTCTCAAAAACCTTATTATGACGTCCAACAGGAACTAGGAACCCGTGTACTAAATTTGAAGTTCGTAGCTCTTTTACTTCGAACTGTAAAGTAGTCACAGACAAACAGACGGATCAATGTAAAAAAAAACCAATTTTTTAGAATTAGCACCCTCCAAAACGTGTAGAAAGTACAACATCTTCATTTTGGATTATTGACCCCGATCGCAATAGTTTTATTACCTTATATTTTATATTAGGTTTATATTAGGTAATTGAAAGTAATAACTTTAAAAATTGGACGGGTACAAAGGAAGTTGGGGGGGGGGGGGGGGGGGGGGTAGTAGGACGTACGGACAGAAACAAAATAACAGACGTTCAAGCAGGTGGCCAAATACTATAAATTGTAGTAATCTAATTTTTTACTTTCAAACCAAAAAAAGAATTTTCAAAATCAGGCACTTTGGATCGGAAATTGAAAGGGATATGGACGGACGGACAGGCAAACGATTAAAAAGTATAAAAGAGATCTGTGAAGTCCAATCTTCCAAACAGGAAAAGAATTTTGAAAATCGGAAGGTTAGTACAGAAATTATGAAACGGTTATGGACCAAAATTACCTCAAAAATGTCACTTAGCACGTTCTTCCACTAAACGAATGCCAAAATCTGAAGCACTTCGGAGGAAGAACGTGCCAAGTGCATGAGGAGTCAAGCACGTTTTGTAAATTTCGTGCTATTAAGTAAATTACGGTTAAGCCAAAAGCCACCAAGCATTTTGAAGAACCAAGCTAAAATATTATGCAAAAAAACTATGATTTTGTGAATGACAGAAAAGTTTCAAACTAAAAACTTTGAAGCTCATTATCTCGTTTTCACTTTTTTGTCACTTAGCACGTTCTTCCACTAAGCTCTTCAATTTTTCAGTGTTCATTTTCCCCAGTGTAGCTAGTTGATCTACAATAGTTAAAAATTACTTTTTTAAAAACTAAAACAAAATTTATTATGAGAAAAAACTCATTTGCCTAATTTTATGGTAATAATTTACGCTTTTTTGGACTAAAATACTAAATTAAATAAAATACTATCATGTCTTACAAATACTATTATATCTTACAAATACTACCTTTAAATGAAACTACAGAGCGGTTTCTTATTCGCAGAAAATATCTAACTAAAAGAAATAATTTTTAAATAAAAATTTATACAATAAAGAAGTTTTTCATGGCTGTGCTAAATTTTCTTTGTAATTTCATTTCCAAAATGATATTTTTAAAATCTGGCAATGGTTACATATTTTTACACTTAACATTCCATCCGTTTATTTTAACTAAAAACTAACAAACCAAACAAATGACAAGGAAGATTTTGTAACTTTAAATATTACTTAGAAACGATTAGAAAGAAAATCTCCAAACACAGACTTTAGCTAGTTCCAAACTTGACAAAAATTGTTTTCTTACTATTATTAGCAACTTAAATGTTTGTATACATAAAAGATAAATTTGAGAAGTATTACTGGCCTTAATTTAGTATCACAACACTCCAAACATATTTTGCCATCGCTAAAGTACCTATTGCATAAATCCCTTCTCCAACATTATACAGCTTTAAACTTATTTTGCATAATAAAATAATCGACATTCGAGTTATGAAACTATAGTATAGTTACAAAATCTATAATGAGATAGAAAGTATTTTCATTATTGAATGAAATCTATTTAATTGTACATGCTTTTTTTTAAAGACTTAAGTTTCAGACATATTTTGTAATATCTTCTAATTTCTTAACTTTTTATTTGTCAGACCGAAATGGAAAAACTTGGAATGGAAAAACTCTAATGTATTAACTTAATGGGTGGTATACCTGGCTGTAACGTACAAAACTGAAAAACAATTGATCAACACTTATATAGAATTCGTGAGGGAGAGCCTCAATTATGTTTTCAACAAAGAAATGTTTTATGTGATGTCTGAAAATACAATGTTTGTGTCAACAAGTATTGATGTTTTTCTATAGAAACTGTGCATAAAGCATCTTTATATTGTAATAGTGTTTATTTTTTAAGAAACTAAATGTAAGACATCCCTTTATTCCATGCCTTCAGTGATAAAGTGATTGTTTAGTACAAACAAGTTTTGTGGTTCCTTTCATGCTTAAAAAAACTTCCCTGGCTTTCATATGAATTACATTAATAAGAATTAATAAAGTATATATTAAAAAATATATACTGAATGATTTAAAATACTATGAGTGAGTGTATATAGTCTATAAAACACAAATCATAACAAAGTAGATTAAAATATGAATATAATGTAACACTTTTTTTAAAATTTGAATTATGAATCTTCATCCAAATCGAAGCAAACTGTTTAATGATTGGTAAAATGTATTCAACCACATAGTTGGATAATGATAGGATTTATCCTTACAACAATATATTCAGTATTTAAATTAGCATGGATTTTTCTTAACCCCTCGATATGTTTCAAATCACTAAAAATTGGAATTACTGTAACTGTAAAACCGTATTCATGCATATAAACTCCATGGACACTATCGTCTACTCAGTGGACACACTAATTATGAAAATGTGTAATTACTCGTTAAAAATAGACTAACGAAATAGCTCATGAAGTATTTAAGAAAAGTGTATGAAAGTAGCACATACAGATTTTTTTAATTGACCATTAAATTTTTTTGTTGCCACATTTTCCCTGATTTTCTACCCTTTAGATAGGCCGCGACCCTTATATCGTTTCGAACTATATATGTATTTTTAACGTTATACTTAATTGGAGTATATTTCATTTTCGATAGTTGTGGGGGAAGGATAGGCACTTTTGACATCACAGACCTATCCATCATACATTTGTCCATACGTCTGTACGTTTTTACGTCTATCTGTCTGTTGGTATTTTGAAGGTCTTTTTCAAATTCAGTTCAAACTGTACGATTTAAAAACATCACTTTTTGTTAGAAAGGTATGGCATCGGATACTATATTTTATATTTTCTTTCATCTGTCTGTTTATCCTTACTTTAGAATTTCAGTGACCATTAAAGTAACAGAAAAGTAGGCTATTCCAAATTTTACAGAACTTCTTGCTGAAAAAGAATTGTGTAGCTTTTTCAAGACTCATTGTAAAGTAATTGCATTTTAAAACCGATAAGTTTATAATAATTACACGAAGTATTTTCAATAAGAAGTAATAAAAATAGCTAAAATTGCATTGGTGTTTCTGCTTTTTTTATTGCTATTTCTACTTGTGACCCAACACAACATAAGCTAGTATAAGAGTATAATATTATCGTATTGGCTGCCATATGAAACGCATTGCACAGACCGTCTTCCGCTACGAATACACTGGTCTTTATCTTATCAGTTATTTCTCCGACAGGTTTGACTGTTTGATTTTGAGGCTTAAAAACTGAATTATTTTGACTACAAAATTTCAGGGATTACTCAAGTTGTCTAAGAGTAGAACGTAAGTGAAGACAGCTCCTAATATTCCTAAAATGAGTTCTCTTCGAATAGGGGCTATCTTCCATACAGTCATGCTAATCTCCTTATCAGCAGACGATATAAATCTTTGTTGTTGAAATATGAGACCATTTTCCTTTTGCGATTCAGCAGACTGGGCTCTCAGCCCAATACTCAAAGATGTCTCTGATATCAGCGCCGCAGATGCCGTCATAGCGAAGAAGGCCACCAAGTTGTTGATGAAGCAAAGGTAAATGGAAATTCGATTTGGAAAAGGCATCGTATCAGGATGGAACATGACGGCGATGGCAAAGTACATGATAGAAGAACTAAACAGGATCTCAATGAACATCAGAAGTGACAGTTCGTCATCGATAGATGCAATGAGGGACTTGATGGCATTGTAGGACCGCAAAAGATTTTCGTAGTCAACCTTAGGCTTGTTTTGGGACATCTTCTGTGAAAAATCTGTTAGAACAGCCTTCAGCTGATGGCAGACAGCCACGTAGTACAAAGCAAAGTAATTCATTGGCAGTATCTCGACAACAACAACAAACAGAGAAACACAAAAGCCAACGGCTGCCGATAGTACTGAACTAGCATTCGACAGGAAAAATTTATCTTTCCAGACAACTAGAGTGTTCATAATCATTGCTATAAATACAACATGGATAGCATTGCTCAGTACAGCCCAGGCATAGATCCAACGTTTGATAACGACGTGTCCTGAAATCCGATTAAATACATTGCAGAGACGCTTCGAGATTTTGCGTAGGCGTTGTATTTTTGTACTCAAAACACACCGAAGCACAAGCGAAACCAAATTTTGCATGCAACTGGCAAGTAACGTAGAACCACTGTCAAGAATTAAGAAATCAAGGCATGTCCATGAAATGAGTAGTGCATTAAGGATCAAACTAAATACAATAACTATCTTCTTGTAAAAAGGTGTTTTACGAAATGAAGTTAAACTTAAAGGTAATTGAATTATAAAGCTTATTTGAAATAATTTAAACAGAATTTCGTAAAGCAGCTTCATCTTTAGTTCAGATGAGAAATAAGAGGACAAATAAAAATGGTTTTATACTTCGATAGATAAAGACATGTTTTTATGTTTTTCACAAAATGATGATTTTTAATGCAAAGGTTTAATAGTTTTCGATCAGGCTATTTCAATAAAAGTACTCCTTTGTTTGTTAAAATGAAATGTGCCCCTTTTACGATAAAACCCGCCCTTCCATTAGCTTAATAAATTTTGTCAATTATCTAATAAGAAAAATATATAAAATCAATTATTTGAAATAATTTAAACAGGATTTTGTAAAGCAGCTTCATCTTTAAATTAGATAAGAAATAAGAGGACAAATAAAAACGGAGTTTATAAATCTATAATTATAACCAGTCAATCATGTTTTTCACAAAATGATTTATAAGTTCAAGTATGAAAATAAATAATATTTTTGTAACAAAACACGTCTTTTTTTTTAAGTATAACAGATGTCAATCAGGTTAATGCATTGAAAGTACTCCTTAGTTTAATAAAATAAAATGTGGCCTTCTTACGATACTATCCTCACAGCCCCCTCCCCCATTAGCTTAATAAAATGCATCAATTATCTAATGAAAAAAAATCAATCCTTACGAAATTTCTACAACTATATGAAAAGTAAAGATATTAAAAACGTAAGTACTATTGATTGAGTTGTAAATGATTTGTTTCTAGCTCTACTGTAAAATTGAAGCTCAGGTTCTAAAAAAAATCTTTAAAAAAATATTATCAAAATGTATAAAATAGTTTTGGCATTATACTTTTTTTTAAATGAAGAATCTCAAAACCTTATATGGAAATATTTTCGTTACACGTTTTAAAAATGTATTGTTTCTCCAAAGCTTGACAAAAGTATATTTTTTAATACCAAAAGATATTTGACAGCTTTTATATCTTTTGAAGATCACACAACATCAAAATATTCCTTATACTTTAATCTACAATATAGCTAAATTATTTCCTACAAAACTAAGTACAGTTCTTAAAAAAATTAAGTTGTTTGAGTAGGAATACGTGCCACGTATGAAGGAGTATAATTTACAACCTAATCTCAAGTATGGAAGATTGGGTTCCCGCGTCAAATATCGCACAATTCCCCACACCCTCCTCCCGCAAAAAAATCAAAGCAAAATTGCTAAGAAAATATAGTTGAATTCACGTAAAATATGTTACTTGACTTAAATTTGGCAAAATCTTACATGACAACATTTATCGTTGTTTTCCGAACCATATTTCAAAATATTGGAGCTTTAAAAACTATTTAAAATTCACCAAAAAAGAAATCAATAAGAGAAAGACGAATTTTGAAAAATGTCACGTAAGATTACGGGGAGGGGGGGGGGAGGGGTCGAGTGCCAACTATGTATCACGAAATCTCACCAGGGGGGGGGAGGGGGGGGGGTCGAAAAATCGAATCGCATCACGCGGTTAAAAGACGCCCCCTAATGTACTCATCAATGGTTCAGGACCCAGGAGCCTTTTCTGACAACAACCCTCGTTGAGTATTTCTTTGTCTTAATTTTTATAATTGAGCTCGATTTCAAAACAATAACAGCACGATTAAGAATTAACGATTTAATTTATGGTTGATTAATAAACACATTGGTTGCACAATGTTCTGAAAAGAAATAATACTGGAATCAACCTTAGAGATTTCGAGATCAATGACAAACTTAAATTAAAAAAAAAAACCTACATAGTAAGTTAAACAATTGCATATTATACATATTTTATTCATAATACATATGAATTTATGCAAAAGACTTTGGATATGTTGAGGTTCATATTATTAATAATCATAAGTTTTTAAATTTAAATGAAATTAGTAATAATGTAATGTGTATAAAAATGGCAAAAGAAATAAAAAGGTTTTAGACAATAAAACAATTTCGAAATGATCATAACTATATCTGTAATATAACAAATATTTTTCGCTAATACTATAGTATGCTCATACTGGTAACCATACATCCTAATGAAACTTATAAACGTAAATTAAAGTACATTAGAGTACAATTTCATGGTAAAATTTATTGATACATAAAAGGATTTTCTTTTTTAATTCTCATATCCGCTACAGCTGGTGAAAAAAAAATTATGCATTATTTTTATAACTTTTACTTTGGAATACATAGGAAATAGCAACATTTACAATATGCAAGGGTGTAATTCGTATCAATTGAAATATTTGCAAGTTACATATAATTATCTAAGGTGAAAGATTATTATGTGAAAGATTTTCCCTTCCGTTACCCACCGCGGAGGTGAGACCAAATTAAGTAGTATACAAAATAGATTTCGAATTTATCATTATATTTTCGTCAGCTTCTTGTATTTGTTTTTTTGCATTTTTATTAATTGTAAATCGCCTGAATTTTATTCTACTTATTGATGTATTCTAAATATTTTATATTTGTTTTAAGAATTGTTGTAATATAATATGTAAGAAAAAACCATTATCTGTTTGATCCACAAGAGCGTTTAAAATATCGAAAATATCTGTTCGACATTTTATCGACAATTTTTGTACACACTTAAACAAATTTTCTCTGAAAATTAAAATATTTGTTGTTAGTTTTAGTAAAATATTTATGTTTATTGTAAGTATTGCATTCTCCGTTACTCTGACTTCTTCCGTACACGTACTTCTCTCCGTACTTCTCTCCGTTACAATGGATATTTTTAATAATGTTTGATAAAAAAATAAAAGGAATTAAAAAGCACCAGATTTTTACTTATGCTCTGAATGAATGTTGTTCATCCAGGAAAAGAAATTAGAACAATTGACGAATCATTTTTAAATTTCGAAAAAATAATAAGTGAAATCTGTCCTTTTCTGAAAGAATGGACATAGCTGTCTGTTTCTTCGTAGGGGATACCGGGGCTAGTTTTCCATGTTTTCTTCTTTTTGATTGTATATTTTTTATTTTTATTTATTTGGAAGTAAACAATGTGTCACTGTCTTCCTCACATGCATATCTACAAATTAGCACTACTACTTTTCCAAAAAGTAAATATACTTTTTGGCAGCAAGTGGTTAAATGCAAGCAAGTTGAGCTGGAAAACGTGCCCCGTATGCGTACGTTTTCCCAGACTGCCAAAAAGTGATGGGGCAAATTTTCCAACTATTTTTTTAAAAAAGTTTTAACACATTTAAAAAGGATTTTGTAATTTTTTTACGTAGATGTATTGTAAAATAGCTCAAAAGAGTAACCCAGAATATAGCTTTTTTTTCAAAATAGGCCTGTTTATTATACCAAGCTATTTTAACCAATTTCATTAAAGATCATTATCATCTGGATCCCTTTAAACTTACATGAAACTTCAAATTTTGTGTAACTATACTTGGTGCTCTTTTTTAGAGGCTGTCTAAGTATTGTTAAAAATTACAACAAATTTATTGACTAAAGTTTGGTGTGATAGCTTCCCCTCTCCCCTCTTTTGTTTTGAAACGAGCCATTTGACTCAAAACTTCGGGTGCAAAGGGACACATTACTACTTTACAGTGTAATTATTTACGATTTATTGGGAATATTTAAGTTTCTGGATGTTTTCGGCTACTATTCATAAATTCCTGATAGTTTTTATAGTTACATATATTGTTTCAGAATAGGACGAGTTCATTCAGCTTACTTTTTCATTAGGCAGACAATTTTGAATCTAGAGCAAAAACCAATTTATAACGTGTTCATACGATAAAAATAATTTGGTTTTTGGAATATTAAGCTTAATTTACAAAGGTTGTAGAACGCTTTTCTACAAGGCATTGTTGGAAAACTTGCCCCGTCGTCAAATTTTGGTTTAATTGTACCTTGGACGAGTGGAAATTTAAATTATTTTGAAAACAAATGTATAGTTACGTGGAGAGATTAGCCACCTTTTAGTATACTCATTGATAAAACTGGTAAGATTAATAAAAGTACGTTAGATTTAGGTTTGAATGTAAGCATGAAAATTCACTCAACGTTGAAAAAATCACAACAACAGCTCTAACGACAATATTACAACACCAACAGAGCCAAAATTCTTGTGGGTGACATAAAACGGGTTGCTTCATAAACCAAGCAGCCATTTAGCGCTTCCTAATGGCTCATTTCTTGTATAAGGCCTGTTGGAAAACTTACCCCACGGGAAAACTAGCCCCGGTCTCCCCTACTTTTAGAACTTCAGTAACCATTAAAGTAACAGAAAATTAGGTTAATCTACAATTAGGTTAATCTTAATTCGAAGGAATTAAAAACATGAAAAAGTAGGTATTGACATGCTGACGAAGTCCGTCTGTCGGATCTCAAAGTTTCTTGTTTTTCTTTTAGAAAGGTATGACCTCAGAGACCCAATTTTCATTCTTTTTGTCTGCCTGTCTCTACGTCCGGACTGACATAAGTCTGCTATCTGTCGGCAAATTTCTCTTTGAATTAGCATTGAAATTCAATTTTGAGTCATTTAAATGGCTTTTGACAAATTAATAATTGCATGAGAAACTTTATTTAAAAACATTTGAAGCAAAATTTAATGTTGTCATTAATCAGTTTGGAATGACGTCATAGAATGTAGTACAATGGGATTATTTGATTGTTCATAAATGGTTTAATAAGTAAGCGGCAAGGCATTATATTTTTGCATGCAATTCTGCTTAGTTTTAATTTACATTTATTATATTTTTGATGCAGTATGGAGTATTTTCATGTTTCTTGTTATTAATAAATATTTTAATATTCTTCGAACTATGAATAAATCAAGCAGACTATATATAATATTAAGTTAATTTCTAAAGAATATTAATGTAAATAGTTTTTGGTTTTTAGAAGTTTAAATTATAGCTAGATGCTGTGTTTAGCGATTTTTATTATCTAAAGTTTATAAATTTTGTGTAGAAACGGTAGTAGATGACATTTACTGTTACGAATCTAGATGTTTCCCGATAAGAATTTCAGTAAGTATAGGGGTAAGTAACAGGAAAGTATGCTATTTTAGTTTTCTTTTAGAACTTCTTGTTTTACTTAAAAGTATAACAATTAAACGAAGTCATAACTTATCTTAAACGCAAAATTGCAAGGAAATTGATGTTTTTTGCTTCTTCTACTTGTGAGGTTTGATTTAGAAGCTTAAAAATGAATTATTTTGACAGAAACATTTCAGCGATCACTCAAGCCATCTAAAAGTAGTACGTAAGTGAAGACACCTCCCAATATTCCAAAAATGAGTTGTCTTCGGATAGGGGCAATCTTCCATACAGTCATGCTAATCTCCTTATCAGCAGACGATATAAATCTTTGTTGTAGAAATACGAGACCACTTTCCTTTTGTGATTCAGAAGACTGGGCTTTTAGCCCAATACTCAAAGATGTCTCTGATATCAGCGCCGCAGATGCCGTCATAGCGAAGAAGGTCACCAAGTTGTTGATGAAGCAAAGGTAAATGGAAATTCGATTTGGAAAAGGCATCGTATCAGGATGGAACATGACGGCGATGGCAAAGTACATGATAGAAGAACTAAACAGGATCTCAATGAACATCAGAAGCGACAGTTCGTCATCGATAGATGCAATGAGGGACTTGATGGCATTGTAGGACCGCAAAAGATTTTCGTAGTCAACCTTAGGCTTGTTTTGGGACATCTTCTGTGAAAAATCTGTTAGAACAGCCTTCAGCTGATGGCAGACAGCCACGTAGTACAAAGCAAAGTAATTCATTGGCAGTATCTCGACAACAACAACAAACAGAGAAAAACAAAAGCCAACGACTGCCGTCTGTGCTGAACTAGCACTTGACAGGAAAAATTTATCTTTCCAGACAACTACAGTTTTCATAGTCATAGCTATGAATATAACATGAACAGCATTGTTTAGTATAGCCCAGGCATAGATCCAACGTTTGAAAACGACATCTTCTGAAATCTGATTAAATGCATTACAAAGGTAATTTGAGATTTTGCGCAGGCGTTGTATTTTTGTACTCAAAACGCACCGAAGCACAAGCAAAACCAAATTTTCTATGCAACTGGCAAGTAACGTAGAACCTCTGTCAAGTATTAAAAAAGTAACGCATATCCATGAAATGATCAGTGCATTAAGGATTAAACTAAATACAATAACAATCTTCTTGCGAAAAGGTGTTTTTCGAAATGAAGTTAAACTTATAGGTAATTGAATTATAAAGCTCATTTGAAATAATTTAAGCAGGATTTTGTAAAGCAGCTTCATCTTTAATATAGATGAGAAATAAGAGGATAAATAAAAACTGATTTAATAATTCTATAGCCTTGCCTTGGTTTTAGGTTTTTATAAAATGATTCATAAGTTCACAGATGAAAATAAATAATATTTTTATAGCAAAACCAGTTGTGTTTTAATAGAAAGGTATAACATACGTCGATCAGGCCAATGCATTGAAAGTACGCCTTAGTTTAATAAAATGAAATGTGGCTTTCTTACGATATTACTCGCACCTTCCATTAGCCTAATAAAATGCATCAATTATAGACTGAAAAAAATCAGACCTTTACGTTTTCTGAACTACTACTACATGAAAAGTAAAGAAATTAAGAACTATTGATTGTGTTGCTATCGATTTGTTACTAGCGCTAGTGTAAAATTAAGTTCGTATAGGTTCTAAAAAAATATTACATTTTAATAATTTTGGCATTATATTGTTTTTTAGAAAACAAAAGAAGCATAAAAACATATTTAAATATTTTCGTTACGCATTTGAACATTGAATTGTTTCTCCAAAGTTTGACGAACGTATTTCTTTTTGATACCAAAAGAAATTTGACAACTTTTTATCTATTTTTAGAAACATACAGCATCAAGGTATTCCTTATACATTTGTCTACAAAATAGCTAAATTATTTTTCATATAAGCACGTATTGTTCTTAGCAAAAAAAAAAGGCAGATTTCTGTCCTGGCATCCTTTTTAGAAAATAGTAATATTTATCCATAATTTTTTTTCTTGCTTATTAGTATTTAAGCTTTGGGAATGTACTTATACAATTTAACATTTTCTAACAGTAATATTTTAATGTTAAATATTAACTAAACCATTTAATACTTCACCTCTGTGTCGTGTCCTGGTTCATATTTTTAGAAGTTAAGCACTTTTAAAGTAACAAAAAAATGTGTTGTACAAGTGTATGTTGAAGTTACAATTTTTTTTTCTTGGATAAAATTCTTATATTCACTGCTATTATATTTTAATTTAAAATAAACTTCATGGCGTGGAGTGTTTGCCATTAGTTGTGATTTGAACAAAAGAAAAGAAATTTATTTAAATGTTATACGAGTAATAAAATCATATTCATTAGTATATTGGGTTAACTTTGCTCAAATAAATGCAATTTATCTAAATGGTTTTTCTTTGGAATTCTCACCTCCTCTAGTGCTGGTGTAACAAAAGTTATGTATTATTTTTACTTTGGAATACAAAGGAAGTAGCAACACTTTTACTAATCAAGAGGGTTATTCATATCGATACAAATATTCACAAGTTATATACTATTATATGAACAGTGTGTGTGTGGCGCCGGAACTTATTCTTTAGAGGTATGGCAAGAAATGCCTCTATCTACCCCCTCCTCCCACTTCCTCTTGATGTTTAAAATATAATATAAATTAATTTAATTTTTAAATAATTATGATAAATTGATTAATTTTAAATTAATCAGTTTTAAATTAATTAATTTAACAATCATTTAATTATTATCAATTATTTTTAATTTATTATTAATAAATATAATAATTAATTATTATATTTATTAATTATTTTTAAAGTAAAAAATAATTGATTCGCAAATTTTCGAAGGTGCAAAGTAGCTAACATGTAAACAAGACAAACAATGACTATATCTTGAAAAATCAGATATCTATAGAGTTTAACTAATAAATTAAATACGACATGTTTAAAAATTCAATGTAACACATTAAAACAATTAAATAATTTAACATTTCAAACTTCACTTAAGCTAATTCCTATTTTTAATTAAATTTACGACATCGTACAGGCAAAAGGCCGATGAGAAATAATTTAAAAAAAAATTTCATTCATGTCTTTATTTAAAAATAGAAACGAATTTTTATAAAACATGTTTTAAATATTAAACAGCAATTAAAATTTAATGAAAACAGAACTAAATAGCCCCTCCTAGATGTATATTAAGAATTCAGACAAAAACAGTAATTAGAATAGGCCAAAAAAAAAACAACCCAAGTTCCTTACAAACATACTCATATCTTCAGATACTTTTCGTGTTTTCTAAACGATGAACAATAGATATTAAAAATGCATTTGACAAGAACCATTCTAAATATAATTTTAAACTGAAAATTATACAACAAAAAATTGTTACTCTTGCTAACTAATATCGTACTCTTAAAAGATACAGTCGTGCTCTTATGGCGCGAAAAACATCTGAGTTGCAGTACACTTGTTTTACTTTTGTTTTAAAAAATAAAACAATTAAAGAAAAGTAATTTCATTCTTAGATAGCACGTGTCAGTGGGGGAAGGAGTGAGGATATTTTTTATTATTTATTCTCTTTTACATTGCGTAATTTTATGACCTTTACTGATTTGAAAGAACACGGTACACACAATATTTAAGCATCATAAAAAAAACGCAAAACAAATGAAAAAAAAAAACGTTGCCAAATATCTTCCTATCAGAATGGTGCCTTTTTTATAATGCCCTCCACATTAGAAGAGTTACAATCTTTTGTTTTACACAGATTTACTAAATACAAAGTGGTTTTTCCCAAACTTCTTTTCACTTTGGCATTTTTGAATTGAAAACAAAGTAAAATTTGACTGTAATAAAGGTTTTTTTCGGGGTCTCTCCCGTGGTTGCGCGCCACGCTCAGAGTTTTGAGTGTAGGACGGATTTAAAAATAAATCTTTTGTCAAATACGACAAGGGTGACCCTCCCCCCCCCCTGGATATGTCTGCTAAAGAAACTAAAAACACCCCCCCCCTAAAAATAATAAAACCAGAGGTTTTTTTTATATATAACCCATCCTTCCTCAAATTTCAACAAATACAAACAACCAAATTTTGCTTATACTAAACAACTACTGTCTGAAAAATAATTAATAAATAGTTAACACATTATATCGAGTAATAAAATGTAATAATACAGAACTTTTTGATTTTGTTAGGTGTGTATTATTATTATACTTATAACTTATAAATGATGTCTACAGAAAAATATTTTAACAAAAACATAAGCATGAAATACCGTTAGAATTTCTTTAAGTATTTTAATTATAAATTCTGTTTTTCAGTACTTAGCTGGGCAATAACATCAAAACGGGACATTTAGACGGAACATTTTATCTTCAGGACAGTGAGACAAAAAGCGGGATTGTCCCGCAAAAATCGGGACGTCTTAACATTAAAAACATTATTGGTCACATTAAAAATTATCCAGTTCAATAAAAAAACGCATAACATATAATCTGGGCAAAAGTTGGTATCGCAGCTGCCATACTTGCCATACCAATTCCGGCTCCACTGCAAAAGCTGGTATGGCAACTGCCATACCGGTTCCGGCGCCACTGTATGAAGTATTCTCACCTCCTTTACCCACACTATTCACGCAGGGGAGACCCAATTAAGTAGTATAGCTAAAATAGATTTCGAATTTATTCATATATCTTTTTCTTTGTTATTAGTTATAAAGCACCTAAATTTGATTATTATTTTTTTGATTTATTATAAATATTTTTGTTTTAAAAAAAGTTGTTCTAATGTAATATGTAAGAAATAAACCATTATCTCTTTGATCTACAAGAGCTTTTAAAACATCGAAAATCTCTGTTATTTATTTTATCGCCGATTTTTGTACGTAACCAAACAAATTTATTCAAATTTATTCCGTTAATTCAAATATTTGTAGTTAGTTTTAGTAAAATATACATGTTTTTTTGTAGGTATTGCAATCTTTTGTCTCCAATCCGTTATGAAGTCTCACCTCCGTTACAAATGAATCTTTTAGAATTTTTAATTTAAATAATAAAAGGAATCAAAAAGGTTCATATTTTTACTAATATTCTTAAATTGTTTACTCATCCCAGACAAAAAATTCTAAAAATTAAAGATTAAATTTTAAATTTCAAAAAAAATAATAAGTGAAATCTGCCTTTTTTTTATTAAGGAAAATGACTCTGTCTATTTGCTGTCTGTTTCTTCGTACTTTAAGAACTTCAGTAACTATTAAAGTAACAGAAAAGTAGGCTATTCTGCATTTGTCAGAACTTCTTGTTAATAAAGAATTTTGTAGCTATTTCAAAACTCTTTTTTTAAAAATTAAATTTCTAAAACAATGTTTCTTTTACAAAAATGCATAATTATTTAACGAAGTCAGAACTTATCTTAAATAAGAAGGCATGAAAAACGCTAAAATTGCAATGATATTGGTGGGTTTTTTTTACTTCTTCTACTTGTGAAGTTTGATTTCGAAGCTTAAAAATGAATTATTTTGACTGAAAAATTTCAACGATCACTCAAGCCATCTAAAAGTAGCACGTAAGTGAAAACTGCTCCCAAAATTCCAAAAATGAATTGTCTTCGTATAGGGGCTATCTTCCATACAGTCATTGTAATCTCCTTATCAGCACAGGATATAAATCTTTGATGTGAAATATGAGACAACTTTCGTTTTGCGATTCAGCAGATGCCGTCATAGCGAAGAAGGCCACCAAGTTGTTGATGAAGCAAAGGTAAACGGCAATTCGATTCGACAAAGGCGCCGTATTAGGATGGAACATGACGGCAACGGCAAAGTACATAATAGAAGAACTAAACAGGATCTCAATGAACATCAGAAGCGACAGTTCGTCATCGATAGACGCAATGAGGGACTTTATGGCATTGTAGGACCGCAGAAGATTTTCGTAGTCAACCTTAGGCTTGTTTTGGGACATCTTCAATGAGAAATCTGTAAGAACAGCTTTCAGCTGATGGCAAACAGCCACGTATAGTACAAAGCGAAATAATTCATTGGCAATATCTGGACCACAACAAGAAGCAAAGAAAAACAAAAGCTTATGGCTGTTATGTGTACTGAACTAGCATTCGACAGGAAAAATTTATCTTTACAGACAACTACAGTTTTCATAATCAAGGCAATGAATAAAACATGAATATAGCATTGCTCAGTACAGCCCAGGCATAGATGCAATGTTTGTGAATGACTTCTTCTGAAATCTGATGAAATACAATGCAAAGATTTTGCGTAAGCGCTTTTTTTTGTACTCAAAACGCACCGAAGCACAAGCAGAACCAAATTTTGCATGTAACTGGCAAGTAACGTGGAACCACTGTCTAGTATTAAGAAACTGAGGCATATCCATAAAATCAGCAGTGTATTAAGGATTAAACTAAATACAATAACGATCTTATTGCAAAAAGGTGTTTTTCGAAATGAAGTTAAACTTAAAGGTAATTGAATTATAAAGCTTATTTGAAATAATTTAAACAGGATATTGTAAAGCAGCTTCATCTTTATTTCAGATGAGAAATAAGAGGACAAATAAAAATGATTTTATACTTCGATAGATAAAGACATGTTTTTATGTTTTTCACAAAATGATACCTTTCAGTTTAGGGATGAATTTTAATGCAAAGGTTTAACAGTTTTCGATCATGCTGTTTCAATAAAAGTACTCCTTTGTTTGTTAAAATGAAATGTGCCCCTTTTACGATAAAACCCGCCCTCCCATTAGCTTAATAAATTTCGTCAATTATCTAATAAGAAAAATATATAAAATCAATTAGATCCTTACGAAATATGTACTATTGCATGAAAAGAAAAGAGGCTAGAAAGTAAGTACTACCGATTGAGTTATGAACGATGTGTTACAAGTGCTACTGTAAAATAAAAAGTTTGAAGTTCCTAAAAAATCCAGACTTATTTAATTTACAATATTTTGGACATTATACTGTTTTACACTGTAGGCTATATGCTACGTACACTTCTTATACAAGAACATAATACGGTAACTACTTGACTATGATACTATAAAATGCGCTGTCTTATTAACACCCATTAACGTTTTATCATGGTTTAATAGGCTTAAAATAAATTTATTTTAGTGGCTATATAAATCTGAAATACCGGAAGTTTCACTCCCTAAGACTTGTTTTTCGCTGTGGTGTACTTTTCAACATCGTTAATCACACGTTGTTGAAATAAATAATGTTGTTTTCGGGATGGTCGCTTGCGAAATCATGTCCTGAATTGTAATTAAAAGCTAATGCGTAATGTAAGAGTTAGTAGAAAGAATATAAAAGAGGAACATATTCTTAAAAAATTAGAGAAAATCAATTTAATACACATTTAAAGACTTAATTTCATATTCCCATCACTTGATAGTAATTCTTTTTCATGTAATAAATTAAAACACATGATTTTCTATTAAATTTAAACGACGATTTTTATGATTTTGTAACACACCTGTTTCAATTTCATATCAGCAGCCAATACATAAAATGTCTTTTACGGTAAAATAATGCTTAACATTAGCCTTGACACAACGATTTAATATCTCAATTGGATCTACACCCTAACAGCCATGTGACGAGTATGTGACGAAAAGCGATATCACATACAAGTCACTGAAGATCGCTGTGATGTCACATTCAAAGTCACTTTTTTGTCACATAGAAGTTGAATGTCCGCTTTTGTTACGTATCTGCTATGTAACATGGATATCGATGATATCGCAGCAATGTCGCATTTTGAGTTGTATGTGACATAACTGACTTCTGCGACCAGTATGTGATTTTGTGATGAACATAATATTGCAGCAATGTCGTATTGCGATTTGTATGTGACATAACTGACTTCTGCGACCAGTATGTGATTTAGTGATGAACATAATATTGCAGCAATGTCGCATTGCGACTTGTATGTGACATAACTGACTTCTGCGAGCAGTATGTGATTTACCCAGCTAAAAATAAAATGCAGTAAAATTTTTATGGTGGCGCCATCTAGTGAAATGTTTTTAAATCTCACAAAGATAAATAAAAATAATTATCAGGAAGTTGAGTTGTATTTATACCCAAGCAGGAAGGAAGGAGCACGGGATTTGATCGTGTGTCGGGATTTCATCTGGGGATATTTGTGTAGCTGTTCAGCGCGCTACCAACTGCGCTATTGGAGCTCGCAAACAGAAGCGCGTTTTAAAATTAGGAATGGTATATCTTATAATTAGAACATACAAAATTACACACTCCATGGATTCGATTATAGTCAATAAATTTGATTCATGATTTTGCGTACAATTTGTCTATGATTTTTATTTAAAAATATTTAAATTAGATTTAATTAATTGTTCTAAGGTGGTAATAAATAAATTGGATGCAAATTTTGTGAGTTAGAAAAAAAATATATCTTAATTCCTTTAGGATTAATTTATTTTTAAATTTTCTATAAAAAGGTGAGAGCAAAGCTATTGAGCAAACTGAAACATTAAGCAAATAATTTTTAAATCTGCTTTTTTTTGTTTAAATTTTACTGTCTCTTTATATAGGTGGCATTATTTTCTTCTTTTTTGCAAAATCAAATCAAAAACGTCCATGGAAATTGGAAAAAAGAATTTGAATAGCCAATTATAGCTTTGATATCGTTTCTGAATTTTTAGAAGTTACAGATTAACAAAATCTAGATCTGCGATTTGAACTTAGCTAGATTACAAAAAAACCCTCATTACAAAATTTAATGTAATAAACTCATTTTAAATTTTCCTGGAAACTTAAGAATATTTTGCCAACACAGATTTTTTTTTTTTTTTTTGCGAACATTTTGTCCACAGGAAGGCACAACAAAAATGTACCCGTTTTACATGCGTAAAATATTAAGCTAATTTGCAAAAAAACTGCAAATGTTTACATTAAAAATTAAATGTTTTTCCTTGAAAAATTCCAATAATTTTTAGCTGGGATACAATTACTACAAGTGTAAAATATCAAAACTAATTTCAAAACTAAAGAGCAATTTTAAGATAAAGATTCACTACAAAAAAATTTACAGTATTTTGGGGTTAACGCACACATTATTTTTTTAAAATAACTTCAAATAAACTTTAGATTAGTTTTTTAAAAAAAATAGCTGAAATACTTTAAGCCAAGATGAAACTACGAAAAATCTACAGTATTTTTGCAGTTAACCAGCTTATATAATTTTTTAATAGATCACTTCAAATCAGATAAGTTAAAGTATTTAAAATCAAGATGGCCCTTCAAAAAATCTACAGTATTTTTGCAGTTAACAGCCCACAGTAACCTTTGAAATAAATCACTCTTCAAATTAACTTTAGATTTTTTTTGCAAAATAACTGAAGTTTTTTTACAGTCGACATTCTTCTTCAGAAAATCTGCAGTTGACTGTAGAAATACTTCAAAATCACTTCGCTTCTGTAGAAAAACTGCAGTTTATTTTTATCTGGGTATAGTGATGAACATAATATTGCAGCAATGTCGCATTGCGACTTGTATGCGACCTAGGTGACTTGCGTGGCGAATTAGCGACGAACTTGACATCGCAGCAAGGTCACATAGATCATGTTGCAGCCATATTGGTATGGGACAAAAATGGGATATCACATACAAGTCACAACACAATGCCACTGCAATATCACATTGTGATATCACTGGAATATCACATACAAGTGACATTGTGACGGGGATTAAAGCGACATCGCTGTGTCATCACATATATGTCACAATGTAATGTCACTACAAGAGCAAATTGCGACATCTGTGGGATATCCCCATTGTGACTGGGATTTAGATGACATCACTGCGATATCACATACAAGTCACAATATGATGTCACTGCAAGATTGCATAGTGACATCCTTTTGATATCGCATACCAGTCACATTGTGACGGTGACTTACGCGATATCACTGTGATGTCACATACTTGTCACATTGCGACTGTGACCTAGAGTGACAAAAAATTACGTTGCAGCGACGTAACTGTGACAAACCTGGCTGTTAGGGATCCGTAGTAAATGCCAGACCATCACCATGAAATTTTTTGACAAATTCGTGGGTTTAGAATCGTGTTCTCACGCATTTTCTTGTTGAAACGTGCAGTCTTTCCCACTTAAATGTCACAAAATGAATTTTCCGAATTGTGGAGGGGCGTAAACCATGAAAACTGTTTTTTTCCATAAAAAATTAATCGGATATTCAGTGTTAACTGTTATTCGGTATCCGTGTAACCGAAGACTGAAAACACCTGATTTAATGCATGAAACTCAAGAATCTGCAAACTAAATAATCAAGAGAGATTTTTCGAAATGGTGTATGGGGTAGATTTGGGTTAAATGGACAAACATTTCAGTCGTTTTTACGCGTTGAGGTAGACTCTTATTTGTATCAAAGTACAATACAGAGCAATTTGTTGCCAGTTTCTGACATTAAGGTAGAAAAAATGCACGTTTCAACAAGAAAATACGTTAATACCTGTTTCCAAATCCATGAATTCTTGACAAAACTTTAAGGTGATGTTCTGCAAGCGTATGCATTAAGTTGATTTTATCTTAACTTTTTAGAGTTTTTTTTGCATTTTTTTTTCACTATTTTACCAAATAAAACTATTTATCGTTACCTTTTTTCCATTCATTATTTTTTCAATTATTGATACCTTCCTGAACCAGATTATCACTACTTTTTTCATCCACACCTTTTATTGTGCCTAAAATTGCTTTTTTTGTCTGAACTTTTGAGACAGACTATAGTATTGATATTATATAAATGCTATTTTAAAAGTATCAATGGGCAGAAAGGATTTGATAAAATGATTCACACTAATTTTACTTAACTTTGGGGACTTGATTCCCAGGATGAAGTCTCAAATGTGCATATGTGTTGGAAAAAAAATTGTTTCATTTAAAACAAAGAAACTTTATTAATTCTGATAACAATAAGTTTAGCATTTAATCGTAATACATAATTTCTATATTTTTTAAAAAATGTTTCATTATATTTTCATTTTTCGGCAAATTATCAATCTATATTTAAGAAATACATAGTACAATAAAACTAGCAGGTTAGGTAAGCTAGTATTTTGGTTGTCAGTGTGTAAGGTTGTTCCAACAAAGATTTCTCTTTCGATATTCTGCTTTTTCGAAGTCAGGACTGGAGTCTGATCATCAACCACAAAATCTTTTTCGTGAAGTATTGACGTCTGGGCACAATATCATCTACTTATCTGATCCTGGATCATCTACTTATCTGATTCTTCCCAAAATATTTTGTTACTTCAGTATGCCATAGTTATTCGAATCATTTGTTAGGTAATTATTTTTGAAAATGAAGATAGCTGGAGTTTTTTCTTACTGTCTTGAAACTTAGTAGAGCCATATTCGGCCAGAAGTAATAATCGAGGCGTATCATTATCGAAACCTTTGTTCATTCCGCAATCAGTTTGCTGGTTTGAGGACGAGACACGATGAGTGTGGTCATCTCCTAAAATGGATTTGGTCGAACTGCAGCACTTGTAGATTGCTGGTTGTGTACGGAGATTGGAGATCCAGGTTCATCAATAAGTTGTAGCTTGCTATCTCTGAAATCTTTGTTTCTTCCATGAATATTTTCTTTTATGCACGTAGCATGCAGATTATGGCCTTCTCCCTTTGAGTCAAAATTTTGATGAAGTGTAGGTCCATGGACTCGTCGAGAATCTTCATACTGTAATCCTTCAGGTTCATCATGAAGCAAAAGTAAATCGTCATCGTCTTCTTTGTTCCTATCTACCGCAAAATTGGTTTTTTGAATCATAGACAAAATATGAGAGTTATTAGAGCTGTCTTCACAGTGAGAATCAGGCTCGTCACAAAGCAAGGGTATGTTATCACTGACTGCAGAATAATCTAGATCTTCATTTTGGTGGCTCTTCTTTGGAAGAGGTGGCATTCTGAACCTGATTGAATCCCAAAAGAGCTTATCACCGACGTGCAGACACTTGGTGGCTTCCATGGCCGTTTTAAGGTCAACGTCTGACAATTCAGGAATCTTAGTCAGAAAGACCAGGATAATCCGATACATCTGTTCTTTTAGGCACATCGCATGCATTGCTCTGAACAGCGCCATAGCTTGTCCGTTTGCAATGTAGTTCCTGCATATAGTGATATAATAAAGTAAATGTATAGCATGCATTAAACTAAGGCATAAAAGACACTGTTTAAGTTTTTGAAATATTAAGTTTTTTTATATTGATTACGTATTACCTTGTCAGCTCCATAGCCAACCGTAAAAACTTTCTTCCGTAAAATAATAACATCTCTATACACATTACAAGCACTACACACTATGCCACATATAACTCATTTATCGAAGAAAAGTTTACTCAATAAATATATTTAGTTTTTGAATGAGTAAAAGGGCTTGGATACTTTTATCCCCACTCTCTGACTTAACCAAAAGATCTGATAAGATATTTTATTAAATGTTTTACTTACGGAGAAAGCAAAAATATTATTCGTTTGCAATTACTGGCCATTTGAGTGTCTTGTTGAAACTTGAAATCTCCTGCAACACCATATTTCTGAGGAAAATATATGGAGTAGCCTTCCCTTCCCAATTTTTCAAATCCTGTAATGGGAATACATTAAAAAGTCAGCAAAATATATTATTATAAGAAGAAAAATATGCTTAGAAATAAAGAAATTAATCATAAAATATGATGTTATATTCATAAGAAAACTATGTTTGAATACACAAAGTAATAACTCATTTAATATAATTAATATATTTAATATGAGATATTCATTAAATTTCTTTTTATTTCAGATATCTTTTGTCTCCATCCATTATTTTCTGGATTTTTTAAAAAACTATTTTGTAATAGGCTTTTCGCTTAGATATATTTTTAAATCAAATAGATATACCAAAAGTTCTTTATTTTACATACCTCTCGGTATACAATTTAATTTCTATGGAAACTATATATACATGAACACAACAACAATGCACATTTTGTATACCAGGTAATATGTGCTTCTTTACGGGATTGGCATCTTTATCATCGAATGCGAGGTATACGTCGATTAGACCAGGACAATCATAGTCTTTCTTGATCCAATGCACCCCTTGGGAGTAGAACCACACTTTAATATGGTATTGGTAGCGGCGGAAACCAAAGTGGAAAACAATGGACAAAATAGCTAATGCTGTAAACAGAAGAGATATTGAAAATTATTCATTAGCTACGTACTGAAGTTTTTGAAAATCGAATGACAGGTCTTAGTTAAAGTATAATAATGGTCAAAATTTGTTAAAATTTAAATTTTAAAATAATAATTTTAGTCAGAACTAGTTTTCGGTTTTATTTCTTATCTAATTCATGCCATTAATGTCTTTAAATGTTATAAGTTGTGGACAACGAGGCTGATTTTTATAATAGCCTCTTCATTCCAAAAAAATTCTATAAATTTATATTTCAAACAACTATATATTTAGAAGTACGTTTCGCAAGTAATTTTGAAAAATTAGTGTTTAAAATTTGTTTAGGGACACGTTAATTGGTTGGTAAGTTGGATTTGAGGTTTGAGAGGAAATAATACACATTGTTTGTGTGCCTTGAATAAACAATCTCTGTTAATTTTTTTTGTAAATAATAATCAATTCTACAATTTATGGAAAGCTAAAACCTAGTTTAGATTCTAACCGACAAGGGCTGTTGACAGGGAAGCGTACAGGATAACCAAAGAGGGGGGACACATATCAATCTCAGTTAACTCTATTAAAAGCCTTCCTCGAGTTTCCTGGAGATTCCGGTTGTCGCTGCATCGTGTAGAGTTCCTGTCTAAAACCTGTAGGGAAAATTATAATCTAATTTTAATTGATATTACATACAAGATATCCTTAAAAACCCCCAAAAGACAACATTTAAAAAAAATTGGTGAATAGTCCAACATAGAAAATGCAGTGAATAAGAACTGCTGGTCTTTAGCAACAAATGCAAGAGAATTCGGGCTTAAAAAGTCAATTTAATCTTCAAGTTCTTCTCTCTCGGTCTAAATAAAAGCTTAGAAAACTTGAAATTTGAAGAGTTTCTTCGTATAACCCTTTAAGACCGGCTATCGGATGGCGCTGATTTAAGTTTATGAGACGAAATTTTAGAGTTTTATTGAAAAAATGCCTTAAACAGCATCAATGCCAGCAACTCCTTAAAAACAAAATCAATTGTTATACAAATAACGAATGGTACTAGTCAGCTGCTTCGGTATCGATATTTTTGAAAAGCTTGAACATTCTCTTTTATACCCGTACGATCGTGATAGCTCGGTCTTAAAGGGTTAACGTTTATTCGATTTATAAAAATATCAAATTCATTTTTAAAAATTAAATACCGTGAATTAAAAATTAGAAGTAGTGGTTGGCATCTTGGTTTTGAACCAATTTATCACCACCAAATTTAAACATCGACATTCTAAACATCTACCACACACTTTTTATAGCTTATATATTATAAAGCAGTATTTCTAGATTGTTTCAGGAATATTAAATCAAAATCAATCCATCAATTTCAAGAAAAGGGCAGAAGAAATAAAAGATTGTCAAGAAAAAGTATGTGTTGGAATCATTTGCAGGATCCTTTGTAATTAGTAAGCCGGGTCTTAAACTGCAATAAATTTTCTAGTACGTCCTATTAATGATGAGAAATTTGAATTTCTTACCAAGTTTGTTTTCTTACCAACTGAAAAACCAACTGAATGTATTTGAAAATATAGAATAATAAATATTTAGTAGAGTATTTATAGTTAGAAAAAAGCAATAAAAATATCTTTAAATCATAAAAGGTAAGGAAAATGAGTACTTGGCGTACCCTACTGTCTTGAGAAGTTACGAATTTCCAAAACCCTACAGCGTCGCAATCGCAGGTCCATGGGTTGCCAGAAAGAGTCCACGTTATGTTTTCTTGGACATATGGTGGTCTGAAACGTATTATGCTATTATTGGCCAGCATTAAAGTTTGTATGTTGCTTGGCAAATGAATGTCCATCACTGTAAGCTTGTTATTTTCTAAGTTTAACTCTTTAAGTTGAGTTGATGTCGAAAGGTCCAGCTTAGTAGGACTAGTGAGTAAATTGTTTTGCAAAAGTAGTTCTCCAATAGCATCTGGCAGTACAGGTGGAGCCTGTAAAATGAAACAAGAAGTTCTAAAAGAAGGAGCCTGTAAAACGAAACAACAAGTTCTAAAAGAACTAAAATAGCAAACTTTTCCTGTTACGTAAATACTTACTGAAATTCTTATTGGAAATCAAGTAATTTGCTTAACGGTATACTACCAAAATTTGGTGCAACCATAAAACTTAAGGCGGCTAGTCTTTCACCAGTTTTATGGAGTAACGTTACAGAGCATGTTTTTACATTAAGTTAATATTATACAACTACGATGTTTCATGTTTCATCCAGAACCTACCTCAGTCAGACCTCTATTTGAGCAATCCACCCTGACGTGGTATCCGACGTCTTCAGCGACACATTTGCATTCACACGCTGGATCGCATTTCTTTGTCCATATGCTGAGATCCCGGGCCTTGAGCTGAGTTAGAGTCCTTTTAGAAAACTCTTCAGGGGAATCACACTTGAAGGTTCTGAAGACGTTTTTCGTGTGCAGACTCTTGGTGGTCATCCAGTCTCGTAACCAGGAGAGTCTGCAGTCGCACGCGAATTTGTTGCCTGCGTTGAAATAGATGTATAAGGAACCTTAAATTGATGACATGATTAAACTAAACACCGTAAACCATAAAATTGGTGGCAGCCTAGCTTCCTCTATCTTTATCAAGAAACGTATTACACACAATTTATGGTACACCGTACAAGTTTACTCCTATTTTGTGGTATAACGCTATTCGATAAACTGGAGGAAGCACTTTCTGCCTACACTTTTACGTAGTAACATTACACCAAAATTTTACAGAATACAATGACCCTTACAATAAAATGACATTTTATGCATTTAATGTTGTTAAGTTGAGATTTGTGAATTACATTAGTGAACAGCTTTTCTAATTTACTGTTTTCTCATTAAAAACTATAAATATTTCTATAACGGTGCAGGTAGCGAGGCTTCTACCATTTTTATGGAATAACGTTAAACTAAAATTTTACGGTTAAGTAGACATCAACAGTTGATGGGAAATTCTAGCTGCTTTTACTGTACATAATACCATATTATTTTTCTAACTGAATTGGCATTATTGGTTTTCTGCTATAAAACACCATTCTTCTAAGGATCTGCTTCATTTTATGGTTTTTTATTTTGTACATTGTTCAAAATGATGATTTTAAGTTTTACACTATGACATGGGTCATTGAAAAACTGATTTATTCTATTTTTATTTGCTCAACAATTCACCGTTAGGTAGAATTAAGTTACTAACTTTGCCTTAGACATTTGTATTACTATACATTTTAAATAATTCTGATGTTTTAATTTTTAATTGAATTCATCGATGTAGGAGTTCAATAGTATATTTCGTAAAATTATATTAGGTATAGCAATATCTAAAAGGATAGCTTACTGTAATGAAGGGACTTTTTTTTGGTATTCAAGCTATTTCTGATAAATGAAAAAAGATACAGACTTCAAATTCGGTACACTAGTTCCGGGTAACTGTAGGACGTCACGTAATAAGGTTTTAAAAAAAATGCTCATTCGCAAATGGTAGGTGCTATCGAACTTTTTTAGGCTTTAAAGTTATTGAAATTACCTTATAGGACATATGGTCTTTAAATGTGCATTGATTTATTGAGTGGCGATTTAAAGTCGTGTAGTGATATACGCCCCTAGTTTTTCAATTAAACTCACCGATATTTGAATTTAATTGTATATTTAAATATTTATATCTAGCAACATTTAATAGAAGCTTACAACAAATAACATTTAATAACTTTTAAAATCTAATGTATACCTGATAAATACAAATTTTGAACTTTAAAGGCTTCTGGGAAAGAACTCCTCGTAAGAGTCTTCAATTGATTACTATGTATCGTCAACGACTCCATGCTGTGCAAATTCCTAAATGCCCCTTGCACGCTTTCAAGTTCGTTATTCGCCAAATTGAGGCGTTTTAAGTTTTGTAAATTTTCCATCTCCTTCGCGTCGATGTTTTTCAATTTATTATTATGCAGATGAAGTTCTTGGAGCCCTGGAAGATCCCTTACAGATCTATTCAGGGAATAAATAAAATTTTCATGCAAGTTGAGCTGTCGCAGATGCCTCAGATCAACGAAGGCATTAGAATCCAGTCTGTTGATGACGTTGTTGCCCAATAGGAGATCTGTCAGCAAAGGTGCGTAACTGAAGTCGTCATTTTCAATCACCTATTAAAAAATTGCGTGATTGTGTTTTAAAATAAAATAATAGCATTGTCCAGCTTATATCTTTATCCTTGTAGAAAAAAGACACATGTACAATGTTATAACATGAGACGAGGTTTCTACTTTTTCCGAATTTATATACAGACACAAGTCTATTCAACTTTAAGGTAAGATACATTATTTATGACGACAGAATACGTGCCGTCCTGGTCGGCGTGTCGTCTTTTCCATAGTAGTAAAACGAACCATGTTCCCTGTTCGGAACCTGAAAAGTATAGGCAACAATGCGCAAGCATATCTTCTTCTAGGGAACAGCCTAAACTCGGAACAGGACGAAAGCGTGACGTCAAGGAGAATTTCTCTGGCCTTATAGTTTTGTAAAGCTTTGATACAGAATAATTTTCTGCCTAATCTGAATACTATGACTTAAAATGATAATTGCTGTTAAGAAAAAGTGAAGAAATTTAATAGAAGTTCACGAGGAGAAATGAGGTTTAATCTAAATTTCCGAACTTTAAGGAAACACTAGAATACCTAGAATATGAATTGAATGAGGTTGAATGAGGTTTGATGATGAATTGAATGAGGTTGAAAATTCACTGATTGTACTACTCTAGTGCACAAGCCTCAACAAGTGAGCACTATAAGCGCTTATATTATTAAAGCTTATTATCTAGATTATCTTAAGGAAGAATCCTTTTAATCTATAAGGGTTTTATATAGTTTATCATAGCTCTCCATCGATAATAGTAAAATATTACATAGATATGGCAATAAATAAACAAACAAACAAATAAATGAACAAAAAAATAAATACGGCTAAGTTAAAATTCACATTGGATGGCGCTCTTGAAGATGTTATGATATGAATATGATTAAATTCTCTGATAAAAAAAATATTGCACAGTTAGCTTGAATACAGATACCCACAAATAAAATGGATTTCGGACATAAAAATTACACTGATAATAAATTTTTTTAAAGATTGTCTCAAAGTTGAAACTTAGTTGCTCGAAGGCTAAAACAAATTAATTACAGAAACCTGAAATTTCAAAAAAAAAAAAAAAAAAAACTGTACTAACTTGGAATAATTTTATGAGGAAATATTAAAAATTATTTTCTATCACCTGCAGATGGTTTTGTGTTAAATCCACGCTCTCCAAGGACTGCATATCATGGAACATGTCTCCACATTTTTCGATGAGGTTTTCAGATAGATCAATTTTCCGCAGCATGTCGTTGTACAGAAATGCACCTTTAAGGCTTTGTATTCTGTTCTTGCTCAAATCTAGTACCACTAGGCTACCCAAGTTGTGAAACAATCCTGGAGGAATATCTTCAAGTTTGTTGAATTTCAAATTAATTTCTTGTAATTCGGGCAGATACCGGAAAAGAGTTGGCGGTAGTTGGACTAGATCGCATGCGTCTAGGATTAGAAATTTCAGACGTTTGATGTTTTTGCCGAAGTCCTCTTTGATTTCTCTAATGTTATTTTTGCCTAAATCCAAAGTTTGCAGTTCTATTTCGTTTTGGAATACACCTTCGAAAGTAGTTAGATTATTTTCAGACAAATTTATTTCCTAAAACAAAATAAAATACTTTAGACTAGGTTTTTGCAGATATATGAATTTATAGAAAAAGTGCATTAATAACTTTTTATTATAAAGTGAATGGTAACAAATGCAGCAAGATAAATCTTCTGGGAAAATTGTAATATTTAAACGATTATAAGAAAAACATTTACAAAAACTGCAATAAGTTACATAAAGTTTTTAAAATTACGTAGTCATATTAAAGTATCTGCCTTTGTTCAACAGAAAAAAAGTACGTTTATTTATAAGAATAGGACATTCCTCTGAAAACGTACAATTTGAGCCAAAAAAATATTAATGAAAGTTTTTGAAACTTTGGGTTTGAGTTTTGGATTTGAGTTACACTTACATACTACATTGGAACTATAACATCGTTCCAGATCACACAATTAATATAAATTAATCTGATAGTAAGTCTTACTTTAATAATGTTTCATTTAAAAATGTTTTAATCCCCAAAATTATCAAAAAAATGTTTTAACCCCCAAAATTATCATAAAAATGTTTTAATCCCCAAAATTATCATAAAAATGTTTTAATCCCCAAAATTATCATAAAAATGTTTTAATCCCCATAATTATCATAAAAATGTTTTAGTCCCCAAAATTATCATAAAAATGTTTTATCGATGTGTTAAAATTTTCTAAAACTTCAGCTTTACTTTATTAATATTCGTTTACGGCAAAAAGCAATGTTGGTATAAAGCATTTAACTTATATTTAATCAATTTATTCTTATATAATTAAGACATCATGTTCGTGGATACATAAATCATGTCCGTGAGCCTTAATGCATGGACACAATGGTACACGGACATGATGAAATCGTAAATATGGGCTCGCAGACAGAAAAGTTTTAGGCTAAAGAAACGAAGCCATGCAAACTAAGCTTATATAACTCATTTCTCTCTACAAATTACAAATTATTAGTTAAAATCGTTGACTTTATTACCTTCTTATATCTAGACCACAGAAATTACCATATGATCTTATCAACAATAAACATAGTTGGCGCCTCCTAACGGATCATTTCCAATATAAAGCCTCTTGGAAAACTTACCACATGGGAAAACTAGACAAGGTCTCCTCTATGCTAAAGCATCATTATTTTGTTAATGTTGCGAAATGCTATATTTTGAATAGATCTGCTATTTTGTGCTAGAAGCTTTTATGCTATATTCTGAATATAAGAAAACTTACCCCATGGGAAAACTAGCCCCGGTCTCCCCTATGTGAAAGTATCATTTTTTTTTGTTAATGTTTAGGAATGGTATATTTTGACATTTACAATGCATAAACTCGTCGTATAAGCTGTAGTAGGGTTCAGATTTTCGTATAGTGGGCTTATTGTGTCAAGTATGATATTTTTTTGGGCATATTTTGTAGATTTTGATATGTAGAATCTGAATATTTTAGGTTCTATTTTTACATTTCAAGTTTTCAGGTGCTTTTCAAGCTAGAATTTCTTCCGCAATAATGTATTTTGTATAAAAAATTTCCGAAACTTATTGACCAAAATTAATTTTTGTTTTAGGTGTATTTTCTATAAAAATTATATTAATAAAGTAAAAATACTGATTTTCAAAATGACGTCGTCGGCCTTTTTGATTTTTCTAATATTAATGTTTCAGAACTTATTCAATAAAAATCAAATTTTTTTTGTTTCACAATGATGATTTTTCTATAATTAATGAGTGTAAGGCTAAAATATTTTTTATAGCTTACCTGTAGTGTAGAGATTCCAAATAAGCCAACACTCGATTGTATCTTATTCTTTTGCAAATAAATTTTTTCCAGCTTTTGACAAGAATCAAATGTTCCAGGTTCAAGAAAAGTGATATCATTTTGCGATAAATCAATAACTTTCAAATCAGGATTACCAAAAAATGCATCCATTGAAATTCTAAAAATATGATTGGTTTGGAAGTAAAGTTTCACAAGCCCCGTCATATTGCGGATTTCGTCGGCAATTTTTAACAGATTTCCTCCACTCATGTCAAGGATTTTAAGATGTCTCAAATCCCCGATGCCGCTAGGAATTTTCAAAAATTTAGTCGAACGCAAATGAAGTTCTTTCAAAGAATCATCATCCGAATTAAGCCAGTTATCGGCAATGGTCTTCAACGGACAAGTTGAAGTTATGCTGTATATGCTGGCATTCGAAAATGCCATGGCTGGAATGGTAGTGGCCCCGCAGTTGGAAATTTTTAGAATAAACACATGTTTGGGTGTGAAGTCTGTTTTAAATATATCTTCTAACTGGGACAGATTTTCTACATTGGTGCATTCGGCGGTTATTTTCTTTCCTGATTCCAAACAAATGCATTTCGGATGATTGGGACACAAATAATTGTTGCAGGATACCAAAACTAATCGAAATATTATTGCAGCGAAAAAATGGTTAAAATTCATAGTCAATTAAGTCAATATCATATAACTATCTTATTATTCAAACATAAAATTGCCTATTTCATCGCAGGACAATTAAATTATACCATTTACGGTACTGGGAGGAAACACAATACTAAGTTGAGACAGTGATTTACGAGCGTTATATTCAGAATGATAAACTAATCTTAATTAAATCTGTAAATGTAAAAAAATGGGTCGAGTTCACAAAAAGATTTCCGCGTACTCTTTTTCACTCACAAAAATATTGGAAGAAAGAAGTGTAGTGGAAAATTCTCCAATGGATTTGATCCCTTTTTATATTTAGTGATTCAAATAAAATTATCATTAACGGGCTTCAGTTTCTACTTTAATCAACATGATACGTTGGCTTTACCTCTTAAATGTATATTATTTTGTCTTTTCGTACCGTTAGATAAAATTATAAAAGATAAAAGACCTTATTTCCTTTTTAGTTTTTTTTCTTAAAAAATTAATCCCAACTAAAAAATAAAAAAAAAGATGTAGAAAGAATAATGTTGTAGATACAAAAGTTGTTTTGAGTGAGCTGTTCTTTCAGGCACACGTGGTACTATTTATTCACGCATTTGTGAAAATGTCATAATACTAAAATTTTGTAATGTGTAATAAGACTTTTGAGGTTTTTTTAGCAATACGCGGTTGATATTGATAAAGTCTAAACAAATGAGCTTTCAGATTTTCAAAAAATGTATTTGCAATTTGGCTGGAAAATTTAAAATCGCATAATGAACACTTTAACTGTTCTAGTCTGCCTAAGCAATTTTGGACTATTTTTGAACAAAAAAACATTGAAAACACTATTTTCCCAAAAGTATTGAATGAGCTGTCTTGTCAACATTGCCAAAAAAGGCCACATAAACTATGCATTTATAAAGAAACTAAATCATTTTGTAGAAAACGAAACATTATTTTTAACTTCTAAAACTTTTTCATTAATATTTTTAACTTGTATTTTTAATGTAGATTTTCTCCCAAGCATGATTATTAGAAATTTAAACTAAACTCCATTTTTGTACATAAAAATTTAGCATAATACGTCTTTTACTATAATTCTTATGTTTCCCAAACTAATTCGGCTTCTTTCAATGGAGTAGTATAGGTTGGTACTAACACAAACTCAAGTTAGAATGTTGAATTAAACCAACAATAAAATCTTCATTACACTACCAATTGACTTCTAAACGAACATTGTGATTTGAACAAAAAAACATTGAAAACACTATTTTCCCAAAAGTATTGAATGAGCTGTCTTGTCAACATTGCCAAAAAAGGCCACATAAACTATGCATTTATAAAGAAACTAAATCATTTTGTAGAAAACGAAACATTATTTTTAACTTCTAAAACTTTTTATTAATATTTTAACTTGTATTTTTAATGTAGATTTTCTCCCAAGCATGATTATTAGAAATTTAAACTAAACTCCATTTTTGTACATAAAAATTTAGCATAATACGTCTTTTACTATAATTCTTATGTTTCCCAAACTAATTCGACTTTTTTAATGGAGTAGTATAGGTTGGTACTAACACAAACTCAAGTTAGAATGTTGAATTAAACCAACAATAAAATCTTCATTACACTACCAATTGACTTCTAAACGAACATTGTGATTTGAACAAAAAAAACATTGAAAACACTATTTTCCCAAAAGTATTGAATGAGCTGTCTTGTCAACATTGCCAAAAAAGGCCACATAAACTATGCATTTATAAAGAAACTAAATCATTTTGTAGAAAACGAAACATTATTTTTAACTTCTAAAACTTTTTTATTAATATTTTTAACTTGTATTTTTAATGTAGATTTTCTCCCAAGCATGATTATTAGAAATTTAAACTAAACTCCATTTTTGTACATAAAAATTTAGCATAATACGTCTTTTACTATAATTCTTATGTTTCCCAAACTAATTCGACTTTTTTAATGGAGTAGTATAGGTTGGTACTAACACAAACTCAAGTTAGAATGTTGAATTAAACCAACAATAAAATCTTCATTACACTACCAATTGACTTCTAAACGAACATTGTGATTTGGAATGAGTGACAATGAAACATTTATTAAAATACATTTGGATAGGCTATTAATCAGGAAATGCAGGCAACCCAAACAGTTGAGGATGAAAATGTTCCAAAGATTTCAGAACCAAAGTCGCGTTTTCTGTGAATGCTGCGTCTATTCTTGGATCTGGGACCATGACCAC
Organism: Oedothorax gibbosus; assembly: GCA_019343175.1. Taxonomy (NCBI): domain Eukaryota; kingdom Metazoa; phylum Arthropoda; class Arachnida; order Araneae; family Linyphiidae; genus Oedothorax; species Oedothorax gibbosus. The sequence continues at coordinate 1,024,138 of JAFNEN010000151.1, forward strand.
CTGCATTCCTGCTGCTCTTGCGGCCTGAACTCCGCTAGCAGCATCTTCGATTACCAGAACCTGTTAAATAAAAGAAAGATTTGTTCAAATTGAGATTATGTAACGTATCTTACTCAGTAGCTCGATTGTCGTCATTAATCTTTCTCAATTCCAAACATCTATAACAATTAAAGAGCTTAGCGGAAGAACGTGTTATGAGACATTTTTCAAAAATTGCGATTTTTGTGTCAATGATCATGCTATTTCCTTATTTAAACACAACAGGTTAAAACTTTTCAATAAACACGAAATTAAATATTTTTTTTGGGGATTAAGTTGGTATTTGTGTACGCGTTTTTGTCATATTTTTAATGAAAACGTGTGAACATCTTCTTTCGCTGAAATGACCCCGATTCGTAGATTCGCTTAGTAGAAGAACGTGTCATGTGACACATTTGAAGAAATTTTGTAAGTGTAACAAAAATTGCAAATTAAAACTTTGACGCCTATTATCTTGTTTGCATATCACGATCTCTTCCACTAAACTCTTCAATTATCAGTGTGCAATTGTTAAGCATAATTCAATCTATTGATTGGCAGGGCCAGACCTTTACAAGTTGAGGATGGGACCGACTTACAACTGTAGGGGCCCTGGGCACAAGCAAATTTGGGGGCCCCCAAACATAGCTCCATAAAATATTTGTGTGTATTTTTCTATATTTCAGTGTTTACCAAAAAAAATAGCCGAAGTAATTTGCTTGGAAAGCAGGCCTAATCCCCCCAAAATAAGTACTTTTTTGTGAATTGATTAATTCTGAGTTTAAACACAATTTCATAGTCAACTTTTGTCCATGAATTTAATTTTTTTGCATACTTCATATTAAAAAGTAAGGTTTGGGGGCAGTTTTAAAGAGCATAAATGCTCATGAAGAAAATTTGGGGGCCCTGGGCACATGCCCCTTTTGCCTTGCCGGAAATCAGACCCTCAGTTGAGGCCCGAGGCTCGGATAGTTTTGGGTGCCCTTTTCTAAGTGTTATTTTAATAAAAAAATACATAATGGAAAAGAAATACTTTATAAAGTAAGGTCGATCATCAAATTTAATAATATCAATATATTATGGTGCTTAATTTTATAGAGAAGCAAAAATAATAACAGTAATTTAAGTTATATTTACCGTAAAATCAGACGAAATTGTTAGGTGTGAAGCAAAATTTGTAGGTTTAAAGCCAATTTCGGGGCCCCCTAAAACAATTGGCCCAAGGCTCGGGCCTTGTAGGCCTAGGCAATGATCAGGGTCTGGTTATACTGGGTAAAGTGCGCGATATTAAAAATTATTAATTATTAACAAATAAGGCTTTATTTTTGTTCAGTCCCAGCAAAAGTTTTAAACGATGTTTTCAATGAAGTATTGTTCCACACCTTTACTGGAGAAGGCTTTTCATCAAAGCGACTACAGCAAACAAACAGCGCATCTGGACTCGGTTTGCCCCGCTTAACTTCCTCGTCGTTTGGTATGAGAACAGTGTGGTGGAACAGACGGAAGAGATCTTGATGATTCGAGATCTTCAATTCATAAGTGGCACGTTTGGAACTACTAGCAATAGCTATAGGTATGCCGTTGGCATGCAGATGTCTCACTAGCCTTTCCACCCCTAAAATAATTTCACTGGTTACTAAAATATCCATTTAACACATAAAAGATATTCTCTATCAGCTTGGATTTTTTTAAGTCTTAGTTTATTTATGTACCTTGCATTCGATATCCTTTAGGTTTTTCTTATATATATTTAACAGAAAATATGTATTTGTTTTTAAATATATCTTTTATGTGTTATATAGTTAAAATTGACTTTGGAGTGAAATTTCTTGATTTAATTCAAAACTTGAAACATTATTGCACCGTTTGTATATCACGTTTCAACAATACTATAATTTTTTCTTGGTTCGAATAGTTTTTGAGTTTGTCAGTGTTGTCCCTTTCATGAAATCATACTGCATGAGTACCTACTGAACACTATATACTAAACTCATACTCATACTGGATGGTGCACAAACTGTGACTGTGACGAGCGTCTTTTTCAGAAACAGGAAGGTAAAAAGAATGTAAAATGGAAAACCGGTCACCTCAACTAAAAAAAATTGAAACCAAAAATCGAATTTGACAGAGAAAATTACCCATAAAGAATAATGAAACAAACGTTTAACGTTTTGAATTAAAGATGTCTGAGAGATCTCGCCTATAATTTACATTTAAGTTCTGCATTTTTCTAAATATTCTTGATTCGAATGATGCAAACAGAACAGAGCGATTTGGCCATTATCTTGAAAATGCTCTTGTGTCCCTGAAAAACCAAGTTAGAAATGAACTCAGAAACGCTTTTTCGCTTTCAAGCTCTGCATGGGCGGAACGGCTATGCAGCTAATGCTGACCGAAAGTCGATTGGTTCTGCTCGTTGTTTTCAGACAAACAATTCTGTAAAACGATATTTACTGCAATGTTACTTTCGTGTCTCGGAAGCTGCTATACAGGGGTATAATAGTCTGCTTTAAAAGTTTTCATTTTAACTAATACAAAATTGACTAATTCTTATATAATTTGTGTATTCCAATAATACTCATTTATACCCTTTAAAATAACCAATATTTTAAAAGGCTCTGTTTATGGTCACATTGGACTAAGATATGTAATTTTCCTTGCGTGTTTAAAATGAAAATAATCTTTACCATCTACCCTAAGCATCTAGAATTACTTACTCTGGAATTTATACATTTATAACCGTTTGGAATAGACTTTCAGAAGTAGATCCCAGTCTCATTAGCCCTTATTAAGAGAAATAACTCCTAAATAAACCAAACAACTGGTGGAATTTAATATTACCTGGCTTTGCTTTGCAGTTGGGCAATTCCTCCTGTATCATCTTGGCGAAGTCGTTGGCGATAATATTGTGGTATTCCTCCACTGTGATTGGCAGCTGTAGTTCCCTGATCTTAACACTAGTGGCTTCGAGGAAAGGTCTGCCCATACACTGGGCTCGTATTTTCCAAGTGAACATCTTGCCATACCGCTCGGCTATCAACTGGTCTATCTTTATGTGGAGCTTATCGGTGTCTGGAATGTAAGTTTAGTTTAGTTTGAATTGTCGTCGCACTAGAGCTACAAGAGGGCTATTGGCGACGGGTGTCGTATTTTAGAAACACAGTCAAACGGCAAGCCGACGCTTTAGTAGACACCCAAAGCAACAGTCAAGGGCGACATCGTACGCAGCTTTGGGACTTTGGAGCATATTTAACGTGTTTTACCTCTACACAGAGTATTAGTCGTCGGACATTTTTTTGGCTGCACGGGCCGTTTATAGGTCGGCAGTTATTTTGGCGATGCCCGGACCCGAACCTGGGACCTTCCGCACGCAAGGAGAACGCCTTAAACTACTGGGCTCCTCAGCCCCCTGGAATGTAAGAGGTGTATGGAACTTTACAGGAGAAAAGTTTTACCACCTTACAGTGGCTTTTCGTTTACGAACGGGCAATGGAGAATTCGAACGGGGTGGAGCGTGGTTTGTTTGTAGGTAAGAAGACAATGCGCTTGAAATAATTGTGGCGTCACTGTAGGCGTGGCCGTTTAAATTTAGACCTATTATAATTAGCGGTTTTAATCTAAGGCGAAATTAAACTGAAATCTTTCGAATTCACGCACGTTGGCTCTGCGATGTGATCGGTTTAAGCTCCACCCTGTGAACGCTCTTGAAAACCAGTATTTTACTTCCCCATTGCGAATTGGCCATTGACGAATCTAAACCGGCTAAATATATAACTACAACTGCACTGTAAAAAAAAATTACAGGCAAATGTCGCAAGAACGAATGCTAGGATTTGATGTAAGCAATTTTACCTAATTATTCTTCGAGTTGCAAATACCACCAAACGATAAAGAAAATTAGCTGAAAGGTAGCTGCAAAGAACTTTTTTTTATTTAAAGTATTGCTTAAATACGAAAACAGCTACAGACTTCAAGCTTGGTACAATTACGAAGCTCGTCGCTAATAGCCTTAGTGTAGCTCTAGAGCGACGAAATTCAAACTAACCTAACTTTAAGCTTGGTATACGAGTTCCCAATACCTGGTTGGACATCAAAATAAGATTTTTGAGAAAATCGCGCATGCGCAAATTGTAGCTTCACTAGAACCTTTTAGGATTTGAAGTTATTGAAATTACCTTATAAGGTATATAATTCCATGAAGTGATTTATTGAGGGTTAATTAAAAGTCGTTCAGTGTTACACACTCTTATTTTTTAATGCGTTAAAACTTTGCATTTTCCAATTTTTTTTATTTATCCTTTTTTATGTGTTATTTGTCATTTTCTAATGATAATCAGTATTTTTATACTACATACTATTTGAGAAGGTACATTATAATTAGTCTACTAAGCAACCGGCATTATATAGATTTTTTTATAGATATATATGACTATATTATATCAACATCAGCCACATGATAGCCAACGAAGCAGAGATAGGGGGGGGGGGGGGATCATATATCTCCTATTTTAAAAATATATTTTGTTATACTATTTTTTAAAAAAATCAGCCGACAGCATTTAAATTGTCAACCATTGCAACTTATTAATATTAATATAATTATAAATCAACTTAGTATGAACTTAATATTAATTAATAAAAAACCCGGCATTGGTGTACATGAAATTAAATAGTCCAATAAAGCATTGTCCGAATTACATTACTATTAATCTGTCTTTAATTACTATTTGCGGCTATGGTTATAACTCTAAGCAACAGCTTACCGAGTAAAGTTCCATCCAAATCAAAAATAACATGCGTTACAGGTGTAAAAGACGCCATTCTAAATAGAACGGAACTCTACATTTGTTTCGAAACACAGTGTATATTTATTTATTCACGTGCAGAACTTCCCACAATGTTACACGTCACAATTACATTTCGATAAGGTTTATTTTTATCTTTTTTTTAACAATATTATATTTCAATAGTTTATCGTATAATAATTTATAATTTTGAATATTTGTGATGAATATAGAACTTTCTAGGACTAAAATACTATAAAATGTCTATTTTAGGTGGTTTTAGAATATAACAAATAAAAATGAGAACTAAACGTAAACTGAGCTAAATGAAGCCTTATAAAGTTATAAATCCACCTACACCGTTTCCGTTGCGATAATGAAATGTATGATTAGTACTGCCATCTTTTGAGTAAATTTTAAACTAGGATCTTAGTCTACTAAGTTGCTTAAATATGCATACATGCAGTCAACAGAAAAATCAATGAAAAATTCATCAAATAATCCCACAATAAAATCGGGGAATGGAGACTGGCGGAATTACGTCACTTGAAACATGTCAATTATTTTCCAAATAATGAATTTAGTTTCTGAAGGTAATGGCAAAAGAATAAAATAAACATTTTCAATTTTAAATGTTTTCCATGTTTTCGTTAAAAGTTTTATTTAATTTTTTTCAGCCCATGGCATCAGAAAAGTGAAAAAATATCGGATCTGAGCCAAAGTGGTTCTTTCTATACCTCAGCATTCGTAACTGGTATATAGTAGGTACTAGCAAATTTATACCCGTTCTTCGCACGGATTAAAAATATATCAAATCGTTCCAAATATGTGTACCATATAAACTGTTATAGGATCATAAACTTATGTTATTGTTCCAGCTCGTTATAAAGTATAAAATTCCGTTTCATTGCCTTAAATTTCCAAAATGACAAATACGCTATAAAATGCACTCATAAATGTCATCACAATTCCCTCATAAATGCATAAAACCTTTTAGCTCATTTGGCGTGTTTTGGGAAATAATTTGGCGAGAAAATAGATATAGCTACAAACACACCCATTATACAGCTCTAACACAATGACCTTCGAACAACCGACCAGATTATAAATCTATATACATAAAAGGCAACTTCCGTTTGTTTGTTTGCTTGTTTGTTTGTTTGTTTGTATAAGACACGAGATCTAAAGAACCACGCAACAGATTGTCACGAAATTTGGCACAAAAATTCATCTCATCACCGGAACAAACATAGGCTAAGAATTTTTCGAATCAGACCATTCCTTCTATCGTTTCGAACGTTTTTCTGAAAAAACTACATCACTTTGGCTCAAATCCGATCATTTTTTTACTTTCCTGATGCCATCGGCTGAAAAAATTAAATAAAACTTTTAACAAAAGTAATTAAAATTGAAAATGTTTATTTTATTCTGTTGCCATTAACTTCAGAAACTAAATTCATTATTTGAAAAATAATTGGCATGTTTCAAGTGACGTAATTCCGGCAGTCTCCATTTCCGGATTTTATTGTGGGTTTATTTGATGATTTTTTCATTGATTTTTCTGTTGACTGCATGTATGCATATTTAAGCAATAAATTTATCGTTAAGCTATTACTGAACTATGATGGTTAATAAAGGCCGTCGCACTAGAGCTGCATATTAGGGTTTTATGTCTTTATTTTTTCGCCAAATACGTTGCCAAACTCGCCAAATTATTAACTAAAACTCGCCGAATGGGCATTTTTTTAATAAATAATTTATAAGCTGGTTGGTTGTTCGAAGGTCATTGTGTTAGAGCTGTATAATGGGTGTGTTTGTAGCTATATCTATTTTCTCGCTAATTTTTTTCCCAAAATGTGCCAAATGAGCTAAAAGGTTTTATCTATATACATAAAAGGCAACTTTTGTTTTTTGTTTGTTTAAGACACGAGATCTAAAGAACCACGCAACAGATCGTCACGAAATTTGGCACAAAAATTCATCTCATCTCCGGAACAAACATAGGCTAAGAATTTTTCGAATCAGACCATTCCTTTTATCGTTTTCGAACGTTTTTATGTTTCCCATTCAATGCATTGAAGACCTTAGAGGTTTATTGCTCCTTAAACAGCACGTTTTCACAGATTGTTTATTTAGTTTTATTTTACACATTTTTTAAAACGATTTTTAAGTATATTTAGTTTAATTACAGCTAAAAAATTAGAAATAAACATCTAAAACAAAAATCGTTTGCTAGCTTTTTAGCAGTTAGAAAAATATTTAATATTAAAAATAAAAATCGTTTGCTTTAGTATCTTTATCACAGTTAAAAAAATAAATAAATATAAAAAATGCAAATCTTTTGCTGTTTGCTGGAGTAGCTTTATAACATCTAAACAATTAGATCATGTAATTCACTTTCATTAAGAATATTTTATTTTCTGCACGCAGACCAAGAGTGATCAGTTTAAAGTGAGATTTAAATTTTAACTACTTTGGTCGAACAGATTATACCAATCTTTGTCCTAAACGCATTTTGTTCTGCCATTTTGTACTGCTTATATTGTATTTATATCTACAAAGTGTCCAAAAAAAAGTTACTTAATTTATTGGAGAACTCCCTTGAATTGCGTTAAAATAAATGTTTGAGACCCTTTTAAGATTTAGCTTTTTTCCATTTTTAATTCTTACTGATTATTTTTTACTTAAATATGTATTCTTTTTAATTTGCGCTTCTTATCAAAGGTATTTTTGAAATTAATATTAATCATTACTATATCCAAGTTGGGAAATTAAATGGAAAATTACTGGGTAATCTTCATATCTTATGTAACTAAAATGAAAGAAAAAAAATAGTTAAATTGACTGTTAAATTATTTTTCCACCTCTACCCGTGCAACGTCGGGTATAACAGCTAGTTATTTATAAAAGAAATTGCCCATTTGGCGAGTTTTAGTTAATAATTTGGCGAGTTTGGCAACGTATTTGGTGAAAAAATAAAGACATAAAACACTAATATGCAGCTCTAGTGCGATGGCCTTTATTAACCATCATAGTTCAGTAATAGCTTAACTATACATGTATTGCTTAAATATGCATACATGCAGTCAACAGAAAAATCAATGAAAAAATCATCAAATAATCCCACAATAAAATCCGGGAATGGAGACTGGCGGAATTACGTCACTTGAAACATGTCAATTATTTTCCAAATAATGAATTTAGTTTCTGAAGGTAATGGCAAAAGAATAAAATAAACATTTTCAATTTTAAATGTTTTCTATGTTTTCGTTAAAAGTTTTATTTAATTTTTTTCAGCCCATGGCATCAGGAAAGTGAAAAAATATCGGATCTGAGCCAAAGTGGTGTAGTTTTTTCAGAAAATTCGAATTTTCTCTAAAAATAGAACATTTTGAAACCTGAAAGTTCAAAAATCATAATCTAAGTATGAACTACTCATTTGTGCCAAAGTTCCGAGTCAAACAAATGTCTAGTTTATGAATCTATAAGACACACACATACATACAAAACTTCATTTTTATTATTATAGATAATAACTTATAGTATGTATCCTATACCTGTGCATTTTACATTTGGATAACAAAAATAATAAACTTAACTCAGTTAGGAGACAGCCCATGAAAATTTAATTAATTAGCTATTATAATTAATTAATATATATTAGTTATATATTTTAATTAATTAAAATTCATTTATTATCCATGTATTCATTGAAGTTTCTTTTTATCTAGGGCACGATAATTTCACTTTGGGTGAGCTAATCCCCCTCTCTGTTACCCACTTTCACAGAACGAACCACTACTCTCACAGACAAGTGGTATAATATTGAAACAAAAAATATTGAATCGTCATATTGAAGCAAAATTCAGGCAAGGTTATATTCCAAATTTCATTACAAAACTTTAAATTAGAAGACTATTTAATTTTTACTAAAATTTAATCTTCATTTGAAGAAAAAGAAAATTTTAGTTTTATTCAATATTTCAACTATATATTGCCACTTCGACAAGCCAACGAGAAACTTTATTTGAAAAAAAAATACTTTGGGGAATATTCATTTTTTATGTGATAAAAATCAGTTTCTAATAACGTCATAGTTTTCATATATCACAATTCAGTTCTTTTAATTTTTTTTATTATATGTGTATTAAGAAAGCGGCAGGGAAAGTTTTAATTTTTAGCCTACTTTTCTTTTTTTAATTCGAAAGAATTAAAAAAAATGAAAAAGTAGGTATTGACATGAGGTCGATGTCCGCCCGTCTGTCTGTCCGTCCGTACCCCTCTTCCAAAATCAGTTCTATCATTCGGATCTTAAAAATTCTTTTATTGTTAGAAAGCTATTACATCAGAGACCCAACTTTCATACTTTTTGTCCGCCTGTCTGTACGTCCGGCCGGACATAAATCAACCATCTGTCGGCGAATTTCCCATTGAATTAGCATTGAAATTCAATTTTGAGTAATTTAAATCACAGTTGCCAAATCAACAATGGCATGAGAAACTTTATTTAAAAGTATTTGAAGCAAAATAATTTTTTTCATGAATGAATCATTTTGGAATGACGTCATAAAATGTAGCACAATGTGATTCTTTGATTGTTCATTAATTGTTTACCAAGAAAGCGGCAAGGCATATTTTTTGCATACAATTCTGCTTAGTTTTAATTTACATTTTTTAATGCAGTTGGTAGTAGTTTCATTATTTTTGTTATTAATAAATATTTAATTATTCTTCGAACTACAAATAAATCGAGCAGACGATAAATAATATTAAGTTATTTGTGAAAGAATATTAAGGAAAATAGTTGATTTTGGCTTTTGGAAGTTTAAATTATAGCTGGATGCTGTGTTTAGCGATTTTTTTCTAATGTGTGTAAATCTAGTGTAGAAACGATTGTTGATGATATTTACTGTTATGAACCTAGTTGTTTTCCGATTAGCATTTCAGTAAGTATTTAAGTAACAGGAAAGTAGGCTATTTTAGTTCTTTAAAAACTTCTTGTTTTAAATAAATAATATGGTCATTATTAATTTACTTTTTATAGTTTATTAAAGTTTAATTGTATAAAGATGACAAAATACAAATTAAAGATTATTTGTTAGAAAATTGTAACTCCTTATTAAAAAAATATAAAGAATGATTTTAAGACTAGTTTCGCTTCTATTTTTAGAGCAAGTAATTTTACTATATTGTCATTCTTCTTATTGCAAATTAATTTAACAAACGATAAAAAAATATTAATTGAATTTTTGAAATAAAGTTCATGAAAATAGGCAATAAGGCAATTACAACGAATAGAAATTAGAACCATATGCTGTATTTGGAGGTATTGTTTCTAAGGTATATACTGATGACTATGTTATAAGGTAATTAAATTACTGATATAAACCTACATGTTAAAATCCCACGACTTTTTTTATTTCAACTCCTTTCAGTATAAATGATAAAAACAAACAGACAAAAACAAAGACATACAAAATAAATAATATTTCCAAATGTACGTAAAATTGTCAACTTATGTAAATAAGACGTAATATAAAATTACCAAACACTTCTTCATTTTCTAATAAGGAAATCAAAAATTATCACACAAAAATAAAATAAATAAACAATAAAAATACCATGGTAAATTACCAAACCAATATATTCAGCATAAACCAAAAAATTACTACGGAAGTTCGCTTTGAATTGTAGCTATGACGATTCAAGCAACAGTCGCAATTTTCCTATGTCTAATCAAAACGTAATAACCACGATAAAAAGTATCGAACCAAAATGAAATAAAAGTAGAGTAATGATGCCAGATGTGTTATTTTTTATTTATTAAAAATGAAAGCTAACAAAGCGAAAGTGTGTTAGTAGGAACTCGTTCTAAATCGCTTGTTTCAGAAATCGTTTGAGTTTCCGAAATGAGTCAAGTAATATTACCTTAAGTCATGACTAGAGGTAGTAAATTTGTTAATATTTCGGTGGCATGTTTAATTAAAATAAATGTTTAAGACAGAGAGAAGATAGTTTTTGAATCGGAATTTATACAATGTTTACAGTAATGAACTCATTTTTTGTTAAATGCATCGATTAAAAAATTAACCGAATGAAAAAAAAATCGATTAAAAATGAATCGAATGAAAAATCGATTTTCATTTACTGTTGAGAAAAGTTAGATAAATTGAAAACTGACTATATAAATGGGTGTTTTTATTCAGGGTTGTAAATTCATTATTTTTGAATTATTTGTTTGATTAAAATCAATGTTTGAAACTGGAATGTTTTTTTAATAGGAATTATTATAAGATTTGGTAATGGTAATGACCCCATTTGGGTTAAATTCATTATGTTCGAGTGATTTGTTTGATTAAAATAAATGTTTAAGAGGGATGGTCAGTTCCATTGCTTTGCCAAGTAAGCATTTTTTCCATCAGGTATTCGAATCATCATAACTGCAAAATAAAAAAAAATTAGGGAAAATATCATATGTTATTTAATTATTAATATTTAAGTTTTAATCACTCCAAAATATATTAAAGAGGGCGACGACACTACTTTAAACGTTACCAATTATTAAATTAACCAGATGGTATTCTTCTTTCAAATTTAATATATCTTGCTGTTATGACGATCCTCATACCTGGTGAAAGATGCTTACATGGCAAAGCATTACTTTCGCAAAAGTTGCAATTTCAAAACTAATGCAGCTCTATGGGATCGGCAAACGACTCAACATACCTCTTGAAATAGAAAATGGCTTGTAATAGGAACTAGTAGAAAATTTAGTAAGGATCCTTTTCAATCAAAAAGGTTTTTTTTTATCAGGAAAAAGGACCAGTGCTGGTAAACGTAACGTCTACAGGGTGTGCTGTAATTTTCAAGTACACGTGACTCGACAGCGATCTAGTTTGAAATTCCCTCCTAGCAGAACATTTGAACACTAGCTTTCAAGATCACTGTGTCTGAGCATGCGCAATCTAAGAAATATTGGTAAAGTTCTGTAAAATTGTGTTTACAGTCCCAATTGCAATCCTTTACAGCAGAATGCGTTTTTAAAATGCGGCAAATATGGTGTATTTTTTACATAAATTTTTTACAGTGTAATTATTATAAATTCAATTCATTAAAAATTTAAAGTTAAAGTAGATATGAACTAATTAGATCACTGGATATTTTGAAAATGTATACTGCGGACAAGAGTTGCATACAAAAATAGCAAAATTGTCTAAAATACATACATATTCAGTTGTGTGCTAAATTATGTGCTATACATTTTAAAAGTAAAAATTATATCACATTTGCATTAGTCTTGCATGCGTTACGTTAAAAATAAGCCTTATTAAAATTACATATTACACTTTAAATTGAAGCAAAGAAGTTAGTAGCTACATTTTTAAAAACAAAATACTATTTAAAAAAAAGACAATGCTCTAATTTTGAGAATTCTTGTAATCGGATTATGACAATTAAAACTGTCATATTTTAAAAAAAAATGAAGTTTACGTAACTCTTTGTCGTTAATTTTACTAATCAGAATATTTCACTGACAATATACGGATAACCGGTTAAGTACTGATTAGTTTTTCTTTTTTTCCTCATAAATAAGAAGATAGAAAGTGGACGACTTTTCCTCTTATTTCAATGTCAGTTTGTTGTGGCAATTAAATAGAGCAATTCAGTTTGCGGCTTCGGTGTGACAAAAATGCAAGTGAATCTCGATTAATTTGTCAGAGTTTTGAAAATCTTCTTTTTACAATAAGCGATCGATGTGGCAACTTATTTTTGAATCAAGTATCATTTATAGCCTTATCAAACTAACGCGAGTGTTGTTAGCTTATGTGAGTGATAAAAAACAATTATTCAATCAATAACAGTGTCAATTTTCTTTTTAATAATGAAACGTATAGTGTCAGTAAGAACTAATTACTTCAAAAATTGTTGTTAAATAGCTGATAGATTTTTATGCTAATTGCATCATGGAAATTTTCGTAAATGTGTATCTTTGCCTTCGTACCTAAATACCTAAATTTGGTTAAATTAGTATCATGATCATCATTTTCAGTTTTCACACAATATATTTGTTGAGAGTTGTAAAACAAATTCCTAAAAAAAAATAAGCGGTTCTAGTAAATTAATGCCAAATAACTAAGTTTTATCAAAAATTAACACATATATTTTATGGTATTTTTATTATAAATTCAAAAGTTATTTTAATATGACATTTATTTTCACGAAATATATGTTATACGAGTACTGAAACATATCCTTTAAAATAAAAGTGATTCCACTAAATTAGGGGGAAATAACGAATTTTTATTAAATACGCGAAGACCTTTTTTTATAATTTTTATTTATAGATTCAAAAACAATTTTAATATGGCATTTATTTTCACAAAATAAATTTTATATGATATCTGAAACTTATCCTATAATATAATAAGTGATTATAATCTTTTTCTTAAATCCTATATTAATATAATAACTAATTTTCATTAAAAACACGCAGATTGAATTCTTTTGAATTTTTGATCATACATTCAGCAGTAATTTGGATACAACATTGATTTGTTGCGAAATATATTGTACATGATGTCACATGCCATAAAAATAAAAAGCGATTTGGATAATATTTTATGAGATTTGGTTTTTTTGTCCAAAAGCACCCATTTTTACAGCACTGTATGCCGTCTCGAGAAAAAAGAGGCAGGTGAAAGTTGACTCAACTCTTGGCCGTTTCTAACTTGTATTCCATAAACTTGTTTTCTTACCTTGAAAGTATGCCACAACTGCAACTCTATCGTTCATCTCGGTTGACACAAGAGAGTTACGCAAAGAATATTTTTTAATGCTTTTTTAGTATAATGGTATTTGATCTTCACGTTTTATGGTTCATGAATTTTATTGATATATATTTGTGTTGTATATGCAGCTACTATGGAGTGAAACAATTGTTATTTTGTGCTTTTTAGTTTATTTAATTGTCCAAATTGCATTTATTAAGCCCTCTTTATATTGCAATTTTCGTTCGCTAATCTATTATAGTAAATATTTTAAAATTCAGTTATTAATATAAAAACAATTTCAATTAAAGTAATGAACAGTTTATAAAAGTGTTTCTTGAAATGTTCTGCATATCAATTATAAGGAATGCAGTCTTTAAATGGAAGATAGAAATGAATAAATGAATAATATGAATGAATGAAATGAATGAATGAAATGAATAAATGAAATAAATAGAATAAATAAGAATAAATAAATAATAAAAATAAATAAATAATATAATAAATAAATAAATAATAAATAAATAATAAATAAATAAATAAATAAATAAATAAATAAAATAAATAATAAATAAATAAATAAATAAATAAATAAAAATAAATAAATAAATAAATAATAATAATAATAAATAAATAAATATATATATAATATAATAATATAATAGTCAAATAATATATATTAATAATAATCTAAAATTATATTTGAAATAAAAATAATAAAAATTAAATAATAAAATAATAATAAATATAAAGAAATGATGAAATAAATGAATAATAATAAGATAAGATATAAATAATAAATGAATATAAATAAATAAATAAATAAATAATAAAATAAATAAAAAAATAATAATAAATAAATATGAAAGTTTAATCATAATAAATATAAATACTAAGAAAAATAGAGTAATAAATAAATAATATCATATTAAATAAAAAATGATAAAAAGAAAATTTGAGTATAAACGTCTCCAAATCGGTCTGGCGAGGAAATTGAAGCACGGTCTGCAACCTTCGTAAAGCAGCATATCGCCATGAAGGTGGTGAATGCTGTTATTGGCGGTGTCAGGAGTACTGTGGAGAATTCGACGCACGGCGTACTGGCTGTTTTGAATTTTGGATGTAAAAAGAAGGTGCCGTCAGCCGAAAATGAACTACTGTACCTTTCGGCCGGGATATTGGCGGAGAAGATCAGAAAAACAGAGGTAGGTGGAATTTAAAGTATTTTATTGTACTGTTTGCAAATAGATTTAGTTTGAATTGCGGCGTTATTTTCCCGTGGGCAGGTAAACTACGGTATCTAGACTAATGACTTGGAGCTTAGTTGCAAGCACTCAATAACTCTAATCTATAAGAAGGTATATTAAAAGACTGAATATCTCAGAGGAAAAATGCGGTCCAATTCATTGTTATGGTTACTGCTGTTTTCTGCTTACCTGTCCACGACAGTGTTATATAGTCCCTCGTCGAGGAGGAAAGCGGCCAGTTCCACAAACCCTATTGCCAGCCCTCGTAAAATATTCCTTTGGATAAAAATCATAAATACACGAAATAAGTGGGAAACTTGAGTAAGGATCCAAATTTTGAAAATCATCTTGAATTCAAAATTTTTAAATTGAAATAATACTTTTCTAACGCAATCATCATTTGCTTAAAGTAATCTCTAATCTTTATTTATAAACAATTTAACTCTTTGTTAAACGAATATACTATATCTAATTGTGTTTTTCCAGTATTTTGACAGTATTTTTTATTTTAAACTAATAGACCGAGACGAGACGCCTCCCCCACCCCCAAAAAACCATACTCGTACCCGCTTCAACACAGTTGAAAAACCCCCTCTCGAATGAAAGGTCAAGTGTCTAAATCAACAATAATGACTTGGAATTTTTATGATCTCAACCTACTAGAAAGTGTAATAATGTTTGAGAGTTTTCCGGACAAAAATTGCCATTGTCATTTTTCATCGTATGGTAATAAATCGATTACTCCTGCCTTTGTCGATAGCTGTTTTTTGACACATTTTCACTGCAGATAAATATTTTTTTATGGCCTCTTTTGCCAAGCTAAGATCAAAAATGAAGTTACCCTTTGGGCCTTTGACCCTAAAATATGTGGAATTAAGTTTGACCTTCTTAAACTTTTTTTCTTGCCCTTCCTTTACCATCGAATTACTTCGTATTTTCCCTCTATGATCGATCATAAATTTGTGGCTTTGATTTTTTGACCCTCGCCTCCCCGCTGGTGAGATTTCGTAAGATTTTGCTCGACCCCTTCTTTCACTCCTATTCTTACGTGAGATTTTTTAAACTTCGTACGTTTACTGTAAATTCTATTCAATTATTAAAAAAAACACACACATGACACAATTCAATTTGCTTTATTATATTTTCACTTTTTACTCTTATCTCTGTTCTATGTTGGATAACCACGATAAATAATACGTTAGATTTTTCCATATTTAAGTCAAACACATTTAACTTGAGTTTCGGATAAAGGTGTTTTACAGCAAAAAATATTGTCAAGGATTTTTTTAATATTTACATTTACGCCTAAATGTTTTTCATACAGTTGCATATATTAAAACTAATGATTTCGTCATTTCGTTTAGCAATTTGTGTGAACGGCAATTTACTTACTAAATAGTAACAAAATCTTAATATATGAAGTAATTGGAGCAAAAATTGTGAAGATCGAGGATTCATTTTTGTTTAAATTTGTCAGAATTTT
This sequence comes from Oedothorax gibbosus, assembly GCA_019343175.1. Classification (NCBI taxonomy): domain Eukaryota; kingdom Metazoa; phylum Arthropoda; class Arachnida; order Araneae; family Linyphiidae; genus Oedothorax; species Oedothorax gibbosus. The sequence continues at coordinate 1,040,438 of JAFNEN010000151.1, forward strand.
TTCTTTTATGCGCTGAATTCTTTTATGTATTTGTTAATTCAAATTTCTTTAATAATAAGGTTGCTATTTAAAAATTAATTGTTAAAGTATTTCAATATTAATGGTATCGGAATAATTTAAATATGGGACATGAATATTAATTTATATTTTTTGTATCTATAATAATAAAAGAAAGTCTGTCTGTTTGTGGATCGTAAAAGACCTACTTATACTGCCCTCAGAAATTCGAAATTTTTAAGATAGATTCCTTTAATACCCACGTGTGCACCTGAGGCTTAATTTTTTCATATTTGTTTCATTTTTAGAGAAAATTCAAATTTTCTGAAAAAAATACACCACTTTCGCTCAAATCCGATCATTTTTTCCCTTTCGTGTTGCCATTCGACAGAAGAAATTAAAATGAACGCAAAAATTAATTCAAATTGAAGTGGGTTTATTTTCTTGCTATTACCTTCAGAAACTAAATTAATGATTTGAAAAATAATTGAACGTGCCAATGAGCTAAATGTTTTTTTTTAAACCCAGAATGGAGGTTTTGACGTGAAAAAACATTGTTTTACAATTATGGTTAATTTTGAATTTATCAGGAAAATTGCGATGACAGTAAGTTCATATTGAGGAAGATTTTTGTGATATGAGAATGTGCATTTTATAGTGATGTATTTTTATTTTGGAATTTTAAAGCAATATAAGTAACGGGATTTTATTCTTTATAATGAACGGGAACAAAGGCAAAGCTTATTATCCTACAGCAAATTAAATGACACATATACTTATATCGATTTTATATTTTAGCCGTGCGAAGAACGGGTATTTGCTAGTTGAAATTATAATTTTTTGCAGGATTTTAGAAATTTTGGGGCTGGTAGCTCTGCCTTTTCTCATAGGAAGGAAAAAATATAAATTATCTTGCTTTCATTTTAATGTTATATAAGCAGCGTTCCGATATTTTACCAAACCTGCTTTAGTTTTTACTTTTTACATTACATTAAAAACGTAATATGAAGCTACTTGGCCTGATTTTTCCTATCAGCAATTTGGAGACCAGTTGGTTTTAAGGGGAGTCGGATGAGTGTATGGGTTAAAAATGTCGATTTTCTGTTTTTCTTTTATTTTTAATCTGCACATCTATAGCTTTAATTTAAGTCTAAGATTATCGATTTCTATTAAGTAGTTTTCTTTTTATAAGCATTTTTCCGAAACTCTATATCTGTTCTTGCCTATACCTTAATTTTCTTTTACTTTTCCTTAAATATAAGGTTTTTCCAACAGTTAGGAATTTTTTTCTCAGGAACTATAAAAGATATCAACATGTTTTGTTTTATTATTTCTTCTCCATCAATAGCTCTTTGATTTAAACTGAGGAATTTGAAATATCTATGTTCAAAAAAGTTATATAACTTTAAATCGGAATTTTTTGGGTTTTTTAATACATATTTTTAAAAAAATTCTGTAAAAGTATTTTTTTATGCTGTGAAATATCCTCAGTTTAAATCAAAGAGCTATATGTAAGTAACAAACTATAAAAAAAATTCATAATGATATCTCGTATAGTTTCTGAGAAAAATTAACTTAAAGTTAGTAAAATTAACACGGGCGAGATAGACATAGAACCATCCGACTCCCCTTAAACAAAGAGTTACTCTGGCCTGATTAGACTGTGTGACCTCTGATCTTAACAAACCATCCGCCGACGACATAAACATGACCTCCTTCAATCCTTCACGTTCACTATGAACAATATCAGGCTCTTTAAAAACGAGACCACTGGGTCCTTAAAAAAATAAATAATAAAAAAGCGGTTAACTCTCGTTTGATATATCTGTGAATTAGATTATTTTAAAATAATGTATGTTGAAAAGTAAATTCTTAAGAAAGTACATAATCACGAAGGCCGTCTTTTTATTATCAGTTACTTAATATGATATATAAGGTATTAAAATTATTTTTGCGATGGTGTCGAAAAGCCGAAATGGAGATTTTGTATTTTCTACGCGTTTTGGAGGATGGTGCTGATTCTAAAAAAGTGGTAAATGAACAGATCCGCCTGTCTGTCTGAAACCACTCTACATCTCGAACTAAAAAAGATATTGACTTCAAATTTGGTATGCGAGTTCCTAATACCCATCGGACGTCATAATAAAGTTTTCGAGAAAGTCGCGCTTGCGCAAAGAGAATCTTCCATATAATTTTTAAGATTTTAAAGGTATGTTGTTGAAAAATCAATACCTTCCAGTACAAATCTTTAATCGGTTTTTAGTGTATCACATATTTATTCTTCGGTGGCACTTGAAAGTAGTGTGGTGTTTCACATCCCTATTTTTTTATTGATATTAGTGAATCAGTTTCCATTAATTTAGCACAAGCCCCATTATTTTCTCACTGGAATGCTGAAACATCTGGTAAATTTATTTTATTAACTTTTAAATAGTTATTTTCACTGTTTGAAGTCGGTCTTGTGTATTTCTAGTTCGAGAATTATTTGTGTTACCTTGCTAGGAAAAGAGTCCACCGAAAAATGGCCATATGCCCTTTATAACTAAAAAGGTTTATGGTTTTTTGTGTGGAAAATATAAGTAGGTATCAGAGCTCCATTCCAATAACTTAGTTATTTTTAATATCCCGAACAACCACTTGTGTCCTTGAAAAACGGAGCATTTTTCTAAACATTAAAAGCTAAAGCTACGCATATAGTTTTTACGCATCTCTACGTTTACATCTACACTTTTAAATTAAATACGACATCTGTATGCATAACGTGAAAACGCTAATATGTTAATATCCTTCATTACTTCTCAATTCTTTCCTTTGGCACTTGACCATTAGCTCTTCTGGGATACAGAAAACTCCATAATTGCCGCAAAATCTTCATTTTTCATTTATCTACACCCAAGCTATGGGAAAACAATGAACTGCCATTAGCCACAATAAGGAAGACACGTGCACTCAAAACAATGCACATTGTGTTTTGTGCTCTTGCTCTTTTATGCGTATTCCATGTTCTTAATCGGCAGCATCAATGTACTTGGCATCTTCCCATTATCATCTGCCATTGAGATCTTTCCTGTACATGTAAAAGACAAAGTTACTTGGTTTTTGTTACCAGTTCTCTTGAAATGAAATCTTACTCTCCCTCTAGCCATTTCGCCGTCCTAGATTAAAAGATAAATTGCCGCCATTTTGAAAACACAACAAAATTTTTATTCGGGTCTGTTCTGAGGTTGTAAATTACGACGCCCATCGCCAATAGCCCTCGTGTAGCTCTAGTGCGACAATATTTCAAACTGACCTAACCTAAATTTTATTTTTGTTAAAAATACAATAATTTTTAATTGATGGTATTAAAATAATTTTAAAATTCCTATCTCATGTGGTGAAAAACAATTCATATTTTTGTAAAGGGTTTCTCAAGATGCTAGATCTCAAAAATGAAATATCGGAAATGTACAAACTTAAAGTTTTAGGAAACTTTTTACCCACTTTTAGGAACCATTTAAATAGAAGAACCTAGTGTTTTATTTAGATGTCTAACTATTTTTAAATGTTTCGTTTTTAACCACTTTTAGGAACCATTTTACCCACTTTTATGAACCAATTTTACCCACTTTTAGGAACCATTTTACCCACTTTTAGGAACCATTTTACCCACTTTTAGGAACCATTTTACCCAATTTTAGGAACCATTTTACCCACTTTTAGGAACCATTTTACCCACTTTTAGGAACCATTTTACCCACTTTTAGGAACCATTTAAATGGAAGAATCCAGTGTTTTATTTAGATGTCTAACTATTTTTAAATGTTCCGTGTCTCTTTTATGTATCATTTTAATCTTTTAATTAGAAAAACCTAGTGTTTTGCGTAGTGGCCTTTGATGCCTTTGCGCCATTAAATCCAAACATCCATCCACTCACAAACTTAAACCTTATTAAAATAGTCAATTTTCATTGTTTCAAAGTAATATATTTGAAATGAAACAATTTTATATGTAATTTTTATGTATCATGGACTCTTCCAGTATATCGTGGTAAAATCTTCATCTGAAGATTTTCGAGTTGAATCTGGATTCAACTCGAAAATATTCCTTCCACCCACTAATGATGACCTAAAACCGTCCCAAACCTGGCCGAGTGGTCTTTAAAGGGTTAAAGAATTACTACTGAAAAGAACCTTAGAAAGGAAGGTAACTGATTGACAACATAAACACATTTTACCTCGTAACAAAAAGTACCATCCTTTTTAAATAACTTTTCCTGGTTGTTGGCCGTGAATGGATCTTCCACGTGACGACTTTCTTCTTTGCCATTCCACGTTTTCTACTTTTCCTGGCCACTCGTTTCCGCATAATTAAGTCCGATCTCTGGCAGATGGGACAACAACAAAGAAAACCTTTTTTTTTCTGTTAGAGTAAGAGGAAGGCTCCTGATCTGATTTAAGATTTTGATCGAAAGGTGTGCGGTGTATTGTGATGGGGGTTTTGAAGGATAACGTCACTTGTTGTCGAATCTGATTTAGTTGGAGATATGCGGAATGAAAACTCTTTTTTAAATTTATGGCCATTGAATGGGTTCTCTTGATATTCCTTTTTGTAGCACGTATGGAAGGAATATTAGATTTGCTAGGAAGCTTAAAAGTAGTCCGGATAACATTTTTTGTTTAGTAAAATTTAAGTTTATTATTAAATCGTTATTGGCAAGAAAATTTGCCACGCGAAAATGAGCTTTCTGCTTAAGTTTATCTAAATAAACAAAATATAAGATAAATGAAGACCATAATCCTAAACAATTCGTGCAATACAAATTAAGTTACACGAAAAACGAATTTAAAAAACTTAATTCAAATGCTACTGATGCTAATGGTATTCGCAAATTCGTAGCTAATGGGTTAAGTGTAGTGTTATGATATGCTAGCAAGTCATAATCGAAATCCACTCGTGAATCTAAATCGTTAAATACTTCGTTGCGTCGATTTTTGCCGTCGTGTAACATGTAATAGGAGTAGCATTATCGATTCTTTATTCGATTCGTTATTGATGAGTAAAGGCATCTTCCGCAGCGAAAGTTAATAAATCAGCACTACAGTCACCAACCGCCAGTGTTGACTAAAAAAGTAATTGCAATTAAATTAATTACAATTAAATTAATTTGATTAACGTATGTCAATTGTAACTCACAATTAAAATAATTGCAATTAACTTTTTTAGTTTTATGAAACAATTAAAACTAACAATTAACTTTATATATTAAAACGAAATGAGAAGATTTAAGAAAATTAAGCTGTAAGTCTTAGATTTAAGACTAATAAAAAAGTGGTTAATTATTATTTTTAATTAAAATTAACAAAAAAATTGAAAATTAATTAATTGTTAATTGTTACTACTACAGTTAACAATTAAATAATTGTTAATTGTAATTTTCCACAATTACAATTGTTAGTTGTTGTGGTTACATTTACCAATGAATTAATTGTTAATCTTTAATTGTTCTGGCAATTAAAATTTGCCCAACACTGCCAACCGCACACACACACGGCAATTTTTCTTCAAATATTAAATTCTCTTGATCTGTCTGTTAGTATGTTTAAATGTCTAGTAAGTTTTCTGCACGTAGCATTGTCTGTCGATACAAATTATCTTTACGCCAGATTACATTAAGGTCGAACAATTTAATATAAACGACAACCCTACTTTGAGAAACAACACAATGGGTTGTATCTCAAATTATATCTCCGGCCATGTCGTAACCTTCTTGGTCGTTACGTGATTTTTACATAACTAAATATCACCACAGTAACAATTTTAACCCACATACTCTTGCAATTTAATTGCTGGTTGAAGTCTTTTGTTCAATGAGACATATATATTAGAAAGGGAGAAACCGAAAACGGCGAAGCGTGAAACTGAAAAACGCGTTTCACTTTCGCAATTAGCATTGGGCCACATACAAAAAGTGGTCGAGCGAGACCAGATAAGTAGTAACGTAAAAGAACAAAGATATTTCACTTTCCCCCTGTTTAAGATTATTTGTTTACGTGTATAAAGTCAACGAGCTGTAATGTATACTGGATGGCCTGTTCAGGGTTAAGAATACACGAGCGATGCCATCAGATAGTGATACCTGTAGACATCAACTTTGCTTCTTCGAAATTTTAGCCCTTGTTTTGGCTCCTTTTAATAATTCATCAAAGCTCATTACTATTATCATTTAGCGATAAAGTTCTAAACGCATCGCCAAATAAAGTTATGTTTTGCTGCTGCGTGTGCGGGTCCGCCATTTTGCTGAAGCCGACTGGTCGCACAAATTGAAATCCATTGCTACTAGAGAGATATTTCCAGTTAAATATATTTCGACGGACTTGCCTATTAGGATTTTTACTAGGACATATTAGCATAACTTTTTAGTCTTCTACGTTATATTCGGCCTGATATAAGACATATTTCTTTTCATTGGGTATCTACACGGATTAACTTTTATAATAACGAAAATAGAGTACAACTGTTTATTTCGACAAACCGCCTACCTTCAGTCGAAGGTTAGCCTGAAGGGAATCTGGGAGAAGCCTTGCGAAATTCGCCAATGCGTGTCACAGTTGCGAACTTAGTATGCGAAGTGAAATTTCGGACTCTCACTAAGAACAAAATGAGCGTGGACTCGGTCAGGTAGACCTCCTAACCCGGAATTATGATGAGAGAAGTCTGCAAAAAATCATAAATCTTCTTGAGAATAGAAAAGTTATTGAGTAGTCTTTTTTATTTTAAGTAAAAAGTTCTTTAAAATAAGTTTTTTGATCAGCAAAATCCGTAATTATTAAAATTCTTCAATGACACTATACTTCAAATATTTTTTAGTAATATTTCAAATAGTTAATATTAATTATCAAACTGTTCCGTTGTCTAACTGACCCCGCAGCATATCTTAGGCTGTCCAGCAATTCACGCGAGGCTCTTGCATCGAAGACATAGAAGTTTTAATTTTCTCTGAAAAAGCAGTTGAAGTCGCAAACGCTGCCTACGACAGCTTCGGACCTATCTAATTTTTTGCACATATCATAGACACAACAACAACAGTAATAATAATTCAAATTCTTGAAGGTTGTATTTATAATTCGAATGTTTAGAGTAATAAAAATAGTTCGAATGGGTTTTAAGCTATATTTCAAATTGTTTAATAGCAATGATACAGATTTACGTTAAATTTAAGTTTTTCATAAATCTAATATTTCCATTGCTCAATATTTCCATTGTTTAAAAGTAACATTTCTAATATTCATTGCACTTGGGCGTTAAAAAAATATGCCCTAAACGAATTAGCTATAAACAGATTACCGTATTTACAGCGAATTAAGAAACTTATTAACTTAAACCTAATGGTAAAAGTCAAAGTAATTGTTCTGGAACTTTCGTACAAAATTTGTTGCTTAAGCTTTTCTTTAAAAATGTATTTTGTCTTTTTCCCTGTTTCGAAAATGGTAATGACCTTGTCACAGACATATTCAGAAGTAATTGTCGGATACAATCTAAGCGTGAAAGAACAAAACATGCAATTAGTTAAATAGGAAAGAGTTTACTGAAATATATATTGTTTATGTGTGAAGATTCTTGGATAATATTTTTGTTTAAAAAATGCTTCCAATTAAAATAATTTCAATGTCAAAAGAAATTTCATTCTTTTCAACAACAAAAATATTAAAAATTCGTAAATGAATAGATAACAAAATTCAAAACAAATTCAATTAACCCTATCTGTTATGTAACTATCTGAACTTTACAAATAACGATTACTTGCTTTCAACTGCAGTTTAACTCTTATGACGCCCGTCGCCAATTGCCCTTGTGTAGCTCTAGGTCGACAATGTTCAGCCCTAACCAAGTAACCATCCCAAAAAATTACAAATTGTTAAAAATATTAAATTTGAAATTAAATTTAGCAGATTATGTTTTCTTGCTAAGCAAATGAATTTAAACATTAATTTTAAGGGTTAATAATAACCTTTCTGTTAATTAGTTTTTTTTAAAAATAAAGTTAGTTGGAAGCGTTGAATAAGGTTGCATTTATTTTTAACCTATCATTAATAGACGCTTCCATATAAGTAATTGACAGGCTTTTATCCTTTTACAATTGACTTTGAATCTCCCATTTTGTATTTTCTTCCCTTCAGTCTTATACTTATAAAAAGGGTTACAACAAGGCAGATGAAATGTTTCGATTCCTATAGTTCCACAAAACAGAATTACAATGCTTGTCCATCAATATATTTTAGGCTTCTTGCACTTTGTTTCTTGTCGGAAGTAGCGAAAGTTGATGAATTGTTCTGAATTTGACTTTCAACCTCAACTCTAAGTAATTTTCGTAATGGTGTCAAAGCTACCGTTACTTGTTGATTCATTTTACGGCTTGTGGATGGATTGAAGTGTAAACTGTAAATACTTTCGAACTTATGATCATCGACATTTGTTAAACAATAGTTCTTCAAATATTTTTTATATATAACTTATTCTATATTACAAACACTTAACTTACGAAAGACTTGTATTGATACAACATTGTTGTCCGAGTAACGTATGCTTTTTGGATGTTTTACAATTGTCTTGGCTATACCAGACCCAATTTATAGAAGCAATGATTTTTTAAAAAATATATGGAACATCCTTTTTGGGATAAACGCAACAAATCGTCATCAGTCTAGTCTAGTCTAATGTTAATACAACGTATCAAAAATTTACTAGGTACCCATAGGTAATATACTTCTACTGGACCTATGAAAGGTATGGGTTCATATCCCCATACATTTTATAGGTCTACAACCCAAAAGTTTTTGGGGTTTTTTTTTACTGGTCCCATAGAATTTATGGGTCCATAGAATTCTATTGGGAATAAAACCAATAAATTTTTAGTGTTATGGCCCCAATAAAATTTTTCGAACCAATAGAATTTTACTGTTCCCGTAAAATTTTATTGGTCCAATGAAATTTTATTGTGGCCATAACACTAAAATTTTTTGATATTTTTTTAATGGGAATTTCCAATAGGGTAGTTGTACCTATTCTTCTGGGAAATTTTCTTTTTAAAAAATAGTTTGGTGTTCTCTTGTTCTATAGATCTGTTTAAATTTTCAAACTGCGATTAAATGTTCGATTTTGTTACCTGCAAGTTTTACAAATAAGTCATTCCTTGAAATGTCTGATCTCTCTGTCAAAGCGATAAATTAATTCGCATGCATATTAAGAACTTTTCCTTGACATAACATGGAAATCAGGAGAGAAGATTACCTTTATTTAACTATAGTGGGTATAGTACTGTAATTTAAAGTTTCGCTACAATGGGCTAAATCTTAGTATTTGGTTAAGTACACGGCGCACGATTTCCAGCCTTGTCAAGTTCTTCAAGAAATCCTAGTTACACCCAGAGATGACATGACTTTGAGGTTGACATCTTATCCTTTTATTTAATCGAAACTCTAAAACTATTAAACAGTATTCAAACTTTTCTCAACACATATTTACATGTATAATCTAAAATGAATACAACACAGCATGCTATTGAGTACTAATGTACTGAAAAGCATGCTGTTCTGTACTAATGTGTTTAGCGGCACCGACACATACTTAAACATAAATTAGTTAGGAGTGGAACGTTGCTAGTTTAAATTCCATTAGCCTTGTGTTGTGATTGCAAATTGTTATGGGTTTCTTGCACAATATTTACCTTAGGGTGTTATTTTGTTTACCTCTTTTTCATGCGTTATAAACCGAAGCGCAAGATTCAAGGTAAGAACGCAATGTCAATCCAAGGTTATTCTTTTGAAATAGTTATCCGTCTGTTCCTGTATTTTTTTCCCAGCGATTCAAGATGTTTATACTCGATAAATTTTTTTTAACCGAAAAGCTATGGTTAATTATGAGGAGCTGTTCAGTCGTTGGTCAGTACCATATGTTTGAAATTGGATAAAGAAATCTAGAAGCAGTCTGTGCGACTAACTTAACGCCCAAATGGACGATTTTTAGATCGACGGACCTGCGTGTATATAGAGTCAACGGAGTTATGCGATTTTATGGAATCGCAAGAGTTTCGACATTTTAGGATAACTGGAGTTCCAAAATGTTAAGAAATTTACTACAGCTTTTTTTTTGCTTGTGGATATTACGGTTAGTTTATAAGTTTGTGGATATTACGGTTGTCAGAGTTTTTATATATTTGACAATCGCCACAATTTGGGGATTTTACAATAGCCCCAATTTGGAGATTTTGTGAAGTTCGCCGAAGTTTCGAAATTGGTAGATCGGTGTAGAGTGATTTGAGAACTGCCGAATTTTTGCAGTTATATATGATCACAGCAATGGTTTAAAAAAAATTAGGAACAATAAAGATTTCTGATCTTAAGATAATTATTTTTGGCAAGATTCTTGGAAACTACGGTATAAAAAAGTAAGTGTTGAAGATTTTTTTTGAAAAACTGTTGGTCGCGATAACTGCGACTAAATTTATTTTGCTGTCGCAAAATCGAAAAAACTGGTCGCATTTTGCGACTAGCGACTGTGAATTTCGAACCCTGGTCAGTACTAGTGTGGCTAATGTACTAGTTTTGAAATAGCAACCTCTCGAAAGTATTTAGAAAGTATTGCTTTCCCATGTTAGCTTTTTTTTTTACCAAGTATGAGAATCGTCGTAACAGCAAAATTAAATACATTAGAAAGGAATCGTCCTTTTCAGTATATATTTCGGAGTAACTAAAACTTAAAAATTAATTAGTGAATTACCTGATATATTTTCTTTCAACTTTGTTTTATTTTGCTGTTATGATTATTCTCGTACCTGGTGAAAAAATGCATACTTGACAAAGCAATACTTTTGAAGAGGTTGCTATTTCAAAACTAATGCATTATTAGCTCTATGGGGGACTGACCATCCTTCTTAAGCATCAAACTAATTTGGAAAACAATAAATTCATTATAGAAACTACGTTAGTTAATATTTTGTAAGAAAAGTTTTGAGTTCCAGATTTTTTTTTTCTTGTCAGATTTGCACGATAGTATATTTTACTGTTGAACAGTTTCTTTAAGGCCAAATAATATAAATAAGCAAAGAATCGTGTGGTAAAAGAGAAAAAATAGCATTGCGGGTTCTACAAGGACAGTCTGAGAGTTTTTGTGAAATAACATGTTTCCCATTGGACAATAATGACAACAATGTTGTCCTAAATATTTTATTTCAATTATACTTTCATTTTATAAAGCACCATATTCTGATTATTAATTGGACTGCGATGTCCATTCTGATGCAAAATTGTTATGCTGGTCTTGATGCACTCTTTCAGGATGTAATGAAGTAACAAAATTTATCTCATTTTTTTTTCTTAACCCAAGGACTAAATTAGAGAATGTAAGTGGCATGTGTTAAATAATTCAGAATAAACTTCAGCAAATAAAACTGGATATTTTATGCCACATATATGCTACAGTTATTTAACGATGTTTGTGGCATTGAAGTTAGCCTTGACGAATGTTTCTAAACATTCTTCAATTATTGTTTGTTTGACGAATGTTTGTAAACTTTCTGACGTTCTTCTGGATATTTCTTTAGCTTTAGTAAGCCAATTTAGTTTTTCTCTAGTGAGAAAAGGTAAAAAAAATATACACTCTTACCTTAAAAATTCTATTTGTAAAAAAAACCTACAGGCTAAAATATATATTTTAAGCTAGGGTTTGTAATTAAGCAAGTTGTAGATGTCTTTACTGCTCAGCAACTCAGCTATTTAAAAAAACACAAAATTTAATTTATGCCTACTATATTACTTTAGTGTTAGCCAATCTTATACAATAGGGTGGGGTGGGGAAAAATGGTGGTATGTGGGAAAATGAGGGCATGTTAAAAATATACATTTTTCCACTATACATTTAAATGTTTTTATGCTTTTTTCTTTGAATTTTATTTTTAGATGATCACCTATTTTTATTTGGTTGTTAGTATCTGGCAACACCATTTATTTATTCAGATTCTTGTTCTTAGCTATTAGAATTCACTCCTAAAAACTTTATTCTTTTTATTTTATAAAACATGCTAAGCTCTTAAGCATTGGTACATGCAGTAATCACATTCTTGAAGACTATATCTGCAAAAATAGCTAAAGAAAAATTCCAATATTTAAATTTTTAATAATTATTTTTAGGTAGTGGGGTAAAGTGGTATGGTTATGCTTAGCTATGGCAGTAATATGTAATGGAGTTTTGGTTTTGGAATGAACTTAAATTGGATTATATTGGAGGATATTCTTTTAAAAACCATTTTAATGTAATTAAAATATACAGTGTTGCTAAAAAAATTATATAATATTTTTAAAGATTTAATTTAATACATTGAGTTTAACAATGTACCTTTAAGAATATGCCCAGAAGAACATGTCATGTGTAACGTTTTTATTTGCAATGAGTTATTTGCATTTAATTTACTAAATGATACGAATTATCATATAAAATACTTAACCAAATCAAAGCTGGGAAACTATTAATCATTTCCAGAAATAGACAATGAAGATTATTTTGTAAAGTTCAGTGCAATCTGTAAAGTTTTACAGGAGCCTCAATTTAATAGTAGAGGCAGGGTTGTTATGATTTTACCCGACCCGAAAAAACCCATCAAAAAACCCAATTGGGCAATTGAACTTAAAATTGCCTTCACTGAAAATTAAAAAAAGTAAAAACTTTTTATACATCCAAAAAATATACATTTCATATCATTTTTAAATAATATTTTAGTATTATTCTTAATATATTTTTACATTTTTGTACCTTCAATATTTAAAATGCATTTACAAATTTAAATTTATACTAATTATTTAACAATGAAATATAACAAATACATTTTTTAAAATTCTAATTTAAATTTCTATCGTTACAATATTCCGTATTATATAATTTTACAAATACACAAACAATACTTGGTTCTAGACAATACATTTATAAATTTAAATATACATTTATCTAACAACTATATGCAATTATTTTTTAATTGTTTTAATTTAAATTACATCATTCCTGATTATCTCTCAAGATGCTATGTTAGTTTTAAAAATTGTAATGTATACATAAATAATTAAAACTTCCCTAAATAAATCACACAATCTTGAAAAACACATCCAAAATACTGAAAAAAAACCTAAAACCCTAAAAAAAACCATAAAACCCTGAAAACCCTCCTGAAAAAGTGTTAGATTTTTCTTGAAAAAACCCGGGTTTTTAACAACCCTGAGTAGAGGACAATACTCTTTTGCTTAAATATACTATTATTACCTGTAAAATTTAGCATTTTGAAATAAGTGTAGAGGAATATTAGGAATGATTTTGTTTCAATTTGTTCTTTATATTAATGGTTTTTAATTCCATTATATTCTTAAATTTGAGCTACCCCCATTTGAGCTTCCCCCCCTGGGGGAAAATGAGGGTATGAAACTAAGTTCTCTAAATTGCAGGTATTAAAGCATATAGTGGGAAAAGATGAAAAATATCTAATATATTTGAAATCTAAACAATTCAAATGTATATTATATACAAAAAAATTACATGAAAATTAGTTAAAAAGTAGGTTTTTAATGAGAGAACTTTAAAAATGCTTGATTTTACCCTCATTTCCCCTCCCCCCCCCCCACCTCCCCCTAGTTTATTGCTGACGAAAAATGGAAACTTATTATTTGTTAATCGTGAGTGTATATTTATTTATAACTTTGTGTGTTTTCGAATGTGTGCATCAAATTTTTATCAGTGAAACACTATTTTAATATTTTTTATTCCACTACACAATCGGCCACAAAAGGGACATTGCTGACATTTTATGTTTTAGAACCATGTATTTATTTTTAAAAAAAACAGTAGTTTGTGAAAATTAGTGATCAAAAATGAGAATTTGAAATTTGTTCCTTTCAGTTGTAGAATTGGTAGGTAATAGAATTGTTAACTTGTTACCTTTTTGAATAAATGAAATAGATTTATCATCATTTTAAATATTTAGCCTATTTTACTTTATTTTAATTCGAAAGAATTTACAAAAAAAATAGATTATCTATTGGCATAGTGATAGTGATTCGCCTGCCTGTGTCCGTCCGTCCATACCTTCTTCTAAAATTGATAATTCTTTTTTTGTTTGTTAGAAAGCTATGATATTAGGGATCTATCTATTATGCTTTTTGTCCGTCTGTCTAGCATGTCGTCAAAGTTTTAAAAGATTATTTTCTACCTATCAAAAATCGATCTTGGGGCTGGTGAGCCAAGTCGGTAAGGCGCTTGCCTTGCATGCAAAATGTCTTAATTTCGGGTTCCGGGCATTGCCAAAATAACTGCCGACCTGTAAACGGTTTGTGCAGCAAAAAAGTATGACAATACCCGTGTAGAGCGAGTGCACGTTAAATATGCTTCAAAGCCCATACGCTGCGTACAATGCCGTCCTTAAAAATGTGCGTTGGGTGCCTATTTAGGTGTCGGCTCGTCACTTGACTGTGGATCAAAATTAGGAGGCCCGCCGCCAATAGCTCTCGTGTAGCTCTAGTGTGATAATTAAACCTTACCCTAACCCTAAAATCAATCCAATAATCAACTTTTCAACCCATTATTCGCATGTTACAATAACAAGTTAATACTTTCCAAGCAGAGGTCAAAGAACCGAACATTGGCAACAAACTCAACCTTTTCCCTTCATTATTTCAAGATTGTGTAAAAGACAACCTTGAGGTAAATTGCTCGACATTTCCTCCTGTAGGGTTCATGGTCAAGTATGTGTTCAAGGAGTGTCGGCTCAGGTAAAAGGGGCCCCACGAATAAAATAAATGACTGGGTTTTCCCAAAACCCATTCTTGCATCATATTGGTTTTTTTTATGGGCTGATAAGTGTAGTATGGTGTTTAAGGTAAATGACACCTATGTCAAGGGGTTCAGTACAGGGTTCGACATTAACGGTCGCAGATCACAAAATGCTTACATGTTTCTTAATAAACAAATGATGGACAATCAACGAATCACATTGTGCTATAATATTTACTGACGTCATTTAAAACTTATAGGACAAAAATAAATTTTCGTTCAAATATTAATTTTAAATAATTTTTCATTTTTTTTTGCTATTGTTGATGTGGCAACAGCGATTTAACTGAATAAAAATTTAATTTTTTTATGCTATTTTAAATGGATATTTCTTTGACAGACAGGTATAGATAGATGACTATCCCAGCGTACAATATGAGACATATCTCGGATGCCATACCTTTCTAATTAAAAATTTGGCGGATTGAGATAATTGATTTTGTAACGAGGATACGGACAGAAGGACAAACATTTTCAGCATGTCAATACCTTCTTCTCAATTTAATTCCTTCGAATTAAAAAAAAAGTAGGCTAAATAATATTGACGATAATTTTCATTGTTGTCCTATATAAACCGTTTAAAGCTTTAACGCGCCAATTCAAAATGGATTAGTATGAGCATTTTTGATTAACTCTGAACATCAGTTCTTATCTAAACCTTACATTGCTTTTGCGTTTCCATATAAGGTTTTTCAACATTTAGGAACATTTTTCTCAGGAACTATAAAATATATCAACATATTTTGTTTTATTAATTCTTCCCCACTAATAGCTCTTTGATTTAAACTGAGTAATTTTAAATATCATCTGTTAAAAAAATATATAACTTTAAATCTGATTTTTTTTT
The DNA here is from genome assembly GCA_019343175.1 of Oedothorax gibbosus. Lineage (NCBI taxonomy): Eukaryota > Metazoa > Arthropoda > Arachnida > Araneae > Linyphiidae > Oedothorax > Oedothorax gibbosus. Next base: position 1,056,129 of record JAFNEN010000151.1, read on the forward strand.
TCTGTGTTAATACGTATTTTTAAAAAAATCACTGTAAAAGTTTTTTTTTATACTTTGAAATATCCCAGTTTTAATCAGAGCTATATGTAAGGAACAAAATATAAAAAGTTCATAATGATATCTCATATAGTTACCGAGAAAAATGTTCCTAAAGTGAGAAGAATAAACATGGGCGAGATAGAACCATTTGACTCTCCTTAAGGATTAAAAAGTACAACTACACCTGAAAATTTCAATGACTGATACAAGGCCTACACAATCGTGTACTCAGAAGAGTAAGAAACACACATCCGGGATTTACTGTATTAATCGTAATTTTATTTATATGTGGCAGCTGCCATTCAAGCACATGTATTTTTATTGTTGACATTTCGATCCGTATTAAACGGAGAAAAACAAATTACAACATTGAGGATATACTGATATAATTTGTAATCGATTTTTTCCAAATCCGGTATCACGCGCAATGCTCGAATTACCAGCACGTGCCGAAATTTAAGTGGTTTGACTTTGATTTTAGCTATTGATAGACACTCGGGTCTAAAATTATCTGAAATAGGAACTATATATACTTATCAAAAACTAAAAAAAAAAACCTCCGTAGTAATTGCGATCAAAGTTCATATTGTGATCACGTCATTCCTAAAATTTCTAAAGAAATATAAATCGAATTGAATTATGATGAAAAAGCGGGATTTTAATGTTATCTTAAGCCTAGAACCGCTTGCACATAAGGCATCGACGAAGAGCGCTTAATTTTAACCCTTTAGGGATATAAGCTATTTGGCGAAGTTTTAAACTTGTTCTCATTCTCTTGGATTTAAATTTTTGACTCGTAAATTATTTTTAAGTTTTATTTCGGTGGCTTTATAAACCTCTTTAATACCTTAAATTTAAAGAAATTATAAAGCTTAATTTTTTAAAAAAAAATGTGTTTGTAAATCTGACAGTCCTTTAACAGGTTTGTACATCTGTATCCTTCAAGCTATTCCTAATTTGTTTTAATCGTTAGCTTAATTTCTACTCTTCTATGTCCAAGCATAGTAAAAAGCTGCATTGAAATTTTAATTTGATACGAAAATCGACACACAAATTCGAAATGTTTTTTTTTTCCACAAATATTACTGAACATTTTTTATATTGCTATTTTTAGAAATTTCGTAATTGGAAAATATTTATTTGCTGCCTACATATGAGGAGCCTAAGTCAAGGGGGTACAAGTGTAGTGTACAAATTTCAATACTTAAAAAAACTATTGCTGTGGTAAAGGGATACAAGTGAATCACTGCATGGTGCTATTTAACGAATGGCAAATCCAATCTATCAATGGCAGCTACTTCCCTGAGACCCTACTAATCTTGTTTTTCTCATTATCAATGTGTAGTGTCACTTCTGCCCCCTTGGCTTTCACGCTCCTCATTTATTACTTTGATTTCATTAAGTAAATTATCTCTGATTTTTCATGTAACTTACTAAACATTAATTTATGAACATAAACTTTTCCAATTTTTAACCTTGAATCAACTGCTACAAACATCCAGTCGTTGCCTTGCGTGGATAGGTCCCATATTCCGGGTCCGGGCTTAGCCAAAATAACTGCCTAAACGACTTGTGTAGCTAAAAGAGTCTGACGAATAATACCCCTTATAGTGGGAGTGCACATTAAATATGCTTCAAAGTCCCGACGCCACGTTCTACCGCCCTAAAAAGTTGTGTAGGGTGCCTACTCGGGTGTCGGCTCGTCACTTGACTGTTGTTCTAAATTACGACGCCCGTTTCCAATATCCCTCGTGTAGCTCCAGTGCGACGATAATTCAACCTAACAAACTATCTAAAAATATTATATGGTTTCATTACAGATATCCAGCGAAGACGTAGTGAAGGCCTACATCAACCGCATCGGCGAGATCAACGGACTGATCAACGCCGTTGTCGAAGGCCGCTATTCTGATGCCCTGAAAGAGGCCCGGTTCGCCGACCAACTAGTCAAGTCGGGGACCTACACTGAAACCCAGCTGGCCGAACAGCTGCCATTGCTGGGAGTCCCATTCACAGCCAAAGAAGCCATACTTATCAAAGGCAAGTGTTGGCTTTGAAATATGAGTCTTAAATTTCCAAAATGGCCTGGTAATATGTCCTTTATTAAGCAATGCTGGTATGCTAACTCAGTTAGGCGCGAGTTTGCATACCAGTATTGTTATACTAAAATATTCTCTCTGGAAGCTTTGTTTAAAATTTAAATGTTTATATTACGGTTAGCTGGTGGACAATCTATTCATAACCCTTTTCAGAGCATTGTATTACAGTTTTGGGTTTCAAAATAATAAGAGTTATGTGTCTCTAGGGCATAGGCCTGGAAGACGGGGAAAAGGGGGGGGGGGGTGCAGTAGCTTCCGTTGGCACTAGGCTTTGAGAACTCGTGAGGGTGGAAGTCTGGCTTTTGGTCCGAGAGGACGCTACCTGCTGAATTAAGGCACCTGGAGGGGAGGGGAGAAGGTCCATTTTTCTCCAGACAACCTGCACAAATGGTAACTACGCCAGGACCGCTCACAGGAATTTCGTCAGATCTTACGATCCACTGATTTAACGATCATGTTCTCCGCACGTATTCGAGACAACAAATATCCATGCCATGCCTTATCCGGGAGTCGCACCCGAGCCCACTCGCTTGACAAACGATGGTCGAAACCACCATGCCGGCTTGGGCGACCAAAATAAGAGTATTTGTGTGCATTAACAGTTTATTCTCAGTCTGACGAAATCACCTTTGGGTAAAAGCGTTATAGTAAAGCAAATTTTCAGATTCCGAGAATCTACTTCAATCGAAAATAGGAATGCACAGTGAAGGCAGGGTCTGCGTCGGTGCTCACTATGCAGACATCACCTTAAAAATGTTTCGTTTCGTCATTCTTATTTCCGATCTAAGTCTACTCTCGGGATATGAAAATACACTTCCCTTTACTCTAAGACTCTAACTTACTCATTAAAAATGTTCCTGTGTGCAACTGAAAATACGCGTTTTGTAATTTTTAAGGTCTTCCCAGTACCTGCGGTCTGGTGTGTCGCAAAGGCCTGAAGGCCGAAGAAGACAGCGAACCCGTTCAGAGGCTACGAAACTGTGGTGCCATTCCACTGGCCCTTACCAACACGAGCGAGATCTGTATGTGGTGGGAGACGTACAACAAGTTGCACGGCAGAACCAGCAACCCGTATGACACCACCAGGACTGTAGGGGGAAGCAGTGGTGAGTATATATTAGTATATTAACATTGGGCTAATAAATACATGATTGATACTATCTGCTCACAATATACAACGGTCTTGTTAAATATTATATAAAAATCTGCACTTTACAGTAGCATTAAGAAAAACTTCTTGTTTTTATTTATATTTGTTTTGTATTGTCTTGGCTCAGTAATTTGTATCGATTGTGAAATTCCGTTCCATTCGACGATTTCTCCAAGGCCGTCGCGTGGTTGTCAGAAGCCCAATGCGATCCTTGGAAGAACCCCAACCTCCCACTTCACCTCAATATGTAACCGTAAAAAAGCTTAAACTTTCGAAATATCATAAGAAATAATTTTTATACGTCAGTTTTCATTTTACAAGCACCCTTTTTCCACCACTTTTTCTTCCTCCGGTCATGCGACGGCCCTATCTCGTTTCATTATGAGCTACAAAGCTCTGAATTTGATTTGCCACGGTCAAATGATGAAAGCAACTCACAAAAAGAGTAAATCCAATATATATTTTAGGTGTAAAAACTATTCTGTTTTATAAACTTGGAGAGTACTAAAGAAATTGACTTAATAAGATAAAAAAAAACACCTAATTTAAAATTATTCGTACTTATAACAACGAAAAAATGTAGAATTCTTACTGGCGTATATTATAGGCATTTCACGAGCTGTAAAGAAACGACAATCAACGACAGCATAAAAAATCGAACGGACAAATATCACGTAAAATCAACGGGAGCATTTAATTATGTTCGGAAGATCTTTTACAAATTACAATCGTTTTTCAATATACAATGAAGTCTTATTTAAAAAATATCAACATAAGCTTTTTAATTATGTTTTCAGGTGGAGAATCTGCGTTGATAGCAGCTGCCGGTTCAGTCATCGGTATTGGTACAGACTTGGGTGGCAGCATTCGGTTACCTGCTTTCTTCACGGGTATTTTCGGACACAAACCAACTCAAGGTAACTAAGTTTTATTGGGACAGTCGCTTTATTTGTCCAATTTCTTATTTTTAAAAAATATTTCACTATGGTTTCTGTTTTCATTTGATGTGTAGGTATCGTGCCCCGCGGTGGTCAGTTCCCTCCCGCCTTGGAAGAAATAGCACCGTATGTTGTGGTTGGCCCCATGGTAAGGTACGCCTCTGACCTGAAACTGATGCTGTCGGCACTGATCAGCAAAGAAGCAACTCAAAGGCTGAGGCTAAATGAACCGGTGAGTTCTGTTCGTTTTATGTTCTAAATTGTATTCTTTGAAATATAAATAAATTTTGCCAAGGATAAGAAATAAGTGAATTTTCGAAAAAAAAAAAAAAAAGAAACTAGCCACATTTAGGGTGTAAATGTTTAATATAGAATTAATACTGTATTTGGCGACTTTTTTTCCTGTTGAACACAAATGTTGTGTGTAAGCGGGTTAAGTAACAGATTCTGTTACAACCCTACTTTTTTACATATAAACGTAGTGTGTGGAAGCTAAAAATGACCGGATCATCAGAAAATGTGTCATAAAATTAAAAATTTGCGTTACAAATATAAATAACTTTTTTTTTTCAAAATCAGGACAGGCAAGAAAACTGTTTTATATTATTCCTAACTATAATAATTTTTTTGCGATATAAATACAATGATCTGTTGTTTTTAGGTTGACTTACGATCTATAAAAGTGTATTATATGCTCGACGATGGAGGATCACCTGGATCGTCTCCCGTTTGCCCGGAAATCAAAGATGCCATTAACAGAGTAGGGTTGCATTTTTAACAGATATTTTTTATTGAAGTTTTATATGTGGTAAACGAAGCTTAAAATTTCAACTTTTTATATTTAAGGGGAATAAGCCCGCTGAACCGCGGGTCTCCAAAACCAAAAAGCCTCAGTATTAATCCAAAAGGAAAAAAATTGTTTTCTAAGCCACATTTCTCCGGCTGTATTGAATATTTTTACAAACAGTTTTTTATACTTATAAATGTAGATAACGGATAACGTACAGGTCTTTATAATTTCACTTTTTGAAATTGCTTCGAATATTTTGTGTAAAGTTATTTATTTAAAATTTAAAAAAAAATATTCGAACCACAATTTGAAGTAGTGGGATGGCCATGTAAGTCATACATTACATTTATCACATAAAAATACCTGTTTGTAAAAATATTTAATACAGCCGGAGAAATGTGGGTTTGAAAATATTTATTTTCTTCATTGGATTAACATTGAGGCTTTTTGTTTTGGAGACCCTCGGTCCAGCGGGCGCATTCCCCCTTAACTCTAAATGTCATTGTGGTAAACTTTTTGCTACTTGTTTTTTCAATCTATATTTTGTAGCGAGGATATTGTATCTACTTCTATTAAGAGAGTCTTAACAACCTTGGAGAAATGGCGACACACGTTCACATTCATAAGCCTGAATGGGCGCACTAATTGCCTCATGCAGTGAAAGAGAGTGTTCGCAAACTCCCCAATACTGCGACTTGTAGGGATTCTTATGTGTACGAGTTAGTACAAGCCAACATTGAGCGAGGAGAACGTCTAGATGAACTAATCGAATATTAAAATTAGTTATTGGTAAAAAGCGTTATAATAATGCGACTTCATATGGAATAGTATACTTTTTTGTTTTGGGAGTGATAGGACGTGATGCTACTTCTATAGGGAATTACATGACAAAATCTTCGCTTGTATTGCCTTGACTAATTGTATTCATACTTTTCAGGTCGCCAGCTTACTCGCCATGGAAGGCCTAGTTGTGAAAGAAGCCAACCTGAAATATCTCAAACTAGGCTTTCTTATTTGGTGCGCTTACCTATCAACCATCAAAGAACAGCGCATTTCGAACCTCATGAAGGGAAATGTCACTTCTAAGGACGAGAACGACAACGACACGGCCCAGCACGAAATGTGGCGATGGATCTCTGGGAAATCAGACCACACCTTCCCGATAATCCTGAACGCCTGCGCCCAGGACCATCTTGCGCCGTTGTTCAAGAAGCCTCTAGAATTCTTCATCAAGTGTGGAGACAGCCTCAAAGCTGAACTGGCGGCTCTACTGGAACCAGAACCAGCCGTGTTCCTGTACCCAACCTTCCCCCATGGTGCTGCCCATCATGGCCAGATCTTGGCCAATCCTTTCAATGCCAGCTACAGCGTGGTCTTCAACGCTGCTGGACTTCCGTGTACGCAGTGTCCTTTGGGGATGAATGCTTCTGGACTGCCGATCGGGATGCAGATTGTCACTGCACCAGGGAATGATAGATTGTCGATTAGTTTGGCGGAACATCTTGAAGAAAAGCTCGGTGGGTGGACGCCACCTTGACGAGAGGCGCTCACTGCCTCCAAACTTTGATTGACATTAGAATTGCATTTTTTGTAATTAAATTTAGAATTTTATAACTTTGACCAGAGAAGGCCGGACTAAGTAACCAGCTCCAACTCGTGACTTAGTTGGCGATTTTGCGATTTTGACCAATGATAGTTTAAGTCTATTTTGCGTAAACTGGGTAATATTAATTATTCAAAACCTCTGTATATCAATATGCTGTTATGAAGTTACTTCAGGTAATTTTATACTTATAAAAAAAGAATTTTAAATATTAGCTAGGCATAATTGTGAACGATCCTTAGACAAAATTGATCAACACTCTGGCCTTCTTTTTACGTGGTAGTAATTGACATTAAAATAAGTATTGGTCGTAAACTAAAAAACTCTGAATCGCCATTATTTGTGCCATTGATACAATTTTATTTTAGGTTATCAGTGACGATTTTAATTTCGAAAAGCTACGACTTAGGCATACAATTGTATAAAATACGTAAAGCTATTTGTTTATTTAGATCAATCAATACCAATATAAAAGGGAATTGATTTTCTTTGTGCCTTAAAAAGAATATTTCATGTAGACTATTTGTGTGTGTTGAATTTTCGTTTTCAACGTACAGAAAACACTTATGCTTACATTTATAAATTTTATAGAACAGGAATAAGAACCACATTCCTTTGGGAATAGTCTGTTGTTTACTATTGTTTTATGATTTTATTGACTTTTTAATTTTATTGTCACTGAGTGATTTTTATATAATTTTTTGTATGATTGTGATGAAATAAAGAGTTCCTATCCATGAGCGTTTTTTATAATTAATATTTACACATCATAAAAAAGAATTTTGCAGAACCTTTTCAGTATTGTAATATTAGTTTGAAACCAAATGTCACGTGAGGATAATACTCCAATAAACAGAAAAGATAGGCCATCCAATTTCTACTAAGCTAACTTTTCGCTAATAGCTAGCGGATTTCTCATTTTACAGCAGAATGAATTTTACTGCGGACATAAATTTACAACTCGGCGCGATGGTTCTTTTATCGTCTCTTTGTGCTGTAAAATCGGTACAACGGACGATTCGAACGAGGCGGAGCGTGATTTGTTTGTGGGATAGACGATGTTTGACGTAGTTGTGACTTCGTTATGGACGTATCCGTTCTAGTTTAAGACGTTTGGCAAGATTTTTTTTGCTCGGCTCTGTCCGTTCATATGATGGCTAAGGTGAGGACAGAACCCGAGAAGATATCCTCAGTGGGAAGGTGCTAACCCAGTCGGTAAGGCGTTTGAATCGCATGTAAAAGGTACCAGGTTCTTGTTCGCGCATTGCCAAAATAATTGCCGATCTATAAACGGCCTGTGCAGCCAAAAAGTCCTTTAAAAAAAAACTCCTGCAGAAGTATTGCACGATAAATATGCTTCAAAATCCTACAAAAAATTTAAAATTATTTTTATAACGTGCAAAAAAGTTCACTTTTTTTATATCATATTCATTCATAAATCGTTGCGAAAATGACACTTTACGTGCTTACGTCACAGACAGTGCCGAAAGTAGTACTTTCGGCACTAGTGCGGTAAACTAAATAAGAGTTTCTGATTGGTAGAAAAACAAAATGTCATGAATATCTCTATAGAAACTAAATGATGTCATGAAACTCGCTTGTTTCTATCGGTTCATTACTTTTGCATTTTCTAATATCTCCATGGAAACTACAAGTACTACAAAAATTATTAAAGGAAATTAAATAAGACAAAAGTATGAACACTAATTTCACGCCAAACAAATATCGCCATGGAAACTAAATGATGTCATGAAAATCACTCATTGGTAAAAAAAACTTTTTTGCACGTTATTATAAAAAATATTGTAAGCAAGCACGTGCCAAATAATACTTTATTAAGCTCTTGTCATTATTTCACTCGACCTATGGTCTCGTGAAATAAATGCCACTCGCTTAATAAAGTATTATTTTCGGCACTAGTTGCTTAAATAACTATTTTGGTTATAAATATTGACATCACAAACAAAGACCCACGTGGCGAATCAGCGAAAAGTAGCTAAAGAGTATTACAGTAGCTGAAAGAAAGTATAATCTTAGATTTTTCTGTTTATTTTCATCAAATTTGCCAATCTGTACAAAGGTAATAAAAAATGTTTATGAAGTCTCAGAAAATCTCTCTAGGAAACAATGTATTTAAAACTGGATTTAAAGATTTTATTATATTTTTTTTAATTAAAAATATGTTTCACGTCCATCTCACACACATCGAATGTAAGAATATGTATACATTCTACACCCTTTTATCCGGCCACCCCTAATCCAACGTCTCCTTCTGTGCACCCGGGGGCTGGTGATCGAAGTCGGTTTGTCGGTTAGGCGTACACCTTGCATGCGAAAGGTCCCAGGTTCGGGTCCGGGCATCGTCAAAATAACTGCCGACCTATAAACGACCCGTGCAGCTCAAAAAATGTCCGACGAATATAATACCCCGTGTAGACGGAGTGCACGTTAAATATGCTCCAAAGTCCCAACGCTGCGTACGATGTCGCCCTTAACGGTTGCGTTGGGTTCCTATTCAGGTGTCGGCTCGTCACTTGACTGTGGTCCTAAATTACGACGCCCGTCGCCAATAGCCCTCGTGTAGCAGTGCGGGTCTGCGGTATGATCCGAAATATTGACGGAAAAAATACTTCGAAAGGGTTAAAACAAATAAAAGTTCCAGGAAGTTCCCGAGCCATGATTATAATTAATATCTCAACTGCACTGTACCAATAGCCTCTGTAGAGGGTATTTTATAGTCGACCAATCTCACTCTTCAATCCAGTGCTTTCAAAGATCCGATAGGATTTTGGCACATTATGCGCTTCAAGAATGAATGTGAACGTTATTTTATCATTTACATTCTGTGGGGATATAGCTCAGTGGTAGAGCATTCGACTGCAGATCGAGAGGTCCCCGGTTCAAACCCGGGTGTCCCCTAAGATTACTTTTTTGTATCTATATGCTAAATCTATTTTCTATATGCTAAAGATATCGAATATATCTTATCATCTTTTTAGCAATAAGAGAAGGACAATTGTAATTTAACTCAACGTTTTAATGCTCACATAAACTTTTTTTTCTGAAGTTAATGGGTAAAACTCATTTTTATTATTATTTGTTTTTACTTCTTTTGCAGATTACGTCTGCAACGCGGAATTTCCTCTCCTAAGATTATTTTTGGAATCTTTAACATTTAAGAACGACAACTTTAATATAACTCAAAGTGTTAATGCTCAGATAATTTATATAAGCCAAAAATTTCTTAAGTTTATGGTAAAACTCGTTATTTTTTTTTTATTTTTACCTCTTTTTCAGTTTTACTTTGTTTTCAGACCTGCAATGCGGAATTTGCTCTCCTAAGATTATTTTTTTTGCATCTTTAACATATAAGAAAGACAACTTTGGGCCGGTATGTTGTATGTATATCAAAATTTTATACCAACAACCAAACGATAAAAGACGAGTCTATTATAAGTCTTTTTTATTGTGATCGTAAATAGTCCTTAAATATTTAAACAATTTCTTGAGATTTTCTAGCTACTATACTTGGTTAACCCTATCGATTAAAAAAAAATTGGATAGACCTCTGTATCTACAAGAACAAGGATGACATATTTTACTAGATCGTTGCCATTGTCTATTGAGAAAGATGAAAGAAACCCTGACCTATTAAACAAAAACCATTGATCGTTTCGATATTGCGATTTCAAGGTCCTTTCTGTACCTCAGGGGGAGACTGCCGTTAGCAGGTAAAAACTGCAGTAACTACAATAATGAAATAAACCGTTTTTGCTCTGAAATAATCAGTCTTTCAGCATACTTTCTTGTAGGTTTCAATTGCTTAGTGTTTACAACAATGGTCTAAAGCATTTGTTTACTTACTTGCAGTTTACCTGGCTACGGCTAAAGAAATCAGAAAGTGGCGTCTGTTGTCGTACACCCCGCTTTGCTGCACGTCAAAGGTTTGGTTGAATTAACGCCGTACTAGATCTACGCGACGAGCTATTGCACGGCAATGGATATTATCATCGCCACATAATAAACACAATTCGCGCATGTTTTTTTTCCCCCAAAAAGTCATACATTTGGCTTGGTTAAGTTGAATTATCGTCGCACTACACGATGGCTATTAGAGATATATTTTGGAACCAGAGTCAAGTCTCGAGTCGACACCCGTGTAGGGTGTAGGCACCCAACGCAACTGGAGCGACATCGTACGCTGCGTCAGTTCTATGAAAAATAATAGATTTAACTGTCTTATATATGAATCCATTTTTTTTCAGAAACCCCATAAGTCACAATTTTATCAAAATTGAGTTTTTGATGTTAAATAATAGTGCGTTAAATCATTTTATCCTGTATAAACACTCTGTGAAGAAATCCTATTAATCCAGTGATTTGCACACCTGTGGGAAGCAACCGAATATAGCATTTCGAGGAGAAAACCTGTAGTTGTTAAAACATTTTTTTTTTCTATTTCTCGAAAACTATGTTTCTTAGACTAATAGGATTTCTGAAAAAATTTATTCATATGCGGCACAATTGCTTTTTTTGCATATTATTATCCATATGTGGAAAATACTAGAAAAAAATCCCTATATTTATGAGTATCATAAATTACTTTATGAAAATCTAAATAATACAATTAGAATATATACTACAAATACAAAAATAATTCCTTTTTATTTCTCAAAAATATACTACAGAATACTTTACAGATATAAAATAAATTGGGCAAAAGCACTTGAAAATGGAATGTTTATGATATAATTACTGTTTTCCAAGCCTTTATATTGCTTTTCTGATGAAAGTTTTAGATACTGCTATTTCAGTTAAAGATACTGCTATTTCATAATATTTTTTGTATCATAGTTATTAGAGCATAGTTAAGTAAGCTGAAATGGGCACGGCAGGCCCACTAACAGGCTGTTGCACCAAGGAGTTTAGTTTTTTTTTAGTTGAGCTATAAAAAAAAGAGTATGTATATTACTTAATATTTTAGATTTACATGTAGAAGAAAATTTAAATTATAAAAAAAAGAGTTAGAGCTGTGTAACAATACACGACTTTCACTATTACCACTCAATAAATCAATGCAGTTAAAAGGTAATTATATACCTTATAAGGTATTTTAAATAATTTAAAAAAGCTTAAAAGTTCTATTGCAGCTACCATTTGCACAAGCACAGTTTTCTCAAAAACTTCTTTATGACGCCCCACAGCCTGGGACCTCATGTACCAAATTTGAACTTTTTAGATTGTGCTGTAGAGTGGTTTCAGACAGACAGACCAATGCTCAAAAACCACTTTTTTAGAATCAGCACCCTCCAAAACGTATAGAAAACACAAAATCTTCATTTTGAGTTATCGACCCAAGCACAATAATTTCATTACCTTATATTTAAAATGAGATAATTAAAACTAATGAAGTACAAAGGAATACATCCAAAATTGCACATACATATAAAAATACTTCAAATAGCATATAATTGAATCACTGACTTATTTTTAAGAATATGATATAGTAAGAAATACAAAATATGGCACAAATGAACATGAACACTATATTCGTTAAAATAGATACAAATATATATGGAATTTGTTCTACAATGGCTTTAAAATATAAAAATAGAGAAATAAAAGATTTTTACAAATGTTTATTTAAAAATAATGCTTGTGACATCTTATGGCCTTATGCTATATTCAGAATATGTTTAGGAGTAGAGCCTAGTCTTTACACAGCCTTGATAATTTCTGAAATTATAATAGCAAACATTAAACTCAACAATAAAAAAATATAAAAAATGTACTTTTAGTGTTCATTAAAAATAATTTCATTTTTTATCAGGAATTTGGGATTTTTTACTAGTTCAACAGCAGCTATCTTCAATCTTTAGTTCATTATTAAGTTACTAGATTATCATTATCCTTTTTATCCTTCTCTTTATTAACTTTAGAAATTAATTCCAATAGAACATTGTTAACATTTTAAATTCACAAAAAATTATATTAAATAGAAATAATGCAACTAGTACACAACAACTTTGATGTTTAAAAATAAAGATTGATAAATATCCATACGTCTATAGACACAGTTTTTTTTTTAAAAACTGCTTTACAGATGATTGCCAGATTAATATACAATTTACTATAAAATTGGGTATATTTAACTCTTTCCGGTCCTGACGTCCTGTTATAAGGCCAAATCTTTAAAATACTCGACCGAACTTATTTTGGAGAATTTTAATCAACAAAATGAAGTTTTCTACTAAACATAGAAAGGAGTGTTAATGTCTCATTTTTGATCATTAGAAAAATGTACCCTTGCAGCATCAATGTACATGGGTTCGACAAAAAAAATGACACACTTCACATTTTTTAAAAACATATTTTCACATTTCTTAAAAACTAAAAATTATGTAACATGCTTTTAATGACTAAAAACGTGTGTTACGGCCCATATTTAGGCACATAAATTATGCCTCTATTGCAATTTAATTAGGCACTACACAGAATAGGGCCAAATATCAAGACATTTTTGGACACAACCCTGATTTTAAAAATCTATACAAAAAATTAGCCTGTTTGAAGGAAAGTTTACCTACACATAAACTTAGTTTATGTAAAGAATTAGCATTCATCTAAATAAAAATATTGTATAAACAATTGGGGACGCTAGTCATGAAAAACTAACTGATTTCTCTATAGGTTAACATTGGGGAAGTTAAATTCATATTCCCTAAAATTCTATAACTTTAAAGTTCCTCCAAATAAAAAAAATTAACAAGCACCCTAAAAATGAAATAAACTTCGCTAGGTTGTATTATATATGCTTACTTCAATAATTTGCATATCAAGCCGATTGTAGCCTTTGGAAAGAACATGCTTGGCTGCTGTGGTTGTGTCCGCAGAAGATGACAACAGCATATGCCACCATTTGACAGTTTCTTCAATTTCTAACAGTGTGCTAAAAAAAAATACAATGTAGAGAATTTTTTCTAGGGATGCACCGAATACCAAATTTGGCTGAATACCGAATATTCGGCCTACCTAAACCAACTTTTATTTTTTGTCAGATCTAAGTAAGTTGTATTATTCATCAATTTCAATTCAATACAAACATAAGTACACAATCACACAATAATTTTAATAGCTATTAAATTTTTAATTAAAGCAACACACAATAAAGTGGTACTCGTTTGTTATTAAAACAAGCCTTTTAGAAAGTGTAACTTGGAAAAATCACAACACGAAAACGAAAATAGAAGCATGAACACATAAACAAAAGTAGGTGGACCCGAGGTAGAATGAAAATTAGAAAAAAAAAATAATAAAACCATGGCTTACAATTGCGATACATATGGTAATTATTGTTTTTTTAAAGCCCACTCACAGTAACTGTTCCCCTAAAGAGACATGTTTATTTAATGCAACTTTAGTAAAGCTTGATTTAACATTATAAATAACAAAAACTTAAGAATTTAAGTCTATCAAAAAAGAAAACAAGTCCTGTTTGGCAATTTTTTTCGACGTTTTAGAAATGAATTAACATGAAGAATTTTGAAATTTTTTTAATTTTACTATTCGGCCAAACCCAATATTCGGCTAAAGTGGCCGAATACCGAATAGTAACCGAATATTCGGTGCATCCCTAATTTTTTCTATGTTAAATGTGACTCAGGCAATTTACTTTATAAAATGCACACTGTATTCTTAAATACAGTATGCATTTTATAAAGTAAATTCTTAAATAGTGCTATGGTTATATATATCAATAATATTGACACCTTATGCTTAACCCTTTGAGGGATAAAGACATATGAACTAATCACCCGACTGTCAGGTTTTCCAGCGGCAAAATTTTGTAAAAATCTTAAAATTTTACTAAATTTAAAACATCAAAGCACAGAAAGAAAATTTAAAACAATTAAAAAAATTATATATCCAGTTAAAATTTTAGATTTTATTTTCATATAGTGAAAACAAGATTGCATGTTTTGGAAGTAAACTGCGAAGTCTTTTGGACTAAAGGAAGGAATCGGGTAATTTTTTTATTACTAATAAAGTCATTTATTTTTACTATGTTTGTTAATAAAATCACATAGAAAACTCTTATTAATAACAACTTTTTGCTATAATTTTGCTTTTCAGCAATATGCATGTTTCCGGTCTTGAGTGGCAACAGAAATACTGAATGAAAATAAATTATTTTTTGAGCGTTGATTGGTGAATCAATCAATGTCACGTGGAAACAGAGCACTGATCGAAGGACTACCGTGAATGAAAACTGATAGAAATTTAAGTCATCTAAAAAAAGCCAATTAAATGCAAAAATATATAAATTGACTTTGTCTAAATGTGATTCTGCTAAACCCTTAAAACTTCAAGTGTACACAGGGCCTTCTCAGAAGCTGTGCAGATTTTCGACCCTCCACTGTACATGTTTTACTATAAATTTTGGGAAACATGTTTTGTTAATACTTCATAATTTTAAAAAGAGTTAACTAAATTAATTGAAGTAAAATCACATAACTACAAATCCATAAATATTTTTTTACCTAACTAAAACAGGAAAAACTGGCCCATTTGGCGGCAATGCTCTGATTTGTTGGTCAACATTTGCTAAAAGACGGCCCTGGAATATTAAAAAAGTTCACGATAGTAAATATCAGTAGAAATACACACGTGAAAATAAATGTGTTATGCACTTTAACATTGAAAAACTTACAAAATATCTTGGTGAAGTCAGAGAACAGTCCTTCAGGTTTAAAATGCATAATGATGACTAGAAGAAAAACTCAATATTAGTAATTCATAATCATTTACTTAATCTTTTTAATAGTTTTAATTTAATATACATACATTAATATGCAAATTAAATAGTGCTCGTTTAGAAAAGTAAACATTTAAAAGGGAGAACTATGAAATTTCAAAATATAGTTAGACCTGTGTTAAGGAATTACTTGTAAAGCACAAACAAAAATCCATAATATTCTAAAACCGCGATAGTTAATGTAGTTGTATTAGTTTCTGTGATATATATTTTTAACTAGTTAATCTATCTCATATTCGTTCTTTTTAAAATTGAATTGACAAACAGAAACTAATAAATTTAAATTAAATCAGTCAAACTTAAAATAAAACAATGATAATTTCTTTATATATGACACATAAATGAAATCGTTTTAGAGGAATTAGTATAAAGTTATGGTATTTGCAAGGTTTTATACAAGTTTTAGAGTTTGTTTTTTAAAAATCCTTTGTAACTCTTGCATGCTAATTAAAACAGGAAAAATATGTGCAACATTGGAGACGAGTTGTTATTTAGACAAAGTTAAACTCAAATCTAAAAGAAAAATAAACTCCTCGGTGCAACAGCCTGTTAGTGGGCCAAGGCCTGCAGTGTCCATTTCAGCTTAACGTGACCAAGGTCTCTGGGGTGCTAGGCATATGTCCTGGTTAGGTGGTCAACCTCACGCAGAACACCCAGTGTTTAGTTTCCAAGCATGCTTGGTCCTCATTCTATCAACCCACATAAGGGATGAAAGGAAGAGTCAACCTCGCCCAATACGGGACTCGATCCCCGAACCTGTGGCATGGCAATGTGAAGCACTACCACTAAGCTACTGGACCTCCCAAATGTAAAATAAGTTGGATTAAAACAACAAAAAATGAATAATTTAATAGAGAAAAATAAAAAAGTATGTTTGATTGGTAGATGACCTCAGTTTTTCAATTATGGACACTACAAGAACAGATAGCTGTAAATAAAAGCTTACACCATTACCAATTCTACCTTTAGGCAATGAAATTTTAAGTTATTAATAATACTAAAAACTTAAATAGTCAATCCAAATAAAAAGTTTGCATTTATCTATTTTTTTTATAGTGGAAATTGCAACGACAATTGTATGCAATGCTACAAACCAGGTATAAAGTGAATGCATGAATCCTATTTTAAAAGCTTTATCATACAAAACATGAAATTGACTTACTAAAAGTTGTAATGGAATTAAATCTTCAATGACTTGATTATCTATACACATGTTGACAGCAACAAGCTCACTAAGATCTTCTCTTTTTAGAGGGAGTTGCCGATTAAAATCCACAAATAAAATTTCACTAAAATTAATCATATAAATATATATTGTTAAAAATACCGACATTTCATACATACAATTCATAATACATAACACAAAACACATATAACACCTAAAACAAAAATATATCAAAGTTTAATAGTATAATAAATAATAAAAAGTAAAAAAAAAATGTATTTTCATTCTTTAAAATTCACATTATGTTTTCTAAAATTATTTTTGAATAAAATTTTAATACCGTTAATTTATTCCCTTTAGTCTTGTTGACTGTGATATCAGAATTTGGACTGAAACTAGGCATTAATTTTCAAGATGCAGGTCTACATTGATTCAATCATTTTCTTTCCAATGCATCCTACTGGACATGGTCAATTGGTAAGCACTGGCATGGACAATAGGGTACTTGACTGTATCGCTAAAATACCTTCCAATATTAAATTAATTATAGTTTGAACCCAAAAATGACAAACGTATATATTTTTTTGCAAAATAAATCTTTAAATAATTAGTAAAAATCATTTTAAAATGGCTTATTTTTCATTGGTACGTCACATGATCACAAACACGTCGATTTGGCTGACGTCACTAGTATATATAATCAAACCGGTGTGATGTTTTTATGCTTGCAATTAAACTGGATTTAATCTAATATACTATTAAAATAAGAATTATATAGATAATAATAGGAGGTTTTACAGAAGTGGATAGTTAAAATTTGCTTAAAGTAGATTCCAAAAATTGTGTTTCAAAGTTTGTTTATAGTTACTAGTGACATCAGATACCACGTGACAGCCACAAAGCCTTTTTGGGCATAATTTTTCGTCCTAATTTTAAAATTCATTTTTCTTCCTTTTTATCGGGTATTTGAAAAAAAAAGAAAAAATACAGGTCTAATATTTTTGGCATAAGAATATTTTAAGCCAAAAAAAAAATTTAGTCAAATACCCTATTACTGGTATACAAAAATAGAGACTTTCCTAATGAGCCAGTAGGCTAGAGCAGACTTTAACTTAATCTAAAATACAGAAAAGTGTTGTGTCTCACTTTTTTCTCCTAGGAATAAAAACACTTAAAGCTTTAATAAAGCCCTGTGCAGTTTGAAGCTCTTGAGGCGTTGAGATAACAGCTATGGGCACTCTTGTGAACATTGAAAAAAGCAACCTCTGGGAGTCCCCAAATAGTTGTAAAACTCTCAGGAATGAAGCTTCTATGTCTACAATAAAATATATTCAAAAGGTTAATGCTTTATTCAGAGACAAAATAGATAATGCCGTTGGCTTAGAGATGAAAAATGTTTGGTGTATAAAACTTGTTAAATAAAAATCGAAAAAATGGCAGGATAATTTAGAGATAAAAAGCGAAAGAAACTTCACATTGTAGCCTTCTTTCATAAGTCTAACTTGAAAAACATGCAATTGTAAATGAAAATTACAGAGAAATATTGATAGAATTTAAAACCTATGAAAAAACACACACAATTTACTTGCTGGTAGCAGATCATGCTATCAAACCCTGTCACAAAGCTTTATAACTTAAATTTTTGTCAAATAAAAAACAATCTTCCATCTCAAACATATTTGTCTGAAATTAATGGAGAAAGAGGAGAACACTACTTGGGGTACTTTTTTGTATTTTTAATTTCTTTCTCCGTTACCTGTAAAGTACTCTATATATGTATCATAAAAAATACCGTGGCACTCTCAAACAAAATCAAACTTCAGAAAAAGGGGTACAAAACATGTTGTACTAGTATGTGGTGAGCTTTACGACCTTGGTATGTTCAAAAGTAATATCCTCAAAGCTAATGCCAAGCTCATTCCCAAATTTTCTATTGCCAATGCATTTAACATTTTACAGTTCTAAGCCAACGATATGTAATGAAAGGATAAGAAAGGTGGTTACCTAAACTATCCATGGTAATGTAATCTAATGTATCCCATATTTTATTTAATGGTACAATGTGCCTGGAAAGAGTAATAAAGGATATAAAAATAAATTTTGAATGAATGATTAAGTTGTTTTCCGTAATTGAAGTTTGATTGCAAATGCTTTACATGCCGATTTTAGCTGTAATTCAACATAGCAAAAATTTTCGAACTTACCTACATGTTTCTAATTTATAATTATTTTCTGCACCTAGAAAATAGATTTAAACTTTTGTAATGATTTTGTAAAACATGTTTAGAAGCATTGCTTACATAGCACAGTATATAATATTAAAAGTAATTCTTAAACTTAATTGTAACTCTCTAAAAATTTTACAATTTAATTTACCTTACATATTTCCTAAACAACATAGAAAAGCTTTAAATTAAATAACATTATCAAGTTTCTTTTTCCTATAGTACATAAATATGTAGAGTAAAAAAATTCCATGCTTATAAAACAGAAACAAATATATGTTGCAAATTAATTTTATTTATAATCCATCAATCATCTAGAACTGCAATTTCAAAAACATTTAAAATGCATCAATTGAAAAGTTTTGACATTTGTAAAACTTTTAAATCATCCTTTTTTTAAAAATACTACGAATAGACTTACTATTATATCCACTGCTAAAAGAGGAGCTTCTTTGGAATTCACAAGAATCAGAAGAATCACAGAATAAGGACTTAGATGAACTACTTTGATCAAAAGTTTTATGAGAATCTTTTCCCCTGCAACAGACAAGAAACAACAATGTAAGCACTACTTTTTATTCGTATTTTTGTATACATTTACAGAATATTTAAACATACCAATTTATAAAATTTAACAAAATGTTTTCAAAGTTATTGTCCAGACATTCAAAATAGCTGTCACTTTGTAAAGAGGTTGATGAGGGAACTCTGCAGGATTGCAAATACTATAAAAAAAAATGAAGGAAGCAAGTAACATAACTGTGCAGGAAAATGAGTTTAGATACATTTGCAGACTTTTCAAAGACCATTAAGGATTTAAGAAAAAAATAAGGTTCTTATAATATTATTGCAAAGTGGAAGAGATTGTATGGATTTACATAAATTGAATAATTTATTTAGAAATACATTGAAAACAACAATTATTTTAATAATGAAGCTTCCAGAAAAAAATTACGGATTTAAAATACAGTCGAACCTCGTTAACGTAAACTCGCTTTATGCGAAATTTCGCTTAAAATGAACTGAAAGCATTTTTAAGGCCTACAAGGCTTTGAGCAAATGCTAAAAAATATCTTAAAGCAAAATCGTTTTCGGCAAAATTCCGCTTTACCCGAACAAACAAAATTAGAATTTGACTCTTTTTTTTCCCCCTTAGTACGTAATTTGAAGAACAAATTAAACAAAACATTAAAAAAAAGCAGTAATGAACATTCTAAGAATAAATTGTTTTCTACTTATGAAAAAATCACATGATCTCCCATGTTTTGTCAGTTTTACTTCAATTGCTGTTCTTAATTGGTGTTTAAAAAAAATTCCAAATTTTCCTATAGTATGTACTACTCCAAATGAACTTTAATTATTGAATTACTAATTGCATACATACATTAGCAGTATTACATTTTAAAATTAGAATAATTTTCAGATGATGTTATTTATTTTCAAACTATTCACGGGTTCTATGTAAAAACAAATTCCTGACGGTTAACATGAAATTCGGTTAACACGAAATGTTTCGGTGCTCCCTTCGAGTTCACGTTAGCGGGGTTCGACTGAACTTAGAAAAAACATATCAACCTCAGCAACTGCAATATAATCATCATGATATTTTATTGTTTTCAACTTAAAATATTTCAACTAGAAATTTTAAGTTTTAAAGAATTGAATTAGAATTAAAAAACATCATTTTCATTAAACATTTTAGTTATTCAAAATAAAGTAACTTAAAACTATGAAAATAAAAGTATTCATGATATGAATGAATTAGATTGTATTTTGATTTTAAGCACATTAGTTTTAAACCTCTACAAAGGAGAAATTAAAAGTTACTTTTTAAGCTTCAACCGAAATGGAAATTTGATATTTAATTGTACAGCTATTTTAGAACTATTTGTAGCATAGGCCAAAAATGAAAGGCAAACCTTCAGACTTTTCTTAGAGAGAGTTCAGATAAACACTTGTACAATGAATTCATACAGTAGCAACTTTTTCATTGATTACTTTTATATCATTCATTTACAGAACATACTTTATGTGTATCAATTTATTTAACTAACGTAATGTTTCAGCACAGTACCTAATCATTGGACGCCCTTTTTTTTAAAAACATAAATATGTAGCTTGATTTCCAGATTATTAAAAAAAACATTAACTGTTAAGCGTCTAGTGATAACACTTGATAGTCCAAAGCTAACTTACACATTCACTTAGTTGAAAATGGTCATTCGTAGATTTTCTGAAAAATAATAAGAATTAAATGATTGAATACAAAACTAATTCTAACGTAAATCTACTTGATATAGCTACAGATCAATTCAAAATACTTAAAACTATAGTATTTTTTTTAAAAATATAAACTACGAATTAAATATTTTAATGCCAACAAAGACCAATAACAGCAGCTTATATCTAAATTTAGTGGATATTCAATGAAAATAAAAAGCAAATATATGAATTTAATTAAAAATATAGCAAAGGAAAATTATAAAATTTGAAAACATGATTTGAATAACATTAAGTATGCCTTAGTTATAGCAAAATATTATTTTTGGTTGGTTACAGATAAGTTAGTCGATTTTAGTCGTGTAGTTAGTCGACATTGTTTAATACAATAAAAAAAAAACAGGAGATAGATAAGTAGTTAAATATATATTTTCTCAAAAAATTCAATATATATTTTATTAGTCAATGCTCACTAAGTTAAATTTACCGAATAGTTGTTTTAACACAGGCTCCCAAATAAAGTTTATCACCTAAAAATTAAGAAAAAAATATATCAATGAGATTTTTAGATAGTTACCTAAACATGAATAAAACAAATACTAAGTAGGTATATTAATAATAAAAAGCTATTCATTAATATTTTATTTTCATTAACAATATTGTCTTCTTAAATATATATTTTTAAAATCTTAATTTAGATGTACATTACCATATTTTTTACCTTTTGCCCCCAGACAGCTAATTTTATAAATATATTTCATTTTCTAGTTTTTAAACTATTTAAAAATATGTAAAATAAAATCAATTATTAATATTATTTTATTTATAATCCATTCCACATTTAGAACTGCAATTTAAGAATCTAAAGAGAACAAATTAAAAAGTTTTGAAATTTTAAAATATCCTTAAAAAAATAAAAATAATAAAATACATTCATAAAAATTTACAATACTAACTATACCTTCACATTTATTAAATCTTTCAGATACAGCAATATTTTCGTACTTTCTTTTGAAATACTAAAAATATAAATATAATTAATAGTGAATGTTTAAATATTAGCTAAATCAGTTACATTAATTTAACTGGAAAAGTTATCATCTATCAAAAAAGTAAGCTAATTCTTAGCCATATGCTACAAAGAAAGTTTTGATTTTTAGCTTCCACACTACGTTTATAACGTAAAAAGTGGAAGGTATTATAATCGTTCAGTCCGTCTGTCTGCCCGTCACCCACTTTCATAGCCCAAACTACAAATGCTACGGACAAGTGTGATACGTCAAAAAAATTCAGCGCATCGAAATTAGAATACATTGAAAATTTCAGAAAAGAATTCGAAGTACTTCAATTATTAAAAAAACTGCAAAATTTAATGCTCATTTAAAAAGCATAGGAAGCCATTTTTATTAGAATTTAATCACCATTGCCATTCGTAACAATCGCTCGAGAAACTTTAATTCTTTTGGACAATAAATTAAAAGAAATTTATTTTTGCGACATCGATCAGTTTGAAATGACGTCAAATATATTTCACTACGAGATTCTTTGTATGTTGATATGAAATGTTTCAATTCTATTTAAAAGCGAAAAATATTACATATTTATTCTTTGAAATATAAATTAATTTTTGCAAACGATAAATAATAATTATTGAATTTTTGAAATAAAATAAATGAAACTAGCCAAAATTAACATGTAAATGTTTAATATAGAATAACAATGCTGTGTTTGTTGCCTTTTTACCTGTTAAACATAACTGTTGTGTGGAAGCAGGTTAAGTGAGAGATTCTGTTACAAACCTACTTTTTTTATTTGCATTTTAAGTAGGTAAATTTATCTCATCATTAAAATAACTTAATACTTAGCAACAAAATTTGCAGGATAGTATACTTACTTTATGTACGAGGAATAAATGGTAGAGCCCAAGCACTAAACCATCTTTACATATGAGATACAAGTTTTTCAATGATTTCTTTATATTTGGTCGGAAGTATAGATTATTACCCGAAGAAGCCTAAACAAAAAATAAATTATTTTAATTAAAATGGAATCGAAGTCCACTAATTAAAAACACACATAACCCCAAATTCACAAAAAATATAAAAATCATGAATGTTATTTAACCATAAATCCTCATTTCAGTTTTTCTAGCACTTTTTTTGTTGTAATTTCGTTATTGGCCTATTCAAAATTCAAATTGTCTGCTAATTGGAAAATAAATAGTTTTTACAAAGTGAGAAAAGTGTTTGAATAATCTTTTATACTTTAGGACAAATCAGGTTAATTTCAGACTTACTTTTGTACTTGTAGGGAATAAAGTATCCATATTTAAAATTCTTTCTGATAAAGAATTGGTCTTTAAGTACTCCATTATAAAGGAAGTATGTTTACTGTAAAGATCATTTTCCTAAAAAAAAATAAGAAGTATTAGCAAGATATACATAAATAAAATATCAAAAAGTTAATAAAATTTTACAGTAAAAAATTACACTCTCACACCATTTTGAATCTTAGCAGTCATATATTAACCCTCTTCAAGGATAAGCAAATGTAGAAAACCATAAACTTATTAAAAAAAAGTAATAAAAAAAGTTTTAAATGTTTAACATTACTTTTTTTTTAATAAAATAATTTTTTAACCAAATTTTATGGTTATTCAAGACTTGTAAATCATAAAATAATTTGTGTGCTGCCAGAAAATCTAAAAAATATTATATGAATATATGTGACATTTCTCTAGGGGTTAAAAAGATTCGAATTGTATTAGAAACCAAAAGTCATAGTCATTTTAAAAGTATTAAATAATGTACCTTAAAATTTTCTGCTATTTCTAAAACAGATTGTATATCTTTCAGTTGTGTTTCAGCAGCAATTCCTTTAGAAACTGAATCTAAACAGAAACATATAATTTATAACAATGAAACCATAAGTTGTACAAAATCAAGTAATTACAGTAGCATTCCTGAATAATTACATCAACAAATTAAATTTGTAGCTACACAAAGACTACACTAAATAGGCAGTACAAACAGTATCTACAGGTTGTCAGTAATTTTTCTTTATTCTTATAACAAACTGTTAAGCACATGAAAATAACTACACACAAACTAGTATTCATATTGATACAGAATTTTATAAAAAATATTTGGATATATTAAAATTTTTTTTTGGTAAGGCCAACAAGAAATGAAAGTAGGAGAGGACACTCCTTTCCTTTTTGAAATATTTTTTTACAGTAAAAATTGCAATTTGATGTTAGCATTTTTCTTATTAGATTTGATCAGCCGTATTATTTGGAGGCTCAGAGAAAACTCCTCTTTTATAGAGCCTGGTATTGGATGTAGAGTTCCATTGAAAATTGTATGTAATTAAGATCATTTCAGCAGTTCAAATATACTGCTACTATACCACAAAGTAGAATTTTAGAATTAAAAAAAAAAAGAGAAAACGTAAGGGAATTCTGTACAATCTTACATAATAACTTGTACAAACTACAATTCATATATGTTAAAACTATCTATCGATATTTTTTATTATTAAATACATAAATAATTAGTTTAATTTAACCCAATAAAAAAATACTTTTTATGTCTAAAGTTGAACTATGAATGCAATCCCTTAGTGACCTAAGTTCACTTGTATGATGAAGTATGTTTGAATGTTGAAAGATGGCTGCTACCTATAAAATAATCAAATTACTGAATTAATGTTTTAAGAAGTATAATTTGAAAGCATAATACATCAAAATAATTTATTAAACTGGAACACATTTAAAAATAATTTACAGCCTTACTCATCTATAACCTTTTAATTACAGGGGTGCCCGAAATAAAGTTATAACTGAGTGTTTGTAGCACAAATACTCGCGACTGAGTAATTACTTTTTGCAGACGGTTCCGTTGGGTTTGCATGCAAAAGGTTCGGGGATCAAAACCGGGCCAACTCATACCTCTTCAGTGGTGACATCAACAGGGTTCATACTCTATCTATGATAGTGATATTCAGGAGTTTCTAAGCAGTTTTTCAGGAGTGCAGCAATGTAAATTCAGGAGGTAATAAGGAATAAAATTGAATGTTTGTTTATTTTCGTATTAGTCTAGTGACTTCACTGCACTTCAAATGACGAAACAGAAGAAAAAAAATCTTCTGAACAGTTGTGCGGTGCATTCCGGGACATTAACTATTATCACAATGTCTAAACTCTAATTTTCTACTGTTCATGCGCAGTAGACTAATTCGGAATAAAGTAAAGTATTCCGAATAAAGTAAAGTCGTCAATTTTTTCAGGAAAGGGGAAAAAATATCAGGAGATGACACAAATTTCAGGAGTTATAAGGGCCCTTAGAAGAAAAAAATTGAAATTCAGGAGTTTTCAGGAGGCGTACGAACCCTGCATCAAGCATGGCACCATCTAAGTATGCACACCTGACAACCTCCACACAACCGCAACCAAAGTCCTGAGACTCAAATCAGGCAGCAGCAACACCTCACATTAACCGTTTCTCTTCCGACTCGCTGGAAGGGGAGTACTGTGACACTGAGCGCAAATACCCAATACTAGCCCTCACGACCAAGTACTTAGTCGCAGATAGTTCAATATTGAAATTGCAGGCAAGAGGTTCTGGGATATAAAGCAAGCCAACCCCTACTGCTTCAAGTTCAATTGCATATGATAAGTATATGAAGTTTCAACTGAATCACCGAATATAAAAAGTCAAGTCCACAGGAAGATTTCTGCCCAAGCTTCTTCTTTCATTAAAAGAATGAAAGAGGAGGAAGTGTGGTGAAATATTCCCTTATAGAATTGCTTTTATATTTAGGTTCAACAAACAGCATGTGTTAAAATTAAGAAGCAGCAATGTCCAACAAAAGAAATTAAATTTTTTGCAAAATACAGTCCAACTTGGTAACAACGACAACTCGTTTATAATGCCCTAAATGTGTGGTCCCTTGAAATGCCCATAGATCTTAATGTTATAAAATCTTGCTTGTAACAAATTTTTTAATTAACTGTTTGGTTAATAATGCAAAAAATATCTGTTTAGTTGATATCAAAATGTTTTTTTAAGATTTTAAAAAAAGTAGGTTTGTAACACAATCTATCTCTCAGCCCGCTTCTACACAACATTTGTGTTCAACAGGAAAAAAGTCGCCAAATACAATATTAATTCTACTATAAACTTTTAAACGCTAAATTTGGCTAGTTTCATTTATTTTATTTCAAAAATTCAATAATTATTATTGTTTGCAAAAATTAATTTATATTTCAAAGAATAAATATGTAATATTCCACTTTTAAATCAAACCAAAAAATTTCATATAAAAAAACAAACAAAGAATCTCTTAGTGAAATATATTTGACGTCATTTCAAACTGATTGATGTTTCAAAAATAAATTTCTTTTTCAAATTTATAATTTCAAAGAATTAAAGTTTCTCGAGTGATTGTTGCGAATGGCAATGGTGATTTACTTCTAATAAAAATGGCTTCTTATGCTTTTTAAATGAGCATTAAATTTCACAGTTTTTTAAATAATTAAAGTACTTCAAATTCGAATTTGTTTTTGAGATTTTCAATATCTTCTAATTTCGATGCGCTGAATTTTTTGACGTATCATACTTGTCTGTAGCATTTGTAGTTTGGGCTATGGAAATGGGTGACAGATAGACGGACTGAACGATTATAATACCTTCCACTTTTTACGTTATAAACGAAGTGTGAAAGCTAAAAATTCGTTTTCACTATTTAAATTGCTACATTCGCTAAATGATGCCAAAATTTTTCAAATTATTTCGATAAAAATACTACTAATAGCACATAGGGTTAAAATTTATTCAATAGATATCATTATATAACTTTGACTAACAATATAAATACAGAATAGGTATTTGACTTGAATCACTACACTTAATATTCAACCTTGTTTATAAATTTACACGTTTAAAATTACATCATAAACATTGTGGTCTCTGGAATGATGCTATAACCAGGTTATACTGTTCTGGCTTGTTGTGCGTCTACTTTTATGAAATGGTAAAAAAAGGTAAAATGTAATTATATATAACTATTTTTTAGCCAGATGCATTGCCAAGAAGACTGAGAAAAAATTATACAGAATACATTATTTTCAGCAATCAGAGGTTTAACTAAAGATACAAAATTTTACAAACGTACCTCACTAAGTGCTGTGAATATTGGCTTTGCTAACTTTATAAGCTTGCTAAAATAAGAAGAACATTTATAAATGTCTGGATAAAAAAATACATTGTGTAATAAATTTGAATACATTGATAATTCTTACTGCTTGTCTGATGTAAAATAAGCAAGGCAAGTTGGACGCACATATCCCCGAGCCTCTGAGTCAAATAAGAAGAAATAATTTATCTATAAACAGAAATTGAAATAAATATTTAGTAGATAATAATAAGGTATTCATTTAAAAGAAAGTTAATTTTGTGTTTCAGAAGTCATGGATTAAAGAAATAAATTGATATTTTACACTAAAAATGACACTTATTTTCTATGAAGAAAAGTGATGAAACAGCAAAAAACAAAAAAAAATCTA
Source organism: Oedothorax gibbosus (assembly GCA_019343175.1). Classification (NCBI taxonomy): domain Eukaryota; kingdom Metazoa; phylum Arthropoda; class Arachnida; order Araneae; family Linyphiidae; genus Oedothorax; species Oedothorax gibbosus. The sequence continues at coordinate 1,083,738 of JAFNEN010000151.1, forward strand.
ATAACTAATAAACAATATATGTAAAGCAAATCAAAAGTTCTTTTTCTAATTAAAATTAAATTCAAAATATGCAGGAGAATAAAAAAGTTTCAAAAAAAAGTACTGCTTTAAAAATAATTCATAAGCATACTTGTTTAATGATACATTATTATAATGGAACATAGCATATTAGTCTGAAATACTAAGATTAGATATCCTAAAGTGATGAATAATATAAAGATAAATAAAACTATTTTAATCCCATACCTTTCATATAATTGAAACTCAAAACATGATAAATATTATTTAGCATATTTATGTAAAGTGTATAATTTTCTTTGTGTTACATAGTGATTTTAAAACTACAATGTGATACTTACAGCAGCATGGACATCAACAGCTAAATCTGGCATAAGAAGTTGAGCATTGCTCCCAGGCAGAATCTTATTGCTAAAAAAAATCCAAAATAAAGAACTTTAATGATAATATTTATTATTTAGAATACAAAAAAAGACATCAATGAAAAGTATGGAATAATTTGAAAAATTATTATTAAAAATTTTGTATTTTTATTGAAAAATACAGGAAATATTCATTTATGATTTATGGCGGCTTATGCATTTGGCTACAAGATGTAAGTAAGTTTTTATAAGCCCCAGTAAGACATCCAACATTGGAAATCAGTATATATCTTATTTCACACTAAATTTAATAAAAATGAGTTTAAATGAGTAAGATAACGTCAATTTCCACTGCATAGTAATTCTAATACAACACATAACATTTTTACAATAGCATTATTGTGAAGCTGATAAATTAAAATATTATTAATAATGACTTGTTACTGTTAATTATGTGTGCTGATCATTCATACTAACAACTGCTTATTATTGATGATAACCAAAGAATTAATTTGACCGTAAATTTGTCATGAAGCAGAAGGTGCTTAAAAAAATTTTTTAGAAACTTTTTTAAATAGCCTTTATACGAAGTTGAAATATTTTGCCATCATCAGCAATTTCACAGAAATTTTTAATCTAACTTTATAAGTTTCAAAGCAATATAATGTGTTTTATTAATGTATTTAATGTTTGTGAACAATTATATAAAAACATTTTAAACAGCTGTTGAACTTTAGGAAATAAATTAATGAATAACTCACTTGCTTAAACCTTGATAGTCTGCTGATAATATTTGAGTAGACAAAGCATTTAGATCAATTGAAGAATTCAAATCAGGAATGGTGAACTATAATAAAAAAAAAGATAACATTTAAAAATAATTATGAAGAAAATTTCATCTTACATTTTGTATATCAATAATATTTGATGTAGGAGTTGAGCAGATATAAAGGAAGACATGGTCTTAGTACAAAGACTTATTATTATTTACAAATATTCATTTCTAAACACTGATAGGTTTTTAATTATCACACGATAAAAGCTATGAAAGGCACAAAAGTCAAATTCTTTTTAATGAAAATAGATGATAATGGTTGATAATGATAACGTTTTGAACTGAGACTGATTAAATTTAATTTGACAATGACTGCCCCTATGGTTTAAAGAGAGAAGATATTGTAATTTCACATGGTAATAATTTCAATCTATATAAAAACTATAACTATGTAAGGTGTATATCAGGGATTGGAAAGTTACTTTTAAAAAGTAACACTGTTAGAGTTACAGTTACTTAATTAAAAAAGTAACTCTGTTACAGTTACTTAATACGAAAAGTAACGTGTTACAGTTACTTTTAAAAAAGTAACGAATCACAGTTACTTTTTGAAATGTCAAGTTATAAGAAAAATTTAAATTTAGCAATCTTACCATTTTTCAAAGCGAAGCACGATAAACGAAACATAAGCTCAAACAAAACACTGAAATTATAATTAATAATTTTTTTTTTATAATTAATTTTAATCCTTTACCCTGATATATAATCAGAAGACAACGAGTTCATCTGTAAACGAAGGGGAACCCCAAGAATGAACGCGAAATCTCCCCCTCCCCACCCTTCTTCGAGAGGAAGGACTTTGTTGTTGGTCATTGTTGTAGAACCCATTCAAGCAAAACACAAAGGGGTTTGGAGTGAGGGATCCAACCTGCTTGGCAGTTAGCGTGATTTATTTTAAAACCCTTCTTTTCCGTAGATGCCTGTAATTGTGCGGGGCTTATGATGTGATACTTAGAAATATAAACAGACAAGGAAAAACATTCGTACTGTAACAATTCTGTCTGAAAGCCGCCGTCACGCCTTTATCAGCCAAAGTGGACTATTCTAGTATATGCTTTACTTTTTCCCTCCCAAGAAAAGCTCGTATTTCGGGAATGCGAAATGTTTCCTTCTTTTTTAGGAGTGGAATTTCAAAATTGGCATCAGACAGCCTTCGTAAAGTAACGGAAAAGTAACAACATATTTCGTTACTTCGTTACCGCTAAAAGTAACTAAGTTACAGTTACTTTCTGAAAAATGTAACAGCGTTACTCAAAAAAAGTTACAAGTAACAGCGTTTCAAGTAACGCGTTACTCCAATCCCTGTTGTATATTATAACGATACATAGTATGTATGAAAAATTAGAACCTTTCTGATACATAAATTTTCAGAATCTGGCCGTTCTAAACCTAGTTCTAGATATTGAGTCGACTGAAGTATATATATTCCAAAACTAACCAGCGGATTTGGTCCATGAATTTCTGAATTTTCTGCAATAAGTATGAAGTCTTCTTTTGTGGAAGGCCATAGTTCAAATCCACCAAAAGGCTTGGTTGGTGTCGCTTTAGCAAGTTGCTTATTTTCAGCATCCAATGTTGAAACACCCAAGTCTTCCTTAAGGTAGGCAATAACTTCATTTGGACTCCAAAGCATACTATATAGAAATGAGAAAGATACAGTATAACTTGGTTATACATTCAAAGACAACAATGTTCATGACGTCATAACCGAGTAACGTTATAAACAACGTTCAATATTAAGTGTAGGAAATCAAGTAAAATATGTATTATATACTCATATTATTAAAGTTATAAAATGATATCTTTTGAATAAACTTGAACCTTATTTCCCCACGGTTTTACTATCTCCGTAACTTTTACTATGACCATTACTGAATATATTGATGGGGCAGTATACAAATATAACTTTTTCTGATGTAGGTGGGTAGACATACAACAAAAAAATTTCAGTTGAGTACATAAGTTGATTATCTCCAAACCCGGATAGTTTCCATATTTGTCACAATCATATTACAGGTCGGATTCTACGTGCATTTCGAATTTGATTTCTTTGTCAAAAAGGTAGATATAATTTTTATTATGATTTACATCTCAGAATGACAGTAATTGTTACACTTATATCAACCTTGTAAATCCGATTTATAATGAAAAGGTTATAAGATCTTCTGTGAGGAAGTTGAAAAATGGTGGGTGTAGTAGATTTTTTTTATAAATACCAATTTCTGGCTGCAGTATTAAAAATAAAGGTAGTTTTGAAAAAAAAGAACAAAAAAATGCTACAACTTGAATAAGTTTGTTATTAATTTCTTGTTTTTATATCCCAGACATTTATAAAAATATTTACCACTTTAAAATTAGGAACAGATAAAATACCGATTGTATTAATAAACTGTGGACTATGAAGATAATTGGCAGACGGACAGTGTTACATAATTAAAACTGAGTAAATTAAACATTATATAAATGAAAAGGAACTGGTTTCGTTATTAGGTAAATTTGTGTGTTAAACTCGTTTTTAATGTTTAATTTCTCGTATTAATATTAAAAATATGTTATTTTTTTTTACCTTGCAAACGTTTAATCGGACATAATAAATGCTTTATCATAAATAAATTCATGTAATTTTAAATTGGGCTAAACCATGTGTCGAAGCTCAGTAAAAAATACAAAAGTAAACAATAACAAACAACAAACAAATTTTTACGGCAACAATTTTGTTGCCAAACGGAAATTCTATCTACAGTGACCTTGGCTGCTTACATTTGGTTTGCTTTGTATCAACTCGAACCAAAATTTCAAGGGCGTTTTTAGTTGTTTAAATTTTGGTTGTCACCACCGAACCTGAAGAGGCCCGTATGGCCGAGTGGTTTGGATCATTACGCTAGCAGTCTGCGCGCTGTAACGGGTGCGGGCTCAATTCCCGCCTTTGCCCTGGGTGTATATTCCGCAAGCACACAGACCTAAGTATATATGTTTACCAACCAACCAGCCTGAACCTGAACTTGGTAGTTGGCTTTAAAAAAAAAATTGATACAAAGTATTTATATATTGGTTTTACTATTATATTGTTTTTTTGCAGAAACTATTGATGTTATTTTACGAAGATGAACAATGTAATAACCTCGAAATTTTGTACTCGTGAATATCATGGTTATAACATTAAATTTTCACCATTTAAGAAAAACTTGTTGGCGTGTGCAGCTTCTGAAAATTATGGAATTACAGGTTAGTTGTTATATTTTATTACTTAAAAGTTTATCGACTTTTGGAATCGACATATTTTGTTTTAAAAAGTTAGTTTTGTTCGATGTTTCTTACAATGACTCTAGATTGTTGTCATAGAATTGTGCTACATCGTAGGGTGAAAAATAACTTTTTGTGTCGTTCTCTCTTTTTTGTTTTGATGCATGTAAAAATGTAGTTGGTGCATTTGTCGTTATAATATATGCAGATAAAAATAGTCAAACTTTATCCTGAAATTGTTTAACTGTTAATAAGAATTGCATGAGAAGATTGAAGCAGTACTTTTTTGTGGAGTAAAAGTAATAGGTTGCTTGATTTCACAAAATTACTTGCTATTTAAATTTTTTTCTAAAGTACCCTCCAAACTGCATTTTAAATGTAGCATAGGAGGCTGGAGAGCCCATTCCAAAAAGCACTTGCCTTGCCTGGGTGCCAAAATAACTGCTTATACCTATAAACGGTCTGTGCAGCCAAAAAGCGCAACAAATAATACCCTGTGTAGATGGAGTGCATATTAAATATGCTCCAAAGTCCCAATGTTGTCCTTAAAAGTTTCGTTAGGTGCCTGTTCAGATTTCTTATCTTCACTTGACTGTTCATAACTAAATTACAACACCTGTTGCCAATTGCCTTTGTATAACTCTATAATCCTTGCGATTAGAATGCAAACCTGCTTCCCCTACCTCTCGTTTGGTTTTCTAGGAAACGGTGTGAGAGGCCATCTTATCTTCCGCACCCACTTGGGTTTGAACAGCAGTTGTGATTAACCTCACAGCCTAGCCTCAAGCAAGGTAAGTATAGAACATGATAGATGCTCACATCGTTTCTTGGAAAACCACACGAGGTGATGAGGGAAGACAAGCTTGTGTTGTAATCGTATGGACTATAGTGCGACAATAATTCAACCTAACCCTCTAATGTAGCATAATTTGTTATCTTTTTTCCAGGCAAGGGAAAGCTCTTTGTCCTAGATGTTCAGAGCGGTAAAGCTGAAGTGAATGTTTTAACTACCCGAGACTGGCCGGAGGGCCTCTATGATGTGACATGGAGTGAACTCAACCCTAATCTTTTAGTTACCAGCTGTTGTGATGGCTCCATACAGATTTGGGACTACCTAAATTCGCATGTGAGTGGAAAAAATATATTGTTAAAAAATTTCTGGGCTCTTCCATAAGATGAAAGTTTACAAAAACAATTGATTTTATTTCAGCAAATAATATGCCCTCAGTAACAAAGTTGACAGTTAACAACTGTATAGAAACAGAAAACAATAACAGAGCAAAGCTACGCTTGTTCAATAATAACTTTTTTTAAACTTTAAGATAACTTTTAAGAAAACTTTTTTTTCCCAGGTCATTGGAAAAAACTCCAATGACCACGTAACACAAACCAAACCGCTTATTATAGGCGTTGGCATACTTTCTTGGGCAATCTACGGAAATCCTTTGACTGTTATTGTTTGAAATGTCTCGAAACTTTGAGAACAAGTAATGACTTTTTGTCATCAGACTCGCCAAACTAGCCAAATTGGCATAATAATGTTTTTTCAATTAGTAAAAAGTACTGTTCGAAATATATATATTATATATTTTACAAGTTCATGAACATCTCTGTGAGACTTTGAGGTATAGTTTGATAGTAATATATATATTTTACTGTGTTTGTGTTCTTAATAACTACAGGGTTCGTACGCCTCCTGAAATTCCTGAAAAACTCCTGAATTTCATTTTTATTTTTTAAGGACCCTTATAACTCCTGAAATTTATGTATTATCTCCTGATATTTTCCCCCCTCTCCTGAAAAAATTGACGACATGAATCGTTTTTCTCCTTTCTCATTTGGTTTTCTCCTGTACTTTATCAGGATGTCTACCAAGTCATGAAATTAGAACAAAGTTCACAAAAATTTAAAAAATTGCCAAAAAAGGTGATTTTTCCCCCAAAAAAGGGGTTTAGCTTTTACACCGAAGCCTCAAATTTTCCACAACATTTACACAACTTGGTTCCTTCATTCTCGGTACTAGACCAATACAATAATAAACAAACATATTTACATTTATTTTGCGATACCTCCTGAATTTACATCGCTGCACTCCTGAAAAACTCCTGAATTTCACTATCATAGATAGAGTACGAACCCTGTAACTATCATACTTATTTGATAATATTGTTTTTGTTCAATTGCCTGTTTATAACTGAAGTATTTTTTTTCAGGCACCTGTTGCCTATTATAAAATCCACGAAAAAGAGGCAAGTAATAGTTTTTTTATATAAAAAAGTTTATCCAAATAGACTATATATCAAAATAATAAAGCATTTTTCAATTCATTACATTATGATGTTTTCTGCCATTTATGTTTAATACTAAATGTTGATGTTTTCAAAAGTTAAAATATTGGTTACCTACATTTTTGGTGTTTTTTTTCTCAGGTATATTCTGTTGATTGGAATCCTCAAAATGCATTTCCATACATCTTGTCAGCTTCCTGGGATAACACAATAAAAGTGGTAAGAATTGTTATTTCTCCTATTTAAGCAAACATGTAGTAACAGAAAGTAATTTATGACTAGTAGTTATGGTCATGTAAGAGTAATGTACAAAGCCTACATTCTTCCCTGCACACTTTTTTGTTATGGTCATGTAACTTTAACTACTTATTTAATTTGAAAGGAAAATTGGTATATTTCTAGTCATTAAGATTGCTAATTTCTTAAATTAGTTTCTACTTAAAGACAATTATATGAGTACTTTTAATTATTGTATTTCATAATATTAATTTATAATATATAATCAATAATCATGTAAGTGTACAAGTACACAATCTGTAAAGTCACTTTGATTTGTGTAGGATACATTTTAATCAATATCTATTGTATAAATATATATATTTTAAAATCTTTGCATTCTTTATTTTCATAAACTAAACGCATATAAATAATACAGTTTATTATATTTTAGTGGAATCCATTTCAAGCAAGAGAAATCGCTAGCTTCTTGGAGCACACTGATCAAGTGTATGAAGCTTGTTGGTCCCGTTGTGGTCCTGAAATTTTTGCCTCAGTTGCTGGTTAGACATTACTACATATTTATTATTTAAATACTAATTCTTAAGAGTAGTCTAGAATAAAAAAAATCAGTACCAATTTTTTTTAATCTCTTGTCGGGTGACAAATACTGTCAGTTATAAACAAAACCAAAATCAAACCATTAATATTCTACCATAATTATGATTAATAAAACATTTAGTCCCCTGTGTATAACCTATATTGACAAATATATTATATCAGGAAATAAAATCTAACAAAACTTAAGTTCATTGCCAATATAGTCAATTAGCAGGACTTTGTAAAAAAGTAAAACATTAAAAATTCTGGGGAACATATATTGGTCCAGTAAATCTAATTCCTCTTGAATGTAATTACAATTTAACTGCAAAATTATGTACCATTCATATTCTGCCACAAAAAGTTAAACTGTTTCCTTATTGGGAATAATTTCTCTAGAGATAGATGTAAGTAAGACATAATTAATAGAAAATAGACATATGTGGATGCTCCAGGTTGGGCCCATGTGGTTTGACCAAAAATACAGAGGGTATTTCTTTCTGGGGGTTGGGGAGCCCAGTCGGTTAGGCACTCGTCTAGCATGCAAAAGGTCCCAGGTTCGGGTCCGGGCATCGCCAAAATAACTGCCGACCTATAAACGGTCCGTGCAGCCAAAAATGTCCGACGAATAATGCCCCGTGTAGAGCGAGTGCACGTTAAATATGCTCCAAAGTCCCAACGCTGCGTACGATGTCGCCCTTAACGGTTGCGTTGGGTGCCTACTAAGGTGTCGGCTCGTCACCTGACTGTGGTTCTAAAATACGACGCCCGCCGCCAATAGCCCTCATGTAGCTCTACTGCGACAATAATTTAAACTAAATCTTTCTGGGCCCCATATGGGTAGTGCCCACATTAACCACATGGGACCGCATTAGTGTTCTACCGGAAGTTTATTCTATCCTGAATCATGCCTTTATTAATTGCAGGAGATCGACTCTACGTTATGGACATTGGAACCAAGACGTCAGTGGCGTACCCCCTGAACAGAAATTTGTGTTGTGACTGAGCAAAACTGACCCAGTAATATATTTTAGTTTACATTATCACTTGTTAAAATGTATACTTTTGTTAACACAAGTGTTAGTATTTGTGGGTTAGAAATGCTTGCTGTTCGGGTAAAGAGAAGCCAGATAATTCAATTGGACAGTTTTGTATTAAAAAAAAGTGCTATTTACTTTGTATTAATATAAACTGCTTTAGCATTAACATTTTATTTTAATAACACTAATTTATTTAGCTATATATTTGTTAGAAAATTTATGTATTAAAGAAGAAACCACACAATTTAAAGTTATTTAATTAACAGTCCATTTAAGTTTCAGTCATTAAGTTAAGTTTCTCAGTTTAAGTACATCAAATTTACACTTAGTATTTTAGTTTAAGACTAAATACTACTTTCTGTTACTTAAATACTTACTGAAATTCTAATCGGAAACAACTAGGTTCATAACAGTAAATATCATCAACAATAGTTTCTACACTAGATTTACACACATTAGAAAAAAATCGCTAAACGCAGCATCCAGCTATAATTTAAACTTCTAAAAGCCAAAATCAACTATTTCCCTAAATATTCTTTCACAAATAACTTAATATTATTTATCATCTGCTCGATTTATTTGTAGTTCGAAGAATAATTAAATATTTATTAATAACAAAAATAATGAAATTACTCCAAACTGCATAAAAAAATAAATGTAAATTAAAACTAAGCATAATTGTATGCAAAAAATATGCCTTGCCGCTTTCTTGGTAAACAATTAATGAGCAATCAAAGAATCACATTGTGCTACATTTTAAGATGTAATTCCAAAATGATTCATGAAAAAATTATTTTCAAATTATTTACTTCAAATATTTTTAAATAAAGTTTTTCATGCCATTGTTGATTTGGCAACAGGTGATTTAAATGACTCAAAATTGAAATTCAATGCTAATTCAATGGGAAATTCACTGACAGATAGTAGATTTATGTCCGTCCGGACTACAGACAGGCAGACAAAAAGTATGAAAGTTGTGTCTCCAAGGTCATAGCTTTCTAACAAAAAAAAGAATTTTTAAGACCCGAATGATAGAACCGATTTTGGAAGGGGGGTACGGACAGACAGACGGACATCGACCGCATGTCAATACCTACTTTTTAATTTTTTTGAATTAAAAAAAGAAAAGTAGGCTAAAAATGTATTTAAATCTTTGAAGAACTAAAAAATTAACCATTCTGTTTAGCAGTTAATTTACCTACTGATGACCATTATCAAGAAAAATTCTGGAGTGAAAATTCAGTGTATGATTTAATTTTTATAAATGGACAAATTTTAATTATAGAAAGGAAATAAGTTGCATTATTTAACATTCAATTAATTACATTTTATAATTACTTTCCATTTCCATTTCTCTCCTTCCATCGCAAGTTGAAAATCGTAATTTTCTGTGGTTATCTTTTTGTTGCTGAGATCTTTCTTTAAAATTATGCATAATTAAGGTCTGTACAATAAAGGTGAAGATTAAGAAATTTAACAGTAGCCACTGGCCATTAGACTAAGTCCATTGGTCAACATTAGTCCATTGGTCAAATTTGAAATTGTTTGTACTATGTGGAAAGCAATTACTTTTTTTTTTGTCTGTATAACTGAATTTTTAAAAAAATCATTACTAGATTTATTGCTTATATATAAAGAGTAAAACACTGATTTATATATAAAAAAAGTAAAAAAGCAATACATTTAAAATTAAATGATCAAACATGTAAGTATCATTAAAATTTTGTGTTCTACAACAAATGTTAAAATTTCACAAGTTTAGAATAATATCATATGCAATCAAATGTTATCAAATTTAGAATTCTTTGTAATTGAATGATTTTCCAACACTTCTTTTCCTATTGATAAATTTTTGTCATTCAAAATGTTGAGCGTTGCTGTTCTAAACCTACCTTGTTGAGGATCTGCTGTGAGGTTAATCACAATTGTAGATTCTAGGGGAAATACCCCTTCATCGACAGGGTATCTGTCCATATCAGGCCTCTTTGGCAACGAAAGCGAATCATTGCCTAAAGTGGTGTAAGGAAACCGGTTTCTTACTTGGTTTATCTCTCACAGCTACCCTGATTCAGGCGAGACATTAGCACATGTTTGTACCGCAAGAGATGAACCAAGGTAGGATCCGGTTTCCAGTCGCCAATGTCTGCCAAGGCACGATTAATAGTCAATCAAGGGGTTCTTCCCCTGGACTCTTCCATTGCTTTCCAAACCCAAATAGGGTGGGGGAAACGAAAACCGACACTCACTCAGTTTCCTGGTACACCACTCAAGAAAGTGCTTTTAAAGCTTGCGTTGTAATTGGTTTTCCAAAAAACGTTTTATTAACTATTTTTTCTATGCTATATTAATTTATATATTTTTTCACAGGATATCGTTGCTACTGGTACTACAGACGGGAAAATATTTGAATGGGATATAAGAAAAATGCTTGACCCTCTTTTTGTGTTATCAGGACATGAATATGCTATTCGTCAAATTAAAGTATGACATGTTATGTTCTTAAATATGTGTACCATAATAATTTAATTTTAATTAATATTACTTTTTGCTGTTGCTTATAACATATTTTATTTTATAGTTTTCACCACAAGAACGTGGGAGATTGGCGTCTGTAAGCTATGACTTCACAACTAGGTAATTATTATTTTTATAACAAAACATGTGTAGAATAAACTTTTGTTTTTGATAGTTTCTAATAAAACATTCAACTTTATTTTTTGCAGCACAAATAATGTAATAAACATATTAAATGTAATAAATTTGGTTGTTGCACTTAATACTTTATATAGACTTAACAAACTTTCTTTTTACTCTAATTTTTTTTTCTGAAATTTATGACAAATTAATTAAATTCAATGATTTTAGGTAAATTTTAAAAATGTTATTTCTCACTCCTCTTTGTTTGATAAAACCATGTATCCAAAATAATAAATCCTGCATAAAGGTATGAATATCAATATTTTTTGTTTTCAAGAATGCTGTGGTTTTCCAAACTTCAATAGTATTGATTGTGATATTAGTGGTTAAAGTGACACATAAAATCCTTCAAATTCTTTATAGTTTAGCCTTTTTGATCAGCATCATATTTGTTTTTCACCTAAATTATTTGTTGTATGTTATTTCATTATTAATACCATCTTATCTGTTACCGATTGTAATTTTTCATTCAACAGAAATTGTTTATTTATAGATTTTGGAATTGGAATGTATCTCACGCCTTACAAGTTCACAAAGAGCACACTGAGTTTGTCTACGGATTAGATTATAACCCTCTCAAACGTAATCAAGTGAGTAAATTGTCAAAATTGAAGTAATTATTAAGAATGTTTCATTTCAAACAGGCACTCAAAGTTTGTAGGATTTGTAAAACTTAGTAATTGTAGGATTTGTAACCTTAGTAACTACTTATTTTTAAAAATAAAATAAATATGATCCCCAAAAGTGTTATTTTCCAAAAGTTCTGGACGAGCTGTTTTAAGATATAAATATCATTAGAATAATATGAGTAATTTTTAAAAGTGTTCAAAATTGACTGAATACATAGTTCTGGCAAATTATTGGTAGCATAAGTGTGAAAGCCCCTTTCTCCCACTATATTTGTAATGTACAAAAATATGCTTTTTTTATGGAAATTCAGCCTTTAAAAAGTTCTTGTAAAATTGAGCTATTAACCGTAGTATTGTAAGAAATTTAAGGTTTAAATACACTAGAGCAGGGGTTCCCAACCGGTGATACGCGGGAACATTTCAGGTGGTACATGTGAGTGATGTGAGCAATATGATGCTAATAATAGCTTTTGTACGCATGAGCAGTGAGCATGCAAACATATTACTCATTCTTTAAACATTACCATTATTGTAAAAAGAAATCTTTAATTAACTTCTGGATCAGATGTAAAACCCAGTATCCTTTTATATTTCGGCAAGCTCTGCCATTTGTTACGAGTTACTTGTGTGAGAGTGGATTTTCTGAACTTTTGTACATAAAAAATAAGCATAGAACACAGAATAAGTATTGAAAAGAATTTAAGAGGGAAGATAAGTTCCATTACTTCTAATGTTGATATTTTAATCACAGGCAACGAAGACTATAAAAGTATATTTTGTATGATGATTAATTTTTTGCTGAGTTTATACTATTTTTTTTATTTGTATGTTTTTAGACCTATGGGTAATAAACTAAATTAATACCATTTTAATCTTTTTATTTATCCTTTATTATAAGCATGTTATAAATAAACAAATATATAACCATTAACTATGACGTTTTCTCAGGAATTTAATTCAAAAAGCCTTTGGACACCTTTAGAAGCATAAATATAATACGTTTATCAAAATATTTATAGGTCTGGTGGTACGCCAAAATTTCTCAAAAAGTCAAGTGGTACGCAGATGCAAAAAGGTTGGGAACCCCTGTACTAGAGTATTAATTATTTGTAAACAATTCTCTACTAGCTCCAAAGCAATACATTAAGACATACAGCCTATATTACAATGTGATAATGGTCATCTATGCTTACTCTTTTGCATATGGTATCGTAAGACCTATTTAAATGTCATGTATATCTACACTGATTTTATCAAATAATTATGACTTGAAATCTTTTATTTTTTAGGCATGTGACTGTTCTTGGGATTCCCTGCTTTATATTTACAATGAAGAACAGTGAAAGTGGTCTTAAAACAGACATTTTTACACATATATATTTTGTAATATTTGTACATACTCCACGATTTATATTAAAATGATTTTTTATTTTAATCAAGTTTCTTTTCCTTTTTGACCTCTTTGCTCCTGTATTTTCCTAATTATATAGATAATACTTTATTAAGGCCAAAATCACATTGTCTCCACTTAGTGATTGAAAAGTTACTTTTAAAAATGTAACTTGGTTATTTATTATAAAAAGTAACAAGTTACAGTTACTTAATACAAAACATAACTAATAACAGTTACTTTTAGAAATTTCAAGTTATAAAAAAGTTGCGGTTTAATCATCTTATATCGCTTTTCAAAGGGATCCAAGATTAAAGAGACATAAGCACAAACAAAACACTGCAACTAGAATTGACACATTTTTTATTTAATTTTGAAGGAGTTTCATTTCAGAAATTGGCATTTGGCAGCTTTCAGAAATTAATGGAAAAAGTAAAAAAAAAATTCCTTACTTTTTCACCGCTAAAAGTAACCGAGATACTTTCTGAAAAAACTAACAGCGTTTACCGAAAAAAAGTAACTGTTACAAGTAATGTGCATCACTCCAATCCCTGGTAAAAATGCTTGCTATTATCTCAAACAAAACTAAAGGTGTGTAACACTACATGGCTTTCAATTACCACTCAATAAATCAATGCACATTTAAAGGTAGGCCATAAGAGGGCGATACATGTAACCACCTGAATTTTGATCGTTTTTCAGAGACGTTATTAAAAGGGAAGAAATACATGAAGAATACATAGTTCAAGCTGTAGAGTGGTTTCAGACGGACCTGTGTTCAAAACCCATTTTTTAGAATTAGCACCCTCCAAAACATGTAGAAAACTCAATCTCTATTTTGGATTTTCAACCCCATAGCCATACTTTCATTACCTTTTATGTTCATATAGGTAATTGAAAGTAAAAAACATGTATAAGAAATATCACACTATACCTTCTTTGGTTATTCATATTATAATACACATATCAAAGTGACACTAAAAAGATAATTAGGACTTGGAAAACAGATTAATAGAGAATAACTAGGCTATGAAGCGGTTTAAACAAGCAAAATACGGAAGTTAGGTAAGAGATTTTTTTTCCTTTTCCCTTTTTGGGAATGTTTTGGAACTGTTAGGATTAAGAGGGGACTGTCAGTCCCATAGAGCTAATGCATTAGTTTTGAAATCACAACTTTTGCAAAAGAGTTACTTTGCCATGTTATCCCATTTTCACCTGATATGGGAATCATCATAACATCAATTAATTTGCAACAAAATTGAAAAGAAAATAACATCCGGTTATTTAATTATTAATTGATAAAGTTTTAAAATAGTGTCGCCATCTGCTGTATATTTTTGGCATTTTAAATCTTCAAAGGTATGTAATTAAATAACTAGATAACATTTTCTTTTCAAAATTGTTTCATTTAAATTTTTATGTTGATTCCCATACCCGGGGAAAAGGGTTAAAGCATGGCTAAGCAATACTTCTGCGGAAATTGTGATTCCAAAACTAACATTAGCTATATGGGACTGACAATCACTCTTAAATGGTCAGCGAATAAAAGGGTTAAAACAATAAATGACATATTTAGAAAAGTACCTATTACTAAATATGTCATTTATTAAAATTACTTTGAATAACATTAGTTATTAATACTTATATTATGCCAAGTTAATGCATAAAGGATATTTACCTGTATAAAGTGTAGAGGGAGAATATGTCATCAAATAAGCTATATTAAGAACACCTAATGCAAAAAAAATTACCTTTCTCAGTATTGTAGATTAAAAAAAAATTCCATTGGGTGTTGTAGTAAAACAAATATTAGGTCAATGCTCTGCTTTTATCAATAGTATAGAATAGAAATAGACTTATACTTGAAGATAAGAAAAAGTATTTTACATTCATAGATTTGGTGCTATGCATTGTTAGCCGTCCTATGAACGGATCTTGCTGAGCAATAAAAAAACTGTTAACAAAAAGCTGTGTATGGGACTGATGCACGTCAAAGGTGTCGGCCTCGTTACTTGACTACAGTTCTAAATTACAAGGTCCGTCACCAATGGTCTTAATGTAGCTCTAGTGCTACGTTAATTCAACAAACCTATTTTCGAGGACTTAACAAGCAGGCTGACAAGGTGGCAACCTGTATAGGTGCAAAGTCAAGTATAAAATAAATATGGGGGGCGGGGTGGTCTAGTGGCCCGGATGGCCTAGTGGTTTGGATCGCAGACCATTACGCTAACAGTCTGCGCGCTGTAGCGGGTGCTGGTTCGATTCCCGCCTTCGCGCTGGGTGTACTTTCTCTGTGTCAGTAAAAATCTGTCTGTGCCACTCTTACTTGGCGAAGGTTTATAAGCGGGTAACTGATCAAGCACACAAACCGGAATATATATGTTTACCAACCAATCAACCAAAATAGTTATAGTTACATAATAATATTGATGTTAAATGAGGCTGTACGTAGATCCTTCACGAGTAGTATTTTAAAAGTAATAATTACTTATATAATCTATAAAAATAGTAAATTACTAAGCCCTTAAAGATTATTTCAAAAATATGTACTAACTTTAATATTTATTTTTTGGGCTTAAAAAACACTCGATTTTTCTAAATCTTCACAATTTTTCCCCTCTAATTATATTCAAGACTTCCAGGCATCATTATGTTATAAGTTCCGTGCAAGGATAATTTAACTTTAAAATTTTGATGAAGGAAAAAACTTATCATAAGTTGACAAAAGTATTCTAATCTTTTAATCCTTTTTAATGAATTAAAAATGTTTTGACATATTAATAATAAAAAGAGATGACGTATTATACCATAGATTTTTTTGCAGATTAATTTACATGGCAAAATTATTCTTAATAAACTTTCTTTGAACATGATGGAATTAACAATGAATTTTAATTACAGTATTATCCCTCTTATAGTTGGTCTCCGTTTAATAGGACCTCCGCTTTAATCGGTTGATTTTTTTTATCCTTAAAATCTAAAAATTAGCTGAAAATGACTAGTTTCGTTATCGATCACCCATTAATATGATGTTAATTCAAATTACAATTCATATGATGTAAAAAAAATTCGAAACTATCTGCGGCAATTTTTTACATTTTTTACGATTCAACAAAAAAGTTAAGGATTTTTTTAATGGTATATAATTCGTAATGCTTGAATACATTAAATAAAATGGCATATTATTTTAATTGTGGTATTCCTTTATAAGGCCAATATCATCAATGTATAAATTTGCAATCAAATGTAAATCCAAACCATTCCACTTCTTCGGTTGAACCGGAATTTCGCTTAACCGGCCTGCCCTCCGCCCCATTTAGGCCGGTTAAGAGAATGTCTACTGCATTGCTAATTATGAAATTAATATTTTATTTTAAAGACAATGTTTGTTGTTTTTATTTTTATCCAGTAATATATATATTTTAAATTTATAAACATGCACACAGAATTTTCAGCAGGAATTAATTAAACATATTATGCTAACTGCTTTGTGATTTTCAAAAATATTTGCTTTGGTTATTTGAAAAAAAATAATAATGAAGCAACACAAAACTTTACTAGGCGTCAAAGACATGTCGCTAAATGCAAATTTTTGGCCGAAAAATAGTAAGTCGAATTTGATCTTCTAAATTACGAATTTACGAATTAAAAAAATGCATCGTTGTAGTAGAAGTAAAAATCTAGGTTGTTTAGTTAAGTCTAATAAATTAAGCCAACTTTATGAATTTTCTAACATCAATAACATAACGAGGTTTTAGCAATTTAAAAATATTAATAATCTCTCTCTCGCACGTTCTTTTTTTTAAATCGCGTTTCAGACGACTGCAAACACAGTGCAGTTGGATCCAACCACATACTATATCACTAAGGTTTCTCTATAAATAAATAGCAGACTACATTTTCCAGACACGACTACATTCGTCATTTTATATTTTCTTGTTTACTATATGTCGAAAATAACTAGTAAAACATTACTCTCATAACTGATCAAAATTCGGAAAGTTATTAAAAAAAAAAAGTTGCTGAACCACAAAAAAATGATTAGAGCTCTAACAAAGAAATCATGTTGCAGACAGTATTTTTTGTCACGGGAAAAGAAAATGACGTCTGTTCTGTATTTTCTTTCCAGTCACGACTCTGAGAAACAACACGTGATGCCACCCAATCCAAAAGAATTCCGTTGGTGGAATAGAAGAATTCTGGAATGTTAGATTACAAGACTGTTGTTTTTGTTGGTGTGTTCTATTACAGCGAAATTTCATTCTTTTGCCATTTATGGGTCATTAGCTAAAATTGAATTATTTATCAAGGAACAGAAAAACAGTGGTTTGTGGACGGGATTTTATCACTTTTCCTATTAAGCCAATATCTATCTATTAAATCAATAATCCAAATAGATTTAAGCTATGTTATACACAAATTCATCCGTCTCAAAGGAGATCAGCAATTACTATAGATATTAATTTTGTAATACTTTAAATATTTACGAATTTGCTATTTATAAAAAAACTTTTAAAAAAAACTAGACATGTTTTATACGTGTCAATAAAGTCAATCATGTCATGAAAGTGGATCTTTATATTTTGCTTTAAAACTTGCTGGATCTTTAAACTTTGCTTTAAAAAGGGGCTGGGGAGCCCAATCGGTAAGGCACTTGCCTTGCATGCAAACTGTCCCATTTTTGGATCTGGACATTACCAAAATAACTGTTGACCTATAAAACGGTCTGTGCAGCCAAAATGTTAAACGAATTATGCCCCTATAGAGGTGACATATACATTACTTTACATACGCACCTATACGTTACACACGCATGTTAAATATATGCCCAAAAGTCCCGACGCTGCGTACGATGTCGCTCCTAAAAGTTGCGTGCCTACTCAGGTGTCAGCTCATCACTTGACTGTGGTTCTAAATTATGACGCCCGCTTCCAATAGCCCTCGTGTATCTGTAGTGTGAAGATAATTCTACTGCACCCAACCCTAAAAAAACTACTTAGAAATCAGCTCTTCACTTAAATATTCCAGTTTAATTGTAAACGTATCGCAATTCAACTTCAATCAGCAAAGTGATCACACGCCCGAAAAGACCCATTCACAAAACCGGAGAAATTTCAAAAATAAATTGTTTGGCTAACGAACTTCTATTCAGAAGCCTTAGTATTTGAATAGAATAATTTAGACCGTGTGAGAGGTCTTGCGTGTCGTTGTAAATTAACTGGCGCTCCCCATCTGTAACTTGGAGGGATCTCGAGCGAATTAAATGTCGTCGTCTGATGATGCAAGGCTTTAATTATGTTTGATGGGCGGATGATTTGACTAAGAGCTAGGCTAGTTTAAGTCTTTACGTTAGTTCTAAAAGATAGTTTAAAACTGTTGGGGTGGTTCACTTGCTAGTCTCTTTGCAAAGTCAAACAATTTGTTTTTTCGAATGTTTTAATTGAAAACTAGCATGGGCCATTCCAAGCTTGACTTACACTACATTTGACGATTTAACAAATATCGTTTGCATCGTTCAGAATTATTTTCTATTTATTCAAAAAAAAATATTGTATGTCAGTTTACCCCTGAACATATAGCATTTTTAGCAATCAGTAAAAACTTTTTTAATTTAATATTTTACTAAAAAATAATAAAAATGTCCTGATATGACTTACACTACATGAAAGGAAGTCGACTTTTGGTTATCATTATAAACTCTAATTTCTTCTTCATAGTGCAGCAACTCAACATTCTATCAGTTCTTATTTTAAGTATAAGGTTTAAAACTAAATAATTTAATTGCAAAAAGTGTTAAAATATCATAGGAAATAATTTATTAACATTTTTGTGCGTGACTTACGCTAATTCAAATTGTGACTTACACTACATCATATGAATTTTATCACAGATATGAAAATTTTGGTAATAATAACATAACATATGTAAATAATTTTGAACATGGTAAATTTAAAATTGCATACATGGTAGAATCATAGTTAGAAAAAGTTAAACAACGTCTCCTAAAGTTAGTTTCTGGTAATTTTTAGCCTACTTTTCTTTTTTTAATTCGAAAGAATTAAAAAAATGAAAAAGTAGGTATTGACATGCGGTCGATGTCCGTCTGTCCATCTGTCTGTCCGTCTGTCCGTCCGTACCCCCCTTCCAAAATCGGTTCTATCCATCGGATCTTAAAAATTCTTTTTTTGTTAGAAAGCTATGACCTCAGATACCCAACTTTCATACTTTTTTTCCGTCTGTCTGTACGTCCGGACGGACATAAATCTACTATCTGTCGGCGAATTTCCCATTGAATTAGCATTGAAACTCAATTTTGAGTCATTTAAATCACTGTAGGTATTGAAATGCGGTTGATGTCCATCTGTCTGTCTGTTCGTATGTCTGTCTGTCTGTCCGTCCGTCCGTACCCCCTTCCAAAATCGTTCTATCCATCGGATCTTAAAAATTCTTTTTTTGTTTAGAAAGCTATGACCTCAGATACCCAACTTTCATACTTTTTGTCCGTCTGTCTGTACGTCCGGACGGACATAAACCTACTATCTGTCGGCGAATTTCCCATTGAATTAGCATTGAAATTCAATTTTGAGTCATTTAAATCACTGTAGTATTGAAATGCGGTTGATGTCCATCTGTCTGTCTGTTTCGTATGTCTGTCTGTCTTTCAGTCTGTCCGTCTGTCGTATCCTCTTCCAAAATCGGTTCTATCCCTCGGATCTTAAAAATTCTTTTTTTGTTAGAAAGCTATGACCTCAGAGACCCAACTTTCATACTTTTTGTCCGTCTGTCTGTACGTCCGGACGGACATAAATCTACTATCTTTCGGCGAATTTCCCATTGAATTAGCATTGAAAATCAATTTGAGTCATTTAAATCACTGTTTGCAAATCAACAATGGCATGAGAAACTTTATTTATTTAAACATATTTGAAGCAAAATAATATTTTCATGAATCAGTTTGGAATGACGTCATAAAATGTAGCACAATTTGATTCTTTGATTATTCATTAATTATCTACCAAGAAAGCGGCAAGGCATACTTTTGCATGCAATTATGCTTAGTTTTAATTTACATTTCTTATTTTTTAATGCAGTTCGGAGTAGTTTCATTTATTTGTTATTAATAAATATTTAATTATTCTTCGAACTACAATAAATTACGAGCAGATGATAAATAATATTTAATTAATTTGCGAAAGAATATTAAGGAAAATAGTTGATTTTGGCTTTTAGAAGTTTAAATTATAGCTGGGTGCTGTGTTTCGATTTTTTTTCTAATGTGTATAAATCTAGTGTAGAAACGGCTGTTGATGATATTTTTATTATTATTATTATTATTATTTTATTATTATTATTATTATTTTTTATTATCAAGAAAACAACAAGTACAAAATAAACACTCTGGGGATTTAGAATCCCATACGAGTGAAAAGAAATTCAAAACATTTTTTTTTAATAAAACAATACAGGGTAGATATGACAATGAAATTTGGCAAAGTCGTCGGTGCTATTTAAAAATAAACTATAGAGAACCCAAAATTGAATTAAATTGAATCAAATTTAATTATCAACTGAAAACAGATAATTTTTTAGCTTTTTTTGAAAACGATGACATTTGGTATAATTTGCAGATCAACAGGGAGATTATTGTATTGTTTAGGAGCTAAATAAAAAAAAACTTTTGTGAAAAATCTCCCTGTTAGCTCTGGGTATATTGAAAATAACGTTTGGTCGTCTAGGATTGACTATTTCTCTTTTATCACATAAATTGGGATTTAAGAAGAGGATGTAGCTATTTTTATAAAAGTGTAGATGATGAACTGGAAGTATGTCTAGTAATTTGTAATCTTGGAATGTAATACTGCGATTATTATAATTAAGAATTAATTTAATAAATTTATTTTGGAGATTTTTGACTATGGATATATTTGATTCGTAGTCCCCACCCCAAATAGACAATCCGTAGTAGATTCTGGGATGAACCCATGC
Organism: Oedothorax gibbosus; assembly: GCA_019343175.1. Taxonomy (NCBI): domain Eukaryota; kingdom Metazoa; phylum Arthropoda; class Arachnida; order Araneae; family Linyphiidae; genus Oedothorax; species Oedothorax gibbosus. The sequence goes on from JAFNEN010000151.1 coordinate 1,105,042, forward strand.
ATAGTAGAGCTGCTTAAGAAATTTTTGATTAACTAGATGCTTTAAATGATAAAATTTATAAAGGAAAAACCGCTGTTGTGATTCACAGAATCGAAAGCTTTGGAAATGTCAATAAAAACGGCAACTGTGATATGATTTTGGTCAATACTGTTATAAATAAATTTAGAGAAGTTAATAAGTGCAAGTTCTGTATTGCGGCGTGGTAAAAAACCAAATTGTTTAGATGAGAAAAAATTCTGGCTTTCAAAGTAATTAAGCAACCTAATTTTTAGGCAATATTCAATTAAAAGGGAAAGAGAGGTAAGAACTGAAATTGGTCTATAGTTGGACAAACAGTTTTTATCACCTTTTTGTAGATTGGAGTAACGACAGCAGTTTTTAAAAAATCTGGAAAAATACCATTTTTAATTAGGTTATTGATAAGATTTGTAACATAATTAGAATGGTATTTAAGTAAAATTTTCAAAATAGAAACGTCGATTTTGTCGAGTCCACTACTCTTATTGTTACTCAGGCCCGACACATATTTCATAAGTTCGTTCTCTGTAATGTCGAAAAAGAAAAAGGAATTTGGACTGCGAGTAATATAACTAAGAAAGTTAAACTTATTATGATCAGTTACTGAACTTAAAGCAAAGTGATTGTTTATTGAAGTGGCCAGTTGCATGTCAGAGTTGAAAAGAACAGGTAGAACTGGCTTGATAGTTGTTTTAGTAATATGATTAATAAATTTCCATTTGTCATGAGATGTTTGGCATTTGTTGAAACAATTTAGGAAGTATTTCCTTTTTCTGATCTGATTTTTGTTTTAAGAAAAGAGATAGTGGATTTGTAAGCAAGTCTATAAAATTGGTCACCAGGGTACTTGCGAAGCTTAATAAAAAGATTTCTTTTAGATTCAATTATGCGTAAAATTTCGACTGTAATCCAAGGATTTTTAGCTTTTACTTTACTTTTACTTTTTTTAATTCTTTGTTTAGATGTATAATTGTTTACGATTGCAGTAAGCTTATTATAAAATATAAAGAAATCATTCAATGAATCATTGCTTAAAGCATTAAAAGAATTATTTTGAAGATAATCATTTATTTTTTCGTAGTTTTTTCTGAAACAGTATAAAGGAGGAGTTAAAGTAGTCTCTGAAGTTTTAACGTTACTTTGAAAATAATAGGATAATGATCCGTAATATTTAAGTCTAGAGGGGCAGTAGAAGTAATAGTGTTGTTAAAGTTATTTAGGAACTTAGTTAACTTAATTTACTTTAGGAACTTAGTTTTTTTTCCCGATTAGAACTTCAGTAAGTATTTAAGTAACAGGAAAGTAGGCTATTTTAGTTCTTTATGAACTTCTTGTTTAATTCTTTCTTCAATAGCAATGTCTTAAAAATCTTCCTTCTCATGTCACGCAAAAAGAATTCCCTACCACTGCAGATGTTTCAGTTTTATGAATAATCATCTTTACTTAATATTTGCCACACAAAATATTTAATGATAATTTTTCCTACAAAAGGAACTAAAGTTCCTTTTCCAGCATCAAATTCATTTCCAGAATTTTGTTGAGAGGTATTTACTTTTACAACATTTCCATTTGTTTAATTAGCCGTGTAGTATTTTGGGGATTTAATGAAACATTGGAAATTTTAAGTAGGCATTTGTTGAATTTTAAAAAGCAGAGCAATTTTGAGTGTCAGGAATCGTAAGTATTCATTTTCCTTTTGATGAGCAAATATCATTTAATCTACCTATGTCACCCTTTACACAGTTGTCAGAAATGTATAATAGTGATATGTTTGAGCAGATTTCTTATTCAAAGTGAAAAAATCTGTAGCAGAATGTGGGTCAATTTTTCTGGAAAGTGTGGCTTCTTTGATCCCCTCCTCACTGTATCACAAAATCCACCAATTGGTCCTTTTTGACTGACATGACTGAAGGCAAATATGACCAACATTGGTGGCAGAGAATTCAATGTTGTCTAACGGTTGGAACATTGCAATAGAAATGCCGCTAAATAATATTTTTTTTTTAAATATTTCAGTTAAAGTGTTGTCCCGTAAAGTGATTTTTGCTTTCATTTTCTTTAAAGGTTTGAAATTTACCACATGCTTAAAGTCTTTCCCTTTGCTCTCTTTTAGCGTCCACACTACGTTTATAACGTAAAAAAGTGGAAGGTTTTTATAATCGTTCAGTCCGTCTGTCTGTCTGTCCGTTCGTCACCCACTTTCACAGAAAGAACCACAAGTCCCATACAAGTGGAATACGTCATTTTGAAGCAAAAAAATCAGATTAGGCTACATTCCAAATTTCATTAAAAATTTTAAATTAGAAGTTTATTTAAAATTTAAATAACTAAATTTTTTTCATCTACATTAAAATAACATTCAAATTCCATTTTATTCATATTTCAATGTTGCCATCCACAAGTCCCACAAACAAGTAGGATACGTATTTTGAAGCAAAAAATCATATTAGGCTACATTCCAAATTTCATTAAAAAATTTTAACTAGAAGTTATTTAAAATTTAAATAACTAAAAATTTAAATCTACATTGAAATAACATGCAAATTCCATTTTTATTCAATATTTTCACTGTTGCCATTTCGTTAAACGTACGAGAAATTTTATTAAAAAAATACGAACATTTGAAAGAATATTTATTTATGTGATATGATTCAGTTTGGATTGTTGTAATATCACAATAGAGTTCTTTTGATGGTTCATTATATATGTATGAAGAAAGATGCAAAGAGAATTCTAACTTGGCATAAAAAAATGTGCAAAGTTTCACTTTTATTTTTAAAGCATCATTTGTACTAATTATATATTTTTCGAACCGTAATTTAATTAAATCTAATTATTAAATCTGAGAAAAGAGATTAATGAAAATAGTTAATTTTGGCGTTTAAAAGTTTGAATTACAAATAGCTAAAGGCCCTGTTTGTTATTAGAATTAAATCACCATTGCCATTCGCAACATTCGCCCGGAAACTTAATTCTTTTAGACAATAAATTAAAATAAATTTATTTGCGAAAATCGATCAGTTTGAAATGACTCAAATATATTTCAAAGAAATTCTTTGTATGTTGATATGAAATATTTTTTTTTCCATTTAAAAGCGAGGAATAGTACATATTTATTCTTGAAATACAAATTAATTTTGCAAACGATAAGTAATAATTATTGAATTTTCGAAATAAAATAAAAAAACTAGCCAAATTTAGCAGTAAATGTTTAATATAGAATTAAGCATGTTTGGCGCCTTTTTACCTTTAAACACAAACCTTTTTTTGTGGAAGCGGGTTAAGGGACAGATTTCTGTTACAAACCTACTTGTTTTCTTTTAGCTGCTGATTTATCATTTAAATCAAAATTATCAACATTAAGAAATCTACAAAATTATAGCTAAACAACAACAAAAATCAAAAGAAGCGTGATGACCCTTCGTTGTGACTTACACTACAAAGTTAAAATGTTTTATAAATAGAGAAAATGCTTTTTTTTTTTAAAATTTAAAGGGTGGAATTACACGAGGTTAAATATAGAAAGAAAAATATTAAAAACTTTTTTAAAAAGCAAAGCTTAATTTAAAAAAGTTATAAAGAAACTTTTTTTTATCTTTTCGTGACTTACCACTACAGCCCAAAAGGGATTTTAGCTTCACACTACGTTTAAAAACGTAAAAATGGAAGGTATTATAATCGTTCAGTCCGTCCGCCCGTCTGTCCGTCCGTAAACCCACTTTCACAGAAAGAAACCACAAGTCCCACAGACAAGTGGGATACGTCAGTTTGAAGTAAAAAATCAGATTAGGCTACATTTCAAAATTTCATTAAAAAAATTTAAATTAGAAGTTTATTTAAAATTTAAATAACTTAATTTTTTTTATCTACATTGAAATAACATGCAAATTCCATTTTTATCAATTTTCACTGTTGCCATCCACAAGTCCCACAGACAAGTGGGATACGTCATTTTGAAGCAAAAATTCAGATTAGGCTACATTCCAAATTTCATTAAAAAATTTTAACTAGAAGTTTATTTAAAATTAAATAACTTAAAAATTTAATCTACATTGGAAAACATGCAAATTCCATTTTTTATTCAATATTTTCACTTTTGCCATTTCGTTAAAACGTACGAGAAACTTTATTTAAAATAAAAAATAAACCTTTTAAAAGAATTTTTATTTATATAATTCAGTTTGGATTGTTGTAATATAAACAATAGAGTTCTTTTGATGGTTTATTATATATGTATGAAGAAAGATGCATAGAGAATTCTAACTTGGCATAAAAAATATTCAAAGTTTCGCTTTTATTTTTAAAGCATCACTTACACTAATTAAATTTTTCGAACTGTAAATTAATTTAACAAACAATAAATGACTGAATTTTGGAAAGAAATGTAAATGGGAAATTGTGGCGACACAAAGATATTTATTAAAAAGATTACATTATTTTTCTTCGAACTTCAAACAAATTAAGCAACGATAAAGTCTAATTATTAAACTTGAGAAAGAAGATTAATGAAAATAATTAATTTTATCGTTTAAATGTTTAATACAACTAGCTAAAGGCTCTGTTTGCGAATTTCTTTCTGAGGTGTATAAATAGTTTGTTTCCTGTTGAGCATAAATGTTGTGTGGAAGCGGTTTAAGTGACAGATTCTGTAACAAACCTACTTGTTATCTTTCTAATTAAGTATCTTTAGTTATAAAAGCTGATTAATAATGTGTTTTTAAGTTAAGTAAGCAAGATAAAGATTGTTAAGTTAAGTAAGATAGTTATTATAGTGTATTTTAATAATTTTACAAAAAAAATCTGATAAAAATAATACTTTACTTAAAAAAATTCAAGAAGTCAAACTAATGAAAAAACGTAACCCATGCTTTTCCAAAAAAAAAAAAACCAACCAGCCACTTTGAAGCTAAAGTGTTGCCACATATAAAAATAATAATAGTTTTTGATGCAAAATTTGTATAATTCAAACTTTTATAAATCACATTTAAAAGTTTCAACTGTAATAAAACATATTTTTTATATTCACCTGAGGCCTTCCCCATACATGGAATTAACCTTTATTTACCTTAGATGTAATTTCAATAACTTTAAAACCTAAAAAGTTCTATATGGCAGCTACCTCTTGCACATGCGCAATTTTCTTGAAAACTTTATTATGAAGTTCAAAGATACTGGGGAACTCGTATACCAAATTTTAAGTCTGTATATCTTTTCGCGTTACAGTAATACCTTAAAACCGAAACAGTTTACGGCCGCTTCCACTTGCACATGCACGATTTTCTTAAAACGGACAGACAGACGGAAGTAACGCTCAAAAAACCACATTTTTTTAGAAACAGCATCCTCAAAAACGTGTGGAAAAATTAAAAAATCTCTATTTGAATTTTCGACCCCAACGCCATACTTTCATTACCTTATATTTCTTATTAGGTACTTGAAAGTAAAAAAAAACTAATTTTCCACATGCATACATCAATGGCTTCTAGGAGAACTTTACACGTATATCCATAACGGATTTAATGTTGAGCAATTCACTCTGGACGTGTTGGTATTACCCGAAATTCCAGATGGTTTTGGTGCGAACATTTTTTTATGGACGGGAGTGATTTTTATTATGACCAATACTTCTTTTGACAATTGGTCAACAGAACGTACAAAAGTAATATCAGTATAGTACTTAAATAATTTGGAATTTAAGATAAGAGATTGGTTAAGTAAACTGGTGTTGTTTGGTCATTTTGAGAGCAAAAGTGGAGTTAGTTTTTAGCGTTTTAGAATGAAAATTAATGCTATATAATTTTGTTGCTTTTTAATTTATTTCTTATTAAACGTATTTTATTTTTGTAAAATTACAAATTAACAGTTTTTTCGGCCTTTAGAGGGTTAATGTAGTTCATTTTTTGATAAACTGTGTTTCAGTTTCATATCAGATTTCATTGTTCAGATGTTTTTAGACGTACTAACTACAATTTCGTAAATATGGGCTATTTTTATTAATCAGTCGAAGTTCACAGATAACTAAATCGATATACTGTTAAAAAATTTCCGTAGGATTGCACTGGAATCCTGGAACTTTCAAGCTGCCACTACTGTTTGGGTCGTTGATTTATCACTTTACAGTCACTTAAAATCGCTCTGACCCCAAAGAAATTGTTGTAAAGATTGGTCTGAGTTTCTCTACACAAAAAGCGGCAAACAATAAATTGTTGTGATGAATCACGGCCTACTCAACTACTAAGGCCGAAGAAGCTTTCCCAAACAAGCTCGGGGACGGAAATTTTGACGTCATAGTTCCTAATGACATTGTTCCGAAGATGAAGACAACCTGTCTCGAATCCTGTTCGGAACCACTCGTTCACGGCTGACCACAATTTTAGGGTTCCGAATGCGTCCGAACTAGTTTCTCGATCTTCGGCACTGGGAACAGTGATGTCAAAATTTCTGTCTACGCTCATGATTGGGAGAGCTATATGGCCTTGTTATTGAAGTTGTCCGTGGATGAATACGTTTCTACGTCTCCCAAAGGCTTATATTGTGTTATAGGATCTAAACTCAGTAAAACATGCCATTTACAAATTAGTTATCTACCATATTTATCATTACGGAGCCGATAACTTTTCTAAAAGACAAAAAACATTTTAGTCGAATAAAAAGATAAAAACTCTTATTAGCATTAAAAGTTTTACAAAATTCATCAAAATTTTTGGTCTTCTTGGTAAAGGTCGATCCATTATGTATTTGTATTATTTATTGTAGATATGATTGGGTTAGAAATAAGTACAAGCCTGGTCCATATCATATTCGATAATAATTTTCTAATATTTCATATTAAAAAAAATTGAAAGTAAAAAAAGTTATTTATGCAACAAGTGAGTAAAGAAAACTTTTTTTAAGCAAGGGGAGTGATTTTTGTTTGTCGAGCGAATCATAAACAGAGTTAAACAATTTCCCCGATTTTTTAGAAGTCTAAGTTACATAATAAAATTTCCCAAGTTTTATAAAGAAAAATTACACAGGAAAAACCGCAAATTTCATCTTTTAAAATAACTTTTTTTTAAGTTCTCTAAGAAACTTATAAGTTTAGTAAATTTAAGAATGCCATTTCATAATACAATTTTAGACGAACAAGTTAAAAAAGGTTGTTCAATTTACTTTAATAGTTACGGAGAGTTATGGTGATATTTTGATAGGGGAGGGCTTGGTGTTTATAAGGGGTGGGGGAGAAAAGTCCAGGGGTAAAGCTCGGTAAAACAGTGAAAAATATACCTCTTTCTATTATACTCAACTATAAAAATTTCAGCTAATAGAAAATTAGTTCCGACATTGCATCTTTTTGTTCCTTCATTGAATGGGCTATTTGGTATAATGATTGTTATTGGTAACCGAACAATTACTTTAAATATCGATATTTATTAAATTTTCATCCAATTTGTCAATTTAGGTTAATTTGGTGTATCTCAAACGAGCACTTTCTGTAATTCAGGCTTTAGATATTCGCATGTTCGTACTTTGACTTTTTTTTGGGCTACATGTTATTTCAAAGGACATTGTGAACCGTACGACTGTTAAATGTAAATACTTAAATATCCTATAATGGAGGAATTCTTTTTAGCTTTTATCTGGAATCTAAAAAACCATTCTGTTCAAGGATAACTCTCAACCCAAAGCTCCCTTGGCACTTATTATATGTTAACTGTGGTCCCCTAGAGTGAACGGATACAATCTTAATATTCTTTACTGTAATATTGCTACGTCATTTATAAACTGTTTTAATAACTTTTTATTTCGGTATATTTAATTTAATAAAGTAAAATATTTAATATATATACGTAAATTTTATTTAAATTCAATATGTTTTCTCTTAGTTAAAGTGCCATAAAATGGGAAATTAGTTTTTTGTAACAATCATGAGACTTTGTATATAAATGTATGTAATTGTAATTAATAATTGTATTTAGTGTATTGTATATATGAAGTTAAACTGAGTTTTACTTAAAATTTGAATTTATTTTACACTATTAAAAACATAAAATTTGTAACAAAGAATTAGGATTTCTTAACAATGTTTTTAATTGTATTTATAAGAAGGAGGCAAATATTAATTTAATTCTATGATGGTTAAATACGTTGTACATTGTTGCAGTGAAACATTTTAAACAATATATTTTTTTTTTTATAAATAATGAAATACTAAAACTAACAAGCTCACAACGAACTTATCTTCTGACTGTGAAGGTGCTCTTTTATTTCTTAAAACTTCTTAATTTATTTTACGAATAAAAAGTGAAGACGTAGCAAACGACCTAGTGCCACTTATAAAGGTCCTATAGACTTATTTATCTGAGAATTTTTCCATCATAAAAATAATTATGTATTGGAAAAAGGTCGGACGCTGGATTCGCAAGCATATGTAAGTTTTTTATCCATCATTGTTTAAGTATGGTGTTTAATTTTAAAATTAAATTAAATTTATAAATTTTAACTAAATTTACATGTTTTCTTAATTAATAATTTTAGAAGATTAATAACCTTATTTTATAAATTATAAATTTATTACTAATTGTGAGTAACATTCTTTAGGCACTTGATTTTATGCGATTTCATTATAAATACACTATTATATTATTTTATAAATAATAATGATAGACAAAGCAACTCGGTTATAATAATGTTTAAATATATGTTGAATTAGTAATACAAAATTAGCAAAGCGAGATGCATTTCAAAACTTCGGTAAGTTCATTGCTTTGTTTAGCGAGTTGAGAAAGTAATATTTTTTGCCAAATAGCTAAATCATTAGATTTACAACCTTTAAAACCTTAATAGTGTTTTAATCTAAACTCCAACGGAAACCATTTACCACCAAAGAAGTGATACTATAACATCTTCTGAAAATCTATGCTTTATCATACTTTTTTTAGTGTTAAATTATTTAGAGTAAAATTGTTTTCTTTTATTTATCGTGTTTATCAGTAACATTAAAACTAAGGTGTTATTTCTTTTTCACAGATTTTGCTGCTTTCCAGCTAACGAGGGTTTCGAATATGCCCCCATCTTTCAAGGGGATGAGGAGATGGAAGGTCTAGACAATATCCTAGATCCGGACATCTTCTTCGAGGCATTAGATGGCCTCGTCGAAATCCTCGTCCACCAACCCTTCTAAACACCATCTCCGAAGGGTTGGGTGGAAGCCAGAAAGAACACCAACTGGCACATGACACATTTTGATAAATCGGAATACGACTGGACCGGAAAAGGCTTTGATTTTCGCACGGAAACACGGATTATTAAATGATTTTTGAAATCGGACTTCGTCTGAAACGAGAATAGATTTGAATTCTGTTCGGAAACAACTCCATGTCTTTTGAGTGACGAGACAGTACAACAAAAGATGACTGACAGCTATTATATGATGCCAACTCCATTCCCAGAAGACAACAATTGAAAAAATGCGATGACTATACATGACCGCTACTTTACCTTGGTGCCAACTCTTCCAATTTCCCAGAATCACACGCCAAGTGAATAAATGCTGACTGACTGCTATTACTTACTGACTGCTACGTTTCCAACTCCATGTCCTAGAGTGACAAAACAAGATAATAAATAATGACTGACTACTAATATTTCGGTGAAACTCCATTTGTTAGAATGACAAGGCCGGATAATATATGCCGACTGACTTCTAAGAAAAGGGAGGAAATATTTCCATCCAAAGGCTGAAAACTGCACTCATGAGGTGTACTGCACAAAATAATGACTCTGGGTTGACTGATTGTTTACCAAACTACAACGTCTGGGAAGCTGTTTATCAACAAATCAAGGACCAACCTTCGACGTACTAGTTTCTGCTTGCTGAAGCCTTAAGATCAAACTAAAAACTTCGTAAAAACTGGCTGCTGAAAGTGAAGAAAACTGAAGCATTGGATTTGAAAATTGTTCTTTGATTTTGTGCCACATTGAAATTGAATGTAACGCATAACCTTCTCTTAGATTTTTCAATAAACTAAAGGGTTATTTTTATAGCTGCCTTGTCTTCAGTACTTAAATTTCTTCATACTTAAATTTGGTAGAAATGTATTTTTATTAAATTTGCAGCGTGACTTACACTACATTTGACGAATTAACGAATATCGTTTTCATCGTTCAGAATTATTTTCTATTTATTCAAAAAAAATATTGTATGTCAGTTTACCCCTGAACATATAGTATTTTTAGCAATCAGTAAAAACTTTTTTAATTTAATATTTTACTTAAAAATAATAAAAATGTCCTGATGTGACTATGAAAGGAAGTCGACTTTTGGTTATCATTATAAACTCTAATTTCTTCTTCATAGTGCAGTAAATCAACATTCCACCAGTGCTTATTTTAAGCTAAATAATTTAATTGCAAAAAAGTGCTAAAATATCATAGGAAATAATTTATTAAAATTTTTGTGCCTGACTTCTGTTCAGAAGCTAAGTATTCATTCTACATTCAAATTGTGACTTACACTACATCATGTGAATTTTATCCCATATATGAAAATTTTGGTAATAATAACATAACATATGTAAATAATTTTGAAGATGGTAAGTTAAAAATTACATACATGGTAAAATCATAGTTAGAAAAAGTTACACAACGTCCCCTAAAGTTGATTTCTCGTAATTTCTTAATTCTTTCTTCAATAGCAATGTCTTAAAATCTTCCTTCTCATGTCACGTAAAAAGACTTCCCTACCATTGCAGATGTTTCAGTTTTATTGAATAAGCATCTTTACCTAACATTTGCCCCACAAAATATTTAATGATAATTTATCCTACAAAAGGAACTAAAGCTCCTTTTACAGCATCAAATTTATTTCCAGAATTTTTTTTGAGAGGTATTTACTTTTACAACATTTCCATTTGTTTAATCAGCCGTGTAGTATTTTTGGGGATTTAATGAAACATTGGCAATTTTAAGTAGGTATTTGTTGAATTTTAAAAAGCAGAGCAATTTTTGAGTGTCAGGAATCGGAAGTATTTATTTTCCTTTTGATGAGCAAATATCATTTAATCTACCTATGTCGCCCTTTACACAGTTGTCAGAAATGTATAATAGTGATATGTTTGAACAGATTTCTTATGCAAAGTGAAAAAATCTGTAGCAGAATGTGGGTCAATTTTCCTGGAAAGTGTGGCTACTTTGATTCCCTCCTTACTGTATCACCAAATCCATCAATTGGTCCTTTTTCATGACTGAAGGCAAATATGACCAACATTGGTGGCAGAGAAATGCCATTCAATGTTGTCTAACGATGGGAACATTACAATAGAGATGGTGTATTTGTAGTTTAAGTGTTGTCCGTAAAGTGATTTTTGCTTTCATTTTCTAGGTTTGAAATTTACCACATGCTTAAAGTCTTTCCCTTTGCTTTCTTTTTTCTTTTAGCTGCTGATTTAGTCATCTTAAATCAAAATTATCAAAATATAAGAAATCTACAAATATTATAATTAAACCTACAGTTCATACACATTCGCTTTTAGAGAATTTTAAAGTTTGGCCTGGTTTTGAATATATAATTTATTTTACGGTAATGACACCATAACAAAACACTAGAAATTTTAAATTTAAACTTTTATATGTTTTGTAATTTTAATAATTTACTTTTGGAAATCTATTTTTTTTATTTTTGTGAGAGTTAGAAAGTGTTTACTTGAACATAAATAAAAATATTTTGTGAATACGAATATAGGATTTACACGAAAGTTATCACCAATAATTATTTATATAATTTTGGTTGATTTTAACTTTTTAAATTTTTCTTTAAAAACAATTTCAAAAAGTACACTGGAAAACTTTGTTAATTATCTGTTCCATCATACATAAAAAAATAAGAGTCTATGTGGAAATAAAAAAAAGAATAATGAAATTCGGTCGAACCACCTCAGAATATTCCATTCAAATCGCAAACATAACGCAATCCAACACAATAAGCCAAGTAATCATACGCCTGGCAAGAGCAATTCACGAAACTGGGCTGGAATAGACATTTAGAAAATAAATGTTGTTCGAACTAATTCTGTTCAGAGCTAAGTATTTAGAGGATGTCAGTCCCATAACTAATGCTTTTTTGAAATCAAATTCTTCAAAAGAATGCTTTCTGTTATCCATTTCACCCAGTATGGAATCGTCATACATACATTTAAAAAAATTGAAAGAAATACATCGGTTATTAATATTAAATATAAAATTTTAAAATAGTGTCCGCCATCCTGCGAATTTGTGGCATTTCAAACTAAAAAATATTAATTAAATAACTATAACAGTTTCGTTCAAAATTGTTTCATTCGATGTATGTTGATTCCATACTGGGGAAAAAGGGTAACATGGAAAGCATACTTTGCGGAAGTTATGATTAGAAAACTAATGCATTAGTCTATGAACTGAAATCCCTCTTAAATGGAATGTTGAGTGGGAAATGTTTTGTGAGTCGTAGTAAATTAACTGGACGCTCCCCATCAGTAACTAGGAAGGATTCTCGAGTGAATTAAATGTCGTCGTCTGATGCGAACTTTATGTCTGATGAACCGATGATTTGACTAAGAGTCAGGCTAGTATAAGAGTTTCGTTAGTTGTAAAAGAGAGTTTAAAATGTTGGCATAGTCCAATTGCTAGTCTTTGCAAAGTCGAATGATTTGGGTTTACGAATGTTTGTTGTTACAGTGAACAAAAATAAATTTTAGATAGTGGATACGAAATATTAAAAAAAATATAAAATAGGAAGTAGTCGTTTTAATAAATATTTAAAATAAATAATTGTTTAAAAATATTAATAAAAAAACTTACTTTCAAACAACAAATGATGAGTCACCCAATAACCTCATTATGATATCTGTTATGAAGTCATTTGTAACCAATTTCTAAACACTCATACCTTTTTTTTCAAATCTTTTTATATTTAATAAGTGTTTTTTTTTCATAGAAAATTGTTGTGGCATTATAGGGATATGAATAATGAATAAAAATTCAACTCCAATACTATTTAAAAAGGAATAAAACTTCTAAGTTTGGTTAGAGTTTTAAATATCGAATTTCTAAATTAAATTTAGAATTTAGCCGAAAATTCCTTTTGAAAATTTTCTACATTTGGACATTTAGCACTTGTCTATTGCATTTACAACTGATGCTGGGAAAGTGGGTTTTATTATTTCTTAGTTTATATCAAGCATAAACATTTTCATATTTTTAAAGTCAATCATATATTTTATTAAAGTCGTATTAAAAAAACAGTATGATGGTATAAAGAAAATAGCATTAATATTTTATTTGAGCTTCATAAATTCCATTTGGGCATACTTAACTTTATCTATGCGATAATATGAACAGCGATGTAAGCACAACAATCTAACTATCTTTACTTTGTAATACTTTTTTTAACAGAATTTTACACGATTAAGTTAATTCAGCATTAGAATTTGCTTATAAAGTTTGGGAAAATTGCAAAATATTCTTTGAATTAAGCTATAAAAAAAGAGGAGGAGTGTTCTTTATAAGTTAGTATCACATTTCGAACTTTGGATAAAACGCTTTCCTTTTTTCCTCTATGATTTTAAAGAACTTTTAAATATACATATTTATGACAAGTTAATTTTTTAAAGGCTAAGTTACAAGTAATGAAATTTATTGTCATGTACTTTCTTTAAATTTGAAGTTAAGTTAATCACATCTAATTTCTCAAATATCTGCTAAAATTAAATATTTATTGAATTTGAACGACATTTCGAATATTGCTTTTTGTCTCAATTTGACGTATCACACTGGTCTATGATATTTGTGGTTCGTTCTGTGAAAGTATGTAACAGATGGACGGACGGACGGACTTAAAGGTTATATTACCTTCCACTCTTTACGCTATCAACGTAGTGTGAAATCTAACAAAGCTTTTAAAGATTTCTTACCTTTTAATTTCTATCTGTTTTGTTCTTAATGCAGCTTTGTACAAATTAATTAATACCCAGGAACACAGCAAAAACCGATAACACGTCTTAATTAACCGATGAGACATTTTACAAAAGCTGCGTTTATACACCCAGAATCTTACCAGGTCGTTTTCACCCAGCAGTAGGGATTATCACGATAATTAGGGAATACCAGACAACCTAAGAAAGTGCGTTCACACACGTCTTTGATGTTTACCCAGGTGTTCGGCTGTGCTTATTAGAATATAATGGAATTTAAGATACCATTTTTTTAAAAAATTCTTTTTAATTATTATAACGCTTTTTAACTAACTTTTTCCCAAGCTAATTATTATTTCTGAAATAGGTTGCTAGAGCAGTAACATGAAACATGATTGCTTCAATAAATCTAACACAATTGAAGTTTTCTGCAATCATTGCCTCTAAGTTTATAATTTTATTTAACTACTCTGTTGCATGTACCATTGATACACAACTTTTTTAAAATTTAATTCCAACTGAGAGACCAAAAAAAAAAAAAAAACCTAATTATTATAAACTAATAAAGAAAAAACATCGATACCAAAGCAATCGTGCTGCCATCTATTATTTAGATATTTAGAATATTTATAATGTCTTTTATACTATGACATTTTGATCAACAATCAGTTTATGCAATTAATAACTCAAATATTGAAGTAAAGTAGCTGAAAACTTTATAAAAATATTAAACTATCTGTTGTTTCTTAACTTTATCAATTGAGCCATTCCCTATGTTTTCTACATGCAACACAAGTTGTCTACAGCAAAAATAGCAATGGCGGCCTTTCGCTACGGATCACTGACCATACCCGGGGTTACGGTTTGGTCACCCACCTCTGTACCTGGGTAAGATGAAACCCACCAATCACCCAGCATTTTTCCCTATTCCATGGTGTTTGGGGATTTTTCGCCGTCTTACCTAGGTAAAACCCACCAATTATGGCTCGTGTAAACGCGGCTAAAGGAATAGTTTTTCCCCCAGGCACTTTTTAACCCAAGAATTAATTCATCAAAGTCGCGGAAGACATGATTCCTAATCGAACACAATAAAAAAAATGGCGAAGAGCAGAAGAACACGTAGAAGATCAAGAGTTCGCTCTCACAATTTTTTTTTATTTATTTTATACCCTACATTGCTACACTGGGGAATAGAAAGGACACCTCAAGAAATCTATTTTTATCTTTAAGAGTGTCAATTTCCATTGATAGAATGGCGGACCCATAAGAAGATAAATAAAAGTGTGTCTTGCCTTTAATGGAGTGGAGTCCTGGTGGGATTATTCTGGGAAATAGGGCTCAAGTTGTTTTCTTTTATGCTTTTCCACCATTCAATGATATAACAGAAGACTAAAAAGTTTAGAACCTATTACGATAAAATTCTTTTATTGAATGATGATAAATTCTTTAATTCGACTTTAATAACGTGTTCGATTTTTATGTGGATTTTAAATAAGGTTCTTGATTATACTAAACTCGTAACTAAATTCTATTTGTACTTGAATTTGTTGAACTTATAAATGTTCAACACAATTATACACTAGATAATACAGAATGTCGAAATCTATTGCAGTGATATAATATTTATACGTTATATTCGATACTATATCTATCATTCTATTTGTCAATTTTAATAAAAAACTATAAAGGAGGTATGAAAGTTGGTTCGCCTACACATATCCCAAATAGGACTTTGATTTATAATTGTATTGTCCCATATACAACTTATTGTACATTCTTAACTTGTGTTACATTCAATGCAAATTTTTTATTTTTCCAAGTTATCACAAGTTGTGTTGAAAAAATACAAAATTGTATTGCGATCAAATAATAATGCATGGTTAGCACAACATATGTGAAAAGGTGCATATAATCTTTAGAAATGTAATTCAGTTTTTGTCTTTGAAAGTTTCGAATAAAAAGCTATACCAAAGTTTAAGGAATATATACTGTTTGCATGTCATCAACATAGTTCTTTTTTTGAAACAACACAACATTGTAATGTTGTCATTTTTACACAATAACTATATTTGACTTGTGCTATTTGGGCGCAAGTTTTTGTTAGTGTACTTTGTGTTATATAGAAGACCTGCACGATCAGTAATTATATTTCTTGTATATATTTCGAAAACGGAAATTAAATTAAGTTTGTATATGGCTTTCGTGTCTGAAATTAAGAATGCACTAATTGTACATATATTCAATACTTCACTACAGGGGTGCCGATCCCCCCCAGAGCTAACGACGCACCCCCCCCAAACTTCGACTTCGATTCCCCCCTCCCCCAAAGCCAGCCCTCGATACCATACAAAATTATTAACCACCCTCCCCCCCCCAAAAAAAAAATCGGAATTTTATGTTCATATGGAGTAACTAACCTAAGGGATCTGCACCACATCTTATCTTTACGGTGTATACAAGAAACCTTATATTAAAATAATTATTTTAATATATTTAACCCCCGTCGAATGGGGTAACTTTATCACAAGGAATAAACCTAGTACAGATCCTTCTCCCGAGAATATTTTCTACTGGTAGGTCAAAGCCGAGTTATCCCTAAATTAAAAAAGCAAGCACATTTTTGAGCAAGCACATTTTATACAAAGAATTATAAGCTATATAGCTATTTTTTAATTTCCATTTAATGGGGAATGGGCGCGGTGGACCGCGCGTCTCCAAACTCAAGTTCCTCCGTGTTAATCCAATGAAAAAAACTATTTTCTCTGCCACATTTCTCCGGCTGTACTGAATATTTTTTACATTTTTTTTTTTAATAATAAATGTAGATAACTTACAGGTCTCTATAATCGCACTTTTTAAAATTGCTTCGAATATTTATTGTAAAATTATTTATTAAAAGTTTAAAAAAATATTCGAACCAATTTCAAAAGTGGGATTGTCGGGACTTGTAAGTCAGCTACATTTATCACATAAAAAATCCGTTTGTAAAAATATTCAATACAGCCGGAGAAATGTGGCAGAGAAAATATTTTTTTTACTATTCGATTAGCACTGATGCACTTTGCTTTGGAGACCCGCAGTCCAGCGCGCCCATTCCCCTTTAAATAGATTTTTTTGAAGAAAAAGCTATCACGAATCCAAATAATTGTAAAAATTAAATTATTTTATTAGTTTTTAAACCAATAAAAAATACCTAAAACTGATGCAATCAAAAACGGCTTCCAATTGCTTCCCTAAATTCTTGTTAATGCATAAAAATGTTTCTCTTCGTATAGCTTTTTTGTCTAATAAACCATATTTTTACATTTATAATAAATCAGAATTATTTTGTAATGTTTATAGCGATAGTTTCAATTAAAACAGTTACTATTATTTAATATATTAAATGAAAGATAAAAAGTTAAACAAAATTCTTACCGAAACTCGAAATTGAGCTACTTAAAACTACATTCAATCGCCCATACATTGGACCAACCACAAAAAACAAGTAACTTCCAAGTCCTACTGTTTCTTACGCAATCAGTTATTTTCGCCAGTTTAATTTGGCGGGAAAAGGTTAGCAATATTATCCGAAGGTCATTATTTCATTGAAACAGTATACAAAACAAAATTCGATGCCAGCTGCAAAATATGGCGGGAATATCTTATGGATATGATTGGCAAACGAAATGCGAACGTCAATAATTCATCGAAATGTTTTATAAACTGCGCCTGGTAGACGCCATCGAACATAATTTAGATCATCTTTTTTTTTCTTAGTGTCGTTCTGGATTACGGTTACCCATTCATACGCTTTATATTATAGTCAAAACAATATACAAAAATTGAAGCCACTTGTGATTTTCTTGCCAATTGTTCCTGTCTTATTTTAAACCAAATAAAAATTCTCCAGAACACGGGTTCTGCTGGGTATAACCATACACAATGCCCCCCCCCCTTTCCGTTGGTTACCAGGGGGGGTAGATCATTACCACCTGAGAAAAAATAAGAATTTGTCGAGTTCGTTTAGTCAAAATAGACAGTTTGCTAAAAAAAAATTATAAAAAAAATCACCCCCCCCCTAAAATTTCAACGACGCAGTCTGCGTCGTTGACCCCCCTTGTAGGCACCCCTGCTTCACTAGTTATTAATTAATTGTGCTAATATGAATTTAAAAATACTGAAATAAAAATAAGCATCTATAAAATTCTACAAAATTGGCGCCCAACGTGGGGCGCCAATTTTGTAATGGCTAGGTTGCGTACCAAAAGAAAATCTCGGGGAAAACTTTAGAAAATATTTAATTTAGCTAAGCACAGCATGTACACAACACTAGATTACAACAATAACAATTAAAACAATTAAAGTTAAGGTAAATTAAGCCAAAATGAAATTAGTAAATTGGACGGACAAAAGTTCAATGCTTACAGTCTGAAAGCCAGGCTCTCTCTGGTGACGCAATCACCAATTGGACAAAACGTTGATGCCCAAATGGTGGCGCCCTCTTCATGGTGCATTATAGGAGCGCGTTACAAAGGTAAATTAAGCCAAAATGAAATTAGTAAATTGGACGGACAAAAGTTCAATGCTTACAGTCTGAAAGCCAGGCTCTCTCTGGTGACGCAATCACCAATTGGACAAAACGTTGATGCCCAAATGGTGGCGCCCTCTTCATGGTGCATTATAGGAGCGCGTTACATGTAACGCGCTCCTATAATGCACCATGAAGAGGGCGCCACCATTTGGGCATCAACGTTTTGTCCAATTGGTGATTGCGCCACCAGAGAGGGCCTGGCTTTCAGACTGTAAGCATTGAACTTTTGTCCGTCCAATTTCTTAATTTCATTTTGGCTTTATTTACCTTAACTTTAATTGTTTTAGTTGTTATTGTTGTAATCTAGTGTTGTGTACATGCTGTGCTTAGCTAAATTAAATATTTTCTAAAGTTTCCCCGAGATTTTCTTTTGATACGCAACCTAGCCATTACAGCATCTATAAAATTCCACAATTCGCCTTTCAATAAAATTGTTATTAATTAAAAGTGTAGTCATGGAAATTCGCTACTGTTGATAAGAACTTAAATATACTAAAATAAAAATAACCACTTCTACAATTAGTCTTTCTATAAAATGAAGTGTAAGTGCAGTGTTAATAAGTGATTTTTTAAGTATTTACACTGTTTGGTTTGCGAAATCTAAATTTATATTCAGCAGAGTTGGAACGCTAATTATATTAGTCTAGTCAAATAAGTCGCTCATGTAAACATTAGAAGCTACATCAAATAATGAGAGAAAATTAACGTGGGGATCTAATCCTAGTGACTGGGGAACATCACTTAATTTACAACAACACGCAAGCTTGTTTAAAGCACTCTAAATTATTCCATTCAAATACTAAGCTTCTGAATAGAAGTTCGTTATCTTAACAATTTGTTTCTAGAAATTTCTATTTGAGAACAGTTGTGAATTCGTCCAGAATGTAATAACTTTTGCACTGGATAGAGTACATTTAGACTGGTATTTTCCAATAAATACGGTTGACATATTTTAATAAAATGCTATTTCGTTTTCGAACTCTTTGAATAGGAATAGTCGATTCCATACACCTATTCCGTTGTATATATTTTTTAAAAATCATAATACCTGACAAAGTAATTAATTAACTTTTAACATATTTAAAATCTAAGCATTCATTTACTAGGCATAAATATAATAATATCAACAAAATAAAACTAATTTTAAGATGAAATATCATGTGGTTGTTTGATAATTAATTATAATTTTTTTAAATAACTTGTAAGAAATATTTAAATTATAAAGTACTATTTTGGCAGATATTTTAAATTGAAAAGTAATTTATTAACTTTTAACACCTTAAATATAAGCATTCATTTATAAGGCATAAAAATTGTTATAACAACAAACTAAAACAAATTTTAAGATGAAATATCATGTGGTTGTTTGATAATTAATTTTTAAAAAAATTTAAATAACTTGTAAGAACTGTTTAAATTATAAAATACTATTTTGGCAGATATTTTAAATTAAAAAGTAATTTATTAACTTTTAACACCTTAAATATAAGCATTCATTTATACGGCATAAAAATTTTTATAACAACAAAATAAAACTAATTTGAAGATGAAATATCATGTGGTTGTTTGATAATTAATTTTTTAATTTTTTAAATAACTTGTAAGAAATGCTTAAATTATAAAGTACTACTTTGACAGACATTTTAAATTAAAAACTAATTCATTTGGATTAGGACTATGAGACTGACCATCCTCTTATTAGAAAAAAAGAAATGTTTTACAATTTTTTTTGGTTGTCATATGTTCACATGAGAAGCAATCATGTAGTACAATAGTCTTAGTTTTATCCTTTAAAGCTGCTATTAATGCCCATAATGTTACATGATTAAAAAGGGGAGATGTGTATAACCAGGGCTCGATTTTTTCAAATCCCCACAAATCTGCAACTAATCTGATTTTAAGCTTGTAGCTATTAGGCAAGCATCATTAGTTCAATAACTTTTTATTGGAATTATTTTATATACTTAAAAAAATTATATATGGACACATATTATATATTATAATTATATATAAGACTTGAAAAAGCATTTTGTCAAATGTTAAAAAAAATTTTTACAATCTTTTTACTGTTATTTTCACTATATTATCAACTAACTTAAAGGAAAGAAGTGATGTCAGTTTTGACTCTTGCAAAACTTATTTTAATTATCAAAAAAAGCATTGGGTCAAGTGTCACTGGTTTCCAAAATAAAGGAAAATATAATTTTTAAGGCACTTGGCGAAAATTCTACAAATGCCTTGCTGTCACTTGACTAACAACCAGAAAACACGTTATTTTTTTAGCCCGTGCGGAATAGCGTTTATAAGCCTCTACTTCTATTACTTTTTTACTTCTCTTAACACCAAATATTGTTTTCTTAAAGTTCCAGTTTTGTGTACGCTTATTGATTATCTGAAAACTTTAATTGTGCGGGAGTTTATGAGTAGAATAACAACAATAAAAAACGTTTTTATGAACAGGATATTCCCTTCCGAAAAACCAATATAGTTTTCCACTAACTTTTCCTCGTTTAGAATCCATAAAATCCCCATACCTTTTAACGACAAAAAGACTCGGTTCGAAAGATTTCTTTCTTTTAAAATATATTTTATGGTCAATTTTTTTCCTTTGGCATTGAATAAGTTGATATGAACAAAACTGAAAACTATAAAAAAGCGAAATCTTATGAAAACGTAATGGCTGGTATTATGGTAATAATGGTATTAAACATTTTTTATTGAACTTCTAAACCACCGTTTTAGAATCAAAGTCCACGTAAGAGGATTTAGTACCTCGCCATCTTGCTATAGCTGTCTATTTTCACATTTTCACTATTTCAAAAGGCAGCTGTCATTTCGGATATAAAACGGTTATTTTTTTTTATCGGTGAATGGCGTACTTAAAGAGTAATGGATAATATTTGAACCGAAAGAACGAAAATAAAATTTAACGACTTCGTCCTAAACGAGCGTTTCATTGATTGTTTTTTTTGACGTTAAGTTAAATAAAAATTTTGCTTGTGTAGGGTAATAATATTTAAAGGTCCCTAATTATTTTTAATGAGGCTAATTTTGAAGTGATTAGTATTGTTTTTAATTTTTGATTTAAGCCTTAAGGGCACTATTCCATGCATAATTATACAAACTTGCGTCAAACTGAACAACATGGCAAGAATTTTTAGTTTTTAATGACGTTTTTTGGTGTCTTAATTAATATAATTGTGCAATGCTTTCCAGAATTTCTAAAAACCATATTAGACTGGTAAAAATAAAACTTCTTTGCAATTCTACTTCCTCTTTCATTAAATTGTTTTAAACCGAATTCTTTGGAAATGTTAATATTATTAGAGAGTTGATAAGAGATAAAAATTATTTACTGAAATTATATTTTTGCTAAATCACTTTTAAAGTAGTTGCCACTACACAGTAAAAAATAAAGAGTTTGTTGCATCGAACATTGGAGTCAATTTTCAGTGAGCAGTATCATCAAAGTTAAACTCCGAATTTCGGTGCAACTTCTAGCTATAGTTTGGCGCATTTGAAAACTTTAAAATTTTGGAGTTTACCATACGCATCAAAGTTTAATAAGTTCACACACAATTGTTAACACCGATTGACACTAATGTTTAGAAATACATTTATCTTTTTTTTAAGTGAATAATAATTTCCTGAATCTTCACATCGTTTTATGTATGCTTACTGGCAATATGAATAATTGGGCATTATTCATTATGCCCGGGCAATTGAAGAAGTGTCCAAAGTAATCAAAGTGCTATATAATATACTAGCTGTTATACCCGACGTTGCACGGGTAGAGGTGGAAAAATAATTTAACAGTCAATTTAACTATTTTTTTCTCTCATTTTAGTTACATAAGATATGAAGATTACCCAGTAATTTTCCATTTAATTACCCAACTTGGATATAGTAACGATTAATATTAATTTCAAAAATACCTTTGATAAGAAGCTCAAATTAAAAAGAATACATATTGAAGTAAAAAATAATCAAAGAGAATTAAAAATTGAAAAACGGCTAAATCTTAAAAGGGTCTCAAACATTTATTTTAACGCAATTCAAGGGAGTTCTATAATAAATTAAGTAACTTTTTTTTGTCACTTTGCAGATATAAATACAATATAAGCAGTACAAATTTCTACCATAATTCAATTCAAATGCTGAAAAATTAAGAATTCAATGCAAATGTATACAGTACTAAATCAATGCAGATATGTACAATAATTGAATGATCGTTCCAAATATGTGTACCATATAACCTGTTATATGATCATAAACTTATGTTATTGTTCCCGCTCGTTATAAAGTATAAAATCCCGTTTCATTGCCTTAAAATTCCAAAATGAAAAATACGCTATAAAATACACTCATAAATGTCATCACAATTCCCTCATAAATACATAAAAGCTTTTAGCTCATTTGGCGCGTTTTGGGAAATAATTTGGCGAGAAAATAGATATAGCTACAAACACACCCATTTTACAGCTCTAACACAATGACCTTCGAACAACCGACCAGATTATAAATATTTATAAAAGAAATTGCCCATTTGGCGAGATTTAGTTAGTAATTTGGCGAGTTTGGCAACGTATTTAGCGAAAAAATAAATACATAAAACACTAATATGCGGCTCTAGTGCGATGGCCTTTATTAACCGTCATAGTTCAGTAATAGCTTAACTATACATTTATTGCTTAAAAATACATACATGCAGTCAACAGAAAATCAATGAAAAAATCCTCAAATAAGCCCACAATAAAATCCGGGAATGGAGACTGGCGGAATTACGTCACTTGAAACATGACAATTATTTTTCAAATAATGAATTTAGTTTCTGAAGGTAATGTCAACAGAATAAAATAAACATTTTCAATTTTAAATGTTTTCGTTAAAAGTTTTATTTAATTTTTTCAGCTGATGGCATCAGGAAAGTAAAAAAAGATCGGATTTGAGCCAAAGTGGTGTAGTTTTTTCACAAAATTCGAATAAAAACGTTCGAAAACTATAGAAGGAATAGTCCGATTCTAAAAATTCTTAGCCTATGTTTGTTCCAGAGATGAGATGAATTTTTGTGCCAAATTTCGTGACGATCTGTTGAGTGGTTCTTTTGATCTCGTGTCTTATACAAACAAACAAACGGAAGTTGCCTTTTATGTATATAGATTTCTAATTTTTTAGCTGTAATTAAACTAAATATACTTAAAAACAAACAAACAAACAAAAAATTGGCGAGAAAATAGATATAACTACAAACACACCCATTATACAGCTCTAACACAATGACCTTCGAACAACCAACCAGCTTATAAATTATTTATAAAAAAAATGACCATTCGGCGAGTTTTAGTTAATAATTTAGCGAGTTTGGCAACGTATTTGGCGAAAAAATAAAGACATAAAACCCTAATATGCAGCTCTAGTGCGACGGCCTTTATTAACCATCATAGTTTAGTAATAGCTTAACGATAAATTTATTGCTTAAATATGCATACATGCAGTCAACAGAAAAATCAATGAAAAAATCATCAAATAACCCACAATAAAATCCGGGAATGGAGACTGCCGGAATTACGTCACTTGAAACATGTCAATTATTTTTCAAATAATGAATTTAGTTTCTGAAGTTAATGGCAACAGAATAAAATAAACATTTACAATTTTAATTACTTTTGTTAAAAGTTTTATTTAATTTTTTCAGCCGATGGCATCAGGAAAGTAAAAAAATGATCGGATTTGAGCCAAAGTGGTGTAGTTTTTTCAGAAAAACGTTCGAAACGATAGAAGGAATGGTCTGATTCGAAAAATTCTTAGCCTATGTTTGTTCCGGAGATGAGATGAATTTTTGTGCCAAATTTCGTGACAATCTGTTGCGTGGTTCTTTAGATCTCGTGCCTTATACAAACAAACAAACAAACAAACAAGCATACAAACAAACGGAAGTTGCCTTTTATGTATATAGATAACAAAAAGCAATCAATTATATAGAACATATTCAATTGCCCGGGTATTATGAATAATGCTGAAAGTCGAGTGGGAAATTGGAGAATTTTTTTTAACTCATTTTCTTTACATGCAAACATTAGAGGCCCCATAGTATATAAAATAAATTTTAAAATAACTAACAACCTAACTAAAAAAATACGTTGAGTAGGGTAGGGTGGGGTAAAATGGGCCACTTTATAAATACTCCTATGTAACTTAATATAGAATTCATTTTTCTGAACCAATTTTTGTAATAATATTCTAGTAGGAGTTTGAAACATATTTCATAATATAAAAAGTTAATTTCATGAATCTGGCAACCGAAAAGAATCCTTTTATAAGCAGTAAAATGTGGTGAGCAAACCATATGGCTTTCTAACTTCTGAATAAAACTAAGAAACCACTTCAATCTTGCACTGTAATTTATTTATACCATAGAAGTACATACTAGGCAACACCTCAGGCCAATCAGTTAAGTAAAATATTGATTTTCCTTTTTATTATTTCAATTTACTTTGGATGGGGTAAAATGGGTCATAGTTAGGCTTAGCTTTTTTGAAGCAACTTTTTGAAAGTTTAAGAGCAGATCATGATGTGAAGGTCTTTAAAGGTGCAGGATTGTTTCCTCCTGATAGAAAAGCAGTAGAACACATGATGTTGTTGACTGAAAGAGTCTCTGATCAGCAGGATGGCCCATCATTGAACTCAGTTATATAACATAATCCAGTTATTTCATATGATGCAGCTGTTCCAACTTGTTCAACACCAGCTACATCAAATAAAATTGCCACTCTGCCTTCTTGTTCAACACCAGCTACACCAAATTCAATTTCCACTCACCCTACTTTCCTGTTCAACACCAGCTATGTCGGATACTCTTGAAGCGCTTAGTTAAATTCAAAAATCCTATATTTTATCTTTTCCATTTAAAGATCTAAAATGTGCTAGCCTGACAACTCTGTCACCTGTGTTATGAAGTCTTACGAAGGCAGTGACAGACAACTCTAAAAAGAAGAGAAAAAGAGTTCGACATAAATTTGGCGAAGTAATGACGGAAGCAGATGTGATGGAGCGTTTACAAGAAGAACTTCAACAAATGGTAAAATAACCAAGAAAATTAAAAATTTGGATTTTCTTCCAAAACCTAAACGAAAGAAACTAGAGTAGAGCCACCTAAACTCAAGATTGTTGACGATAGTCAACAGCTTTTGACTGGGAAATGGGTGGTAGTTGAACACAAAGGGAAAATGCCAATTAAATAATTTGGTGGTCAAGTTACACTTATTGATGCGGAAGATTTGTATGTAAATAAGTTAAAAATCTAGTATACGAAACTTTTATGTCTTTCCCGATAAAGAGGACGGGGATATTGTAGAAAAGTCAGATGTTATAAGAGTCTTGGAAGAGCCGTTTTGTAACAATCATAAACAATATTATTTTGAAAATTTAACATTGTAATTATGTATTATTAAATTTATCTTATAAATTCTTGATCTACTCTTCTTATTTCGTGTATTTCCTAATAAATAGATTACATATATTATATAGTCATCATTTTGCATTGTGGCCCATTTGACCCCATGTGTGACTCATTTTACCCCATGGAGGGGTAAAATGGGTCACAATTTATGGAACTAAGCTCAATCCATTTATAATTTTAAAAAATTACTTAAACTACATAAAAATGTACTGAAGGAATACAATGTTCATGCAATTTAAAAAATCTGAAAAAAATTATGATTTTACTGCCAGAGAACTTTAAAGGTGAAAATAGCTAAAAAGTGACCCATTTTACCCCACCTGACCCTATGTACCTATAAATGCACACATAGTTACATTCTATACAAATATTGGTTATTTCAACCAAGTGCCCACGAAATAATTGCTGTATTTATAATGCTTGAGCACTATGATAAAATTATCGTACACAAATATAAAATTATAAAATTGCCCGAGCATTCGGAATAATGCTCGTATTAGTAAAATTGCCCGTAACATGTACAAAATTAGAAAAACAACCATGTTGGCTTTCTTCCAAATGAAATCTATGAGGCTAATAAGAGATGGCATAAGATTAATTATAAGTCTAAATGGGCTTTTAATAAAGGTATTGTTTTCTTTTAACGGCTTAAAATTCAATATATTTATGTTGGTCATACAATAAAATTAGAATATTATTTCGTAATTTCTATTTTTATCAGTTAATCATGCTAGAAAGTTTAAAAAATTTTTAGAATTGAATTTAATTAGAGATACAAATGTTTCGATTAAAGATTGTCATTAGTAACTCATTAAAGACGGTTTTTAAGAAATTTTTTTACGTGAAAGTAATCGTCCTGCTGAATAGTTGATCTATAAAAGGAAATGAAGACCATTGTCTTGAAAAATTTATATAGGGCAAATTAAGTTACACCAAAAACGAATTTAAAAACTTCAATTTAATTTTTTGATACGGAATTGAAGGTGTTATTGGAGTTCCAATCTTGGCGTTTTCCATAGCTATATTGATATTGTTACATTAAATTTTTTTCAATTCTTTCATAAAAATATTTGTACTGACATTTTACCCATTTACTAGGATTGATTATTAATTTTCAATAAGAAACGCATACATTGAACTATTTTGACATAAACACATCAATCGCTGAACACAACATCACGTGAGCACTCTGTCCGAAACACTTCAAACTGCTAGTCTATTCATTTTAAGAACATCTAAAATATAAGGTAGTAAATATTTTATGAAGTACTTAAGCTTCATACTATACATTATTGATGTGTGTTCTGAATTTTTACAACTTTTGGTTTCGAACTTATGAATTTTTCAATCATGTGAGAATTTTGAGGAGTTTTTCTTGTATGAAGAACCTTCCGATTTTTTCTCTCAATAACTCTATTATTGTTTATATTTTTCCAAAATTCTTATTAAGTTTATTTTTGATTGTAGTAAAAAGAGTAATTTGCAACTTTATTACATTGTTAGAACCATGTTATTTTAAAGAAAACTTCAGGGTGTCTATTTTTACGTAAGTGTTTAAGCGTTTAAAATACTTACAATCCACCTGGATTTATAGGAAATAA
Organism: Oedothorax gibbosus; assembly: GCA_019343175.1. Lineage (NCBI taxonomy): Eukaryota > Metazoa > Arthropoda > Arachnida > Araneae > Linyphiidae > Oedothorax > Oedothorax gibbosus. Next base: position 1,132,621 of record JAFNEN010000151.1, read on the forward strand.
ATTTATTTATCTTTTACGTCACGTTATATTGAATCATTAATCTAAAACATTGTGCTGAAAACATTTATACTGATCCTTATTTTGAATAGTCTTTTTAGAGATAACTGTAAGTTGCGCACAATGTAAGATGTGTCTATGTAGTGATGCAAAATGTGACTATGGGTAGTGCCCACATTACTCAAGTGGGCCTATATGAATATCACATTAGTGGGTTATCTGGGGAGGGGTTAAGAGGGTAAATTCTTAACGTGGTTGTCTCAGTGTAAAACATAGTTTGACTTTTTACACAGCCTTATATGAGTATACCAAAACTGTATTTATACTCTCTCTCTTACATACATTTAAAATTCAAACCTTTTTCTTCTGAAGATAAGAAGTTTTTGTAAAATTCAGCTTCCACGTTTGGCATCACTTAAAAAAAAAACCTGTCCAGAATCTCCGGTATCCATAAATAATTCACCCTGAAAGAATTCTACACTTTCCATTTTTACTGAAGCTGTTCCAGTCACACTATATGCCAAGAAATATGTGTCATAAAACGATACTTTTGTTCGAGATGGGAAAAATGGACGCGTTGAACGTCAGTCTCTTTTATCCTCATATCAAGTTTTCGCAGCACAGCTTCTTTTAAGTTGTCAGTTTTGGAATTGATTCGATTTTTCAGTAAAAGTGCTTTCTTACCTAACGATTTTGGTTAAAGAGAAATCGTTGTTTATTTTAAAGGTCTTTCTTTTAATATATATTATTAAGGGATCCGGTACCGAATTTTTGTAAAAATACAATTTTTATTCTAATATTTTATAAAATAGTTCGAACTATTCTGAAAAAATGGTGCCTTTTTTTTTCTCTACGACGAATAGAACCATGTTAAATATACTGGCAATACTGAATCTAGTTACATCAACACAATATGCAGTTTCAAAATTTTAAACGCCTTTTTGAAGTTGTTCTTATTTTCAAGGATATCCTAACTTCAAATTGATATATCTTAAGAACCATTCATTGTAGACCTTAGGAATGTATACATTATATACTACATATTATTGTAAACATTTTGTTTTCACAGAATTTCAAATACAGTATTTGTTTGGAAAATATAATTTTTTATCCTAACAACTACGTAAAATATACAAAAAATTGAAAATTTAAACATTGATATTTAAAAAAAAAAAATTTGTATTTAATTTATCAAAATTTTGTGAAGACAATCTTTTATAGATACTATTTTGTATCACATAAAGTGCTTACCTTGATAATAATCACATTATTTAGTGACTTATATCAAAAATTGTAAACATCAATTTCTTCAAATTTTTATTGGTTTTTAATTTTTAAAAAATATTTTTTTAATTTTAAAAATTAAAACATTGGAGAAGCCTGTTATATATGCATTCAATCCGTTTTAAAAAATGGGATAAATCCAAGCATAAATAAAAAAAAGTTAGAAAATTTGATACCGGACCCTTAAACAATTTAGTAATGGTGGATATAAATGTGTATATGAGACGCATTTAGTAACTTTAAAAGTTTATGTATTAAAAGCATTAACCTAAACGTGCTTTGCGTGCTAAGATTAAAATATTTTATTACATTGATTTTATAAAGTTGCTTTTATTTGGTCCCATTAAAAACAGAAAATTTTATTTGGAAAAAAAAAACCAGGGATTAGTTTTTTAAGTATTTTTTATTAACTTTCAAATCATCCTAATACTAGAGTTCCTACGCATATATTTTAAAAGGAAATATTAATGATAACGTAAGTGACAAAAAACCCCTACAAAATTATAAAGCAGGTAACATTTGAGAGAATAAATAAATTTAATTCTCTTGATGGTTTGCTACTTAATAATATTTATTCAAAATACAAATAAAAAACAACGTATGGTTGTCAATAGAGATAGGTGATATTAAAATATTTTAGTTGCAATCAAGTGTAAAGGATTTAAAGTACAACGTTTGTAAGTACAAGGTTTTAAGTACGATGGAATTCAAAATTAAAATGAAACAATTGATAAACTTCTTTATTATACTTAATTGTGTACACTGAATGGGTACAAACATTTGTAATATTTACTAATCCAAATGCATGGTCTTTTTTAACACATTTACTCTGTAAAAGCTTCTGATGTGTGTTATTTTAACAAAGCTTAAAATAGCTTAGATCCCCCACTCGCTGCTGATGATTGGGTGGTTCAGATGGATTACGCATTCTGATAGGGTAACCGTAGGTCTCAACACCATGAGTACGAGGCTGCGTAAGAGCTAGCATGTTTTTATTAATTATTCAAAAAAATTAGTTTAGTTTAGTTTGTAAGTTTTCAAATTTTGCGAACAATGTATTTGGAGTGGTTATAAACCTATGATGTTCTTAAAACTGAGAACATTACTCTCAAAATAGAGAACCCATTTTAACAGTGTAGAATTTATTATAAAGTTGGCATGAAAAACAAATCAAGCAGCTTTCTTTATAAACAAACACTGCTCGTTAGTATTGGTTTTACATTAAAACATCAATTTAAATGCCATTAGCGTTAAGGAGGAATGACCGATACCAAACCAAAGTGCCTCTATGTTAATTCAATGGGAAAAAAAGATCTTCTAGAACACATTCCTCTGGCTGTGTTGGATATTTTTTATGAACGTTTTTTTTTAAATGATACATGTAGCTGACTTGCAGGGTTCTTTAATCCCACTTTTTGAAATAGGTTTGAATATGTCGTTGTAAAATTATTTCTGGAAAATTAAAAAAAACATTCGAACTAATTTAAAAAAGTGGGAATATAGAGCGCTGTAATCCAGCTACATTTATCATATAAAAAACAGTTTGTAAAACATATTCAATACAGCCGGAGAAATGTGGAATTATGGCTGAGAAATAGAAAATTATTTTTTTCGATGGATTAACACAGAGTTTATTGAAGAAAGAATCTAAATGAACCTTTCAAATACATTAAAACTAGTTATTGGTAAATGTTGTACGAAAATACTTTTAATAAGAAATAAAATGAATAAGCAAGCAATAAAATTATAGATATGAAGTATTAATTTTTCAATCTAAACAACTCAAACTAACTCCGCTTTTGCTCTCCAAACGACCAAAAACACCAGTTTACTCAACCAATCTCTTACCATTACTGTCCATATAATATATAGTTATTTCCTGCACTGATATTACTTTTGTACGTTCTGTTACCAATTGTCAAAAGAAGTATTGGCGTATTGGCCATAATAAAAATCACCACGTCCATCGAAGAAATGTTCGCGCCAAAACCATCTGGAATTTCGGGTAATACCAACACGTCCTGAGAGAGATTGCTCAACATTGATCCATTATTGGATATACGTGTAAAGTTCTCCTAAAAGCCATTGGTGTATCCATGTGGAAAAATTAGTATTTTTGTAGTTTTTTTTACTGTCAATTACCTATTATAAAATAATGCGGAATGAAAGAATGCGGGAATGAAAGAATTGCGATGGGGTCGAAATATACGAAATGGAGATTTTGTGTTTTTTTTTACATGTTTTGGAGAGCGCTGATTACGAAATTAAAAAAAAGCATTGTTTCGTCTGTGTGAAACCACTCTACAGCTCGAACTTAAAAACTACGTATTTCAAATGTGGAAAACAATTTTTTACTACCGGTTGAACATCATAATATGGCTATGTCCTCACTACGACAACAAACGCCACAAAGGCAAGAAACGCAACAAAATTTGGCGACCGCCAAGCGCGCCAAGCAATGCAATAACATGGTGGTTGACTCTGCCAAGTCGCCAAGTTTTGTTGCCTTTGTGGCATTTGTTGCCTTTGTGGCGTAGTCAGGACATAGCCTAAGGTTTTCGAAAAAATTGTTCATGCACCAAAGATAGATGACTAAGAATTAAAAAAATTAAAGGTATTGCTGGAAAACGGAAAGATATGCAGACTTTAATTTTGGTACCACAAGTTCCCAGATAGTGTCGGGCGTCATAATAAGGTTTTCGAGAAATTACGCAGGCGAAAATGGTTGCTGTCATAGATCTTTTTCAGTTTTAAAGTAACTAAAATTATCTTATAGGGTACATAATTGCCTTTAAATGTGTATTTATTTATCGAGTTGAAAATTAAAGTCATTTAGTTTTACACACCTCTATGTTTAGGATGAGTAAATGAACATTTTTTCGTTGACAGGAATATGGGTTTGGTTTATTTGTGAGTTCCACAGTAAGATATTGGGATAACGGCTGGAGATGAATCGATTTGTTTACCGTTTAAATATTTTCAGTTTTCCAAGCAACATACAAGATTAGATTCATAGACCCTGGAGTATGGTCTATATATTGAAGTTTCATTTCCTAATATCTATCCATTGGTTTATCCCCTTACTTACACGAATATTATACAAATATGGTCTATATAATGAAGTTTAAAAACAAACAACAGGAAGAAGTTTTAAAAAGAACTAAAATAGTTCATATTCCTACTTTAATGCTCACTGAAATTCTTATAGAAATATCAAGGAGGTTTGTAGCAAAAAAATGTGACCTAAAATAGCTTAAACACAAGATTTGTACACCTTAACAAAAAACAAGAAGTTCATAAAGAACTAAAATAGCCTACTTTCCTGTTACTTAAATACTTACTGAAGTTCTAATCGGGAAAAAAACTAGGTTCCTAAAGTAAATATCATCAACAGCCGTTTCTACACTAGATTTATACACATTAGAAAAAAAATCGAAACACAGCACCCAGCTATAATTTAAACTTCTAAAAGCCAAAATCAACTATTTTCCTTAATATTCGTTCGCAAATTAATTAAATATTATTTATCATCTGCTCGTGATTTATTTGTAGTTTGAAGAATAAATATTTATTAATAACAAAAGTAATGAAACTACTCCGAACTGCATTAAAAAACAACAAATGTAAATTAAAACTAAGCATATTTGAATGCAAAAGTATGCCTTGCCGCTTTCTTGGTAGATAATTAATGAATAATCAAAGAATCAAATTGTTCTACATTTTATGACGCCATTCCAAACTGATTCATGAAAATATTATTTTGCTTCAAATATGTTTAAATAAAGTTTCTCATGCCATTGTTGATTTGGCAACAGTGATTTAAATGACTCAAAATTGAATTTCAATGCTAATTCAATGGGAAATTCGCCGACAGATAGTAGATTTATGTCCGTCCGGACGTACAGACGGACAAAAAGTATGAAAGTTGGGTATCTGAGGTCATAGCTTTCTAACAAAAAAAGAATTTTTAAGATCCGCTGATTAGAACCGATTTTGGAAGGGGGGTACAGACAGACAGACAAACGGACAGACAGACGGACAGACATACGAACAGACAGACAGATGGACATCAACCGCATTTCAATACCTACAGTGATTTAAATGACTCAAAATTGAATTTCAATGCTAATTCAATGGGAAATTCGCCGACAGATAGTAGATTTATGTCCGTCCGGACGTACAGACAGACGGACAAAAAGTATGAAAGTTGGGTATCTGAGGTCATAGCTTTCTAACAAAAAAAGAATTTTTAAGATCCGATGATTAGAACCGATTTTGGAAGGGGGGTACAGACAGACAGACAAACGGACAGACAGGCGGACAGACAGACGGACAGACATACGAACAGACAGACATACGAACAGACAGACAGATGGACAGACAGACAGTTGGACATCAACCGCATTTCAATACCTACAGTGATTTAAATGACTCAAAATTGAATTTCAATGCTAATTCAATGGGAAATTTGCCGACAGATAGTAGATTTATGTCCGTCCGGACGTACAGACAGACGGACAAAAAGTATGAAAGTTGGGTATCTGAGGTTATAGCTTTCTAACAAAAAAAGAATTTTTAAGATCCGATGATTAGAACCGATTTTGGAAGGGGGTACGGACAGACGGACATCGACCGCATGTCAATACCTACTTTTTCATTTTTAGCCTACTTTTCTTTTTTTAATTCTAAAGAATTAAAAAAATGAAAAAGTAGGTATTGACATGCGGTCGATGTCCGTCTGTACCCCCCTTCCAAAATCGGTTCTAATCATCGGATCTTAAAAATTCTTTTTTTGTTAGAAAGCTATAACCTCAGATACCCAACTTTCATATTTTTTGTCCGTCTGTCTGTACGTCCGGACGGACATAAATCTACTATCTGTCGGCGAATTTCCCATTGAATTAGCATTGAAATTCAATTTTGAATCATTTAAATCACTGTAGGTATTGAAATGCGGTTGATGTCCAACTGTCTGTCTGTCCATCTGTCTGTCTGTTCGTATGTCTGTCTGTTCGTATGTCTGTCCGTCTGTCTGTCCGCCTGTCTGTCCGTTTGTCTGTCTGTCTGTACCCCCCTTCCAAAATCGGTTCTAATCATCGGATCTTAAAAATTCTTTTTTTGTTAGAAAGCTATGACCTCAGATACCCAACTTTCATACTTTTTGTCCGTCTGTCTGTACGTCCGGACGGACATAAATCTACTATCTGTCGGCGAATTTCCCATTGAATTAGCATTGAAATTCAATTTTGAGTCATTTAAATCACTGTTGCCAAATCAACAATGGCATGAGAAACTTTATTTAAACATATTTGAAGCAAAATAATAATTTCATGAATCAGTTTGGAATGACGTCATAAAATGTAGAACAATTTGATTCTTTGATTATTCATTAATTATCTACCAAGAAAGCGGCAAGGCATACTTTTGCATGCAATTATGCTTAGTTTTAATTTACATTTCTTGTTTTTTAATGCAGTTCGGAGTAGTTTCATTACTTTTGTTATTAATAAATATTTGTTCTTCGAACTACAAATAAATCACGAGCAGATGATAAATAATATTTAATTAATTTGCGAACGAATATTAAGGAAAATAGTTGATTTTGGCTTTTAGAAGTTTAAATTATAGCTGGGTGCTGTGTTTCGATTTTTTTTTCTAATGTGTATAAATCTAGTGTAGAAACGGCTGTTGATGATATTTACTTTAGGAACCTAGTTTTTTTTCCCGATTAGAACTTCAGTAAGTATTTAAGTAACAGGAAAGTAGGCTATTTTAGTTCTTTATGAACTTCTTGTTTTAATTCTTTCGAATTAAAAAAAGAAAAGTAGGCTAAAAATCACCAAATGTAAAATTTAGTTGTAATTTGTTTAAAAGACAAAATTAACTATTTTAATAAGTTTTCATTCACAAAATCAATTATTATTCTTTGTCGTTTTCTAAATTTAATTGCTGTTTAAATAATAATTTTGTAAAATTACTTGTGTCAAATCTTAGCTTCTCTTCAGTGAAATTTCTCACGTTTGAAAAATGTCGCCATAAGTGTCAGCATAAATCGAGTCACGGTGAATCAATGTGACGTGTTAACAAAGTAACAAACATATAACCGATTTAAAAAAAAGTTCAGGAATGAAAGTTGGAAGGAATTACGTAACCTGAAACAAGCCTATTGACAGACTTTAATAGAATATTGATACCACAACATATATAAATAAGACAGAAATAGCTATTTTTGAAAATACTGCTCTCATTTTTATGTAGCTTTCAAACGTTGTCCCAATGTGTAAATTGGCTTAGTATTCAAACTAATTTGTTTTGTAAAAATTTGTATTCATCCACCTAGGGATAAATTTATTGCTCTAAGTTGTAGAACTAGTGTAGAAAATGTTATCTTAATGTAAGAAGAAAATAATTGGAACTAATAGTTTCCGGTAGTCTTATCATCGGTGGTTAGCTAATTGCTTTTCCATTAATTACTTCCTGATCTCGTTTAATTAAATGGAGGAAAAAATGGAGAATGTTCCAATTTTTTACCTATTTTTTCCACCCTTATCTTAAAAAATAACGCGTTTCTACAGAGGTTTTTGGAAAAAAGACATGTATATAGAATTACGAATTTTTAAATTTTTATTATTTTTTTTATGTATTTGTCTTTAAAAATATCACGTATCATTGGGGTTTACGGAAAATAGAAATGCATCTTGAAAGGATTTTAAACTTAAGTTTGAAATTTGTTGCACCATATTTAATGTATGACGTCAACTTTTAGTTTTATTAATACTAAATATTAAGCACAAAACTCAAAAGCTGCTTAGCATTGATAATTCTTATTTTGAGTTGAAAACTAAAAATATCTTTAAAAAAACAGGAATTTGACAAACTATATCCTCTAAACCAAACCACATACTTGAATATAACAATTATATCTACATTATTTACAATTATTTGTGGTGTCAAGTTTTAGAGAGTCATTAATTAAACTGAACGATAATTAGAGATTACAGCCCTGGTCATGTCAATGACACTTTGATAGAAGAGCTTTTCCGGTTTAAATTCTTCGCTATTTTACAAAGCTGACAGATTAGTAGGGAATGTGAAAACCTGATTAAAAGAAAGTCTAGTATTTAGAATTTTTTAATATTTAATTGCCTAATATTACTACTAATAATAAAGTAACTAATAAATCCATCTTAAGTAATGTCAACTAAGTAATGTTAAACTTATTGTGACATTAAAGATTTATTGGTATTTAACTATTCGGTTTTTAAATATGCCTTTAGGAATTGTTAGAAAATAATTAAGATGCACATAATTAGGAAATAATTAAATTACTCTCATCTCCGAAGAACCTAATTAAAACATTACAGTCATTTGAAAGCGTAATCACATATTGGTTTAATGTTATTAAACTTTATTGAACAAAAATTGACTCATTCATAAGAAAGTTGTTCGATTTTTTTTTCAACCAATTCAAAAAGCAATAGAATATCGAAAATTTTGAATAAAATTGTTTAATGTGTGATTCTCAAATTAACATGAAATTTTTTCAGCATACACAAATCCTTACTGACCATGAAAAGTTAGGACTTCTTTCTTTGGCTAACTATTTGGAACACGCGAGTATCTTAGAAATACACAATGGTTGAATTTGAATTTAAATATGTAAATAAGAAGATGTTATGTATGCTTCACTTTTATATGCAGCTTACTTTGATTTCTAGACTTGTAATGTTGAAATAAATATGCATATGCAAATGATTGATATTATAATGGTGTAAATCAATTCGTTTATTTGGAAAAAATCCAAAATTTTTGCAGCTCCATTTATTTTATGATAAAAGCATCATCATAACAGACTTTTGTAAAAAATTTCAGTATAATACTAATGTAAAAAACGTATATCTGTTTTACTAGTATGATTGTAAAATAACATGACTTTTTGCGCTAGTTTAGATTGTACACTCTCCCGAGGGCTCAAGCTGTAAGAATTTTTTTTAATGCAAATATTATGATTTCTATTCGTTCACTTTAAATGTAATGGAATTTGTAAATAATTAGATTTTAATAAAAATTTCAAAAGTTTACGATTAAATTAAAACAATCAAATTTTTTTAACCTTTATTTAGATGGGATTTCTCTACTGAATGATGCATTTAAAAATTCTATTTATTTAAAATTTGTTGCTCTAACACCTAGACGAAAACATCTAAGCATACAAAAATTAACAAATAATCCAATTGTTACAATATTTAGGAAAATAATATGATAGGAAATGTTTTGGCGATGTAATTATACACCAAGTACAATAACTTTAATCCCCAACACACAATTTCGTTAATGGCTTTCCAACAGAAATTCGAAATTGGATAAAAGACAATGAAAGGCTTATTTAAATGATACTTAGCAATGTCATTGTTGTAATCTATTAGTAGGTTTGAGCACTCACGCACACTTAGTTATTCAAATCATTTATACGCATTATAATTAATTATTTACGTTTCTCCGTTTCCAGATCGAAATTTTACCAACAACTGGCTTAATAGAATCTCTACGTTTTTTTGTATACATTTTTTGTGTGAAATGGTCTTTACATAATTTTAGTTAAGGTGGCTTTTATATATTAATCATGGTAAAGATACACCTTTTTTGCAGTGTAGCTGTTTGATCGTGGTTTGAATACACGTTCTGTGTATGTATATGGAGAAAATTTGACAATTGCAGTCTTATTTAAGAGCTTTACTAATCACTTCAGAAACTTTAAAACAGAGAGTTTGAAAACTTTTATGCTTATTAGTTTGAATTCAAAGGCCAAAATTTTCAGTTACGTTCCTTTTCCGTGTACAAGTGTGACCATATCTATAAAATAATAACCAAACACAGTAACTTCATGCTCAAAGCAATATACATATTTATTATTTTACACAATGACTACAACATAACAAACAATAGCAATGCATTCCTTACATCCAAACACAATAGCTTTATTATAAAGCCAATATACGAATTTATTAATTTACATAAACACTAAAACTTAACAAAAGCAGAGCAAATCCTTCAATCCAGTCCAGATCGAAAACCATTGGGAATCATCATTGGAAGACATCCTAACTGCTGTTGGACACCAGCACATACCTCGTTCCGGTTCTGGCAGCTGGTCTGGACTGAGCAGGCCTGGCAGCGGCAGCTGGCTTCGGGCCTACAGAAGCTGATGCCGAATAGGTGGCAGCTGCAGCAGCTACAGCAGCAGAGTAAACTTCTGCAATGCCGCCATCGTCGGCTGAAGATTCGACAGTGATGGAGGCCGGGTTGATGTTGGCGGTTCCTGGCTCGTTGCTGCGGACGTTGGCGCGGAATCCGAGCTCGTCGGCGACGTATTCGACTGTGCGGGAGTGGCCTTCGAGGTCGGTGACTGTGTAGGACCCTTGGACCTGGAAGAATAAGATGAATTGATATTACATCAACGGCCTTTTCATTTCGTCTGTTTGGACTTTTTAAAATTATAAATTCATATAAAAGGTACAAAAACTTTTGCGCTATTAATTAGAGTAAAAAGCAATTTATAAATTATATAAATAGTATAAAACGCAAATCGTATTCCAACGTATAAATTATATTAATCATGGCGCCAACTATGCATTTGATTTTACCTTTTTATGCATGAATTTATATTTTTACTTCAAAAAAATATATTTCGATCTTTGATGGCCATGCATGAAGGGAAAAATATTTAAAAAGTTCCTCCTTCAACTGGAACATAATTATTATACATTTTAAGGTTTGCTATAATTCTTAGCATTGAAGATGATGCATTAAATTTTGGGTAATTGCATCCTTTTAATTGTATGCAACATAAAATAATTAATAAAAATAGTTAGCTTTTTTATTCTAAAACATTAATATAGCTGTCAAACTGCTAAAGTTGTCAAACATACACATTATTTTAAAGTCATAAAGTGGAGCATAGTGTATGTTGCCAAATGGCAACAGTATGCACTAGAGTGAAATATATTTAACAACATACCTTGCCTGCCCCGTCTCCGGCCTCTTGGCGTGCGCTACTTCCACCGTCTTCTGTTTCGGCATTGTAGTTGAAGCTGTACGGGATTGGGGCGTACTTCACCTCCTGTTCAAATGGGAGAAGAAGAGTTAGACCCGTGTCACACAAACGGTTCCTGTAATTTTGCCGTTTCTACGGCGTCGCATTGAAATACATGGCAATATTGACCGATCGGTGACAGGAGCCATCTGTACATACTAACGATCTATATTATGTATTTGATAAACTACTCAATATTAAAATAACACGACGGATGCAATGTTACTTGAGGACCCTATTTTTGGCTTCTTCTCCAACTTTGACAATGTAAAACTGTGTTGGTTTTCAACCAAGTAGTGGCAAAGTCAAACGTTACTGCAGTGGCAATGTATTGTAGCGAATCTTTTTCTGCATTCATTTAACTTTGCCATTAACGTATTCAAAACTGCAGGAAAAACCCTTAAATGCGTCTTTCGCTTCCGACGCATGTGAAAGATCAAATATGTATACTTAATATTGACACTGCAATTACCTGTCACCGTAATTACAGCTCACACATTGCAGGAGTGCGTATGAAACAGGCATTACCACGGCCGACTCAACAAATATTCCCAGAAAAGAGTTCTGTGGCGTCACACTATTCGTCTGGTTTGGGTTGTCGGCTTTTCCGAAAGGGAGGAACGAAACCTGTTCGGAACCTGTTAAGTCTACACTGTAAAAAAAAAACCTGTTGTTTTTACAGTTAAAAACTGTCAACTTAGACGCCAGTTAATAACTGTTTTTTTTACAGTTTAAAACTGTAATTCTTTTACAGGAAAACTGTAATTTTAACAGAGAAAAACTGTTAATTTGGCAGGGAAAAACTCTTAATTCAATGGTTTTCCCCTGTAAATTTAACAGTTTCTCAATGCTAAAATAAAATACCCAATACTAGCCCTCGCGACCGAGTAATTACTTAGTCGCAGAAGGTTCAGTATTGGGCTCGCACGCAAGAAGTTCCTGGAAGAGGTATGGACCGGGCCCGGTTTTGATCCAGGAACCTCTTGCGTGCGAGCCCAATACTGAACCGTCTGCGACAAAGTCATTACTCGGTCGCGAGGGCAAGAATTGGGTATTTGTGCTGAACGATGATCTCAATCACGTGACTCTTTGCTCGTCTTCAAATTTCCCCCGCGGGCAGGTGCATTTGATGGATTGTGAGTGTGACGTCACGTTAACGAAGATAAATACAGTTATTAACTGTTTTTCTAAAAAAAAGTTTTTAACTGTAAAAAATAATGTATTTAACTGTAAAAACAACAGGTTTTTTTTACAGTGTAGTCGCTCGTGGGCGAATAGGTTTCGTACTTTTTTTCTCCGAAAAGCCGGTAATCCGAACCAGATGGATATCGTGAAGTCGCGAAGAGATTATGTGGCCTTAAAGTTGACTAGACCATGGTTAAACCCGTTTTCCATAAACGGTTCCGGTAATTTTTGCAGTTTTTACGATGTCGTATGATCGCAGTGGCAAAGTTAAATCAATTGGATCTTTCACAGGTGAAGGAAGAGTAAACAGCATTTACGATTTTAGCTGCGGAGCACAGCGTCTGAATTAGGAATTTAAATAAGAAACCGTAAAATATATTATGCATGGCAAGTATTTGCTCATTTATGCTTACGCAATATGTTAGAATTTTCTTTAAAACGTGATTCAGATTTCAAAGACTTATCTTCGAAATAATTTTTTTCCGAGTCCAAAATCGTTAATTTTAATATGCTTAATATACATTCAAATACATTTCAAAATAATTTCTCTTTTATCATTTATTATAGTTACTCCAATAAAAATAGATTGAAGCACCAAATAATTAAATTTTGACAACTTTACTTGAATTAAAAATGCAACCGATAATAATTATCCACAAAAATTCATTCAATATAATCTATAGTCATTTTATAATGACATTGTATCGGATAATATTTGATATAATAATATTTTTGTTCACTCAATATATGTTTTTAGCTATATTAAAAATAATTATTAAATATAACAGTGTATAGTTACTTCAGCTGGTGCTGCAACGGCAGCGGCTACCAAACAAAGAAGAATTAGAACCTAAAAGAAAGACGTTAAAATTATAATTATTAGGTTAAAACAAGTAAATCATACTTCAAACATACATTCGACAGAAAAATTAACCCATAATGAAGACTTTGTAAACACCACCTTTTTTTCAAACAAAAGCGTTAACTATAAATTTTTCAAATTCGTTTTTCTTGTAACTTTGTTTTCCTTACATAAATTATTCAGGATTATGGTTTTTATTTTGTTTTATATTATGTTTATTTAGACTATTTTAAGCAGAAAGCAGATTTTCGCTTGGCAAATAGTCTTGCCAATAGTCGTGAATGGGTTAAGGTTTGTCGATACAAATAAAAAAATAATGTAGAGTGTTAGGCTATGTAGAGTTTAAATATTTGAAGCACTTATTTGAAGCAGTATTAAAAAAAAGAATGAAATTGTTAATTGTTGAAATGCACACTTTTCCTGAATTCTTTTATAACATTAAAAACTCATTAAAATGTTAGCTGATACGCGCGATTTCACAATGACCTAAGAAGTGAGTTTCAATGGTATATAATAAACTTTATAACATTCATACAGCATCGAAATGGATAGTAACATTTACCGATCAGTGACAAGATCTCTACGTGCAAACTAACGATCTATAATATATACTAGATAAACTACTCAACACTAAGAAAACGCGACCGATGCAGAGTTAGCCGGAGACAATCATTTTGGCTTCTTATCCAACTTTGTCGATGTTATTTTGCTCTTAAAACGCTATTTTTAAACTTTATCGCCATTATTTAGCGATAAAGTTCAAAACGTGTTGGTAAACGTTACTTTTTGGTATACTGCGCATGTCTGCGCTATTTTTCGGGAGACAAAATTCGTAATGCTTTCTGAAATCCGTTACCACTGCGAGAAGTTCATCCAGTATTTATCATAGATCGATGAAATATTCATAAACACACCTGGATTATGCTTTTATTAAGTTTTTTTTTAAATATATCCAAACCAAATACACGTGTGTTTTTAAACTTTTATAACAAACCATTAATCACGTCCATCTGACTTTTAAAACAAGCCAAAGAAATTAAAAAGAACGAATTTAAGGATATTTTCATTTGATGATGATAAAAATATCAAATAGAAACTACACTTTCAATTAATACACTCAATTACCTTTGGAAAACCAAGAATACGAAATGAATTTTATGTTCGATTTTGGATATTTTACATTGCAAAAGTCTTTAAAAGTTAAATAAACAAACAGAATAATTAGAAAAAACTATATCTCGTGCCGAAAAAATAAGAATTGATTATATATATAAAGGAAGTAGTCCTGACTGACTCACGCATCAATGCCCAGCGAAAAAAATATGAGATACAGATTCCAAAATGTAAGAGTTATTCCTTTTGTACTTAATTCGTCATTAAACAAGCTAATTTTTCGAAATTCAAAACTAAGCAGGTTAGGAAGGTAAAACGTGATCTATACGGGAAGCCCTTAAACTTATCGAAGGGTCTGAATCTAACCGGACATCAATTTAAGGGACGCGGTACCCAAAAAACTAAATCCAGTACTTTTATTGCTAGCATTCAAATTAAACTTTTTTTACAAAGAACTAACATTCAATAAACATATACGAAAAAATAATAAATATTAAAACGTAAGTTTTTTTTAAAAATTAAAAAAGTACAAAATTGTTAACATTTTTTCAAAATGCTACTCTTCCTACAATTTAAAGAATTTTGTAATGGATTTTTTTTTCAAAATGTTCCCACAACATTTATTAATAAAAGTTGGTATGGATATTGAGATATCAGTTAAATAAAAAAAGTTATGTAGCTTTATGTATAAAAATGGCTAAAAAATAAGATTTTTTGTAAATTTTCACCTTCAGCATTTTTTTTAAAAAAATCTATTCACACTAGACCTTAACCCATACCAACTTTTGTTAAACGCACATGTTTCAATACAGGAAAAAAAAATGGAGCTCTACATTAATTTACCTAAAAGCCTTAGGGTTTTAACCATTCACAAGCTGAAAAATTAAAATTTAAAAAATCAACATAAAATTTCAAAAACCATTTTACCAAACCACTATATCATTTTCAATAAACCTCCACCATTATAATAGAATCCTTCTTTTTTTGCAATATCCTTAGTTCACAACATTCGAGCATGTTTAATTATTTTCTGGGCAGCCCTAAATTTTGGGTAATGCGTCCCCTTAATTCATTCTTTAAAAAAATTGATGATGATATTAGCCAGGGTAGATATTATAACATCCTGAGGGGCTTCTGAGCAGTGGAGAGGAGAATTGATTGGCAAAAAATAAAAGTTTACATAAAATACAAATCTTCTTAGTTTAGGGTACACCAGTGGAATGACGGATATATATAAAGCTATTAAATAATATGTAAACAAGGTAGAGATTGATTATTATGTTTCATTATAATAACGTGTTTTTACTTTTAAAAAATAGAATTTAGAAATTGTTCCATTGTAAATTTGGGATATCCATGGTTTGTGCTCCTTAAAATTTTATATTTCAATACCATACGAGTTCATTAATAAAATAGCATTTGAAGTAAACTGGAGAATTGAACTATAGTTAATTTCCGATTAAAGGTTTTTATCAATCGTGGGTTAAAAAATAATAAACATTTTTTATTTCCAATTTAAGTTATAATTTTGCTAACGCATTTTTAAACTAACGATAAAAATTGGCTTTCGCTTTTTCAACGTAAGCCTTTAAAAGCATTTATACTTAGCGTTATTTATATAAAATTTAAAGTATTTTATAAAATAAATTGGTTACTTACCTTCATTCTGAATTGGGAGTTTCGAGCTTCTTCAAACTACGAAGTATGTTAGGATATGTGTACTGATACCTGTTTACAGGCACCTATATATACGTTGGCCTAGATTTTTTATAATGCAATATCAAGTGCTACAGCTGGAAAAAAATTAAAAATATCAAAGCACAAGTCGGGGAAGGAATATAAATATTTCCTATTTGTAATATACTGTAAAGATCTCCCATTTCGGATTGAATGTATTTACCATTGCTATCTTGACAATGACCTTGGATTTGGCCTTCGAAGTACCGCTTGTCGAGCCCATCGGAGGACCAGACTTAGTTAATTTCAGGTCACGTAAGTCTGAGAGCGTAATTTATAGATATTTCTAATTACCGTTGGATGGCTCCTGTGGTCGTTTGTACCTTGGTCGATTACATTACTCCCAGAAGCTTTTTTAGGTAAAATTTTTTGCTCAGATTTGAAAAGACTATAATTGACATTTTTATCAAAAATTAATTTTAAGAAGAGTGGTTACCATTGACCCGTTAAAAGCCTAGATGGAATTGATTTGACACTGAATAAAACCGTTTTATTTAAGTTTTTAAAATTTATTTAATGTAACTTAATTTGCCATACATAAACTGTTCATTACTTTGGTTTTAGTCTCATGTTTTAATTATTTAGATAAACTAAAACATGATATTTATATTAGCATAGAATATTTCTTTTCAATAGTCTTTAATCCGTTTGTGCCCCATTTTGAATAGCAAATCACCTACTTTACTAAATAATAACTTAAATATTTTTAAACGTGTGGAAACATTGGTATTAAGGTTTCCAACCATTGTGACTACTACATTATAAACAATTTCTGTAAATTTACAGCACATTTTGCGGTTATTTTGTACATTACAGTGTTGTAAAGAAATTTTTTGTTTTACAACAAAGTGTTGTTTTCTGACGTAAAGAGTAACACGGACAACTTACTCCAATAGCGTTTAAACAGAGAAGAGGGGTGCATCCAATCTCTACCTGTGAAGAAAACGTTTTCACCGGTACCACACAATAAAATTTAAGTCACGTGTAAATTCACAGCTCAAGGTGATGCTAGCACTTTTACTATCAAACAATAAAAGTAAATTCGGGATATTTTTTTGTGTAGTTCTTGATTTAAAACTATTTTAAACATAACATTTTATTAACGACTAATATTACAGACTTTTTATTATTATTCAAATGCCAGCCAGGTGGCTGGCCACTAGGCCATTAGGCTTATTGCTCTCCAATACTTTTCAGCAGTGGAAGTAAAAACAGTTGTCGAAGCGTTCATAGTTTGTCCGGAATCACAAAGAGTACATACAGGAGACGAAACAGTATTTAAGTCGAACTGTGCCGAAAATATCCATGAAAAGTGGCATGAGGATGGAAAAGTAACGAAATTTTTCGTTACTTTGTTACCGCTAAAAGTAACTAAGTAACAGTTACTTTCTGAAAAGTCTAACGGAGTTACTTGGCTTAACCTAAAAAAAGTAACTGTTACAAGTAAAGTCCAATCCCTGGTTAGAACCTTATAACACCAACAACGAAGTGTTATAAAACAACCGTTATGAAAACCGTTTCACAGATATCATCTATGAATAATGCAGTGAAACGGTATTTCTCTTGTTCTTACAGATGTGGTGAAAGACAATGCAATATAAGAAGAAGATGAAGATGCTACGGGGCAAAAACCAATACAAAAACCGGTTTGCCAAGTGAAGCCATCAATCGCTTTGAAGTCCAAGCTAATGCTCTCGGCGAGCTATTTGGCGCTATTCTTCAGTAGAGTTTGTATAGACTAACTGCATCAACATGGCGGTTTCTGACTCCCTAATAAAAATTATAATTGCAAAACATTTTTCATACATGTAAAGGGAATAACTATCATCTTGTGAAAATTTGGACCTCGTGCTACAGCATTCAGCTGCGCAAACAGTCATTTTTTAATTAATGCTTTTTAAGTAATAATATGATGCGTTTTAGCATGAAATAACATTTAGCGAGCGGTTTGTTTGGGCTTACTAGGGTTGCTTGGCAACTTTCTGGTGGCTTAACTTTTTTTTCTCGCCAAGCATCTAATTCTTCTTAACTCTATGAATATAGTGCAATGGGATATAATTTTTTTACCTTAATCTCTATGAACACGTGATAACCTTGGCCTCGAATGTGAGCGCCTTCTTTTTAATTGAATTGGAATTAAGATCATTTCTGCGATTTCATATATGAAGAGCTTAGAGGAAGAATGTGCTAAGTGTCAATTTTGAAAAAATTGAGATTTTTGTGTCAATGAACATGCTATTCCATCCTTTAAAGATAACAAGATTCCTCCTTTTCCTAAACTTTAAGTTTAATATATTTTTTCATTTTGTAAGTGTTGTTTTTAAGGTACTTAGGTGCAAACGAAAAACTTTAAAGCTCATTTTATCGTTTTCACCTTTTTGTCACTTAGCACGTTCTTCCACTAAGCTCTTCATATAAAAAAAATATAATTTTACTTCTGTGTGAAAATATTATTGTGAGAGTTATTTCCTAATCACGTATGTGTCTCATGTCTGTTTCTTGACCGTCTAACAAGGAAAGTTAAAAAATGTTAGAAATGATTTTTTTAATTACGTAAGGAAGCTTTAGATTTTGTTTGATTGGATAAAGATAGTAATATCATCTAAAATTCTGTGGGCAAAATTAAGTAATAAATTAGAAAAAAATCATACTTTAAATATTCCATAATAATTTCCAATGTCACTGAATATATTATAGCCTGTCTCAAAAGTTTAGACAAAAAATTTCACTGAAAATGTTTAATTGAAAAATGTTTGGTAGTAAGGATTAGGCAAGTATAAATAATTAAAAATATCATGTATCACCAATTTTTTTTTGTAATTTTGGGTCTTTTAAATTAAAAAAAAATTGCCTTTTTTTTATCAGAAAATGCGTTATACATGTTTTCAAATGCACTAATCGGTTAGCAAAATTTCTCGGTAGTGTTGTGTTAGGCATATAATCGTTATTTATATGTCTAATTGGGATATATATTACGCAAATCTCCAGCAACATTTCCCCGTAAAAGAGTTAAAACGGCTACATTGGCTACTGGTATGTAATTGAAAAAATTGTCTAAACTTTTTCAATAATTTAAAATTGTCTAAAATTTGATTGTCTAAAATTTTGAGACGGACTATATTATCTATTTGGTTAATTAAAATAAAATCAAATCTAACACTAAACGAATAGGTGTCTAACAGAAACTGTAACTTGGAACACCTTCTACACAAAATTCCATGCGTCTAAGAAAAAAAAACTGCCAAACATAAAATTTAGATTACATATATAAAACATACAACATATTACAAACATAACTTTTATACGTCCAAATTAAACCTATTATTTTTCTTTAAAATTCCAATAAATAATCCTTTACGTTTGCCAAATCTATTTGTATAGTAATTCGAAAAATAAAAATATAGTACTGCTCAAACATAAACAAGTAGGTTTGTAACAGAATCTGTCACTTAACCTGCTTCCACACAACAGTTGTGTTTAACAGGTAAAAAGGCGCCAAACACAGCATTAATTCTATATTAAACATTTTTATGCTAAATTTGGCTAGTTTCATTTATTTTATTTCGAAAATTCAATAATTATTACTTATCGTTTGCAAAAAGTAATCTGTATTTTAAAGAATAAATATGTAATATTCCTCGCTTTTAAATAGAATGAAAATATTTCATATCAACATACGAAGAATCTCGTAGTGAAATATATTTGACGTCATTTCAAACTGATCGATGTCGCAAAAATAAATTTATTTTAATTTATTGTCTAAAAGAATTAAAGTTTCTCGAGCGATTGTTACGAATGGCAATGGTGATTTAATTCTAATAAAAATGGCTTCCTATGCTTTTGTAAATGAGCATTCAATTTTGCAGTTTTTTTACATAATTGAAGTACTTCGATTTCGAATTCTTTTCTGAAATTTTCAATGTATTCTAATTTCGATGCGCTGTATTTTTTTTGACGTATCACACTTGTCCGTAGCATTTGAAGTTTGGGCAATGAAAGTGGGTGACGGACAGACGGACAGACAGACGGACTGAACGATTATAATACCTTCAACTTTTTACGTTATAAACGTAGTGTGGAAGCTAAAAATAATCCCTGTGCCTTTCTTTAAAAAAAAAAAAAGGGAATCACGAAATAACCTCATGGCTCAAATAATATTATGGCGTCCTTCCAAATGCAATTTATCTCACAAAATAAATGTCCTTTAAATTTTTGTTGAATATAAAAAAGCATTTGCGTGATTGTTAAGTAGCAATGGGGATTTAATTCCATTAAAAATGGCATTCTTATGTTTTTTAAAAGGGAATCGAATTCTGAGGGTTTTTTTAATTTAAGATTTTTAAATTCGATTTTATTCTGAAATTTTCAATGACTTCCACTTTCGATGCGCTGATTTTTTTTAAGTACCACATTTGTCTATATCATTTGAAGATTGGGATGTGAATGTGGGTGACGAACAGATAAACGGCCGTAGCCTATATAAAAGCTTCCACTTTTTACGTTATAAAGGTAGAGTGAAAGCTAAAAGGAATTGGTAAATATCATCTTATGTGTGTTGTCATAGAAATGATATCGTTTATAAAAAGTAGATTAAAAACATTAAGACAACAGAAAACAAGAAGTTCTGAAAGAGTTAAAATAACTAGGATAGGTCTGAAGCCTTGGGGGCGGGGGGAGGATATTCAAAACACCCTTAATATTGAAATCTTTTACTTATAAGGAATTCCAAATTTGCCAAGTCCCATGATTGGGGAATCTATTTAGAGTCTGATTCGAATCTATTTTATATTATAAAAACAAATATTTTTGAAAAGCCTTGAAGCATGTATAGATTTTTTTGTGAAATTCTTTTAAAATTTGAATTTAAATAAATAAAAAGACATGAAGCACTTCTTATTTGTTTATTTAAGAAGTTCTTAAAAAGAAAAACTTAATTATTAAGTGTTTTGTAGGACGAAATAAAAAGGTTAGAACGGAAGTAGCGAAGGATATAGGGCGTTTGATGGATAAACATATAAAACGTGTAGTTATGTCTATGTATATTATATCTTAGAAACAGAAAAATAATTTTGAAAATCGGACTAATAAAACTGAAAGTGAAAGGGAGGAACGTATGGATGACGGATAAAAGACGGGCGTATAGTACACTGTAAATTTTTTGTTACTGAAATTAACGGGAAAAGTACCGGCAGCAGAGTTGCCGGGACTTTCCCGTTTCGTTAAGTATTTTCCCATGTATTTACAGCAGTTCCGTTTCTTATTTCTCCATTATTAAAAATTTCCATTTTGCATTTCCCCATACAGGTAATACAGGTAAGGTCATCGTTTCCGGCTGCCTATTTTCTAGCCTCCTTTAGGAGCTTTAACACAGACAATAACGCCTCGTAATTTAGAACCCTGGTCAAGTCACGAGGTTGACACTTGAGCGCGCCCCAACGGAACTTCGAGGGACATCGTACGCTAACGCCGTCGGGACTTTGGGCTCCACTGATTTAACGAGCACGTCTGTCCCAGTGTACTCGGGCTCATCCGAGAATTGAGGATTTTTCTACTATTTCCAGCACAGATCCGATTTATATCCGGCAGTAGGTGGATTCGATCCGATATTCCGGCAGTATGTGGGATTCGAACCCGCGCACTCCTGAGAAGGTTGAATCTCTAGGCTGTTGCCCTAACCACTCGGCCACGGACGGGTATTTTATGTTCGTTTCGATGTGTGGTATTCTTAGTGCATTATCGCCAACTCTATGATAGGGTAATAAAAGTATGGTAGCTCTAAAAACGGGAAAATTCCGTTTTCATCTCTTCGCTCGTGGTTTACGGATATTTTCCGTTTTTAGAAGGAAAAACCCGTTTTCAGAAGAAAAAACCCGTTTTCAGTCGTTACGGGAAAGCTCCGTTAAAATCAGTAATTTTTCTCCTGAAATTTCAGGTTTTTTTAACAGTGTGCAGACAGGCAAAATATAATTAAAATTACTATATAGTAGCAAAAAATAAATATGTAGGAAAATTTAGTCATATTATAATCTGTTAAAATAAGAAAAATTAAACATTTTATTCTATAAAATATATATTAATTTAATTCTTAAATAAGTTTCAACGAGTAAATAGCATATTCAAGAAAGTAAATTCACTTAAAAGGAACGCTAGGCTCTAATGGAAAAGATAAACGGAATTCATGTGCTAATTTATTTTTTCCATTCTAGGATCTGACAAGATTCTGATTTGTCAATTAATGTTTGAATGTTAGTTAATTTTTAAACACAACCCGGGACTATCCTTCAATCTTAAAAACATGTATTGTCGAGCCGACAAAGTGGCCCTGAAATTAGGCATACACTATGGGACTTGGCACGCGGGACTTGTTTTTTCTCTTCCTTCATTACTGCCCTGTGCCTACGTGATATGTATGCGCCATTCAAAGATGAGAAGATAAAAAGGTAAGTGTGGCGGACCAAGTCCCTCCGTGTATGCCCACTTTGACAGGTATAAAATTCTGTGTAATCATCAAACAATCAACGGGGACAAAAAATTACTACAACTGGCTACCCAAGTGATTCTATTGATTACGTGATTTTAGCGAAATGATGTATTTTTCAGTCTAGAGACAGAAAATGATAAATTTTTGTATTCGATAAGTATATCAATAGTATTTTTTTATGAAAGTTAATGCATATTACTAATAATTAATTTCAAAACAGGTTTTAACAGCCATAAAAAAATAATGTGAAAACTAAAGGTTAATGTGCAAAAAAATTATATATGGATGAGATAAGAAAAGCTGGAGATTGCTTTTAGGCTTTTGATAGATATTTTCCTAGTGCAACGCTCTATCAATTCTACAGACATGTAACATCGGTCTGGAAGGGCAACAATGCCTAATTCTATTTGTAGGAATGCCTAATTCTGTTTATACGAACTTGTGCCGATTCCTCTCTTCGGCCATTAGATAAATGTCCTCCCGCAATACTCATGATTGACATTCATTCAGAAGTATGCCCCATTTACTTCTTCTTTATTTCATTCTTTTCTCTGGCATCGACGGAACGAGAACAACGCCCCCACACGGAGAAAACTTGTTGTCAAATGAAAAGGAAAATAATTCTTTTTGTCTGTATTCTATTTCTTCTGAAAGCGCTTTTTTTAAAAAAAGAGATTATTTTTAAAAAATGCTTTAGAATTTTTTTATTTTTACTTTTATTAAAAAAAGCCTTTTCTAGTGGAATTGTTTTCTGTAAATGTCAGCAAGTTGAATAAATAAGAGTTTGCTTTATAGGTTATACTTTTTTCAAGATTTTGCTGCTTAATCAATGGATGATTGATTTGAGCATTTTCTTGGTTTAGTTTAGTTTGAAATATCGTCGCACTAGTGCTACACGAGGGTTATTGGCGACGGGCGTCGTATTTTAGAACCACAGTCAAGTGACGGCATTTTCTTGGAAATACTCTATATTTTTTATTTTAATGTCATATAAAAGATTTCATTTATTTAACGAATAAAAAACTAAAAAAATCAATTTTGTGTTCCAAAAAAATGTTTTTATTTTTAAAATAAAATATCCAAACATTAAAAAATGTAAATGACTTCGAAAGTTGTAGCACACTGATCCTTTTACGTTTTCTGGCATTTGTCCACGGATTCTTGCCAGATATAGCATGAAATATCGTTGAATTTATTGCATGAGAGTAAATTTAAAATTAAATTCTACTTCCCCTAAAATAAATATTTTATATATTTTTGTGTATACTGTTTCAAAAGTTCTACATGTTTCAAAAGTTTAGTGACATTTCTCATGGTACATTTGCTGCTGTTTAATAGAATAAAACTTTCGTACTACTATCCCCAGTTTATAAATTTAACGAAAAAAAAATATTTTTTCTTATACCAGTCATCATGTATATTAACGTGCATCATTTTAAATATCCTAAAATATCCTTCAATATTCATAAATCATTCAAGTTTCTGGCACTTAAGGGGAAGGAAAGAACTTTATTCAAGTTTTCTGTATCGGAAATTTGAAGAACCTAAAGTTTATTTAAATAGGTATATCATACACCTTGAGTAAATAATATAAAATTCACATGTAAGTTTAAAAAATCAGTTCGTTATCTTATACGTGATAATAGGGGAATTATTCAGAACATTACTTATCTTTAATTAGTTAAACAGCTTAAATTGCGCTTTATCCTTTTACACTCGTGGAAGAGGTTAACCATGGAATTGTTGTGACAAAAGGTTATTTATTAAGTAATAAAAATTGTCTGGAATCCTGTTTAATCCTTAATATATTACCCCACAAAAGGAAGGTTAAGGAAACTAAAAACATGTCAGCATAATTTTTTTAAAACTTTATATATAACTAAAATTGTAAACGGATTTCTAAAGCAATAATCTGTTTAAATAGTTAATTTAACAATATAGAGCAATTTAGTATTCATAAAAAACAATAATATGATTCTCATATATGAGACAAAATTTCTCTCCGCCCCTGATAATAAAAGTAAATCTTCGCCGGCCTGTCTTGTGACTTGCTGTAATTATTACATATATTTTATTAATTGCAATTTAAAACCTATACCAAAACTAGACGATGACAATAATGAAGTAACAAATAAATGAAAAGACGTTCTTCATCGTTTAGTAATTTTTTTTAAAACAAACCTTAAATACAAAAATTATGCTTTCAGAAACAATGTGAAATCACTTGGCACACCAAAACTACAATAATTTCCGAATTTCTTGTTAATGAACTACCAAAAAACATAACAGCTTCTTTCTACAAATAAGGAAAACCACAGGATATTATTTTCTTCAATTTATAAAACATTGTTTTTCTTATCACTCATTAGTGGAGCACCATATCTATATAAAAAAAGCAGCATAATTTTTCTGGAAATGAAAGTGCAAATTATTTCTGTTTGGTGAGTAGGAAATAAAAACAATCTGTAAACTAATAAATTAAACATTTTTTTGTTGCCAAAATCAGAAGATAATCAGGTTATCTATGAAAAAAATATGACAAAGAGCTATAGTTTATTTTGTGTTTGTGGAAGTTATTGTGGGATTTTTTTAAATTTATTCTTTCTTGAACGCACAACAATGAACTTATTTGAATAATTTATATATTTTTACACAGTCAAACGTAATCGTGATTGAATTTATTTCATTACCATTAGTCTTCTTATATTAATTGATTTCAAATAAAAAACAGCCTGAAGATTTAAAAAAATATATATAATTATTAAAAATAAGAAATTGTTTGAAAGCTAAAATGTATCTTTTTAAATAGATGTTTAATATAGGTGTGTGTGTGTGTGTGTGTGTTATGTATTAATAATATAAATGTTTGTAAATTCTTGCAATACAGACTTTGTAATATTTAGAAATACAGGGTGTCCATAATTAAACTAACGGTAGTCGGGGGTTTCTGTAGAGTGACTAATTGCCAAAATTTGTTAGGCCTATAGTCTGAATTTTCCTAGAGCCCTGGTTATACCCAATACTGTATTGAAACTGACTCATTTTTTATTTGTAAAACCATAATCGTAATGCGTGGAGACCTACCTTGCTAGAACATTTAAACTACTGAACATTTTTGTTCCTTATTAACTACTATATGTCCCAGCCATTCTTTGCTGTCGTTTATATGGTTAAATAGAAATTTAAGAAAAAAGAAAGCACACATTGTTAAAATGTTTAATCAGAATGTTGTTCTGCTGCCCTCTGTCAATGCTTTTTAGAAACATATATTTTTATTTTGAAAAATTCATGCATGTAATAGGTGGAATTACTATTCCTTCGGTCTAAAGGCTATTGGCTACATTTGAGAAAGAATTCTTTAAGGATTCTAGCAAAATAATTTCTTCCATGTCGTCAATAGCCTTTATACCGAAGGAATAGTAATTCCGCATGTTAGTTCACACTACAGAAACCCCCAAGTACCCTTAGTTTAATTATGGGCACCCTGTACTTAACTCATGAACTACATATTTATGAATACCATTAACACCGCCTACCTTACTGGATAAAAACGTTAACTCTTAAGTTTTTAAAATTCGTTTTTCGAGTAACTTAATTTGTCCGACATAAATTGTTCAGAACTTCCGAATTATTTGACTTATATTTTATTTATTTAGATAAACTTAAGCAAAAAGTTTAGTTTCGCATTTCAAATTTTCTTGCCAATGAGTAAAGTAATTCTTAGAATAGCAGCATATATTACTACAATTAGTTTAAATTCAATCTTCGTTATTACTATTATTATTATTATTATATTTTGTTCAACTTCAGTGGCCCATCAATTATTATTTTTAAAATTAAAAATATAACTACTTTTATTTAGACAGTTACCATTATTAATATCATTGCATTTTTTTAAAATGTTATATTAAACATATAAAATATATTTTTTTAGTTCTTCACCATAAAATAATTCCTTACTCTGCTGCGACCGTTATCATCATTATAAAATATTCAAGCCAACCTTAAAAAAATATCATTGTAGATATCTTATCACTATAAAAACTTTATTAATATTCTTTCCAGGAAGGTATCTATCTTTCTTGCATAAAATATCAACTTGCAGCTCCTTAATAGCACAAAACTAACAAAGCCCCAAGGGGTCTTTCTGAGCTATTCAACATGCAAGTTATCGATCTCAAGTTGAATTCAACGACCCGTGTTTGATGAAAGGAGCCCCCCAATAGTAAAAATTAAGAGTTGGGTAGGTTCATCACGAATAAATAAATTGGCGAGATTGGAGACTATTTCTTGTGACTCATCTCTACTTTTGGAATAAACAAGGTCGAGTCACTAGATATTGGTTATACTTAAGTATACAGAGTCGTGACAATACATATGGAAACTAGCTTTTATCAAGGTCATTATTTAAGTGAACGAACTGGGGATTGCTATTGGCCTAGATGGCTTAAATTTAACAATAAGTAAAAAGAAAGCGTTTATGCCTACTTGTCAAAACTACTGAATGGATATTAAATATAATTAAAATTAGTTTTGAAAGTTATTGTCAGTAATATACACTGAAATTTATTTTATATACAGTCGAACCCCATTAATGCGAACTCGAAGGGAGCCCTAACAAATTTCGTGTTGACCGAATTTCATGTTAACCACCAGGAATTTTTTTTTTACATCGAACCAGTGAATATTAAATATATATATATATAATTTAAAAAGTATTCTAATTTTATAATATAGTATGCTAATAATATACGTGCAGACAATTAGTAATTCAATTAATAAAGTTCATTTGGTACTCATTTTGGTACATACTATAGAAAAATTAGGGCTAATTTTCTAAAATATTTTTTTTAATGTTTTGTTTTATTTGTCCTTTAAAGCTTTAAAATACTAAGAAAAAAAAGGGTCAAATTCTGATTTTTTTTGTTCGGGTTAAGCGGGATTTCGCCTAAGCGATTTCGCGTTAAGAGATTTTGTAAGCATTAGCTCACAGCTTTTTGGCCCAGGAAATGCGTTCAGTTCATCTTAAGCGAAATTTTGTGTTAAGTGAGTTCGCGTTAACGAGGTTCGACTGTATAAGAAAACGAAATAAATACTTTCCATTAAGTTACAGTGAATAGTGCTGAAAACGCGCCAAGTCGTTTCGACAAACTCACGTGACTTGGTGGACATATTTGCTCTCATTATTTGCTCTCATTTCTTTTTAGTGGTCGTTGGTTGCATCCTCATTAGCGGAGATGGGCTTCATCAAGTAAACTTGCGTCTTCCGGTAGCTGTTTTTTTATAAGAATATAAAGATCTTATTTAATAAAATGGCGCAACTTTACTTTATTGATCCTAGAGCACCAGGAAGTTTTCTTAATAGCTAATTTTGTCGAATTTCCAGAAAAGCCTTGGTATCCATTTTATGTATTTTAAAATGTCGAATAAATTTTTTTAGTTAGCTTTAAAATGTCATATGTTTGTGGTTCCATTGCATGGTACTTTTAAGTAACAAACAATTTTGTGGAGTTGTAAATTCAAAAATTGATTATAATATTAAAACAAGTATTTGGTTTAGTTATCGTGATGAAATGCAAACAATGGTTAACTTTTGAAGTTATTGCAAAGTATGAAATATTGAAACAGTTAAGAGAAAAGTGATAAGTTCAAAAGCTAAATGGCGTCAAAGGGCGAAATGACGAATGGCAATGAAATAGGTAGGATTGTTCCTTTTTTCGAGGCTAAAACTACTTAGAGTCAAAACTGTGTATATTCTTTCATGCAAATTCTAGATGACTTTACACACGGATTGATAGTAGCTTATTCGTCCAACTAGCAGTGTGGCCTTTAAAAATTTCCGTCCGTTTGCCTGTCTGTTTGTACCCCCTTTTTAAATTCCGTTCTAACAAACCGATTTCAAATATTATTTTTTTATTTGAACGGTATGACATCAGGGACCCAATTTTTTGTACTTTTTATCTGCTCATCTGTACACCGGTCGGTCAACAGTCTATTTTAGTTTCATGTTGTAATAGACCTATTTGAAAAAATAATATTATTGTGTGGAAAGCAAAACATCAGGGATGCTTTGTACTCTTTGTCTGTTTATTTGTTGGTATATCTCTGACTGTTTAAGTTTCAGGCTATAACAGAACGATTCTGAAAATTATCTTTTTTGTTTGAAATTTATCATATTCTCAGAGACAATTTTTAAAAATTTTTTTATCTCTCTTACCGCATTCTAAGAATAGCTGTAAATATTAAACTAAGAAGTTAGTAGGAAATTTTAGAACTTCTTTCCAAAGAATTTATGTCATGAGAGACTATGCACAAGTTTAAATTATTTTATTGAACACAAAAGTTAAAATACAGGTGCTTGAAAGTTTTATGCTTATATATTAATTAATGAACTTGAAAGTTGGGTAAAATCCTTTATCTTTTTTTCCCTTACTCGTGCTGAATATATTATTGCGTCGGCTATTTCATAGTCATTTGACGTTCGAATTAAACAGGAATGTAAATAATGAATATAAATAGCTATATAGCTATATAACTATTTTTGACGTTGCATCATTTTATTAAATTCCATTAATATTGTGTTGAGAGAATGAGGATTTGTTTAATTTATTTTAAACACATTAATCTATTGAGTTTTTACTTTAACGATTAAAATCAGATGCTGTAAAATTTAGTTCAAGAACTTAGCATGCTTTGAACATGCAAACACTTGAATATAAGATTATTCCAATGGAATAAGTCCATTTCGAATTGCGATAATTATTGATTGATAGAAATTTTATCATTTATAATTTTTATTATTTTCATCTGATAGGCGAAATTTTCATCAAACACTAATAATAATTAATATTTTTTTACCACATAATATTTACATTATTTTTTTATCCATTAAAGAATTACTATGTGAGGGGTATAGAATCAAAACTCACTAACTCCAAAAATAGAAACATTTAGATTTCACTACCAGCTGATAGTTTTTTTAGCCCTTCATCAATGTGTAAACAAAGCGAATGTCAAAACTAACTAAAACCTATTATAAAACGCATTTAAAAGTATGGATCAGAATCAAAACTCACTAGTTCCATAAGATTTAGAGAGTTTTGACTGACACATTTTCAGCCAATGATGGCTCAGCATCTGTTGGTCATCTGCCAATTAGAGAACCACATAAAAGAAATTGAGATTATTTACCCCGTAACGGGGCACAGTTTCCTTCCACCCGACAGGGTATTTGGTAACATTGAAAATGTTTTGAAACGATCGGAAGTAGTTCCGAATCCTGAGGAAATTTACAAAATTATTTCAGAATTTGCCACTGTGAAGATTGTAGGTAAAGACTGCAATGTATTTGGTTTTAAGAACTGTGTTAAAAGCACCTTCAAACTGACAAATCGTTGGCATTTTATGATTTCCAAGTGCAAGAGGATTAACATAAAACGTAAATCTGTGAACCCTGAACAAAGTTACAATACGTAGAGAAATCCCGTACCTTAGTGACTGTGCAAGATATGGCTCATTGTTTATTCTTGGTAAAACTGCAAGAGACATTACTCCATTGCCCATTCTAGCAACAAACATTCTTAGCAGTGCTAAAAGCAATGATGTGAAAAAGCTCTTAGTAAAGCATTACGGAGAAAATTGGTTTGACTTGGAAATTGGAAGAATTGCAGTATTTTGTTTCAGTGATGAATGGAGCTGATGCACCAGTAGTTGGCCAAGAAGAAAACCTTTTGTGTGAAGCAGCTGTCGAAGAACCAATTTTGGTTGTGTAAACGTATCAATGTTATTCCTATGTTATTTTTTATTCCTATTAATTTGACTGTGCAAAACAAACTGAAACGATGTAACATTTATTCAATACATTTTTATACCATTCAATTACATTATGCAGTTAATTATTCAATACATATATGCAGTTCTCATTTTATTTGCAGAGCCTAATATTATATCTATACAAATGTAGGCCTATTTCTGCCTTAGTTTTGACAGTATACGCTACAAGCCTAAAAGTTGGCCTAATAATAAACATAGGAAAGGTTGTAGGCCTATTTCATACAATAGTCTTTAGTTACGTATTTTTAAATTATACTATTTATTACAATTTGGTCATATTAAAATTCAAAACTCACTAATTCCTTATGTTTAAAAGTCAAAACTATCTAACTCCAGGTGTTGGTGTCAAAACTCTCTAACTCCAAATTAGTTTTGGTAATTAAAAACAAACTATGTAAGTATTGTTAATTATTTCTATCTTAATGAGTTTGTATAATTTTTGTACTAATTTACATGTACTCACCTTTACTCTATACAATAGTAAGGTATTAAAAACAGTTTTTTGCGAATTCCCATATTTTTACTTTTTGGATTTAGTGACTTTTGATTCTATACCCCTCATGTTACATTTCTTTTCGATCGATTTACTTAAAGTAATGTTAAACACTTATTTAAAAATCGAGAGATCAGCTTAATGGTTATCAAAGGGCTTAATATGGTTATCGAAGGAGAGAGGGAATGTGCGAAAAACATTTTACATAATTTTGAATATTTGGGAAAAACTGGCCAATGGTAAAATATTTATTTTCCATTATAACGAATTTTTTTTATCTTAACTTATTAACGACAATTTTCAAAAAAATCCACCCAGCGTCAGTGGCCTTTTTGCCTAAGTTTATCCAAGTAAACAAAATATTAGACACATGAAGAATATTGTCCCAAAATATTTATATAAGAAAAACTAAGTTACATAAAAAACGAATTTTAAAATCCTAAAGTCAACGTTTATATTCGGAAATGAAGGTGTTAATGTTGTTCACAGGGTCGTTGTTAATGGATAAATAAAGTTCTAAAAAAAGGCAAATCGACGTAATTTTGACGTTGGAACACTCTATTATGTACCATCTATTTCGTCTGTTTCTTTCTATTTTTGCTAAGACGAATAGGTCTGTTTTTCTGCTGAATATTGCAATGTTGAAACTGATTTCCTTCCGTATCCAATTGCAGTGCATGGTAAGGCCATTACGTA
Source organism: Oedothorax gibbosus (assembly GCA_019343175.1). Classification (NCBI taxonomy): domain Eukaryota; kingdom Metazoa; phylum Arthropoda; class Arachnida; order Araneae; family Linyphiidae; genus Oedothorax; species Oedothorax gibbosus. The sequence goes on from JAFNEN010000151.1 coordinate 1,164,395, forward strand.
ATAAGAAACGTGTGGGATTTGACCAATAGTAGAAAAGTTTCTTTATCGAGTTGAGTTGTTTTAGTGCTGTATATTTCGAAAATAGATGAAGGTGGGGTTGGAATACATTTCAGTGCTCTACATCAGTAAGATTTGGAACTTCTTCGCATTCTTAAGCATTTGGAATTTCTTCGGGTAAGAAAGGTGAAAATCTTGGTAACTGTTTGAGATGTTTGGTTTGGTTAAAATAACTTTAAACTATATCTACTTTCGTGATAGGTCTAGTAATTTTGAACAATGGCCGTCATGAAGAGGTCATTTGAGAAGCTATTAAATGATAACGAGATTAATTTGAAAGATATTAAATGAATTAGATTAAATTATGCTAAGTTTAGAAATGTAGAAGAAACTTTGCCAAATGAGGGATAAAGAATTAACTTTCCACAACATTATTTTCTTTTGAATAATCATTACAAAATTCTTTAAGATGTTAATATATTATAAATTGAATATCTTCTACACATAAGAACTTTGTACTTTACTCTGTGTAAAAAAAATAGTATTTAATGATGTTTTAATCAGTTTCTTAAAATACAAAACTAAGCTATACTATTTTTATTATGAAACATTCTGTTTTATTTTCGTAAATTAATTTTGACACGGAATTTATATAAATCTAATTTAGTACTACCTACTTCAGTAAAATTATAAACAGTTTTATATTTTTTCATTTGCTCGACTTGTTGTGTTGTTGAAAGGTTTATCATTTTTTTTAATTAACAGAAATTCAATGGTTAACATTAAAATCATACTTCGAAAGAAAGATATATGCAATATCCATGCACTAGTCTAAAGTGTTCATCGAAGCACAAATTGATGTCCAATATTTTTTCTTGTTTACATATTTAATAGGAAAAGTCAATCTTCAACTTAATTAAGGATTCTCCAAAATTAATGAGGTCATAATCAATAATGTTCTAACAGAACAAAATTTCGAAAGAAGCTCCAAGAAGCAATCAATTTTACTTAATAAAGTTTGACGCGAGTTAAGTTCTTTGTTCCTTAGAGTTCACCTTAATTTAATTAACGATAGAAAAGTAAACGAATTATCTTCTTCGTTTGAATTATCAATGGGGTAATAAATTCTTAAAGCTCTCAAAGTTCTAATTGTTTAAAGTAAAATAGAGGTTAATATTTTAAAAGCATATGTTGAAGGCTACTAAAAAATTAATGTTGTCAAAATGAATTTTTGACAACTAAAGGACGATTCGAAAGGTGTGGTGAAGGGTTTGTTTGTTGGATAGAAGGCAATGATAATTGGTAGTTTTTCGTTTCCGGCTATCTATTCCTAGCCTCTTTTAAGAGTTTTAACATAGCCAACTACACTTGGTAATTTAGAATCGCGGTCAAGTGACGAGATCGACACTTGAGCTGTCACCCAACTGAACTTCGAGTGACATAGTACGCTAGCGCAACCAGGCTTTGGACTCCACAGATTTAACTAGTATACGTCTGTCTCAGTGTACTCGGGCTGATTAAATGTTAAATGTGGAATTTTCCACGATTTTCCAGTGCATATCCGATTTATAGGATGACTGGTTCGGATTCGAACCGCCGCATTCTTTAGAAGGTCAATCTCAAGGCAAATTTAGTCTTGGTTTGTAACTTTAGTCCAATTTAAGCACAAAATTCCACGAATACTTTTCTACTTGACAAAACTTGTTTGATAAGTCTAGGCAGAAACATACACAAAATTAAATTGCAAGTGTCGATTGCGAGTAAATGATATGGAATAAATATATGGGTCAAAGTTGCGTGCACTGATAGTAAGAACAAAATTTACGGAAATAAATCGAGGGTAATGATATATTTATTTTGGCTATCTTCTGTTCTTGCCATCTTTGGTTATTTCGAACAAAATCAAAAAGTATAAAATCGCGTAATTGCTAAATGATCGCAAACCACATTCGCAATTTGAAACATTGTCCTTAGAAATGCTTTTTAATACGAAAGACTTTTTCAAAATAAAATAGCTTTTAAAAATATATTCAAGCACAAATTAATAGAAATGTTATAAAAATGTGTAATTTGTGTTCATTGTTTATTAACTTTAACGATCTTTAGACAATAGTAAGACCGTATTATAAGTGCTCCATTTGAATTTTATTTTCCACAAGGATTGAACTAAAGCAAAATGACCTTTAATATTTTTTACAATTCTTAAGTTATTAGAATCCTATAAAAATCTATTAAAGTTTCCATTAAATCTAGAGAACAAATTAATTTGGTATCAAGTAATTTAACAAAAAACATTAACGCACATGCATTTCTTAAAATAATTGAAAGAAAATACTTATAACATCCAATAATTTATGAATGTAATTCAAAACGATTATTTTAAGAATTAACGAAAAAAACTAAGCTCAAATGGATTTTATCGAAAGTAATTTTGTGTGAATTTCTTTTGTGGGGGCTTACAAGAAGATTAATGTTACACGCGCAATTTCTTAGCTTTAGTCAATTCCATCTGGAGATTTGCCAAACGGAAGCACCGAAAAAGACGATTGAGTTTCGATTTTCTGTTGGCAGTTTAATTGAAATCTGCAAGTAGGTAGGATAGTACATAAATGTCCGGAGAAATTGAAATGGAGATTTTCTATTTTGTGTTTTTTCGTGATTTGCTGGAAAATTGTGTTGTTTTATGCTTATCCGAGTGGATCCAGTGTATGATATTTTTTGTTTGAAATGTGTTTTATTTTGCCGAAGTGAATAAATCTTTGACGTGATTTTATGTTTAAAATTGGCAAGAATTTTGCGAAGAAAAGTATTAGTAAATAATTTATAAACCTTAGACATACGATCTAAATAATTTATAAACTTTAGCAATACGATCTAAATAATTTATAAACTTTAGAAGTACGATCTCGTTTACTCCGAACTATATGCAAATATATTTGGAATATTATTTTAGAATTGAATTACCCCAATGTACTACTATTATACTATCCTGCAAACGCGAAAGACAGAACATTTCAAAACATTAAAACCTTTCTTTTGTTGAAACTCTCGTTGGTTACAACTAATAAAAAAAGAGAAGTATAGAATATATGTTTCAGTGTTTGCGGAAGCTGCAATTTCTATTAAGGTGTTCTGCTGCTAGTTTGCCAGTCTAAAAATGCATTTGTGCGAAAACTAATTGAAAGAGTATTTAAAAAAACGTAACAAATTCCATTGCTCAAAAGTTTAGCGAAAATATTTTTTTCTTGGCAACAAACATGGTACTTGGATTATCTCATCAATCCGTCAACGCTCGCCAAATTCTTTGGAGCTAGTGGTCCAAATCAAACGTTAAAATTTCAAAAATAAACATTGTAATCATACTAAAATTAAATAAACATATAAAAATTGCCAGGCAATAACAATGTGTTTGGGCAAAAATTGTCCACGGGACAACTCCAAAGTACCCAAAATATTTATACAAGGACTTATACGAAAACGAACAAAGAAAAAAAAAGATTAACAAACTTCTAAGTAATCAATCCCTTAAATTTAAAATTTTAATTCAACTACTTGTACAGAATTTAACCCCCCAGCTTATACACAAATCTGACAAATGCAGACGTGTTTAGTCATGACAACAGTATAGCACAATCCATTAGCATAGTTGCTGACACAAATTGAGTTTAGGTCCTCGATTATAATTTGTTTCAGCGATAGTCGACGAGATTGAACATGAAACTAATCCTTACAAACGTGTGGAGTGGTTTCACTGAAATGTTTATGGCAAACTTTAAACAATTGTCTAAGCAGGTTTTGAGTTCCTAGTGCAGTGGATGTATGTCATTTATTTTATGGACATCGGAAAGGGAGTTTAAAACTATTTAGTAGTTTGTTTTTGTTTGGTTGCATCGCTCCCATTTATAAATTAATTAATAATAAACCTTTTTTTTCGAACCCTAGAAAATCGAAAACTTGTCCTACATAGTTTAGCCATTCCTTGCATTATAATCACATCTATGGGGGATTGAAAACGAAATCAGTTGATGCAGAGATCTAATTAAACTAAGTCTGGTTAGAAGAGAGCCTACTGTACTTTTTATATAGCATGCATTATTTGTAAATTAAGATATTTTCTTGCACTGTATCTTGTTTCCCCTTTTCCCCCAGGTGTTCGCATGGAGAACTCTTTGGTCCAGCAACAATATCGTTACATTGACAATGATCTCATATTCGGAAACGTATTTACCACCCCCAATATAGAATATATAATGGGAGTAAAGGGTAAAGGATATTTTAAGAGAAAGTGTAGAGTAGTTTCACCGAAATGATTATGGCAAACTTTAAACGATTGTCTACGCAGGTTTTGGGTTCCTACTCCAGTGAATGTATGTTATACTATTTTGGAACTTCAGAAAGGAAGTAACTATTTAGTTGTTGTTTTTTGTTTGGCTGCATCCTTCCAATTTATTAGTCAATTAGGAAATTATTATTTTTTAAGTTCCACGTCGAACGAATATAGTTAACAAAACAGTAAGATAAGTTTTAAACTAGTAGGTTTGTAACAGAATCTGTCACAACCCGGTTCCACACAACAGTTGTATTTAATAGGTAAAAAGGCGCCAAACACAGCATTAATTCTATATTAAACATTTACATGCTAAATTTGGCTAGTTTCTTTTATTTTATTTCGAAAAGTCAATAATTATTACTTATCGTTTGCAAAAATTACTTCATATTTCAAAGAATAAATATGTAATATTCCTCGCTTTTAAATAGAATGAAAATATTTCATATCAACATACGAAGAATCTCGTAGTGAAATATATTTGACGTCATTTCAAACTGATCGACGTCGCAAAAATAAATTTATTTTAATTTATTGTCTAAAAGAATTAAGTTTCTCGGATGATTGTTGCGAATGGCAATGGTGATTTAATTCTAATAAAAATGGCTTCCTATGCTTTTTAAATGAGCATTAAATTTTGCAGTTTTTAAAAATAATTTAAGTACTTCGAATTCGAATTCTTTTCTGAAATTTTAAATGTATTCTAATTTCGATGCGCTGAATTTTTTTTGACGTATCACACTTGTCCGTAGCATTTGTAGTTTGGGCTATGAAAGTGGGTGACAGACGGACAGACACACACTTTTTCCACTCCTTCCACTTTTTACGTTATAAACGTAGTGTGGAAGCTAAAAAGTTATCTTGACATAACATTTTGCAAACTCTATGCGATTCGCTATTGTGTCGCTTTAGGCGTTTTACCGTCTAATCTAAAGTTACTTTTCCTATATTAGCATACATACTATGCACATATAAAATTAAGTTCCTAAACGCGACGGGTAAAGTTCGGTCTTAAACATTCGATTTTTATCGCAAACTTGGTGGATTGTTGAACTAGACTACTAAGTGGTTCGTTGTTTGCTGAACTAAACTGCACAGCTTCATGAAAATTCAGAACATTCTGCTGTTTGTGAAGCGTCAATTTTTATAAAGGATTCCAAATTTAAGCAAAGTACAAAGTTAATTTAAATATTTCTTGTGTATTTTTAAGAAAAATATTTCCTTAATAGAAAAAAAACTTTTTGATGGTAAAGATTAAATAAGACAAATGTAGGTCTTCGACATAAGCATATTAACCCCAAAAACTCTTTATATAAAGTTGTTTTATGTAGTTTTTTGGAATATTTTATTGATATTCCTAAATCGTTTATTAAATTAGTTTAATTGAAATAGTAATGCAAAATTTATATAATTTTACCAAAAATAAAATCTGTGCGACCAAAAATGTCCGACGAATAATACCAAGTGTGGCGGGAGTGCGCGTTAAATATCCTTCAAAGTCCTAATGCGGCGTACGATGTCGCCCTTAACGGTTGCGTTGGGTGCCCACTCAGGTGTCGGCTCGTCACTTGACTGTGGTTCTAAAATACGACGACCGTCGCCAATAGCCCTCGTGTAGCTCTAGTGTGACGATAATTCAAACTAAAATAACAAAAAAAATATAGTTCTCAATTCCCCCCATAATCCATGCTATTTCATTTCCTGTAACTATGACCATACAATATTTTTTGCAATTATATTTAACGTAAAACATAATTATCTGAAAGAAAACTTTAATGGTTAGTGAATGGAATTTTGAAATTGAAATGGCGTAATACTGGACGTCTTAAAAGATAATGGTTTATTAATTTGCGTATTAAATTTATTTTGTATGCATTATTTTCTAAAGAAATAACAATCAAAAAATATTTAAAAAAATAAATCCCATTGGTAAATAGTTCCCGCATTTTTAGTTCAGAATTTTTTATTTTACATAGCTTAACCATTTTAATAACATTATGCTAAATGAAAATTTTAAATTTCATTTCACAAAACCCCATTTTTAATGGTGAAAAGTCATTCACACTCAAAAAATATTAATAGTCATTCAACCAACTTTATTGAAATACAGCATCGTCAGTTCAATTAGAATTCCCCGTGATATAATTTCGCCTGTTCAAATGACAGCAATTTAATCCATCCAACCTATAACCTGCCGTAACTTGATGATTCGGCCCGAGGATCAATAAGTCGATACAAACGAGAATTTAATTCGATTTAATACCAAATCCAACTGAATTGCCCCCTTTTACGCGCCAATTCATTTGATTTGCACTCAGAAAGAGAATCTAAAGGGTTGTACTGAAAAAGGACTTTAGTCAGCAATGGGTTTATAAATTCAACGCCTCTGTCTGTCTCTTTCTTGCCTCTGAGAGGTGATTTAGCACAGCCGCGTATGCCTCGTAATTGTGAACCGTGTTCAAGATACAAATTGCACACCTGTTCTGGCACCTAACGGAACTAGGCACATGACATTATGCTCCTGTTGGGACTTCGGACTCTATGGATTTATGGAGCACGTATGAGACATTGTAATAGGGATCCCTAGTGAATTGATTGTACATTTATTTTTATTCCTCTACAATGGAGTATATAGTTGAGTAATTTAGTATAATACTTATTTAGCCCATTATCAACTATTGGCAAGAAATTTTGCCATGCCAAAATAAGCTTTATGCTTAAGTTTTTTTTTTAATTAAACAAAATATGAGACAAATCAAGATTATACTCGTAAACAATTTATTTAGGACAAATTAAGTAATGCGAATTAAAAAAAAAAAAAAAACTTAAAGTGAACGTTTTTATTCGGAAATGAAGGTGTTAATATTAGGGGCATACTTATGAAATGACCTTGAATTAACAGATCGCACTGCACCTGGGTTAATAAAAGTGTGGAATCGACCTACTAGCATTTTGTCAGACTACTCTTAATACCTTTCGCCGGACAGGTGTCATTTATTACTGCTGCGTTTTTATCATAGTCATTCTGGGCTTTGGAGATGTCGTATTTCGTGACAACAAAGGGTCGTTTGCGGGAAATTTTAATCCATTGCTTTATTTTGAAAAAAAAAAACTGCTGCTGAAACTTTTCGAATACTTCAAAAAGCTTATGGAGACAATGGTCCATCTGAATCCAACTTGCAAACGATGATGGTTTGATTGATTTGAAAATGGCGATATTGATGAGATAGACAATGATAAGAAAAACCACCCCAAAAAATGAAGATGAAGAATTGCAAGCAATTTTGAATGAAAACCCATCAATGACTCAGGTAAAGATTTCAGAAATATTAAATGTAACTCAGAAATGTATTAGTGAACGATTGCATGCCTTCGGAAAAATTCGCAAGGAAGGGGAATGGATACCGCATGATTTAACAGAAAGACGGATGGAGAACCGAAGAGTCACTTGCGAACAACTTTTGAATCCACATCAAAGAAAGAGTTTTCTGCATCAAATTGTCACAGGTGACGAAAAATGGATATATTAGGGGTATACCTATGAAATGACCTTTTTTCATAACTTTACCTGTGAATTTGACATCACTGGTTGAGGGTAATTAATCGAAGTATGCACCATTAAAATCAGTAACTTTTGCGAAACTTTTTGGTAAATTATGCATTCTTTCTTGATAGAACTTTGCTTCTTTAGAGGCAAAAAAGGAAGGTACCCATTTTTCAACTTCATAAAAAATAGCAAAGTGCTGCTCACTCTTTCCATGTGCCATGGATATGAACAAATGATAGTTTGAAAGAGCAATGTCTGGAAAATATAGCGGGGGGAACATCCCATTTAAGGTTTTTTAAGGTGTCTTTCACATTGTTTGCGGTGTGAGGCCGCGCATTGTCATGGAGCAAAATAACTGTTCCACATCTACGCGCCCATTCTGGCCGTTTGTTGATTAATTACCGGTTTATATCGGTTGATTATTGTTGATATCGGTCAGAAGTAACTGTTTTACCAGGTGTAAGTAGCTCATAATAAAGAACGCCCTTTTGGTTCCACCAAATGCAGAGCATTGTCTTCTTTCCAAAGCGATTTCTCTTTGGGGTCGATGTTGAGGATTGACCTGATCGACCCACGATTTTTTTTGTACGGGATTGTCAAAATATCATAGTATTCACAAACTCGTAGTTAATTAGTTTAAGTAAAAATAAAATGCACTTATATTCAAAATATAAAAAAAATGTTATAAGACAATGATATTTACAATAAAAAAGATTTCGCATTTGCATACCTTTTAAATTATGCATTAATAAGTCTTTTTTTAGTAAAAAATATACTTATTTAACAATCAGCAATCATTTTTTCATTGTAAAAATTTCCTTAAAATTATCGTTCGATAGCAAATTTATCCTAAGAAAAATACTATTACGTATTCACATCTTAGAAAAATGGAAACACCTTAATTCATGTTCACACTGAAATTTTTTGATAATACATATTATCATAATCATTTGCTAATGTAAAAACAAAAAAAAAAAAACGTTTTCCATTAAAACTAAGGACGTTTGGAGAAAAAAGTTTTCAGGCATTTTCATCAGAATGAGGAGATTTATGATGGCAATTTTTTAGATGACTTTAAAATGTTTCACTCAGCACCAAGTATAAATCATTCATTAAAATCACATTTATCAAGTTGTATCTTGTTGAAGGGGGCTTCTCGGAAGATTTAGTGTTCTAAAAGAAAATGCTTTTATAATCAGCTGTAGTGTGAATGATTTCTAACTTTAAAGTATAAGTTTATAAAAGTAAGGAACTGGAGTTTAATGTAGCCAGAAGTGTTTCTACTTTCAGTTTATTTTGTTACATGAACCGTAACAAAACTTTTTAACTAGTATATCTCATCATTTGATGCTAGTGCATCCAGAAGTGTTTCTACTTTCAGTTTATTTTGTTACATGAACCGTAACAAAACTTTTTAACTAGTATATCTCATCATTTGATGCTAGTGCATCCAGAAATGTGTCTGATTTCAGTATATTTTGTCAAATGGACTGTTATAAAACTTTTTCAGATGATACATTGCATAATTGGATGCTAATGTATCTAGAAATGTTTAAAATTTCAGTAGGGGAACTAGGGACATTTAACCCCTAAGGATACATGAAACAATGCCTTTTTCTCAGCAATGGAAAAGTTTTGTGAGTTGAAAGTGGCATCACTTTTTTCCTTTCAGCCAGTTGATCACATGGTGAAAAAAACGAGCTGAATCATTGCGAATTTGTTAAGTTATGCGAAGAAATACGTTTTCATGCACTGAAAGTAAATTTTTGAGACCGTAAGGTTTTTCGGTCTACATTTTTTGGTTTAAAAGAAAGATTTTTCAATTAGTTATTTGTTTAGTTCATGCTATTAGCTACAGTTACATGCATAATAGTGCTAATGTAATTATTCGCAAATGACTTTGTTTTGGGATTAAACAAAAAAGTGCAACTAGGGATAAGTGACCCAAACCAATTAGGGATATGTGACCCAAGTAAACAACACAAAAGTACAGACAGAAGTAGACCAAGTAATTTTTTTTAAAAATCACGGGAGTCCCAAAAGTAATTGACTGGGTCCTTAACGATATAAGGTTTGTTTGGAAGGTACAAGGGAATTTTTTTTAAACAAACTTACAATTCAATATGCAGAAAAAAATCGATGGAAAGTGTTTAAATGTCCTAAAATGGATAATACATCCCAAAATGATATTGATAAAATAGTAGCGATTCTTCAACCACATTTGTTTTCTCTGCAAAATAAAAGAAGCTCCAGTTTTGTATTTCGAACAGAATTTACTTTTAAATTTGATTATTTAGTTAATATAAGTATAATTAATGAGATAAAAATAAAAAGTAATAATTTTGTCTGAAAATACTATAAAATCTATATAAACTTTATAATATGATATTAGTTTTGTTATTTGGTAAAAGTTTTTTGACTATTTTAAGTTATACTACCACATTTTGGGGTTGGGTCACGTATCCCCAATAGGTGGGTCATGTATCCCTATGCATTGGGATACATGACCCAAAACTAAAGTTCTAAATAATTTATATTTTACTACTATTGCAGTTAATACTACAGAAAAATACTAATATATATTGTGTACAACTTTATGAAGTATAAATTATCTAAATTTACACATTCATAAATATTGTTTTTTAAAAGTTACAAGCAAAAAAGTTCGAGTGGGGTCAAATGTCCCTGGTTCCCCCTTTACATATTTTGTTATATACAGTCAATCTTCATTAACGCGAACCCGCTTAACATGAAATTTCGCTTTAGATGAACTGAAAGCAATTCTTCGGCCTATAAAGTTTTGATAAAGCTTTGAGGTAATGCTAAAAAATTTCTTAACACGAAATCGCTTAGGCGATATCCCGCTTAACCCGAACACAAAAATTGAGAATTTGACGTTTCATGTTACTGATTCAAAGTTTCGCAGACCAAATGAAACAAATCATTTAAAAAAGCGTAAAGTGAACTGTATAAATATAAATTGTCTTTTACTTCTGAGAAAATCATGAGATCGCACATGATTCGTCAATCCAATTGCTGTTCCTTAAAAAATGTCCTTAATTTTCTATAGTATGTTCTAGTCCAAATGAACTTCATTGATTGAATTACTAATTCTATGCAGTGTATTACATTGAAAAATTAGAATAATTTTTAGATGTTATTTTTTTAAAAACTATTCACGGGTTCAAAGAGTAAAAAAAAATCCTGACGGTTAACATGAAATTCGGTTAACACGAAATGTTTCGATGTTTCTTTGGAGTCATAATACGTTGCAATTAGGTACAAAATAAAAAAAAAATTAAACTATGGGTTGTGTTGGAAAATTATATAATAAAACCTTTTTATTACCTTGAAGGGAAATATATGAGAAGTTTTATTCTCCGGAAAACTGAAAAATGTTTCACGCTAGACCAAGGATAAACTATTCATTAATGCAGTATTTATCACTTATTTTTTGAAAAGCCGGGTTTACGAATTTTCTTCAGAGTTTTAAGAGGAAAATGTTTTATTAATGTGTATAGTAATGTTCGTTAGCACATTATGATTTCAGAGATTTTATAAAGTAGTGGGAAAATAACTAAAGGTAGAACGATAAATATTAAAAGATTAAAGTTTTTTGTGGTAAAAAATGTGAAACCTGGTAGCTTTCAATCCCTACACTGTGAAATTTGGGTGTAACGTCACTCCATAAAGTGTTGTCAGTATGGCTTACTTCAGCTTAACGGAGTAACAATGCACCACGCAATAGGAGTAAGCTTACAAGCGCTCTCCAATTTTATGGTGGAAGCTTACATCAAAAACTGGTGGCAACCAGGCGGAGAACAGTTTTATGGAGTATTTTTACATCAAATGTTTTCAGGGAGTAGGATTCTGGTTTTAACTTAATGTCACCTTTTTAAATACAGAATTTAAATAATACGCCTACTTTTTATTATTTGTACCATTCGTCCATAGTCAAAATATTCACTCTTTTAATGTATTTCCCCCATTGGAACTAATTTTATTAGAAGATAAAAATATGCGGACCTTTTAATCTGCTTTGTGAGTTTCTGTGTGTTTTCATCGATTGTCTCTTAAAGGTTTTCAACACAGTAAATCATTCTGAATAAGAATTTATCACATTGTATCATTTGGAAATTGGATTTTCTGAAGATTAACTCGTATAGTTAAAAATTTGTAAAAATAGATTTTGGGTGACAGATAAAATAAATACTTCATTATAAAAACATTTCTTCTGTAACTATGCTAGTTTTTTTTTTTTAATACTTACACTTCTAATTGAAATCTAAGTTACCCCGTGATTTTTTATTGCCTAATTAAGGTTTTGTTATTTATACCTATATCACTTTTCTTATAATCATGCATAAACATATTTTTTTTATATTAAGCATTATATTGATCTAATTACTTGTAGGTTACATTATTAAAGTATTTTGAATAGAAGCAGCATTATAAATGTTTTGTAAAAAAATTAAATGAAAATAAGTTTTAGTATTGAAGTATTTTAATGGAAACATGTTTTAAAAATAATTTATCACATAATTAATGCGAGAGGCCAGAAAAAGCAAACGTTATTGTGGAATAAGAAAGTTACATTAATTTAATCATAAAGATTCCATATGAATCCCACATATCCAGAAGAAAGGTTAAAGCTACCTTTTATTTACATTCCACTGAACCGAAATATCTTACGGTAGAAGCCTTTGTTAAAGTTCTAGATATAGAACCGTCAAACATAACTTCTAATCTTTTCACATAACCTCCAATAAACAATGGCATTCTCCTGCCCACACATTATACATGTGGGTAACATCCATGCCCGAACAGGGTAAAATTTAATACGTGAATGCACCCAACAGAGTTTCGCGGGAAAAGCCGGATTACCGGACAAACATCCGGCCTTAACCAAGCACCACTTCCGTTGCCAGATGCAGAAATATGATACTGGCGCTCTTTTGTTGCCCCCAGGGATGCACTGAGGGAAATGATGCTGTTCGGTTTATCTTGCTATTGTGCATTGAAAAGTAGGATTGCTGTAGTTACGGGAGGATTCGGCAAGACAAGTTAGCTGTGAAGACTGTAAGGCTAATTTAACTAGTTACGGTTCCCTTGGTGTGGGATTGCCGTGGGTAAGTGGGGCGAAAATAGCTTGTACATATATCATATCGAGTATTGTTAGTTAGGGTGAGCAGACGTAGCACATTTCAATACAGTTTGTTTGTTAAATGGTCAAGTGGTAATAATAGTAGCTGGGGTGTGGTGAAATTCTTCGTGTAATGGTTGCCCGAAATAGATTTGAATATGTATTCGTCACTACCTCTCGTTTAGTTAGAATATAAGTATCAAAATAAAAATTATCTACAGTACAGTTCGTTTGTTACAGTGGTCGAAGTGGAGAAAAGAAGTGGGGTGATGTTCAAAATTCTTCTGTAATGGTCCTCGCTCCGATAATAGATTTGATATGTATCCTCCTACTTTTCTCTTATTAAGTTAATAAATATAAGTTTATCATAAATAAAAATTTATCTAAAGTGAAGTTTGGATGGCAAGGTTGCATTAGAACGGTTGCATAATGAGCTACAGCTGATATATTGGCTAAATGAAAACAGCTAAAATTATTACGAGGTTAAAATTGTTTGTGTTTTCTTTTATTAAAAAGTGGAAAAAGCTAAACAAACAAAAATAGTGGAGAGATGAATAATGTAGAACCGTTAGGCGTTCTCCTGTAAAATTGGCGAAAGCCTAGCTTCCGCAAGTTTCATGTTACACCAAATTTACAGAGTCACGTTACACAAGTGTGTCATTTTACACTTATTTTGCGGTGTAACTTTACTACATTAAAAACTGAAGGCAGCCCATTGGCAAAGATTTCACGGAGTAAACTTCTTGTTTGTGTAACGGTTATCCATAAATTTTATTCTCTCCAAGTTTTAACAGTGTAGTACAGTGAGTAATCCAATTGGCCGATTTCCACTTTAAATGAATAAATGAAGTTCAATTTTTTTTAAATTTAGCCATAATAATGGCATATTGAAGGTGCATAAGGTTTTTAGAAAAGAAAATTATAAAAAAAGGCAAACTTAATCTTCTTAATTTTTCAGTTACCATCATGTATCAATGTCTGGTTATCTGTGGCTATCAATGACAATCTGTATTGTATTCTTTGTTAGTTTTAAGTGCTAACAGAGGTTACATTTAAAGAGTAAACAAATATATTACAAAAGCTGACTTCTTGATGCATATTTATCAGTTAAATAATTTAATAGTGATACTAAATTTGTGCCCATTAAGTTTGCAAAAAATCTAAAATTTCAATATAGTTAGTAAATTAACTTTAACCGGATAGTCAGGAGAGGACAGGCGTAGCAATGCCAACATATTGAACATATTGGTAGGCAGCACTACAATATTCATTTAAGACTTTTATAAAAAAAATTTAAAAGTAGGTTTGTAACAGAATCTGTCACCTAGCCCCTTTCTACACAACATTTGTGTTCAACAGGAAAAAAGGCGCCAACTAATTAAGTTATATTTTAAAGAATATATATGTAATATTCCCCGCTTTTAAATGAAAGCAAAACACTTCATATCAACACACAATAAAAGAATCTCTTTTTGAAATATAATTGATATCATTTCAAACTGATTTATGTCGATTTTTTTTTAAAATTATTATTTAAAAGAAATAGTTTCTCAAGCGATTGTTGTGAATAACAATGGTGATTTAATTCTAATAAAAATAGCTTCTTGTGCTTTTTAAATAAGCATTAAAGTTTTTTTTTAATAATTGAAGCACTTCGAATTCGAATTTTTTATGAGATTTTCAATGTCTTCTTTTTTCGATGGGCTGAATTTTTTTTGACGTATCACACTCGCCTGCAGCATTTGCAGTTTGGGATAAGAAGTGGGTGACGAACGGACTGAACGATTATAATGCCTTCTACTTTTTACGTTATAAATGAAGTGTGGAAACTAAAAAATAATGCACATATAATTATTTCCACATAAATGAAATACATTGAGACCAAGTAGACAACGGTGACAAATGACCACCTAGAACGGAAGTCTTTCCTCTGTATCTGCCATAATTGATGATCGCATTCTGAACAACACAGATAAGTCCTATTCTTTATGAACCCGATTTTATTAGAATTTTTTTTCTCGTTAAATAATTTTTCATCGTTAAACTTATGAACGAAATGAAAATTTTTTATATTTTGTGTGAAATAGTTTCTTTATGCATGGGGTTTGTAAAGGTTATGGCATGTTAAAATATTTTTACACAAATTCATACACTTTTAAAACAGAAGAGTGAATTTTTCACTCAAAAAAGAACGAAATATTTTTCAACAACATTCAATCCTTCTGAGTGTGTTTTCGCTCAAAAAAGAACACTTTGCCGAAAAAGAGCGATTTTAAAATCACTTTTAATAGAGTGAATAACAAATTCACTCCGTTTCGAAAAGAATTTCAATTCGTCTCTTAAAAGAGCGATTTTAAAACATTTTCATTGGTCCTGTGGCGGTCAGCACAAATACCCAATGGGGTTGTTTCACGTAGTATTTTGACGATATTTTTTGTAATTTTAGAATAATTCTAAAATTACAAAAAAAATATCGTAAAAATACTAGCTGCATTTTGGAATCTTTTTAGTGACTTTAAAAAAGCGTGAAACGCTTTGCTAGTATTTTTATGGTATGATTTTGTAATTTTAGAATTAAATGGTATTTTTTCGTAGTGTTTTTCTCCTAAAACTGGTGGCAACACTGTTGACAGACATCAAAATAGATTTGAAAACAAAACCGAAGAGCTATTGCCAGATCCTCAGTGAAACAACCCCATAATAGCCCTCTAATTGCTTTGTCGCAGACGGTTCAGTATTGGGCTCGCATGCAAGAGGTCCCTGGATCAAAACCGGTCCTGGTCAGAACCTCATCAGTGGTGACTTCGGACGTGGCGCCATCTAAGGGTGCACGTCTGACAAACTTCACGCAACCAATGGCCAAATGACCGTTGGTTGCGTGACTTTTCACTCCTTTCTGAGGAGTGAAAGTGACTTATTATAAAGGAGTGGAAAAAACACTCAGCAAAAATAGTGAAATTCACTCCTATAGGGAAAAAGCATTTCAAACACTGGAAATTAGTGAAAATTAACTCAGACTGAGTTAAAATCGCTCGTTTTTTTAAGAGTGTAATTTAAAAAAATAATTTAGTAAATAATTATTCTTTCGATTTTTAAGAGAATTAATATTTAACTGAAGAGAACTAATAATTAACTAATAATGGAATAATGACTTTTTTAGTATTTGTTATAACAAAAAAAAATGTATAACAAATTAATTTTTTAATGTAATATCAATTTTTTGTACTGATTAAAACAAAATTCTGATTTAAATTTTTTTCATCGTACAAATAATTTATAATAACCCACATGTAATTTATTCTGGTTTTAAAAGTATAATAAACATATGATTTTTTTCTTTAATAGATGTAAAAAAAGAAATTGCGTGCACTAAATATTTGCAAGAAATATCAATTATAGTAATACTGAAACGTAGTTTTAAATAAAACAGTGACTAGATTTTCGACACTATATAGTTGTGATATTCCTTACTCCACATAAAATTTATGTAACGAATTGGTAAATATAAGGTTTTCGTATGGCCAGGCAATGAAAAATAATTAGTTTCGGAGTATTTGTATGAGTTCCAAAAATATTTTTGTTACCTTACTAACTTCATAAAAACAATTTACATCACCAATAACAAAAGAGTTAGTACAGAAAAGAAATAAACGGCTAAAAAACTATATCGACCAATGACATCAATAAGTCACTAAAATAAAGGGTAATTTCTATCCAATACAAAAACTCATCTTTTCCATGTCAATCACTTATTTCCATTATAAGATGCTCAGAATTTCTGAATTATTAGGTAACTAACCATGTATAACAATAAAGAAATTTAGTCGATTTTACATGATTAAAAACGCCAAGTACACATAAGCTTTCATCACAAACGTTCTCTGAATATAGGTTACTGACGACACAACAATATCAATTTATTGTCAACCTAATAACTAGAAGAAAAGGCGCAGTACATTCCCAAGTAATACTTTGTGTTCAATAAAATAAAGAAAATAACATACATTAAGGTCAGCGAGGAATGATTATATTGGCTTATATGAAGAATGTGACTTGTCGCCTATTTGATACTTCGATATCTTGGTGAAATCTAATGTGATCTAGGCGTAGAGACAATGCTTTTGCAGAAAGACTAGAAAATGTCTCGAAAAATGGTAAATTACAACGTATTTAACACCACGCACCTTTATTAGGACTTTTGTATCAATTTCAACGTTAATTTGCATCATTAAATTTTAAGAACAATGTTTTGATATTCAAAGTGAATAGTGTAAATAAGAAAAGTAGAATAAAAATAAATATGAATATTATTTTTTGCAAGTGTAGTTATTTTACTACAGTATAAATCCATATTCTTTAAAACATATATAAGTAGATTTTATTTATGTTTGAAAATACAGAAATAGTTTAAATTAAACAAATATCATTTTAACTAATAAAAATACCTTATTAACATCATACTTATTTCGTTACTTGACCACGCTTCTAAATTACTAGCTCTGTCACCTATATCCTTCGTGAAGCTTTATTGAGAGGTTAATTCAAAACTAAACCAAATCCATGCTTATCAAGCTACTATTTTTCATTTTTCTAGCTACTACTTCAAGCTACTACTTTCATACCCTGTTCTCCAAAATTATTTTTCTTTACTTAGCACCACTTTCTAAGAAAAACAGATTTCCCTCTTTAATTTGACAGATCATAGCTGAAACTTGACGTTAAGCAAATATACTAGAAACCCTAATGGGCGAATGTGAAGTGCTTATCCATTAGACATAATGAATTAACTTCGTTCTAGGCACTTGGCTTTTACTATCCATTCATCTATTCTGACTTTACCTACTAAAACATGTGCGTAAGGTTTATTATATTTTATAATCATAACTAGATTATGTTCTTGAATAAAAAATGATGTTTAAAGACTGAACTGAAAAAGCAAATACGTAATTAGTGTTATAATTGAATTGGGATTTTTTAAAAAAACATTTGTGAGTTTCATCTAATATTTAGTTTATGAAAGTCTTTATATTAGTTTTCAAGATTTATCCTTTTCTTAACTGCCTAACATACTTGGAATTTATATTTATACCTAATTACTTAAACTATTTTCTTTTTCTTGTAAATCTTGTGATAGTTTGATTGATTATAATGAAATTCTAAGTAACTTACATTTTTCTGTGCATAATTGCAGTCTTTAAGAAACTTCACTTATTTGGAATTCTTAAGCTAAATTGAATAATATTACTAACTGTTGACTATTAATAAAATTTATAAAGGTCTTTAATGCTTTAGGTGAATATCTAATATTTTAATATGAAATCCTTTTACATTTTTAGTGAGTCACCTATTTTTGGGATGTACACCTCTGTAAAATAGTAGTTGATATCTTTTGTATTCTTCTTTCTATAAATGTATAAAAAAATAAAAGAAACTAATTAATTCTCAATTATCTTCTTTTTAATTAATTATATTTAGTGTTACTCTTCTCATATTTTTAATTATTTTTTTCTAAGGCAATTGTTTAATCTCCCTTATTTATTAAAAATTTGGAGATATTTCAGACTTGGAACTTCATTAGTCGAATAAAGAGCGGTTATCTAAAAAAATCAACGTTGTATATTAAAAAAATCCCATTGATGAGCATTTAACCACCTGAGTGATAAAAACGTATGAACTAGCTTTTCTATCGCCAAATCGCGTTACTACTATCCGTTTTTCTATCGCCAAAAATGCTTTTAAAAATATATGATTTTATAATTTAATTAAAGTGTAATTGTCAAAGCATGAAAGAGTCTGTTAAAACTTTTTAAAATAAAATTTAGAACTTATAAAAACTATAGTTCTCGGATATAAGAGATAGAGAGTACGGCCGGTGACATGTATACGAAACGCCCCGGGCATTTTTAATATGCCGTTTAGAGGTAGTGAGCGTAAAATATGCTCCAAAGAACCGCCGGCGATATCTCTCCAATAAGTTGCTTTGGTTGCCTACTCAGGTTTTGGCTCGTTACTTGACTGCTGTTCAAAATTACGAACCCTCGTGTAGCTTTAGTGTGACGATAATTTAACTGAAATCGTGTTGAATATTTAATTTTCATGAATAAAAGACAAGTTTCCACTCAGCGTCAATTTGCCTATCTTTCAGACGGTAAAAGAGAAAACATAGATCTATAGATCTAACACTTACCTATACCTTGCCTATTACTAGAGTAGAAGCAAATGTGTATTCGATTCTATTAGGGTATCATATGCATTTCTAGTAATTGTCGGAATGTCTCTCCAGTTTTGTAAGCCCACGTCCGATTTAACTTATAAGTCCAGAAAATCTCAAAGACGAAACTGGCGACACGACTATTTCTAGAAATGCATAGGCGTCCTAATGGTATAAAATACATTTGTTCTTATTGTCTGGGGCTGGGATAGCCTTTTTGGTAAGGTCTTGGACTGGTATCCCTAAGGTCGCGAGTTCGAGCCCTGGCCGCCGAAGACCCCCGTGTACGCTAATGGTGACTGGTGGACGTTAAATACCGTCGTGGTCTCAAAGTCCTCCAAGTTCCCATACCAAATCAATACGTCTGGGGGTGACAAGTCAATTCTGGGGATCCTCTAGTTGGCCTCTGTCTCTAAAAATTAGATGGATCCACTTACGAGCGGTAGTGCTGCCCTCTATTGAGAGCGAGTCTGCTGCTATTTGTGTGTGTGTGTGTAGTGTCTGTCTTGACGAAGGTTTATAAGCGGGTCTCCGACCAAGCACACAAACCTGATTATATATGTCTACCAACCAACCAACTTATTGTCTATTAATAAGCTAAGTGTAAGGAGATGGTATATCAATATGTTTTTATATTTGAGGATCATTTAGTTTGATATTTAATTGATGTTGGGGATTTATTAGATAATGGCTGACTACGGTTGACTTAACTTAAAGGCGAAAAGAAACTCTTCAGTGACGTTCACGCTTTTTGTCCGGTTCGGAGCGTTGGAAGTTCCGGTGAAAAATAATTGAATCTGTTCGCATACGGCCGACTATAGTTTTCGGGTTCTGAACTGGTTTCGTTATTCTACTTTAGAACAGCTTTGAATCCTAACCGGACGGAAAGGTGACGTCTCTAGAGAGTTTCTTTTCTTTATAAGTTGAGAAAACCGTAGTCAGCCATTATCTAATAAAATCACCTACATCTATAAAAGGTTAAACTAAAATATCCTTAGCCCTCTGAAAGGGGTAAACAAATGGGCTGTAGTGTTACCTTATTTGTTTCATTGCATGAAAATAAAATTTCAATTTTTAATTAAAAGTGTCATTTCTTTATTTTTTAAAAAAATTATATTTCTGTAGCAAATGTTTATAATTGTGATTCTTCCACACTTCATATTTTAAAAACATGCAACATTTATAAATTAAAAAAAAATACGTATGGTGCTGTAAATTTGACAGTCAGAAAACGGGCTATCACTTTATCCCTCAGTGATAGCCCGTTTGGTGGTTAAATATAGAATTAGATTAATCTATAATTTCTTTATACTTAGCCTATTAATAGACAATAAGGAAATGTATTCTATTCTATTAGGACTCCTATGGATTTCTAGTCTTAATCTGTCGCCAGTTTCGTCGGTCCTATCCCCTCGAGGAGGTAAATAATTCATTTCATCTGTCTGGTATGCAACGTATTGCGGCTGCTTTGAATCTATTGTGCTATATTTGAACACATTAATATTTCCAAGGTACAATTAGAACTGCATATTAGGACATTAATATTTCCAAGGTACAATTAGGACTGCATTTAAATTACATGCTTCAGGGATTAAACAAAAGGTGTTTCGCTAATGGAATTGCATTATTGGCCAATGTTTAAAGTTTATTTTTATTACACATATTATAATGCAATGGCACCTGTCGTGATGTGTTAATTGCTCTTTTCAATCGCACATCACTCCTTCTTCCACAAAAAGCTTTCCCACGAAGTTTACAATCTTTTAGAATAGTTTGTAGTTGGATAAGTGGGGCACTAAAGCCATAAATTCATTGGATTTCGGACAGGATAACAGTTTGAGAGTCTTTTTGACGACGACGCAACAGGAGGTCCCAGCAGTTCTTCCAAGAAAAATGTCTACGGCAGGCACATTCTCAGGAGGATATCATTGGAAATAAGAAATACATAAAAAAAAGTTCGAACCTATCACAGAAGTGAGAGACAACCCCACGCGACACGTCACTTTACGTCACAACCAATTGTACAGCAAGTGCACGCCTACGAAGGGATGAGGGGATGGATTTTCGACACGACAACTAGACTTTACTTCATTCCATCAAAAAATCATGAAACATTAAGCACAAGAAAATAATTGGCTTACTCTCGCCCCGCAACGCTTCTGAGCGCGAAACTTTAACGCTCACATTCATACCTAAGACCCTCAACTATGTCTTCGATTCCTGCATCTTTGCCGATGTCTGTCTTACTCTGAATGCCTAAGTGCCTCATATATCCCCTTGTTTCGACGGATAAACTACCGCTGAGGTCCAATTCCAGCGGCCGTGTTCCCTTAACTCAACCCGGATGCCAGACTCGCCCCTGATGTGCCCTTCCAGCGCCCGGATACTCATCGCTTATCTCCCTGCAGACCTGTACAGCTCTCACTCCAGTTGTAAACCCCTTCATCTACACTTCAAACTGTGAGTTACATTTTTAAATAGTTACTGAATATTAGGACAAGAAATTCCATTATTTTAATTGTCTCATTCCGAATATCTAAGGTTTTTTTTATTCGCCCTTATTCATCCATTGCCCTCCCCAAAAAAAGAATACAGCTATGATTTATTTTAAATATGCTTTTAATTTAATTATTCACTTGAATAAAATGTTTTCTTTTAATTACAAAATTTTGCCTTTTCTTTGAGTAGATCTAGAGTCTATTTATAGTTATTTTTAGGGAAAGGAATTATAGAATCTGGAAGGTTTACGGTCGCAATAAACCGAGTTATCAATATCACTTTACATTTAAAATCACAACGCAGGGTACTGGCCACTACTTGACTTTAATTAACACATATTTAAAACTACATTGCGACAGAACCGATAAATGTTTAATAGATATGTGAACATGTAATGAATATTCAAACTCGTAGTTTTAAGTTTTTCTGATAAAAATATTTTGCACAATTTTTTTGTATCAGTAATTTTATTTTATTTTGTGTCCTTGTTCTTTTTGAAAAAATATTTAATGATTTTGATTAAAACTGTTTCTGTAATACGTCTGTTTCACGTGACGTAGTTTGTTTTAGCTTTCCTTCCTGTACTTTCTTTCAACGCCGATTGGCTATCTGTTCCCACATGACATTGATTTCCTAATCGAGGCTCAAGAAAGAATTAATTTTTACCCAGCATTTGTGTCGTTTTTCAAGGCCTGAATCATTCCTATGATTCAATGCATTTCAAATTAAATATAATTTTAATGACTCCAGATTTATTATAACAAATCCAAAAATTATTTTTAGGCTGTATTATAAAAACAATTGTAATTAGTAGTTTACTAGTTTTTAAAATAATTTATAAATAAATGAAGCATAGGTTACTTTACTATTTGAAAAATAAGTAGGAGCAGAAACGTATTTTGAGTATTTTTTTAAGATTATCTAACTGTTAGCTAATGCAAAGTCAATATTTGAGTTTTCTTACAAACATTTATTTTTATCTTTTCAAAAATACGGTTTTATGTCTTGCAGCAAATTCACATTCACATTCAAAGCTGTAATAAACTCAAATACAAATTTTTTGAAATAATGTGGTCATAGCTCATAAGTGCAAAACTATTTTTATATTCAAAATATTCTAAGCAGGCTTTCTAGAAACTTTTACAGGAATTAAAAACCCTAACAGAAAAATAATCGATGATAATGAACAGGTATGTTTGCAACAGAAACCGTAGCTTTGAAAAATTCTGTACATAAAAAGAACGAGTAAATGGTGTTATGAATCATTTTCTAGTTATAAAAAAAACTATACAAAAAAGTAAAATTTGAACTAAGAAGATAGAGTTTGTAAAAAAAAAGAAAATATTTTAAAATTGATTGTATGTAGGAAAGTGTTATTATTATGGACAACATAGATTAAAAAAAAAGTGTCTGAATGTCGAATAAGATCTACTTTTTTTACCATTATGAAGGTTAGTTTTCAAAAATGTTAGTGCTTTTCCACAACGCTAAAAGTCACTGAGGGTAATTATTTGAAAAGTAATCATTATACAATATATTATATAAATAATCCATTTAGACCTAATTACACTTATATGTAGATGTTTGAAACATAAAAAAGTACTGTTCTTATAAAATTATTTCTACTGTCATCATCAGGGAAAAAAAACTTCACACACTGAAGTAAAAAAAAAATCAGCGAGTTATTTTTACATAGAGACATCATTTTTTTCAACACAATATTAACTATGTTAAATTTAATTAGTGAATCATATAAGGGGTCATATAATTCTAAAGGGCTTTTAAAATAAAATAATCAACAAGTATACATCCCAAAATAAATCTTTTACAATCAGCACTTCAACGAAAAACTACTTAATAATAAAAACACACATACACAGATCCGAATAAAATTACAATTATTTTCTAGTTTCCTTATCCAATAACCTGGCAACTCTTACACATTTATGATTTCTTAATAACTCCAAAAACCTAATATAATTACTTTCCTTACTCTTGCTTGTTTAAGGTCAGAATGGCAAGCATAAGCTGAGTATGGCTAGAGAAGTAATTTCATAATGTCTAATGGAGAAGTACTTCATATTTACCTATTTGCTTTTATGGCGTATTTACCTTGTGCCTGGTTTCAGTAATGAATCTACAAATCAAAGGATATAAATTATTTCCAAAGGAAAGAAAGTTTGGTATCTAGGTTTATGTAATCAAAAGTATCTTTGATAGAAATGATAAGGTAATTATATTTTGAACCGATTTTTTTGGGGGGACTCAGATTGCAGTTGAATTTTTTTTTATTATTTTACGTTGATACGAGTTTTACGTTGAACAAATTCAGTCAAAGAAATAATAAGGTAATTTAAAAAGTCGTCTTGACTTCGCATTTTACAAGCTCTATGCAATTCGCTATTATATTGCTTTAGGGATTTTACCGACTCATCTAAAATTACGTTCACTATATTTGCATATAAAGTGTGCACATATTGAATTAAGTTCCTAAACGTGAATCGTTTTAGCGTTGGGTATTAAACATTCGATTTTTATCGTGAACTAGGTGGATTGTCTAACTAGACTACTAAGTGGAAATTTCGTTGTTTGCTGAGCTTAATTGCACAGCTTCATGAAAATTAAAAAAATTCTGCTGTTTGTGCAGCGTCAATTTTGATAAAAGGTTGCGAATTTAAGTAATGTACAAAGTTAATTTAAATATTCTTTTATTTAGTTAAAGTATACTTATTTATAAATCAGCAAATATTTTTACAGTGTAAGAATTTCCTTAATTATCCTTCAGTAACAATTTTATACAAAGAAAAATACTGATGTGTTCTCATCTTAGAAAAATGGGAACACCTTAATGCATGTTCACACTGAAAAATTTTGATAATACCTATTATCATAAACATTTGCTACTGCAAAAAAAATCCCTTAAAACAACGGACGTTTAAAGAAAAAAGTTTTCATGCATTTTTATCAGCATGAAGAGATTTATGACGTCGATTCTTTAGATGACTTTAAAATGTTTCACTCAGCACCAAGTATAAATCATTCATTAAAATCACATTTATCAAATTGTATCTTGTTGAAGGCGGCTTCTCGGAAGATTTAGTGTTCTAAAAAGAAAATGCCGTTATAATCAGCTGTAGTGTGAATGATTCCTTACTTGGTTTAGTCAAACTTTATAAAAGTTTACTGGATTAAGTCAACTGGAGTTTGTTGCAGACAGAAGTGTTTTCAATTTCAGTGTATTTTGTTGTAATGAAGCCAAACTTTCTGTAGCGTTATAGTTCATCATTTTTTGCTAGTGTACCCAGAAATGTCTCTAATATATTTTGTTATATGGGTCTTGAAAAACTATTGGAAATGTTGTATCTTATAGTTTGATGCTAATGTAACCAGAAAAGTTTCTAATTTCAGTATATTCTGATATATGGACCGTAAAAAAACATTTTCAGCTGATATATTGCATAATTAGATGCTAATGTAGCTAGAAATGTTTCCTATTTCAGTATATTTTGATAAATATTTACTGTAAAAAACCTTTTAAACTTTTAACCTTTATTCTATTTAATATTTGGACGCTAAAATAATACATTGCAATTTGGTTCAAAATCTAAAAAAATTATGAGTTGTTGAAAAATTGTATAATAAAACCTTTTTATTACTTTGAATAGACGAGAAGTTTTTTTCTACAGAAAACTGAAAAATATTTCACGCTGAACCAAGGATAAATTATTCATTAGTACCGCATTTATCACTTAAAAAAATAATAAACGGGTTCCTAAATTTTTCAGAGGTTTAAGAGAAAAATGTTTTATTTATGTGTAGCAATGTTTGTTAGCACATTATGATTTCCGAGTTTTTATAAAGTAATGAAAAAATAACTAAAGATTGAATGATAAATATCAAAAGATTAAGGTCTTTTGTGGTAAAACCTGGTAACTTTCAACCCCTACACTGTAAAATTTGGGTGTAACGTTACTCCATAAAGGGTTGTCAGCCTGACTTCCTCCAGCTTAACGCAGTAACACTACTCCACACAATAGAAGCAATCTTACAAGCGCTCTCCGATTTTATGGTGGAAGCTTACACCACAAAACTGAAGGCAACCAGGTTGCTTCCAATTTTATGGAGTAACTATACAATGTTTACGCGGGTAGGATCTTGGTTTTAACTTAATCTCATCTATTTAAACACATAATGTAAATAATACGCATACTTTTTTATTATCTGTAAAATTGATCCATTGTCAAAATATTCAATCATTGAATATATTTTTCCAAATAAAACTAATTTTTTTAGAAAATAAAAATATGCAGACCTTTTTATCTGCTTTGTGAGATTAATGAAATTTTTCCATCGGGTGTCTTAAGGGTTTTCAACACAGTAAATCATTCTGAATAAGAATTTATCACATTGTATCATTTGGAAATTGGATTTTCTGAAGATTAACTCGTAAAGATAAAAATTTGTAGTGATAGATTTTGGGTGATAGGTAGAATAAATATTTCACTATAAAAACATTTTTCTGCAATTAAGCTAAATGCTTTTTTTCTTTTAAATAATTAAATATCTAACTAAAAACTGCGTTACCCTTGTTTTTTAAATGTCTAACTTAAGTATTTTACGGATATATATTTCTTGTGTTCACACATTAACATTTTTATTAAGATTATGGGAAAATAAGACGACGCGTACTTAGTTGTGTTAAAGCTACTTAAAGTGGCTAGAAAAAAAAAGTCGACAACGTTTAAAACAAACGACGTTTGAATAAGAATATTATATTAATTTAATAAACGGACTAAATATAAATATCAAATATCCAGAAGAAAGGTTAAAACTACCATTTATTTATATTCCACTGAACCGAAATATCTTACGGTAGAACTCTTTGTTAAAGTTCTAGACACGGAACCAACAAACATAACTTAATAATATTTCTACATAACTTCCAATAAACAATGACATTCTCTGCCCACACAAAATCATTTGCAAAACATCCATGCCAGAACAGGGTAAAATTTAATACGTGAATGCACCACAGAGTTCGCGGAAAAGCTGATTACGGACAAACACGCCTTAACCAGCACCACTTCCGTTGCCAGATGCAGAAATACAGTCCCTGGACAAATTAATAGACGCACTGAATTTTTTTAGTAATGATGAAAACATACCAAAGAATGCTATATCATTATAATATATGTATTAAGTATAGCAGATAGTATTTTCTATTCAATAGCTTAAGTTTAGGAACACAAATGTCCTTCTAAAGGAATTTTGTTCATCATTGATTGATACATGAAATATTGCAGTGTGTCTAATAATTTGTCCAGGGACTGTATGATACTGCGCTCTTTTGTTGCCACCAGGGATGCACTGAGGGGAAATGATGCTGTTCGGTTTATCTTGCTATTTAACGTTGGAATGCACTACTATAGTTATGGGAGAATTCGGCAAAGCAAGTTAGCTGTGAAGACTGTAAGGCTAATTTAACTACATTTGGTTCGCTTGGTGTGAGATCGTCGTTGGTAAGTGGAGAGAAATGGGCTAGTAGATATATGACATTGAGTATTGTTAGTGAGGGTGACCAGACTAACTGCATTTCATAGTACAGTTTCGTTCGTTGTTCAACTATCTAGATATAAAAATTGTGCATATAGTCTCCATTTTATTTTTTCATAGTGTTTTTAAACAAAAATCAAATAAATAAAATAATAATGATGATTTCATAGTTGAAAAATTCATCGCTAAAACAAATCAGGTCAGGCTATTGTTAGTATACAGTTGGTTTATGAATTTTGAGAACAATGTTATTATCTGTTAGAATGGGTTTATGATAGCTCCGAATACATTGTTCTCAAATTTGAGAACATGCATGTTCTCCTTATTGTGTGCATGTTCTCCCTATTGTGAATGATTGAGAAAAAAATTGCATCTATGAGCGGACTCGAATCCATTAAACGTATATAGTAAAACAGAGATTATAATGTTTCTTGTTACGTTAGGTTACACAAGTGTTTTACGTTACACCTATTTCACGGGATAATGTTACTCTATAAATTTAGTATAATATTACTCCGTGAAACCGTAGGCAGCACTTGCTGGCATCGATTTTACTGAGTGAATTTCTTATTTGGGCAATGTTATCCCATAAATTTTGTTCAATCCAAGGTTTTACGGTGTAGTAATTAAACTGGGCTTGATTAATTTTTCTCTCAAGTGCTTTTTCATATAAACTATGCATAAATAAGCATATATTTCTAAAAGCAATGTAAAAAATAGAAACTTCGGATGCATAAAGACGAATTATGATAAACTATTCCAAAACGCATAAAGAAGGTGTTGATGAAATTTAGTAAATTTGGTATAGTTAGTCATAGGGTATATTATCAGGGTTGTGTTAAATTAAAATAGAGTTAGGAGAGGAGTGACGTAGCTACGCCCACAGAATGAACATATTGGTAGTCGCATCACAACAATATTATTAATTTAAGATTTTAATAAAAATAAAATTCTTGATGCACATGAATTATTATTTCCACACAAATAAAATACATTGAACATCCAAGTAGACAACGGTGACAAATGGCCACCCTAGAAGGGAAGTCTTGCCTCTGTATCTGCCATAATTGATGATCGCATTCTGAACAAGACAGATAAGTCTCATTCTTTATGAACCGGGTTTTATTAGATTTTTTCATCGTGAAATAATTTTTCATCGTTAAACTTATGAATGAAATAAAAAATTTTATCTTTTGTGTGAAAGAGTTTTATAATGCTTGGGGTTTGAAAGGTCATGACATGTTTAAATATTTTTTTTACATTAATCCATAAATTTTGTGTAAAAAATCATTAAATAGGTATTGTTTTGATTTACAAAAAGTACTACTTTTACATAGTGCCTGAATGAAACCTCCTATTTTTAGAGGGAAGAATTTATTAATTAGTAAGTTGAATAACTGTTTCATACTAATAATGAAATTCTTTTTCAATGCATGCAATTACAAAAAAAATGAAAACAAATTTATTTTTAATGGATTTTTTGTACTGAACAAAAACAAAATTCATATTCAACAAAAATGTTATCATATTAACAATTTACAACATCTCATATGCCATTTATTCTAATTTTGAATATTAATACAAATTTATGCCTTGATTTTTCTTTAATAGCTGCAATAATAAAATATTAAAACTAAATAAGAAATATACATTCAATTAAAAATTGCAAGAAATAGGCATTATTTTAATATTGAAATGCAGTTTTTAATTAAGCAGTAACTAGATTTTCGGCATAATATAGTTGTGATATTCCTTCCGCCACATAAAAGAAATGCAACGAATTCGTATGTAAGTGGTTTTCGAGATCAGACAATATATAACAATTAGTTTCGGTGTATTTGATTTGTATTAGTTTCGAAAATATATTCATTATCTTACTACTTTTATAAAAACAACATATATTGCCAATATCAAAAGAGTTATTACAGAGAGGAGATAAAAGGCTATAATAATATTTACATTTACCAATGGTGTTTACATGATCAAAACTGCCAAGCACGCATAAGCTTTAATCACAAACGTTCTCTGAATATAGATTACTTATGACAGAATAATATCAATTCATTGTCACACTGACAACTAGAAAAAAGGCGCATTACATTCCCAAGTAATACTTTGTGTTCAATAAAATGAAGAAAATAACATCAGGGAACATACATTTTGGGCAGAGAGAAATAGTTATATTGACTTACATGCAGAATTATTTTTGTATATTTGATACTAGCAAATAAATACCTGTTCTTCGCACGGACTAAAAGAATATCAAATAGATCCAAGTATATGTGTCATTTAATTTGCTATAGGATAATAAGCTTTGCCTTTGTTCCCGTTCACTATAAATAATAAAATCCCGTTACTTATATCGCTTTAAAATTCCAAAATAAAAATACATCACTATAAAATGCACATCCTCATATCACAAAAATCTTCCTCAATATGAACTTACTGTCATCGCAATTTTCCTGATAAATTCAAAATTAACCATAATTGTATAACAATGTTATTTCACGTCAAAACGTCCATTCTCGGTTTTTTATTAAAAAAAACCATTTAGTTCATTGGCACGTTCAATTATTTTTCAAATAATTAATTTAGTTTCTGAAGGTAATGGCAAGAAAATAAAAGCAATTTTAATTTTAATTAATTTTTGTTTTCATTTTAATTTCTTCTGTCGAATGGCAACACGAAAGGGAAAAAATGATCGGATTTGAGCGAAAGTGGTGTATTTTTTTCAGAAAATTCGAATTTTCTCTAATAAGGGAACAAATATGAAAAAACTAAGCCTCAGGTGCACACGTTGGTATTAAAGGGAATCTATCTTAAAAATTTCGAATGTCTGAGGGCAATATAAGTAGGTCTTTTACGATCCACAGACATACAGACACACAGACAGACTCTTTCTTTTATTATTATAGATACCCCAGGCAGCACACCAATGTGGGATCCACATGGTCCGACGTGGGCCCACGTTTTTCAGATGGGCACTGGTGGGCCCATCAGCCCATCACCAAACCATATGAATCCCATGTACTAAATTTTAGCAAATTATGCGCTAATTACGATAAAATATGAGTAAAATATTATTTATTTTGTAATAATTAGGTGACATTAATGTATTTGGATGCTAAAAATTTTATATTTTACCCAGGCAGCACACCAATGTGGGATCCACATGGTCCGACGTGGGCCCACGTGGTTCAGATGGGCACTGGCGGGCCCATCAGCCCATCACCAAACCATGTGAATCCCATGTACTCAATTTTAGCAAATTATGCGCTAATTACGATAAAATATGAGTACAATATTATTTATTTTTTAATAATTAGGTGACATTAACGTATTTGGATGCTACAAATGTTATATTATACGCTTTTTCTAGAAAAAATCTACTAACCACGTGGATCTACATGGAACATTATGGGCAACCCATATAGATTTCTGTGGGCTATCCATAACAAGCCCACGACATTGATTAAAATAGTTTAGAACTCAGTTTTCATTTTTAGTCAAATGGACTGTTTATAACTGATATAAAATAGGTTTCATTGTTAACTAAAAATTATTGTGCCATAAAAAAAATATGCGCATCAGTATATTATTCTAAATTAATTATTCGAGGCAAATTGAAATTATATTTGATAACGAAAATCAATACCGTGAATTTCACGGTGTAATAATTGATGTTGTTCAGTACTAAAGCATTTTTAGAAAAAAATAGTACAATTTATAGCTATTTTAATAAAACAGAGCTTTATAGAAGAACCCGAATGGGCCGATATGGGACAACCCAGGTGGGCCGATATGGGATAACCCAGGTGGGCCGATGTGGCATGGCCCATCTAAATCTATATGGATTGCCCATCTGTCCTATAAAGTGAACTGCTGCCCAAATACAATTTTTTTCTATCCTCCAACTGTATATTATGCAAATTAGTAAAATATATATTAATTGTTTCGGAATATTATTAACTAATAAAGATATCGTTCAACTTGAAAGGCAAAATCGATTGCTCATGAAAAATTGTACTGGGCTGATGTGGAGAAGCCCAGGTGGGCCAATGTGGAAGAAAATCATATGGGCCTATGTGGGATGGCCCTTGTGGGCCGACGTGGTTTCACTGAAAAAAAAGGGGGTCGTTTCTTTCTGGGCCCCATATGGAAGCCCACCAGGAAACCACGTGGGTCCATATGGGGGTGCTACCTGGGTACGCTTTTTCTAGAAAAAAATATAACCACGTGGATCTACATGGGACATTATGGGCAACCCATATAGATTTCTGTGGGCTATCCATAACAAGCCCACGACATTGATTAAAGTAGTTTAGAACTCGGTTTTCATTCTTAGTTAAATGGACTGTTTATAACTCAAATAAAATAGGTTTCATTGTTAACTAAAAATTAATGTACCATAAAAATATGCATCTGTATATTATTCTAAATTAATTCCTCGAGGCAAATTGAAATTATATTTGGTAAAGAAAATCAATACCGTGAATTTCAC
Organism: Oedothorax gibbosus; assembly: GCA_019343175.1. Classification (NCBI taxonomy): domain Eukaryota; kingdom Metazoa; phylum Arthropoda; class Arachnida; order Araneae; family Linyphiidae; genus Oedothorax; species Oedothorax gibbosus. Next base: position 1,196,173 of record JAFNEN010000151.1, read on the forward strand.
GGTGTAATAATTGATGTTGTTCGGTACTAATGCCTTTTTAGAAAAAAAATTAGTACAATTTATAGCTATTTTAATAAAACAGAGCTTTATAGAAGAACCCGAATGGGCTGATATGGGACAACCCAGGTGGGCTGATATGGGATAACCCAGGTGGGCCGATGTGGGATGGCCCATCTAAATCTATATGGATTGCCCATCTGTCCTATAAAGTGAACTGCTGTCCAAATACAATATTTTTTTATCCTCCAACTGTATATTATGCAAATTAGTAAAATATATGAATTGTTTCGGTATATTATTAACTAATGAAGAGATCGTTCAACTTGAAAAGCAAAATCGATTGCTCATGAAAAATTGTACTGGGCTGATGTGGAGAAGCCCAGGTGGGCCAATAAGGAAAAAAACCATATGGGCCTATGTGGGATGGCCCATGTGGGTCGACGTGGTTTCACCGAAAAAAAAGGGGGTCGTTTCTTTCTGGGCCCCATATGGAAGCCCACTAGTAAACCACGTGGGCCCATATGGGGGTGCTACCTGGGATGTTATATTGGTGAACTGTAATGCGATCCAGGCGTAGAGACTTTCCGCTTGCAGAAAAACTAGAAAACATCTAGAAAAATAGTTAATTACAACGTATTTAACACAACGTCACCTTTATTAGGTCTTTTGATATTAATTTCAACGATAATTTAAATCATAAAATTTTAAGAACGATGCTTTGATATTCAAAGTGAACAATGTTTATGCCATAATAATTTGTTCTTTAAATTGCAAATAATTCTGAAAAGAGCAAAAATAGGTGCTTGTAAATTGTTAGTAAATATTCTGAAAGATTAAATAATACATAAAAATCCTTACACAGTTAATTTTATAATAAAATAATTAGAATAGCTATAATATTAAACAGCACATTTTTTAATGATTGTTAAATGTTCCATTTTTAGAAAGAACATTTTAAAAGCGTAGGAATTTCCAAATGAAACGCTTTTGTCTTAATTTTATGAGGAAATCATTATTAGTTCTTCTAAAAACTGAAATAATAAAATTATTAACAAAAAATGTATTGACTAATATAGTAGTCCTCGTTTCAACATTTTTTGTTTGGGACATAATTCCTTAAAAGTCCTCATTTAAGGAATTATAAAGAATTAAAATAAATATAAATAGATATTTTTTTACCAGTGTAGTTATTATACTACAGCATTAATCCATTTGCTTGAAAATACATACACGTAGATTTTATTTATGTTTGAAATCAAATATGATTTTAACCAATAAAAATAACTTATGATCACCATACTTATTTCTTTAAATGATTTATTTCTGACCACGGTTCTAAATTACTAGGCTTGTTACCTATATCCTTCTTTTAGCTTTAGTGAGACGTGAATTCAAAACTTAACCTGCTAATCAATCTACTATGTTTATTTTTTACTCTGTTCTTCAAAACTATTTTTGTTCACTTAACACTACTTCCTAAGAAAAACAGATTTCCCTTTTAAATTTGACAGTTTATAGCTGAAACTTGACGTTAAGCAAATATACTAGAAACCCTAATAGGTAATAAATATGAAGTGCTTATCCATTAGACATAATCAGTTGACTTCGTTTTATATAGACACTAAGCTTTTACTATATATTTATTTATTCTGACTTTACCTACTAAAACATTTACATAAGGATGATTATATTATAAGCATAACTAGATTATGTTTTTGAATAAATAATGATATTTAAAGACTGAAATGGAAAATCAAATAAGAAACTAGCGTTATAATTGAATTGTGAAGGTTTTTTAAAAAGCATTTGTGAGTCTTTTAACATTTAGTTTACGAAAGTCTTCATATTAAACGTCAAGATTTATCCATTTATCAACTGCATAACATACTTGGAATTTCTAGTTTAAAGTTTAAAAATCTATACTTTCTCTCTAATCTATCTTAACTATTTTCTTTTCCCCGTAAAGTTTGTAATAACTTGATTGATTGATATGAAATTCTAAATAGCTTACATTTTTCTGTACTTAGAGTCGTTAAGAAACTCCGCTTATTTAGGATTCTTAAACTAAATCGAATAATATTCACAATCGTTGACTTAATAAAATTTTAAAAAGTTTATACTGCTATAGGTGATTATTTAATATTTTAAAATATTTTAAAAATACTTTCAAACTAAATATTAAATCCTCTTACAATTGTTAGTGAGTCACCTATTTTCGGGTTGTGCACCACTGTAAAAAGTCAAAGAAACTCTCCGGTGACGTCACCTTTCTATCCGGTTATGAGTTATAGCTGTTCCAAAGTTGTTCTGTATAGCTGCTGTATAAATGTTCCAAATTGTTGTTTATATCTTTTGTGTGCTATAATTTCATTATTCTACTTTGGAACAGCTATAACTCTTAACCGGATAGAAAGGTGACGTCACCAGATAGTTTCTTTGACTTTAATATTTTAAAAATACTTTCAAACCAAAATATTAAATCCTCTTACATTGTAGTGAGTACCTATTTTCGGGTTGTGACCACTGTAAAAAGTCAAAGAAACTCTCCGGTGACGTCACCTTTCTATCCGGTTATGAGTTATAGCTGTTCCAAAGTTGTTCTGTATAGCTGCTGTATAAATGTTCCAAATTGTTGTTGATATCTTTTGTGTGCTATAATTTCATTATTCTACTTTGGAACAGCTATAACTCTTAACCGGATAGAAAGGTGACGTCACCAGATAGTTTCTTTGACTTTGAAATATTTTAAAAATACTTTCAAACCAAATATTAAATCCTCTTACAATTGTTAGTGAGTCACCTATTTTCGGGTTGTGCACCACTGTAAAAAGTCAAAGAAACTCTCCGGTGACGTCACCTTTCTATCCGGTTAAGAGTTATAGCTGTTCCAAAGTTGTTCTGTATAGCTGCTGTATAGTTGTTCCAAATTGTCGTTGATATATTTTGTGTGCTATAATTTCATTATTCTACTTTGGAACAGCTATAACTCTTAACCGGATAGAAAGGTGACGTCACCAGATAGTTTCTTTGACTTTATGTTGAGCCAAACGTAATCAGCAGTTATCTAATAAAATCCCCTATCAAATATTAAACTAAAATATCCTTAACCCTCTGAGGGATAAACTTGTTTTCGCTGCATGAAAATAAAATTTTAATTTTTAATTAAAAGTGTAATTTCTTTTGTTTTTTTGTAAAACTATATTTATGTAGCAAATGGTAGCAAATGTGAATCCTCCAAGCTTCGAAATTTAAAAATTAGTAAAATTTATAAATTAAAAAAAAATAAAGTAAACCTGACTGCCAAGAGACGGGTTTTTACTTCTGTATCCTTCATGTAGTTTAATATAGAATTAGAATTATCTATCATCTCCTTTTACTTACCCTATTAGTAGACAATAGGCAAATATATTCTATTCTATTAGGACTCCTATGCATTTCTAGTCTTAATCTGTCGTCCGTTTCGTCGGTCCTATCCCCTCGAGGTGGCAAAGAATTCATTTCACCTGTCTGGTATTCAACGCATTGCGGCTGCTTTGAATCTATTGTGCTATATTTGAACACATTAATATTTCCAAGGTACAATTAGGACTGCATAGGGATTTAACAAAAGATGTTTCGCTGATGGAATTGCATCGTTGGCCAAGGTTTAAAGTATATTTTTTATTGTACCGTAAAAGTATTTATTTACTTAATTATACATATTATAATGCAATGGAACCGATAAATGTTTAATAGATATGCGAACATGTAGTGAATATTCAAACTCGTAATTTTAAGTTATTCTCATAAAAAATATTTTGCCCTATTTTTTATTAGGAACTTTATTTTCTTTTGTGTTTTTGTTCTTTTTGAAAAATTATTTAATGATTTTGATTAAAACTGTTTCGTTAATAGGCCTGTTTCAGGTGACGTAGTTCGTTTTAGGTGACGTAGTTCGTTTCAGCTTTCCTTCCTGTACTTTCTTTCAATGCCGCATGGCCCTGTGTTCCCACATGACATTGATTTCCCAATCGAGGCTCAAGAAAACATTAATTTTTAGTCAGCATTTGTGTTGTTTCTCAAGGCCCAAAGCAATTCCATGATTCAATACATTACAAATTAAATATCACTTTAATGACTACTGATTTATTATTACAAATCCAAAACAATATTTTTAATGCCGTATTATACAACAATTGTACATTAGTAGTTTACTAGTTTTTAAAATAATTTATAAATAAATGAAGCATAGGTTACAACTTTACTATTTGAAAAATAAGCCCCAGGAGCAGAAACGTATTTTGAGTATTTTTTTGTTAAGATTATCTAGCTGTTAACTAATGCAAAGTCAATATTTGGGCTTTTCTTCAAACATTTATTTTTATCTTTTCAAAAATACTGTTTTTATCTCTTGAAGCAAATTCACTTTCACATTCAAAACTGTAATAAACTCAAATCCGAATTTTTCAAAATAATTTGGCCCTAGCTCAAAAGTGCAAAACTATTTTTGTATTCAAAATATTCTAAGCAGACTTTCTAGAAACTTTTACAGGAATTAAAAACCCTAAGAGAAAAATAATCAATGGTAATGAATAGGTATGTTTGCAACAGAAACACTTAGAACCATTCTACACATAAAAAGAACGGGTAAATGGTATACAAAAAAGTAAAATTTGCAGTAAGAAATGAGTTTGTAAAAAAAGAAAATATTTTTAAATTGATTGTATGTAGGAAAGTGAGATTATTATGGACAACGTAGATTTAAAAAAAAGTGACAGTGAATGTCGAATGAGACCTTTTTTTTACCATAATGAAGGTTAGTTTTCAAAAATGCTAATGTTTTCCACAACGCTAAAAATCATTGAGGGTAATTACTTGAAAAGTAATCATTTGCACTACAATGTATTAAATAATCCAATTAGACCTAATTACGCGTAGATGTAGATGTGCGAAACAGAAAAAAGTACTGTGCTTATGAAATTATTCCTACTGCTATCATCAGAAAAAAAAAAACTTGAAAAAAAACCCAATGAAGTTTTTAAAAAAATTCAGTGAGTTATTTTTTACATAGAAATATCTTTTATTTCCAACACAATATAAACTATGTTAAATTTAATTAATGAATCATGTAACGTTAAATTCTTTAATTCTAAATGGCTTTTTAAAATAAATAGTCAATAAGTATATATCCCAAAATAAATCTTTAACGATCAGCACTTCAACGCAAAACTACAAAATAATAAAAACACACATACACAGATCCGAATAAAATTACAATTATTTTCTAGTTTCCTTATCCTATAATCTGACAACTCTTACACATTTATGATTATGATCTTAATAACTCCAAAAACCTAATATAATTACTTTCCTTACTCTTGCTTGTTTAAGGTCAGAATGGCAAGCATTAGCTGAGTATGGCGAGAGAAGTTATTTCATAAGATCTAATGGAGAAGTACTTCATATATACCTATTTGGTTTTATAGCGTATTTACCTTGCGCCTGGTTTCAGTAATGAACCTACAAATTAAAAAAAAATCAGTTCTCTAGGGAATAATGTTTGGTATATTAGTGAATTAAGGTTTTATTAGTGAATCATGTATAAAATTATACTCTTAAATTCTAAGGGCACGGAAATTAAATAAAGTCAACAAGTAAATATCCCAAAATAAATCGTTAACAATCAGTATTTCTACGATAAACTACAAAATAATAATCAAAACAAACTTATACATATATGAATAAAATAGACATGTTTCACGTCTTGAGTTTTAACAGTTCCACAGGAATGAAAATAAGGTTTAAATTGGTTAATCAATGTAGTAGACAAGCCTTTCCGTGTCATACCACCTATCACCGAAACCATCAATGGAATCCAGGAATGCTAACAGTAACGATTTTGTTTCACGTGAAACAAACCGATTAAGATTATTTTATAGTTTCCTTATCAAATAACTTGGCAACTCTTACACATTTATGATTTCTTAATCACTCCAAAAAGCTAATATAATTATTTTCCTTACTCTTTCTTGTTTAAGGTCAGAATGGCAATCATTAGCTGAGTATGGCGAAAGAAGTAATTTCATAAGATCTAATGGAGAAGTACTTCATATTTACCTATTTTCTTTTATGGCGTATTTACCTTGTGCCGGGTTGTAGTAATGAACCTACAAATTAAAGAAGACAAATAATTTCCCATGGAAGTGAGGTTTGGTATCTAGGTTTATGTAATCAAAAGTATCCTATAGAACTGTGAAGTAATTATATTTAGTGTGTTTTGAAAATGTGTGTAAGCTGAAATGTTTGTTTAATTTACAAAAAAATTTACATATGAAACTAAAAGAATAAATTTTATTGTATTTTTTTAAAGTCAGTGATATTTCTTTAATTATTATCATACGAGAAATTTTTTCGTAAAGAAAATACATTAATTATTAATTACAGCAACTTGTATTTTTATTTTAATCCTCTGAAGGATACAGAAGCATAAACCAGTCAATGACTGTCAGGATTCTCTAAATTTAGAAATTTTATAACTTTATTATACTTTTATCATATTATTATTATCACTTCTTATTATTATATTATTATCATACAAGAAATTTTTTTCGTAAAGCAAATACATTAATTATTAATTACAGCAACTTGTATTTATATTTTAATCCTCTGAAGGATACAGAAGCATAAACCAGTCAATGACTGTCAGGATTCTCTTTAGTTTAGAAATTTATAACTTTATTAAATTTAAAATTTGAACTATAGAGAAGTCATCTGTCATGATCTTCCACATAAATATAATTAAAAAAAAATAAAAAAAAATTAATTTTCTGTTGGAATTTAAATTTTAACTCATGCAGTGAAAAAAAGTGTACACACAAAAGTGAAAAAAAGTTACAAATGAGCAAAACACCAAATTATAGTAAAAACATAAAAAAATGTTTTGTTTGATTTGATGTGGAATAGCCTATAGTTCTTTTTATTAAATCTGTTTAAAAATAGTAATTACCATTTAGTTCGTTAAGGAAATATTCCCAATTTAAAATGGTTTTTATAAGAAAGTTGTGTTTAAAACTAGAGATTTTAAAATATTCATTGAACTCATTGCTTATTTATTTGGATAGCGTAAATAAAACAGGAACAAAACACTAGTTTTAAATTTTTATAAAAATTAATTATTTCTGCTATTTTAAAAATTATATCTATTGCTAACTAAAGGGTTAATATTTAATGCAACCCAAACTACAGTCCCTGGACAAATTATTAGACGCACTGTATTTTTTAGTAATTTTACGTTTCTTACGAGTTTTTATGCAATAATGGTATATTTAAACTACAATATTATTGATTTTTATTTAAAAGAATTGTTGTAGACTACATATTTGTATTTATTTTTAACATATGACAACACTGTGTTGACAAAGTGATACATGAACGTAAACAAGTACAAACATTATTATTTATGTGTGGAATCATCTTCGTCAAATGCAGGAGACAGTACAGTCTTGCATTGATAGCATGCCGTGCAGAATTAAAGCTTTGATAGCGGCTAAAGGTGGCTCAACTGAATATTGACTTTTACTAACATTATTTTCACTTTTCTTTAAAACTTAATAAACGTATGCTTTTCTAAATTAATGCGTTTTTATTTATGTCAAATAAATCGGAAATTGATTGGATAATATAAAAATAAAAAACAAATCAATTTAAAATAATAAAACGGTACAATATCACCCGGTAATTAATATTTTACATGAAATCTTGCAGTGCGTCTAATAATTTGTCCAGGGACTGTATATCAATTTATTTTCTAATAATTTCTTCATTTCCAACATTTCTTCTAGAACAGGACAACTAAAAATATCGGCCTTTTCGCTTTCTGTACCCTAGCTTTGTGCGAATTTCTTTAGGAGCTTAATTGTGTCGAAACTCGGCTCTCTTAACGATTGCCTTTGTGCTGCTAAGGGTTATCTTCTTCGCGACAAAGAAACTTCGAAGAAAAAGAACTCTGCTAAGAAACAGGGAAGCAAGTGGTTACGACCTGGGTCACTCTTAAGAGACATGAAGAATTTATTTGAAGAACAATTAACCCTCTGAGGGATAAGCAAAGTGGATGAACAGTAAACTTGTTTTCACTGCATTAGATTCAAATTAAATTGTTTAAGAGGGATTGTCAGTCCCATAGAGCTAATGCCTTAGTTTTGGAATCACAACTTCAGCAGAAGTACTGCTTTGCCATGTTAGCCCTTTTCCCCCAAATATGGGAATCAACATAACTACGAAATGAAACAAATTTGAAACGGAAATGTTGTTTAGTTATTTAATTATATATATTTAAAGTTTTAAAATGCCAAAAATGTACTGCAGATGGCGACACTATTTTAACACTTTATCAATTAATAATTAAATAGCCGAAAGTTATTTTCTTTTCAATTTTGTTTTAAATTTATGTTATGATGATTTCCATACCTCGTGAAAATGGGATAACCTAGCAAAACAATTCTTTTGCAAAATTTGTGATTTCAAAACTAAAGCATTAGCTCTATGGGACTTATAGTCCCTCTTAACTGAAAATTTAATTTCTTAATTTTTAAAAATTATATATTTCCGTAGAAGATGGTTATAAATGGCTCCTCCGGGCTTTTATTTTTAAAATATAATAAAATTATGTTTAAATTTATAATTTTTTTTAAAAAACTATGTATGTTGCTGGAAAACCTGACAGTCAGGTGACAGGTTTACACGTCTGTATCCTCAGAGCGTTAAAGTGTGTATCTTGCAATAAAAATGGTTTTCATAGTTATGGGATGCTTTTTTTACTTTCAATTATCTAATATGAAATACGAGAATGACGGAATTACGATTGGAACGAAAATACGAAATGAATATTTTGTGTTTTCTACCCGAAGGGGTAACCCCAAAGGGTGAAAAATAATGTGGCTTAGCTGTAATATTCAGAACGAAAATCGATAATCACTGTGAAACCTTGGTATAACATTACTCCATAGATATCATAGTTAAAGTATTAGATTGGCAGATCACGTGACATCCAATGCTAACGACGGGACGCGCATGGAGACCAGAATAAGAGGGCAAATGGGCCAGTGTTGCCACCACATTAATGAGATAAATACTACGAAAAAATACCATTTAATTCTAAAATTACAAAAAAATACCATAAAAATACTAGCTGCATTTTGGAATCTTTTTAGTGACTTTAAAAAAAACGTGAAACGCTTTTTTAGTATTTTATGGTATTTTTTTTGTAATTTTAGAATTACACGGTATTTTTTCGTAGTATTTTTCTCCTTAATAAGGTGGCAACACTGGCCCATTTGCCCTCTTATTCTGGTCTCCATGTGCGTCCCGTCCTTAGCATTGGATGTCACGTGATCTGCCAATCTAATACTTTAACTATGATATATATACATTACTCCAACTTCATGGAATAACGTTAAGCAAATCAGATATCGCCATAAATTTAGTGTAATGTTACTCTGTTAAACTGCCTAGCTTCCATGTTATGCCAATTCTTGGTGCAAATATATACGAATTAGTCTTTGTTTTAAGTAGGTTAAAGATAAAAGATAATGACAGATGACTAAACGTTTTTTTTCTCCATAAACAGTTTAAATGAGAATATGAAAAAGAGTGGTTAGTCTTTAAAAGTTAGGTGTTTTAATAAGAGTTAACTCTTAATAGTGTCTACTTAATATTTTACAAAGCAATAAATCAAATATATTGAAATACTATTTTTTTAGCATTTAGCTTAATGCAATAATTTTAAAACCTTATTTACTATAAAACTTCTTGTACAGAAAACCTACAAGTAATTCCAACAATATATATTTTATACAGTATTTCACAAATCATTTGAATTTTAAAAACACGAAGGAAAATAGAAAATGCAATTAGAGAGTATAATACATCACACATAATTTGTCTGCTATTCATAAAGTATATTAATAAACTAAAGAAAAGAAGATAAAAATTGTTCTTTACAACTAGATTATATTTTGTTGCAAAGTTCTAAAGAATTGTCATATTCTAATGGAAAGAAAACGATGCTCAACTTGTTGAGCTATAAGAAAATTAATAGAATTAGGAGGTTATACTTTTTTCTCAATTTATCTAATTTTGTAAATTTTAGCTTCCACACGACGTTTATAATGTAAAAAGTGCAACCCTTTTTTTCAGTATCAAATGTATCACATAATAATACAAACATAATACATGAGTCTAGTTAATTACTATTTTTAGCTATTTTTCTTTTTTTAAGTTAAAATAATTTAAAAAATGTCAATTGATATTCTGTTTGTTTTTACAACCTGTTAACTTCCGTTCTAATTGTCCAATTAAAAAAATATTTCATAGGTATGACATCAGAAATGTATATTTTATACTTTCTGTCGTACTATTATAATTTCTGTAGCTATTAGAGTAGTGGTAAAAAAATCTATTTTAATTCTCTCAGAACTTCTTTTTCCCCATAAAATTCAAATTTGGAACTCCCCACTAGTAAAATAATTAAAAAAAAATACTAAACAAGCCAATTGAAACGATTTTAGTCAATTACATCCCCCAAATCCACCACTGACCTTCCCAACTTGACCTTTTTTCCCATATCAATTGGTCTCTTAACGTTTTTTTAATTGTAATTCAGAATTATAAAGAGTTTGTCAACTGAATTATTAAAAAAAAACACGAAAATCCATATTCAAACGATCCTAGTAAACTATACCCCCAAATCCGCCACTGACCCTCCCTCCCCCAATCTGCATTTGAAATTTAATTCTATATTATAATGGGTTATTTTAGAAGTACTGTTTCAGAGACGGTGTCCATTGGGTAGTATTTTAGACTGGAAAGTAATCCAATTCAGTTTTCTCAGGAATTCTTTTTCCCACCTAACTTGATCTCTAAACACGTTTTTAAAATTAAAATCTAGAATTCAAAAGCTTACCCCACCACTGAACTAATTAAAAAAATACTAAACACCCCTTTTCAAACGATCCCCCCTCCAAAACCCCCACAAACCACCCCCCACTCATCACCTGAAATCCAACACCCCCATCACATCCCCTCTGCGCATGCGCCGTCCCCCCTCACCATCCTGATCCCCCTTTCTCCGCATCCTCCCCATCATCACAAGGAGGGAGCTGCGAGCCCCTAGCAGAACGCAGCAGATTCTCTAGACGGGTGCAAGGACTCGGTCTGATAATCTGGCTGGTGGGGCGAATGTGCTGATCAGGGGCTTTGGTGCACCATGGCGCGGTGCGGGGGTATTTCTCTGTGGGACTGGTGTGTGGTGCTGTGCTTCTGCTGCTGCCCCATTGATGTGATATATGGCTTGCCGGAGACTATTCGGATTGGTGAGTGGTTTTTTGATGTGGTATCGTTTTGTATTGGTTGCGGGCATATGGTTTTTTGGTTTTAGTTATTGTTTTCGACTTACAAGTTAGTCGAATTGAAAGTGTATTAATGAAGTAGTATGATGAAATATTTATTTACTTTTTGGGATTTTGGTGTTAGCAATTTAATGAACGTTTGTTTTCCATTTAAAAGTGAGCCAAATTCAGAATGTATTGTTGAAATAATATGTATAAGTACATATTTTGCAATTTTTGAACTTAATTAAGCGTTAATTGAAAATATTTTAAAAGACAGATCATAGAAAAACCGCCATTTCTTTAAATATATATATATGAGGATTGGTGAGAAGTTTAAATATAATTATATTTTTCATTGTATGGAAAAGTTAGACGGGTATCTGTTTTTTATGTTTTATTTATCGTTTTCTGTTTATATTTGAGGATAATTGAAAACGTATCAATGAAATAGTATGATGAAATTTATACTTTTTGGGATTTTCGAACCTAGAAACTTTTAGAACGTTTGTTTTCTAATTAAAAATGAGCTGCATTGAAAATGTATTAGTGAAATAGTATGATTAAATATATATTTTAGAGGAATTTGACTTAACTTTTGAACGTTTGTATCATCATGTAATTTTAATAATCAAAATATCTAAAAATTGACGTCAAATTATTTAAGGGGCTGAACATAGAAAAACAGTTTATTTTTTTTTAAAACATGTATCGGATTTGTGAGTAGTTTTATTATAGTATCATTTCGCTTTGAATTGAAAAGTTAAGCGAACATATGTTTTGTCATAATTTTCTATTTGAAAGTGAGCCTAAATAAGGAAGCATCGATGAAATAGTAAAATTACACATATATTTTTGATTTTTGTGTGGCAATATATTGAATGTTTGTATCAATATGTAATCCTAATAAGTAAAAGGCATAACAATCGACGTCAAATAAAAATATTTCAAGGGACTGAACATAGAAAAGTCGTATATTTTTAGCTTCCACACTACGTTTATAACGTAAAAAGTGGAAGGTATTATAATCGTTCAGTCCGTCTGTCTGTCCGTCACCCACTTTCATAGCCCAAAATACAAATGCTATGGACAAGTGCGATACGTCAAAAAAAATTCAGCGCATCGAAATTAGAATACATTGAAAATTTCAGAAAAGAATTCGAAGTACTTCAATTATGTAAAAAACTGCAAAATTGAATGCTCATTTAAAAAGCATAGGAAGCCATTTTTATTACAATTAAATCACCATTGCCATTCTCAACAATCGCTCGAGAAACTTTAATTCTTTTAGACAATAAATTAAAATAACATTATTTTTGCGACATTGATCAGTTTGAAATGACGTCAAATATATTTCACTACGAGATTCTTCGTATGTTGATATGAAATATTTTCATTCTATTTAAAAGCGAGGAATATTACATATCTATTCTTTAAAATATAGATTAATTTTTGCAAACGATAAGTAATAATAATTGAATTTTCGAAATAAAATTAAAATGAAACTAGCCAAATTTAGCATGTAAATGTTTAATATAGAATTAATGCTGTGTTTGGCGCCTTTTTACCTGTTAAACACAGTTGTTGTGTGGAAGCGGGTTAAGTGACAGATTCTGTTACAAACCTACTTGTTTAAAATATATATCGGATTGATGAGTAGTTTTGATATAGTATCATTGCAATTCGCTTTGTATTGAAAAAAGTTAAGCAGGCATATGGTTTCTTATATTTTCAGTATTGTTTTCCACACTGTAAAAAAGTCTGTAGTTTTTACTGAAAAATATGTTAGCTGGTGTGGCAGAAAAATACTTTACAATTAAGGAGATAATCTGTTTTTTTACGAACTATTTGTAATTTTAACACAAAAGCTGTTTTTTAACAGACAGAATGTAAAGTAAGAACGGAATTTTATCTCCCCCAGGTAACTCTAGTGATATCGACGATAAAATTACAGAGGAATAATAAACTACCGAACCCTGGTTCGAAACATGAGCCTTAGGATCGCCGGTCCAACGCGCCCCGGATTGTGCTATTCCCGAGCACACAGTTTTCAGAATTAGTTAAAATGCTTTTGTCCGGTTTCATTCTAATACTCTACGTGGTAAAAAAAGAAAAAAAGCTGATTTTATTTTAAAAGTACGGAAAGATAGACGGATATCGTCAGTATAGCAATACCTACCGTTTAATTTTTTTAATTCTTTCGAATAAAAAAAAGTAGGCAGAAAACTAATGCCGGCAACAGCAGAGGAGGGGTGTTTATAGTATTCTGAAAGGGTAGCTGAACAGTGAGGAGGGGAATATTATAAAAATAAAAGTTTACATATTAATCAAATAACCATTATTAAAGGTACATCTGTGCAACGGCAGGTACACAAAGCTAGGTTTTAGCTTCTACACAGAAGCGTGTGGAAGCTAAAACCTTTCCATATTGGAAGCGTGTATAACTTAAAAATTGGTAAAGCTTTTCTCTAAAGCTTTGCTCCAGTCCATCCTGTCACTTCAACGACCACTATTCATCCCAGCCCCAAACCTAACAATTGCTACAGACAATCGTTGACCATAAATATATAGATAATCACTCGAAGGTGTAAATCCGTTTGAAATGATGTCAGATAGTATATATTACAATAAATTTCTTTCATTGTTCGTATCATTTGTTGAGAAAGAGGCACAAGGCGTTCTATTGAAATGCATATGTAATTTAGCATCTAGAGAAGACTATTTCACATGATTCAATAATTCTGCTTCTATGACAGACTTAGAAAGCTACTTATGAACGAAATCCTTTTAACAAAGAACCTGTTAACCTCAATGCCCCTTGCAGATTGTCTGTGACAAACGAATGCCTTAGTTGAATGATTTTCTGACAACTTTTCAACCACACAATCACAACTACTAATTCCCTTAACTATGACGTATGCCTTCCCCCCAAAACTCCCCCGAGTTAAACTGTAAAGGTTTACTTACCTTATTATGAAAATATGTCTATCTCAAAATTTTATCCGCAATATTCTTTTTTATTTATAAAAAAATATAAAAATTAAATTAAAAATATTTTATTACGAATTATAAATTGAAATCGAAACCAATCAGATGATTTCAAGTCTATTTGAATTTATATTTTATCTAGCAGTGATTTCAGTAGCCACTCGGATTATCATAAAATTAAGATCCTTTACATTATTTCCTACCACTGACTTGTATCTATACACCTTCCCGCCTTCGCCATGGGTGTATATTCCTTTCTCTGTGACAGTAAAAATTCTTTCTGTGACTGTCTTACTTGACGAAGGCTTCATAAGCGGGTCTCTGATCAAGCACACAAGCCCGGAATATATATGTAATAGTAGTAGTAGTTATCTGTACATCAAGTTTATATGTTGTTAAAAATTATATCAGTTGCACAATGCGTAAAACATTTGTTTATTGAACAGACAGTCATAAAAAAATGACAGAGAAGATGTCAAAATACACTGAAAGTTAAAACAAAATAAATCCGATTTGAATATTCCAATGATTTTATTACTTTTTTCTTGTATTTTAAAATGATACACATTGTTTCACTGTAAAAGGTCTTTGTCATATTCAACAAGTTTAGCTGGTATTTTAAGTAGTTACGAACACTTAAATTCTCAACAATTTTATGCCTGTTTTTTCTAACCTAACTACAACTCATTTTTTAAATAAGAGTTGAAAGCGCTTTATTTAAGTTAGAATTCCTTTAAATATAATTTACCATAAATTTATTATATAATTCACTGTCATTTTAGAAAATAACAATAAAATATACAGTTTTTTTGATTGATCAAATTATCCCTGGATGGAAATTTTAGCTAGTTAACCAGTAAAACTTATATTCCTATTCAATGTTTTAACATAAGACAACTGCCTTTTTACACTGTTGAAATTTCGGCACTTGGTTTCACCAAAAATATGGTTTCTAATGGCTGCAACGCCCGTGTAGTTAAATGTTTCACCACATGTTTGGTGTTCGGTTGAACCATTTCTCATGTTTTTGTTTCCAAAGTCTGAAAAATGATTCGACCGAATATGGAAAATTTGGTTAAGCATTTCACCACAAAACCGTTGCAGATACTCGAAACTATTATTATAGTGAAACCAATTTTTAACTATGTAAATAACTGTAATACCAAATAATAATTATAAATATTTAATAATCCTTATTAAAAATAGTGTTTTATTTTTTTTGATATTTTTGTTAATCCCAAATACAAATATTTGCAAAACATATTTTTTTGTATGTATTTTGAAAGAAACACAAAGCGATAATATATCCTGCATTGTTAATTAAATTAAATAAATAATAATGGAAACATACCTAATTATTACTCAAACAATTTTGTGTAATGAAAGTCTGAAATGAAATCCAATACAAAATAGTTATCTGAGCAGCATTTTTTATTTGTTTGGAATTCCTTTCATCAGTTAATCTCAAAAATAAATCTACCTATTAATACTTGATGTCGTGAAATTTCTTCTTAATAACAATTAACATTTATAAAATTAGTTTTTGGTAATCGATGACGATGATAAATATAAAACACAGCTCAGCAAATTAAAATCATTAACAGGTGTTCGATTTCCGATAAGGGATATTTAGAGTCATTTCCATGGCCAATAAACCGATATTTAAATTGAATAACACACACCACTGATTTGGTATATACCACAGGATAAAAAAAGTTAACGGGTAACTTTTACGGATACTTGTTTAGTTAGATAAAAATTATTGAAAAGAATTTTTTTATAATAATGAACTGATTAAAATTATTGGAAAAGTACCCTTTTAATTTAAAATAGATAATTAATATAATGAAAATAATGTATCAAATCCCACAATTTTGTTCCTTTACTCATCTCATGAAATAGTAAAAAAAGAATTAACAATTAACTTTTCAGTTATACTTATGAAATTAAGAAAAATATTTTGAAAAATTAAAATTGTAGTTTCAAAGAGTTTATATTCTTAAAATTTATTACTTTTTTATCATTATTATTATAAGTTTCAACTAAGATTCATTATTAAAATGAAATTTTTTTTTTGAAATTTCAAATTATTATCAAAAGAGATAAGCAAATTTTGTTACAAATAATTAAACTGATTTAATAAAATCTACACAAATAAGCAAAATTATATTTTTGTAGTTGATGCAAGGGAAAGAAATAGTTTTTAAAGCATAAACAAAACATGAAATTTTTTCTGTCTATTCAAACTAAATGCTAATGACACTTTTTACATACATCATAAATACGTTTAAAAATATTTTAACATTTTCAAAATTTTGGCATCCTGAATTTTGGAATTTTACTTGGAACACTTGATTTTTGTCATCAAATTTCTAAAGCATTTCTCCAATAAACTATTATTATTTTTTATTTTTTAAACTACCTTCAAAGATGATTTGTGAATACATTTTTAGATATAAGTTGTTGGAATATTTTTAAAACTGTTTTTTTTTTGTTCCGTAAAATGTACAGGGTACATTGGGTAGACTCAGAAGACTCACTAAATTCCGTGACAATTTTTGTTTACTAAAATTTACTTAGCAAAAAGTTTTACTCCGCTGTCCCTTTAAATATTCCAACAGAAAGAAGTTGACGTTTTTAGTTCTTAAAATAGGATTGAAGACAGAATTACCCCAAGTTTCCGAAACAAGGTTTAACCGAACAAGGTAAGATCCAGTTTTTAGTTGAAGATTTTTTTTTATATAATTAGTAGAGATTTTAGAAAATACTTAGATTTTAGTTTGAAACAATTCTAATACATGGATTCTTTAAGCAGACATGTAAACTCAGAGACATGTTTTTACCAGACGGATTTTTAATGTTACGGAATTCAGTGCTCTATTGGCTCTACCCATTAGTAAAACATGTGTGTACCTAAACTTTAATAAAAGTTTGGTTCTGCCACCATTATTTAGAGCATGAATTTACCCAATTTGTGGTAAAACTATAACTTCGATACACCATAAAAGTAGTAAATGCACTGTCCAAATAGTGGTGGCATATAAAAAGTTGTATGATTTCTGTGCAATCTTGCTCCAAAATGTTTAACTGTGTAAAGTAATGACAAAAAAAATTAGGCATATTCTCTTTGAAATATATCTCAAAGAAAGGTAGGCTATATTTTTAGTTATGTTTTCAAACGTTAATAGATTTATTCTTATTTTGAAGTATACACAATGGTCTTAAGTTTAACTATTTGTTATCTTCATAATGTAGCAGGATTAATGTTAGTTTTGGTATCCTAACATTTTCCACTATTTACTTCAAGCTCCTTTTCTAAAGCTTATGAAGAGTCCTTAGAAAATTTGTTTATTAACGTCCATTGAAAACAAAAAACATTGCAAAAACTAAGTCTATATAATATTCCGTTGGAGGTTTAAAATTATTTATACCAAAGGCTAAAACAATATATATAAACCGTAATCATTTAAGTAATCTCAGATTTACCCGACACTCTGAGGATGTTATAATATTGTAACGCTTCTTGTTGTCAATTTCTCGCCTTTATTAACCCTTTATGCACCGAATCAAGTTTTCATTTTAATCAGTTGTTTTTGACCATTTTAATGGTAGCTATTGCAATTAATTAGAATACAAAATGGAAAAATAGTTGGGACATAAAATGCACTTTAAGTTCCCAATTCATTTTCTTTACCTCCTTTCTACTTATAATTGCTAAATTACATTGTCTAATAATTACATTTTTTATTTGAATGAATATATTTTACCTTTTTAATATTTAATGTGTTTAAACCACATACTGCAACAATAAAAGACCACTACCATCTATTTTCCCTCACACGAATATTGAAAAGTATAAGGCAACGGCATTTTAAGTAGTAGTTATAAGTACCGTCAGGGCATCACGCGTTAACGAAGGCTAAAGTAAAAGTTTTAGGAATTGTTTACCTTACCATTATATACTTTACTGTGCTAAACCCGAACATGTCAATAGAAAAGTTTTATCTTTCCCTGCCTTCACCAAATTGAATAATGAAAGTAAAATAGCGGCTTTAGTGCTAATAAGTACCTTCAGTAGATAAATGGCGAACAAAACAACTTTGACAAAGCCAATGTATGTATTTAATTTCCTTGTCATGTGCTGACTTATTGATTATTATCATTAACTATGACGATACAAAAAGTTATTATATGTATTTTAGAAACGTATGATCCCGTATGCTCTAACGTTAAAAGGACGTAAAGCCTATGAGTTATGTATGTTTTCAACTTTGATTAATTGATCATTTTTATTGAATTGAAGTAAAGCAAGCCTTGTGATATGGAATTGAAGCCCGTCTTATAACTCTGCAGTAGCTTGGGTCGATTTTGTTTTGATCCCGACATGATATGCTGGTCGACCCCAACTCTACATCGTCTACTAAAAATCAATTACACGGTCGCGAAAGCTAGTATGGGTATTTGCACAAAACTTTAGCACCTACAGGTTGGTTGTAAAACTGCTTAAATAGTGACACAAAAATGGCTTTTGGTTTTGGGTAAATTATTGAGTCTGCAAAGGCCTAATCCACTTATAGAAACCAACAAAAAGTCAATTAGGTTCGTATTCGATACCAAGAGGTTAATCTCATTTTTAACAAAACACCATGACATTGCAAAAAAAGTTTTATTTAATTGGATTCCTTTTAGGAAAGTTATCATTCTTTGATTGTCAATAAAAAGCAAAACATGTAGTATGAGTATTTTTTTTCTTTTGCAACAGACATTTGAATTATTGAAAACACCTTGTTACGGAGAGTGTAAATTTAAAGCGACCAATCAACTGTAATTATTAGACACTTGACGAATATAGTTCCAAAATATAACTAAGATATAGGGTGAAGCGTGATGATTGGTGACTTTTGACAAATGGACGAAGTCTCGAATACTTTAGAGAATGTGAGTTATGCAACTAATCCAATCACTTATATAAATTTTACAACAAGATATTTCTTTTTTGTCCCATAGTGTTTTTTTAAAGTTATCTATGCTATTTGAAATTCTTATAACTGTGTCGTAGTGACCATTTTAAGACCAATGTGTGTGCATCAAACAAAAGAATAAATCTAATAAACTGCAGAATATGTAACTAAAAAACCCTCTTTAATCCTCCAAAGGGAACATGAACACGTCTATAGTTGGTTTGTTATAATAGTGCCGTTTTTTTCTTCTGTGACAACGAAATAAGTTTTCAAAGATCGATGGTACACGATCATTTATTTGCTTTAGAATAGTATTTTAGAAAGAGAAATAAAATTAAAAGTTGAATCGGCTTAATATTCGAAAAACATTTCGTAAATAGTGGTACTAAGAAAAGTAAGATGTTAAGCAGTTAATTTTATAGAAACAAATCATATTTATTATCAAAACCAATTGACCGAATTTCAAAACGGTAAAATGGCTGGATTCTTAACGGTTTTGTATCACTACAAAAATAATTCAAGATTTCAGTCATTCTTTTAATCACCATTTAATCACCATTGTATGTGTTTAGGCTCTTTCAAGAGTTCTTTTTCTGGAACTGTTCCAGATCTAAAAAAAACAATCATTACTATGGATAAAACTTTATATGAGGACTTTAACTGAAAAAGTTACATTCTTTATAAATTTTGTTCGAGGTACACCTATGATATAGGGGCTCATTATTTATGTATTTTTACAATTCTACGGAAATAATGTAAGGTGAGGTTGAACGGTAATGTGTCTCATTAGCCTGACCAGATTTGTTGAAGAGATTAACTTTTGAATTAAGAAAGGATCATTTAATTTTCATAAATCATTTTATTTACGATTTTTTTTGAAAAACTACGAAAAATTTAAACAGAGACATTTTGCACAATTTTTTTAGCTTGATAATAGAGTAACAAACCGTGCTGCCCAGTAAATGCAGTACGTCTGCTCACCTTAGACTGTCGCATCCTACAAAATATGTCTAACTATCCCAACTGTCCCAAACTTAATACGTTTTCGTTGCTTGGCAACATGACAGAAATTTCATATCGAGATCGGACCCTATATTACAGCTGTTCCTAAAACAAGACTATGACTGTGACTTGCAGTTTGAGTCTTTATATGAACTATAATTATACTTTTAATTATACTTAACTAACTTCCAAATCCACATAACTAATTGATTATCTTTGGCAGATGGTGATGCTGAAGATGATTTGCCAGAGGACTGCCCAGAAGCCGGCGCATAATTGCAGAATCTAAAACAGTTTTGACTAAGTTGGCCACATTTGAAGATGCCAACTATGGAATAAGGAAATTGTAGGAAACAGATGTTCATGGAAATAACAAACTTGTAAAAATGAACCTTAAATGTGCTACTTTGTATTGATGTAATGGAAGTGTCTGTGATAAAGCTGTTGAGTGAAAAGAAAAATGGTGCAATCACACAAGATAGTATTGTCAAATAAAACTTAAGTCGTTGGAAGTGTTCACCGTTTGTTACTTATTTGTAGTTTTTTTTGGTAAAATTGAAATGTTTTCAAAAAATTGTTTGATTACTATGTTGAAAAACACACATTTTAATAGCCCTGTTTCAGGTCTTGAGTAGCAATAAAAACGCTGAATTAAAATAAATTCTTCCTCCAAATTCGATTGGTGAATTAATGTCACTTGGTAATGGAGCACGAATCTGAGCACCGATCGAAAGATTAGTAGGAATGAAGGCTGGCAGAAACCCCGTCACTTGAAACAAGCCAATTATAAGTGGTTTCTGTTTAATCATAGGATATGTTGAAGTACCAAATTTTCCATGATTAAATTAATTATTATCTAGTGTTCATAAAAAAATATTTCAAATTTCAAGGAGCTAGGTATATTATATACTTTGTTATTTTGATGTTGTATCTTCTGTCCTTATTTATTATTTCGTAATTTTTTTAGAAATTAAAATAGAAATCTTAGAACAAAAAAATACTACAATATTATATAAATACTAGTTAAGTTTGTATTTCAATGATTACGAATTACTATTTAAATTAATTTGAATGGTTTATATAAAAAAAAAACCTAAAATACATTAACTCGAACACTTCCGATTCTTTCCGATAGAAATAAATACTACATTTTTCAAATTAAATGGCCATAAAATATAAGTATTAGGTTTGTATTCTGTATGAAAGGTAAACATAATGACTATATTTTACAAGAAATACTATTTACGGGGAAGATGTTTAGTTATTTAAGATTTATAGCTGTTTATAAATTTTAAGTGATTTATAACTTCTTGATATGGAACAAGGTAAAAAAATATTTTTGATTTTTATTATATGAAACTTTTAATCGAAATTAATTTCTAATACACCAACAAATAATCCGTACCTTTACTTTCAATACAATTTATGAGCTTAACTAAAATGCGTCAATTAAAAAATTTGTACGCAAAAGTTTTATTAAATATATTTTTCATATAATGATAAAAATTATAATGACATATCTAATGCAAATGTTTAAATACGGCATTAATATTTTTCAAAAGTATAAATATAGACATTAAAAGTTAAAACACAAAATACTTCACTGTCTTTGATAAATGAAAAGTTTTAGATACTTTTTTCGTCAATTTAGGGCATGATGTTCATGTTCTTTAGTATCTACATAAATTTAATCTGAGTTTAAGATAATCATAAAGTCTTATTATGTTTAATTTATGCTTACATTGTATAATACGTTAAAAACGTAGAGAATTTCCATAAAAAAACAATTTTTAATTAATAATCCTTTGAAATCTAAGTATATTGATGAATTTAATGATGAAACACGTTGCTGTTGTTACTAAAAGGCTTGAGTGCATGAATCTATTTATGTCATACTACCAACCTCTAGATTTAACTCGTAGTATGCCAATAGACATGCCATGGTGTTTCATTGTTTTAGATTTTCTTATACATGTTTAATCTCATTGACTAATGACGTTAAAAACGTAGAGAATTTCCATAAAAAAACAATTTTTAATTAATAATCCTTTGCAATCTAAGTATATTGATGAATTTAATGATGAAACACGTTGCTGTTGTTACTAAAAGGCTTGAGTGCATGAATCTATTTATGTCATACCACCAACCTCTAGATTTAACTCGTAGTACGCCAATAGACATGCCATGGTGTTTCATTGTTTTAGATTTTCTTATACATGTTTAATCTCATTGACTATCGATGTCAAGTGTTTTGTTTTCTAACCTACCGTCTCGAAATAGAAAGACAAAGGTATTGAAACGAGTCTGTATTCGGTTTTTATTTGTCCTATCAAATGACCTACGTCTGTATAGTAACAGTGGATTGCAGTTAAAATAATTATACACTGCTCAAAACAATTAGGGGAGCACTTTGCGTATTTTTGTTAACCCTCTCAGTTCCAACGTTTTATTATTTATTCTAAAAACTAAAATTTGTGAAATAGATTCGTTATGTATCCAGAATGATATGGTAAAAAATAAGGACAAAAAATCTTAATTTTTTTAACTAAAATTTAAGGGGGAAAAATTGTAATCATAACTTTTGAATAAATTATAACAATAATTTTTTCACAACTTTATTCGTTAAAAAAATTAAAATAAATTTTCAAACATCTAAGAATGCAAGAGTGAAGAATTTAGGGTCAATTTATTTCATAAAATTTTTTGGGAGAGAATTTTATTTTACCATGTTTTTCATATTTTCATTTAATTAAAACAAACATTATTTAATTCTTCAAAAGACATGATTTTTCCATCTAACGGTAAATAAGTGCAAGCTTAACTTAATGGGAAAAAAATCGCAAGCTGATGATTCCAGATGGAATCATTGGGGGTGAAAGGGTTTAAACCATGAATTCCCCTAATTCCTTTGAGCAGTGTAGATACAGTTGCCCTAAAAATTTAATGTTAATGTGTTTTGTAAGAAGCTGGGAAATGAATGGGATTGACGTTTTGGGTCATGGAAAAGTATATGTATTAGAAGTATATTCAATTTAAGGTGCTTTTTGAAATGAATGGATTTAAATAAAATCAACGTTATAGAAATTTGTTGTTAAAATGAGTTGTTGAGGTCAAAAATGCTAAGAATATTATTTTGAACATATTTTAATGAAATTATTTTGTGAATGGTCCTAAACTACAACCTGGATTAATAGTAAACTGATTGTTATTCAATATACATATATATAACTTTCATTTTGTCACATAAATTAAGTTTTCAAAAGATCATTTTTTCATATTTGCAATTTCAAATTCAAAACTAATTTTTATGTACTAATTTAAATTACTTTTTTTTTCATTAGAATGTATTGCTATAAATGACAATTTTGTCTATACTTTGGACGAATTATATTTATGTAACATTTAGGTTTTCATTCTAATCTACTAAAAATATACTGTTTTCATCATTTGAATGTTTTCCGCAAATAAGCAGTGCAATTAATATGTTTAGTTATAGAACAAATATGTTTCATTGCATGCTGGAACGATTCCATTTTTTATTATATGTGAATATATAATTTGTCTTATTTAACATCTGTATCTCTATCGTTACAATTGCAGAAATGATGTTGTAATAAGTATATGTAAAGTATAATAAAGTAAAATGACACATATTTACACTTGTTTACTTACCCAGTTTAAAAGCACCATGTTGAAGTTAACTTCAGATATTGCGAAAAGTCTCTCTCGATTTCTTTCTCTATCTCTACTTCTACTACTGTTATAAACATTAGCATGTAGTAGAGCAATATAATGATTCCTGTTCTATAATATTAATTTATTTTTTACTTCAAGGAAACTTCGTTAGACTTATTTGTATTGCAGTATACCCAATTTTCAGTGAAAATATTTTATGTAATTTACGTTTTCACTTTCGCAAAACTGAAAATAAAATAAATAGAAAAATATCTATTAAAATTTTGGGTTGTTTAAATAAACTGTTATTAGTTTATATAAAGAAAGCAGTAACTATTTCGGAAAAGATTGGTTCAATCGGATTGAATAAAGAAGACCACGTGTTCCCAAATCCGCTTTGAATATACGGCATATCTTTTAAATACATTTTTTAAGTGAATTATAAATTATAGCTAATATCAAAAGTGTATACTGTTTGTATGATTTGTACTGTGTATATCACCACGTGTTTAGGTTTACTACTTCATTATAGCTTAATTTTTTTAAACAACCTTATTGCAAAATTTCGGGTATAAGAAATATTCTTCGGAAAGGTCATGCCGAAATTCGTATCAATAACCAAAGGAAAGCTCACGTTTCACCACTAGTTGAAAGTTTTTACAGCAGTAGCCTCCCTAAATGTCAAAAAGTATATAAAAAATCCTTCTGTAGTTATTGTAGTCGCTTCTCGATAACTCCAAATATATAAATTTTAACCTCTAAAATTAGTGCAGTAGTTTTCCTAAATTTAAAAAAATACAAATTATTATATCTATTGTAGCTTTCCTAAATCTTCCAAGATATAATTTTAGCCACGGACCATTAAAACAATATGAATAATCGACCATAAATAATGAAACCATCAACGAGGTTATAGTTAAACTCATAGTTTCCTTGCACAGAAGCTACGACCATGGGCAGAGCTATAAAACGCGCGGAGCATTCACATAAAGACAAAATAAAACGAATGAAATTTTTTCTTCATCTGATTGCAACGCTCGTTTTATAGCTCCGCCCATGGCCGTGGCTTCTGTGCAAGGAAACTATGAGTTTAATCATAGTAAAAGAGATTGCCTTCTAACTGAATGTCTTTATGACATTGAAAATGTCATATAGTTCGTTTACAGCAAAACCTGAAATAACACATTGTATCATGGAAGTAGGGGAAAATGTACACGATAATTTTTTTTGTTTATTTAATGACTCGTTTTTTAACACCCGTTTAATAATGCGGTTTAAATCGTTTTCTAGCGATAAGACCGGCAATCCGTATTTTCTCAGCATTTACCGTATGTAATAAAAAATAGCAAAATTATGAATACATTCCCTTAAAGAAGGAGTTCAACATTTTAGCATTGATCTAATTAGCTAGTGATAGCCACGAGATTGATTCTCGCCGATCTCGTCCAAGAACAAAGAAAAAATACATATCATTATAGAAATAATTAATGGCCGAGTTGTCAGAAAGTCCGCCTCTTATCTAAAAGGTTCTATATTCTAAAAAAATCGATCATGTAACTGACTTTTTTTCTTTAAAAAAAAACCTTACTAATGGAATACAATATTATTTTACGGTAACTGGTCGTAATATAACCGATAGATAGTTTACGTGGGCTACTACATAATTTTATGGGCAACATCAGGCAAAACATTAATTTATTTATCGGTATTTGGGCGGCAGTTTTGCTGAAGTTTAAAAACTGTCAATTAACTGGACTTTTTACAATGCATTAGGAAGGTATTGGAATGCTCTAGACTTTAATTCCTAAGAAGAAAAATAGTAGCTTCCTCTCTTTTAAGAGATCTATCTGAAGCAACACTTTCTTTTAAGAAAGCCACTGCGTTTGAATAATAACGTGGTTGAAGTATTCCGATCTAACCCTTCATATAAGAGAACAAGTAGGTTTGTAACAGAATCTGTCACTTAACCCGCTTCCACACAACAGTTGTGTTTAACAGATAAAAAGGCGCCAAACACAGCATTATTTCTATATTAAACATTTACATTGGCTAAATTTGACTAGTTTTATTTATTTTATTTCGAAAATTCAATAATTATTATTTATCGTTTGCAAAAATTAATTTATTTTTCAAAGAATAAGTATGTAATATTCCTCGCTTTTAAATAGAATAAAAAATATTTCATATCAACATACAAAGAATCTCGTAGTGAAATATATTTGACGTCATTTCAAACTGATCAATGTCTCAAAAATAAATTTACTTTAATTTATTGTCTAAAAGAAGTAAAGCTTCTTGAGCGATTGTTACGAATGGCAATGGTGTTTTAATTCCAATAAAAATTGCTTCTTATGCTTTTTAAATGAGCATTAAATTTTGCAGTTTTTTAAATAATTAAAGCATTTGAATTTTTTCTAAGATTTTCAATGTCTTCTAATTTCGATGCGCTGAATTGTTTGACGTATCACACTTGCCTGTAGTTTGGACTATGAAAGTGGGTGACAGACAGACGGATGGACTGAACGATTATAATACCTTCCACTTTTTACGTTATAAACGTAGTGTGGAAGCTAAAAGCAATGCGATGGCATATTTCACCAAATTTTTCGGTGTTTTCTTAGAGTGGACTATTCCCACTACGCCACACTCAAAAGGATAAACTTTGCAAGGCCTTATTCAGAAAATATCTTCAACTTTGCGCATGGAATATGACAGGATTCACGAAGAAAACAACTTAGATTATTGGTGCAAATAGTATATTTGTTGGTACAAATTTTAGATGTTTCGGCGAGTCTCAAAAACACTCGCCTTCTTCAGAAAAATACACAACACAAACCAACACTCTACCCGCGAAGCTGTGAAACATGATATCCGGAGGCTTTTCCGAATTGGGGAGAACTCTGGCATGTTTTGGGGATTAACTAAGTTAATTCATCTAACTAATTAACTACTTAAAAACCACAATAACTTAGTTAATTCATTCAACATGCCAGAAATCTCGCCAATTTGGAAAAGCCTCACAGCAACAGAATGAAGTTTCTCAAATGCAATATTCCCCCTCTCTCTCTACACCCCTTTTCCGGATATCATGATTCACATATTCGCGCTGTCGACTGTTAGTTTCTGTTGTGTATTTTTCTGAAGAAAAAAAACCTCCTCGGCGCAACAGCCCATTACTGGGCCAAGGCCTGCCGTGCCCATTTCAGCTTTCGTGACCTAGGGCTCTGGGGTGCTAGGCATATGTCCCGGTAAGGTGGTCAACCTCACGCGGAACCCCCAGTCTTTAGTTCCCAAGTATGCTTGGTACCCATTTTATCGACCCACTCAAGGGATGAAAGGATGTGTCTACCTCGCCCAATCCGGGATTCGATCCCCGGACCTGTAGCGTGGCAATACGAAGCCACTGGGCCTCATTTTTCTGAAGAAGGCGAGCATTTTTGAGACTCGCCTGAACATGTAAGAGAGAGTGTTGTACCAATAAACTATTTGCGCCAATAATCTACGTTATTTCCTTCATGAATTCTCACATGCAGGACTTAGCTTACAGGAGGTGCTACCCTAAGCCATCAACATAATATATTAAAATATTTGATTTGTGTGTCTTGATTGTAATTTGGGGGCTGGGGAGCCCAGTCGGTTAGGAATTCGCCTTGCACGCGGAAGGTCCCAGGTTCGGGTCCGGGCATCGTCAAAATAACTGCCGACCTAACGGCCCGTGCAGCCAAAAATGTCCGACGAATAATACCTCGTGTAGAGGGAGTGCACGTTAAATATGCTCCAAAGTCCCAATGCTGCGTACGATGTCGCCTTTAACGATTCCGTTGGGTGCCTACTCAGGTGTCGGCTCGTCACCTGACTGTGGTTCTAAATTACGACGCCCGTCGCCAATAGCTCTCGTGTAGCTCTAGTGCGACGATAATTCAAACTAATCTAACATAACCTTGATTGTAATTTTAAAAACGCAATACAATTAATTCAAATATTGCAACCCAGTAACTAAGCCAACAAATCGTTGCCTATTAAGATTTGAAACTAACGCATTTGCAATTACCGTATTCATACGAGCATGAATAATTTAAGCGCTTTAGTGATTTTAACTTTAGTGATTAAGCCAACTGGATATGAACGTTAGTTAATTATGTTTGCAGTAAAGATGGACGATGTTATGTTCCTGAACTGATTGTGATGTATTCAGACTTTAATGCATTCACCGTGTTGCAGTTAGTATAGAAGTTACTAATTTAATACCAAAAGTCAAGATATAAGTTGTAGAAGTTAAGATGATGATAACAAATATGACCAAAGTTAAAGCTGTGATGGAGCTAAGCTTTTCATTCAAATATAAATTTAATTATACAAAATCAATGTGATCTGAATAAATTAAAAAATGATGGGGGAAAGCCAACATAATTTGTTAGCTGCTAATAAATTCCCTAATATTCATTGACTACGAAACCTAAAATGTAAAACAATAAACATTAAAGTTTGTTCTGAAAGCCCCACGATTTTGAGTATTTTGATGGAAATTATTTCCAAGAAAGCAAAATCATTAGAACAATAAAGAACATTTTTATTTAAAAAGCTTCAAAAACAGATTAAAAATATATTCACACAATGTATGGCAAAAACAAAAATTGATTTACTTTAACTTTTAAGAAAACTATATTTAATTTTATACCCAAAAGATGTGTAAAATAAAAGGATAGAAATGAAATTTAGCTATAAGTACTTCCAGAAAACTATCATTTCATAATATATATATTTCATATTCATTATCATAGATATTTTTCTCAAAAAAAGTTAATAATATAATTTGAAGGCATAAACTGTGTTATTTATATTTAAAAAAATATTCATAATAAAAATAAACATATTTACCAATAATCCCTGTAGTAACGCAGAAATAGTTTATTCATATAGTTATAGTAGTACAGTTAACCATTAGACTAATGGAAAAATTTAGAATAAAATCCATTAAGAAACGCTTCTGGAAACTTCTTTATAGAACTCTACCCAGGCACAATATTTATTCTATCTTAGTATGATCACTTTTATTCTTAAAAAGTATAATCATGATAAAGACTGTGCTAAAATTTTATCATTTTAAGTTTAAAAAGTATCGGATCATTACGTTCTATCTCGAGTTCCTTTTTGGCGTTCATTCTCTGGTCGATTTTCCACTATTTATGGTGATAATTATCTCAAGTTCAAAGTCTATCTGTTTGTCATTACGTAAAAAATTGTAAAAATGCAAGGATAGAATTTAATGGTTCGCATTGAAATAAAGAAGTCATTATAGAAAAATGGTTGTGGATTGTTGAATATTTGAACTGTGGCAATGTTAGTGACTTTAATGATGATGATTTTGTTAGTATTTTTGCTTTCTTGAATTGTCGAATTCTGAATGGAATTGTATTTTGTGAGTAATAAAATATTGGAAAAATATTCAACAATTTTGATTTTAGTTAGAGAATTTTTAAATTAATTCTCCAAAATCTTATAGCTTTGTATGTAGTAACCTTTCGTTTTAGTTAATAAGGGGTTTAATATTAAAAGAAAGCGTTCATAGAATGTCGGCAAAAATTTTATCTTAGGTGGTGAGTGTCTAGTCCTATATAACTCAGGGTGATTGTCAGTTCATATACAATGAGAAAGTTCAGCATTTTTTATATTTTCAATTTTGTGTTGTATGTTATAAGAAAAAGTTCGTCTAAAATAAATTCGCAAACGAATTCGCAAGAAAAAAATATTCTCTAAGTTATAAACAAAACAAAAACGGCGCAATCTCTCGCTGTTACCTAGCCTCCCCGTCACATTCTGTCAAGCGTGCCAACTGCTCCTCGTGCCTACGCTGAAGGATGTTAGAATTTTTGCATATACTTGGATTACTGTATATATATTATGTATTAATAGTAAAATGGGGAATTTAAGGCCTATTAAACCCCCGCAAACTCGTAGCTGGCAGGTGAAAAGCATAGGGCATGGAACAACTTGGGCGCTAGCACGTCATCAGCAGTTCATCGTTTTTCGCTGGTTTTTGAGATCGCTGACTTTAAATCGTTGTATAAGTACAGTCCCTGGACAAATTGTTAGACGCACTGCAAGATTTCATGTAAAATATAAATTACCGGGTGATATTGTACCGTTTTATTATTTTAAATTGATTTGTTTTTTATTTTTATATTATCCAATCAATTACCGATTTATTTGACATAAATAAAACAGCATTTATTTAGAACAGCATAAGTTTATTAAGTTTTAAAGAAAAGTGAAATTAATGTTAGTAAAAGTCAACATTTAGTTGAGCCACCTTTAGCCGCTATCAAAGCTTTAATTCTGCGCGGCATGCTATCAATTCAAGACTGTATTGTCTCCTGCATTTGAGGATGATGATTCCACACATAAATAATCTTTTCTAGGAGCTGGTACAGGTTTGTACTTGTTTACGTTCATGTATCACTTTGTCAACACAGTGTTGCCATATGTTAAAAATAAATACAAATATGTAGTCTACAACAATTCTTTTAAATAAAAATCAATAATATTGTAGTTTAAATATACCATTATTGCATAAAAACTCTTAAGAAACATAAAATTACAAACAAAAATACAGTGCTTCTAATAATTTGTCCAGGGACTGTAAATATTACGCAGAATAAAGAATTTTTTTTGGATTTAGAAATTTCTCAACACTCTAATTTAAAAAATCATCTCACTGTGATGGTAAATTAGAGGAATATTTTTGCAGAGACACTTGTTCAAAAATTCGAAGCATTTTTTACCTCTCTAGGTAAAACCCAAACCCATAGATAATTTTTCAAACAACTCCTCTCATAACAAATTCGGCCGTTTAATCAACGAGACAAATTCGGCCGTTTAATCAACGAGACAAATTCCTTCAAAACAGTTAAGAGACAAAAGCAGAGAATATTTCAGCTTTCGTGTGTGAAATGTCTGCGTGTTTGATAATGTAGTTGTCACAAGCAGAAAAGTCTTCGACAAATGGGATACCAGGAGAACTGCTCTGTTTGTCCATTATCCTTATAACAATGCACTCTGGGAATTTATCTACTGATACTCTTTTGTATTAATTAAGAATAATCTTTTGTTTATATGAATTTTTCGGAAATCTGTAAATGCACTTTCGGATGGCTCCTGTTATTTACAGTTCATTGATTATTTGACTGTTTATTTGAAGCATAAGAATTGGTTAGGATTTTTGGATTTGCATTCTCATTATTTGAGCTTTATTTCATTTTCGTGGATATGGCAACAACTTGATTTTTTAAAGAATTCCTAAAAATTAACTAACGTACTATTATTTAAAAACTAATATACTTTGAGACTACTTAAATACCATTTGTTTTTTGTAAATAACAGTATGAATAGTATACTTACTGCTCAAAATGTTTAGATGCTATTTTTAAACAAAGCTAGAAAAATTAAAAGTAACATCAATGTATTGCAAGTCAAAAAATATATTTATTGTAAAAATAAAAAAAAAGAACTAAAATATCCTACTTACATGTTACTTAAATACTCACTGAAATGTTATCGAAAAATACGAATATTTGTAGCATTAACTGTCACTGAGAACGGATACCTCACAAGATTTATACACCTTAGAAAAAAACGCCATTAATTTGTACTCTAAAGTTTTAAAAGTCCCAAAATCTTCTTTGTTCATTAATTTTCTTTCGTGAATAAAATTGATACTCTTTAAATATATTTGCAGTTCAAATAATAACTACGAAAAATCGCTTTGATCAACTCTTAGCATCTGTTCCGGCGACATTTGGCACGTTCGAAAATGTCACCAACGCCTTAAATTACATATCTTCTTATTATTAAATAAAAATATCAACATAACAATTTGTAAAACCCTCTTATTTAAATGACAAAAAACTTCTACAAATATTCAATATTTCTCGTGCTATTGTTCATGTTTCAACATCGATTTAAATGACTAAACATTAAATTTTAATGCTAATTAAATTGAAGTTTGTCAACAAACATGAAGACAGATATACATCAAACGTACATATATAGGTACATAAAATATGAAAAATATATCTCTGATGTCACACCTTTCGAACAAAAAAAATAGATTTTTTTAGATTTGACTGAAAGAACCAAATTTGGTGGGGGGGGGGGGGCACAGACAAACGGCTATCTTCGTCATGAATATGTCAATACCGATTTTTAAATTAAAAAAAATAATTCTTTCGAAATAAAAAAAAGGAAAATAGGCTAAAAATAATCACTTTTTCATACAAGCAAAAGATAAACATTTTAATAGTCAAACTTTCAAAAATTGTAATCAATACTCTATTATTATACAAAAAACATATCATGATATGTTTACACATATGAACACTGTGATACACATATTGAACAAATTATAACCAAATTCCCATAAATGTATAATCATTAAATACAACACTCAAAGTCAAGCTACCGAAGTGCATTTTACAATACTTCGATCATATTATACCGCAAAAGAAATAAAAATTTCAATTTCATTTGACAACTTCAATTTGGGCTCGCCCTATAACATCCTATAACTTTGACCGTAAAGCGCATCTCATCACTGAGATCTCGTAAAAGGGAGGCTGTAAAATCAGAAACTTTACGCGGGACAATCGTAAAAAAACGTGTTACGAAAAAGTCGTAAATACAACCAACAATTGTTTAACAGTTTTTGAAAAAAATATTGAGGTAATATGAGGTTTTATGTGTTAAATTTCATTAGATTTTAAAAACCAATAGTGAATATCATTTTTTAAAAAATTAGGTATATACGTTTGTGAGTTGGAATGTAATTATTAAAAAAAGCGTAAGTGGCGTAACGTAAAGCTTTAATAACTGATAAATTTTAACTGATGAAAAATTACAAAACTTACTATATAATATTTACGTTTTCGTAAATTTTATTAACTTATACAGCCCAAGTTTAATATAGTTGAAAAGAACACACAGGATGTGAAGATTTCTTACTGGAATTAGTCTTCACTTAGTTAACAAAAACAACTTTTATTCCTTGCTACTTATACAATGTAGTTTCACACTATTTTAACACTTAAACCACGGGTTCACCAAGCATTAAAATCTTTACAATGATAAAAAGCAGCTTTTTCAAAACACAAATTTTCATGGAATGTCACTTTTTTGAAAACAGAAAACTCAAATCTCCATGGAGACCGTTAAGTCACGTGATATAAAATATTTTTAAATGCTCGTGCGAAAAATAAAATTAAAGGTAATCTCACGATTTCACATCCTCCCACCTTGAGTAGTAGAAGTTCTACGACTCAACACTAGAGATCCAGTCTCTCAGGGATTTTGACAGTTCGACTTTTCTTGTCTTTGCTTGAACACTTAAGGTCAGTTTTCTTGGTAGAGACTATTTTTGTATGTAACGTATCTTCATCCAGAGGAAATGGTGAATCGCTCGCAGAAATTTCCAAAGGGCAGACGTGCTGAATTGGACGCAGAATCTCTCCACGCGACGTTTTGAGTTTGAAGAGTCGACAAACTCCATCTTTTCCTGGTAGAACTTCCGTCACTTTTCCCAGAGGCCAGTCGATGCGATTAGTGTTATCACTTTTTATGAGCACTATATCCCCCACATTTATCTTCGAGGTTTTGACTTTTTCAGACCTTCGTATCAATGATCCAAGATATTCAGAACGAAACCTTTTCCGAATGTTTTCCTGCAAAGCTACTCTGTATTTGACGCGCTTGTTGAGACTTTTATGATCAGCAGTATCACAGTCGGGAACCCCCGATAGCTTGATGTCCTGAAGAAACATGGCAGGTGTAAGAGGAACAAATTCTGAATCATATTCATCTATGTAGGTTAAGGGGCGAGAGTTTATAACAGATTCGCAATCGCAAAGAACGGTTATTAATTCTTCATGAGTTAAACTTGCTCTTCCTAGTATTCTTCTCAAAAGACCCTTTAGAATACTTATGAGCCGCTCCCACCATCCTCCCCACCAGGGTGAAGAAGGGGGGTTAAACTTCCATTTAATTGGATGAAGAACATTATCACTGCAGATGCGGTTCCAGTCTAAACTTTTGAGCAAGTTGGAAGCTCCGACAAAATTAGTTCCATTATCGCAATATATTGTTTCACACCTGCCTCTCCGAGCTATAAATCTTCTTAGAGCTAACATAAAGCTTTCGGTTGATAGTGATGTCACAAGCTCTAAGTGAACTGCTCTATAAACGGCGCACGTAAAGATACAGACCCAAGACTTCTTTCCGTCTTTCAGAACTAGAGGGCCTGCTAAATCAGTTCCACAAATCTCGAACGCATTGGCTTGTCGTATTCGATCTTCGTGCAAAGGAGCGGATACAGCATCACAACCTTTAGAAGAAAATCTTTTACATGGGATACATCTTGAGATAGCTGATCTCACTGTTTTTCTTCCATTCAAAATCCAAAAATGCTCTCTCAAAATGTTCAGAAGAATTTGAGTTCCAGCATGACTATTTTCGATGTGATGGTAAAGTATTAACCTTTTAACAACTTCGTGATTGGATGGGAGAATAGCTGGTTCTCTGAATTCCTCTGTATCCTCCATCAAAACAATTTTCGTTTTCAGCCGTATTATGCCATCAGCATCCTTATACGCACTCAGCGATCTGAGCTTTTCGTCATGTTCGTTTACAAGAGATTCTGCTTGGATCAATTTTATAAGCCGTTTCTCAGCTTCTCTACATTCTTCAGTATCCAGAGATCCCTTTTTCCTGAGGTGAACATTGCTTCTACAGTTTGTAACAAATCTCAAAATCCACCCCACTAATTTCACAATCGATTGGTATTTTAAGAAACGCTCATAAAACCATCCGGTAGACGAATTCTGCTTGATGGAAACCAAGGCCGAAACTGAGCCTTTCTTCTTTTCTTTTAGTATTTCCTCTTCATCGAGCTCAAAATCCATGTGTGCTTCTTTGTCTTCATAAGAGTTTAACCATTTTGGCCCCTCCCACCATCTACTTTTCACTAAAACACTTGCTTTACATCCTCGGGAGGGCAAGTCTGCAGGGTTTTCAACTCCAGGTATATGACGCCATGAGGAAGCTACAGTAATCTTACGAATTTCCTGAACCCGGTTATTCACGAAAATTGACCAATTTTCATGCTTCGTGATCCAGGTAAGAACAGTTGTAGAATCACTCCAATAAAAACATTTAATATCTGTCCAGCCGAGAGCATCTATCACAGATTTCGTCAACCTTGCCCCCACCAATGCAGCAAGAAGCTCCAATCTAGGTATTGTTGCAACTTTTGAAGGAGATATACGGGACCTCGAGGTTAAAAAATGCACTTTTTTGCAATCTTCTTGTACAAGATAAATAACGGCGGCATAAGCGTCCTTGCTTGCGTCGCAAAAGGTATGAATAGAAAAGTTTTCAAGATTTTCTGAAGTAACGTTTATCCAGCGGGGAATGGTAACTTTCTCCAATTCTTTAAGCTCCTTAAACCAAAGTATAAATTCTTCTCGAAGGGTTCCGGTGATTTCGTCGTCCCATCCTAACGATAATTTCCAGGTTTTTTGAAGCATGAGCTTAGGGCAGAGCATTACTGGAGAAGCTAATCCGAATGAGTCAAACACTTTGTGAGCTACTGACAACATAGTACGTTTAGTGACGTTTTCAACATTTACTTTTTCCAACCAGCTGACGTTTAGCGAAAAACTGTCTTCAGTTTTATCCCATTGAAGACCTAACAATTCCGTTTTATTAGAGGCGGCTCCGATTTCTGTTGTTGAATACTCCCAATCTCTTAGAACGAAACCACCTGTCTTCAGTAGATTATTAGAATTATTTATCACTCGCTCCAGCTCTGTTTCATCATTGACACTAGCTACAAGATTATCGACATAGAAACTCTCCAAAAGACACCTAGTAACGAAAGGGTCAACAGCGACATTTTTTTCAATGTGATACTTCAATACAGCTCCTAATAGGAACGGACTGCTGCGAACACCAAAAACTACTCTGGCATGGCGGAAAAACTTATAATTTTCACAAGATTTATCAGTCCACCATAGAAATCTCAAGTAATCTCTGTCTTCTCTACTAAGACTGATTTGCAAAAAAGCTTCCCAATGGAATCGAGTTTCCAATAGTCTGAAATGTCAAACTCCTTAACGAAAAGTGATGTCACCAGCATAGCATTGCTTGAAGTTACTTCATTTTCAGGAACTTTTCCTAAGAGAGTCCAACCAAGTAAAGTCTCAATAGCTACCAATCCGCTTGACAGACCCTCCTCTGACCGGTCAAAATCTTTCCAAAAAGGTCAGCTCCTATAAGAACTTGTACGGGTTGTTGCTTTTCTCCAACATCACTTAGAGTTATATTCATATTTTGAAGATCTTTTATCCATGGCCCTGAATTCACAGGTGAGATATCATTGCAAATTGTAGCTTGATCTAACGCTTCAAAGTTGCACGCGAAATTGTTTTGCATATTTCTCAACCTGATTCTGTAGCCTGTATGAACAAATTCTTCAGTTTTAACTCCGCCAAAGAGAGAATGTATTAGAGTCTCTTTCTTTACAGGTGTGTATTCCATATCTTCAGCAAGATTTTTCACAATATAAGAATTTTGAGAGCCGGTGTCCAGAACTATTCTCACGACAGCTTCCTTTTTATCTTAAATAAGCTTGCATTTGAGAGTTTGTAAGAACCCTTTAGGACCCGTACTTCTGTTAGCCATGTTTACCTCGTCAACGATTTCCTTTTCGTCTGTCTTCTTTTCTTGAATTTTTCTTGATTCATTTGTTTCACACATCAAGGGTACATGTTTTTTCCCACAAATACAACATCTCAGAAATGAACGACATCTTCGTACAGGGTGACCAGGTGCCAGGCAGGCAAAACAACAATTCTTTTCCCGTAGAATTCTTTGTCTTTCAGATAAACTCATTTTTTTGCGCGGAAAAACAGTCTGCACTCGAGTGAGATTTATCACAGAAAACACACATCTTTTTCGTTTCCTGAGTATGAGAGGTTGTGAAAGGACCGGAAGCTGTTGGCGTGCTATTCTTTTTTACCCTCTGTTCAAATTTTTTACCTTTAAAACAATTATTGTCTTTCTTTTGGTTCAAGCCAAAATCTTGCATCGCCAAACAAATCCTTTCCTCGGATTCCACTTCAGATTTTAGAAATTTTAGCAAACCATTAAGCCTTTCTTGTGGGTCACCATTGTGGTTGAAATCTGGGCTCCTTTGTCTTTGCCATGCCCTAAGTATATCTTCAGGTAAACATGACTCAACTAAAGGGTGAAGAAGAGCAGCGCTTTTATCCGTTGTTACGCCAAGAGTCTCTAGTGCACGAATCTGCGACTCCAAATTATCGTAAAGTGCGCATATATTTATAGCAGAGCTTCGCGCAGCATTTTGAATGACCAAATTTAACAGTTCCCGAACATAAAATTCAATTAATAAATCATTTCGACCATAACGAGATTTTAAAGATTCGATGGCTTTTTCGTAGTTGGCGCCGGTTGGCGGAAAACTTTCAACCACCTCCCGAGCACGCGACTTGCTAACAGTACATTGTATCAAATATTGAAACTTATTTTCTTGCGCAATATCTAAATCATTATGTACATGCTCGAATTGACTCCAAAATGGCAGCCAGTCCTTTAAATATCCTGAAAATTGTCGTAATTCTAATTTTGGTAAATTGAATTTCTTTTTAACGTTACCTGTTAACTCTGTAGTTTCATCTGGAGCATCCAACGCTCTTCGGGCATTTATCCTGGCCAGTTCTAATTTATGCTGCCTTTGACGTTCTTCGTCTTGGCGCCTTTTCTCTTCTTCGTCTTGGCGCTTTTTCTCTTCTTCGTCTTGGCGCTTTTTCTCTTCTTCGTCTTGGCGCTTTTTCTCTTCGTCTTGACGTTTTTTCTCTTCGTCTCTTTGCTGTCTTTCAGCAACAGCTGTTTCGAACACGGAAGTGACGAAATTCGGATCTGCTTTGTATTCTTCACTGTTCAAAATTTCTTCTTTCAGTGCAAAAATAGTAGTTTTAGTTGGTAAGGACCCGATAATCTCTTGACACAAGTACACTAAATCTTCTTTTTTAAAGCTTTTAACTACTTGAAACATTTTTATTTCGCTTACCAGGTCCTGTCACGGACGCCAGATGTGAAGATTTCTTACTGGAATTAGTCTTCACTTAGTTAACAAAAACAACTTTTATTCCTTGCTACTTATACAATGTAGTTTCACACTATTTTAACACTTAAACCACGGGTTCAGCAAGCATTAAAATCTTTACATTGATAAAAAGCAGCTTTTTCAAAACACAAATTTTCATGGAATGTCACTTTTTTGAAAACAGAAAACTCAAATCTCCATGGAGACCGTTAAGTCACGTGATATAAAATATTTTTAAATGCTCGTGCGAAAAATAAAATTAAAGGTAATCTCACGATTTCACACAGATATTACATAGATACATGTTTTTTTTCTTTACCTCTCTTGAAATTTGTATCGATAAAATATTTAAAAAAATGACTCAATGTATTTAAAACATAAAGACATGATCTTTTAAAAAACTAAAACAAAACGTTAAATTTTATTATCTAAAACATCAAAGGAAATTCTTTATAAAAGATTTTATTTAAAAATAGTTTTTCATCTGAATACATTCATTCCACTGCAAAGAGCTTTTTTTATTAGATCACATTATGTTGAATCTATAATTAAATTACGGAGCCATTAAAACTCTGAATGCAATGGAGAAGCCAAGGAATTCTTCATCAATTAGGAATGGACGAATTTTTCTAAAGAATAGTTTGATTTCATTAAATAACAATTAGTAATCACTCTGTTACGAGTATAATAAAAATGCTGCAAAATAAGTTAGATCAAATGTTAATTATATAGTTTTACAGTTAAAGGCATCAAGTATTTCTCTGAGATTCTCAATATTACCAAAAATAAAAAAAAAGACTTTCGTGGAAAAATCATGAATTTTGTTCAACGTTTTTTTAACTGAATTTTTTTATTCTGCTAATGGAATGAATACTTATAAAAAATGTCCTTGATTTAATAGTTTATAAAGTCATGCCACTCATCAGAGTTTTTTCCAAATAAAAAATACGAACATGGCTTAGGATTTAAAAAAAGAAACATATTTTGATTACTTGGCAAATTCTTGTGTCAGTCAAAATTTATTAATTTAATTTAAAAGTGGATAGGTTAAAAGTTATTAAAAAAAACAAATATCAACATAACATAAAATTATTTTGGCCCACAAAAATATTTCTAAAACGTAACTTAATAATCTCCTCCTTGAAAACCTTCTAGGACTGTTACTCCTAAAGAAATATAATTTTTTTGGTTTAAATATAGTTATTTTTATATAATACATTTATTATTAAATAAACACATGTGATGAAGCGTTAAAAATGTATTGTAAAAAACTTTCTCAAGTAAAAGAAAATACTTTATAAAAGAAACCTCAAATTATAGGTGTTCCATCAGATTTCTATGATAATTTAATGTCGAATTCAAAAAGGATATCAATTCTGATAACATTAACTAAGAGCTAAAAGAAACTTTGTACAATCCATTAATTTTAACGTCCAAAAAGTAGTTATTCTTAAAAAATTTTTCTTGTTGCGTGTTTGGCATCATCTTCAACTGCAAAATATAATTAAAGTCATTTTTACATATTGGAATAATGTGTGCGTAATACAAGTATAACAATGGAACTTTTTTCTTCTGCTTAATTTTTTCATTGGAAAAGTAGTTCTTTTAATATTTTCTTCTTATTGTTAAAGATAGCCATATGTACGTATTTTCTCGCTGTTTCTAAAAGAAAAAAGTGATAGCATAATTAGGTAATCAGAAAAGAATAAATGATTCTTTTTTTAGTAAAAAATAATTCGAAGTGTTAATGAAAACTCAAATATTTCTTTTTGATATTTGTGTTTATTTTACTTTATGGAATTCGTTTTTATTTAAAATTTATTTTTTAAATTTTAATTTTTTTTTAAAAATTATACTTACTTTTAAAACTCTTTCCTTTGTGTGTGTGTGACTCAAGTAAACCATATATTTCACTCGGCTTACATGTCTCTATAATTACATTTTTTGAATTGGTTCAAATAGTTTATTGCAAAATTTTTATTGAAAATTTAAAAAAAAACACATATTATAACTAATTTCAAAATGTGGAATAAGAGAAACCTTTAAGCTAGATACATTTATCATATAAACGATTTGCAAAAATATTCGGTACCGAATTTATCATATAAATCGGTACCGAAAATTATTTTTCCCATTAGATTAACACAGAGAAAAGCATTTTGTGTGGGGACCCAGTCTCAACTCTCCTCTAAACAGTTGCCTATTTAAAGCCCTTTCACATTGTATTTCATTTGGTAAATGAAATAAACCACCATTTAAAGTTGAACTTAGCCTCATTTTGCTTGATAATTGATAAAATAAAAATGATGAATGAATTAGTGTCTCATGTTATCGTAGTTATAAGTTTTCGCTATAGCAATAAGTAAAATCACTAAGGCTATACAAAACTCTTAAACTACCAATCAGTTAACGGTCCGAGTTTTCGAGACCTTAATTTACTCCCTGTTCACTACAATGCTTTTTTTCGAATTTGCCTGCATCTTTATCGCAATAAAGCACTTTGTGAAATTAACGAAAATTTTTATAATACTAGATCAAAGGAAATTTTTCAAATTCCAACGTTTTCTAAAACTATGTTTACTAAACATTTGTACTACTTTGCCCCTAAATTATATATTAAACTGCTGATTCACCTAACAAATACAAATAATTATTATGCCTTTAAAAAAACAACTTTTTGAATTTTAATAAATATCGACGGCTTGGATCTTTATTTTCATTCTAAATTGAAGCATGTTAATTATATCTGTATGCCAGCTGATTGCCACACTGTGTTCGATCTTATTTGTTTCTGTGTTTGTTCGTTTTTAACCAAATATTTTCTTGTTCGCCTGTACGGGATTTTTTCCCCTTGGCGTGCCATAACTTTTTTTTTATATTTTGTTTCTTTATTATTTTTTTTGTAATAATAAAGATTATTATTATTAAAAAAAAGAAAAAGAAAATTAATTATCTTTAATAAATAAATACAAAAATTTTTTTTTTAAAGAACAAAATAATATTTTACCAAAACACAAAACAAATTCCTTAAGAGGTGTTTACGAAATTATATTCTAAGAAATGTAGAACAAATACTTCTTAAATTTTCAATTTTAACCGTTACT
Source organism: Oedothorax gibbosus (assembly GCA_019343175.1). Taxonomy (NCBI): domain Eukaryota; kingdom Metazoa; phylum Arthropoda; class Arachnida; order Araneae; family Linyphiidae; genus Oedothorax; species Oedothorax gibbosus. The sequence goes on from JAFNEN010000151.1 coordinate 1,237,439, forward strand.
TATTTCAGAATTTTTTTTCAATCGTAGTTTATCACACAATAAACAAACATACATTTAACTTTTAGTTCAGATATGTAATTTAAATTCCTCCACAACGTACAGTATCATTAATTTATTTTACGAATTCTTAACTTTTATGTTGTATGTTTCCTCATGCTTTTAAATTAATATTTATTTGCAATTCAACTGCAAAATTAAAACTTATCAAGAATACATATTTTTAATAAAAATGTTTCAAGAAATGTAAGTTTTCAAATGTAAAACTAATGCTTTAAAAAAAACATGGACATTTTTTTAGAAAACTAATACCGTCTTCGGGGTATTTGCATAAGAATTCTATTAAGTTTATTTAGTTACTAAAGAACAATATGCGCTTTAACTTTCAGAATCAATTTGCGGAGCAAATATCTGAAACTGAATGGCAAAGTAGTTTTCGGTCGTCCTATTTGTAATTTGTTATCTTTTTTAAATCATTTCTATTGAAATCTTAAAGAAAAACACAAAATTGAAAGAGATTTCTAAAAGCTTTTTCGAAAGAAAATTAAATATTCGTTTAGAATTTCGAAGACTTTGAGAATTTTCATAAATATTCTAATTCTTAAAAATTTAAATATTATTTTGCTAAGTGCTCACAAAAGTCGTTTGCGATTGGAAAAAAATAACTTAAAAAATATTCGAAATTTTACTTAGATAAATTAATTACTTTCAACTGCTATATGCTTTAGTTTTGGAAATAAATTATGTCGGGTAGTTGTCATTACATCAGTTTGTAGACAACAACGAAGTAAAATTAGATGGTTTGACCTAGAATAAAGGCTAGGGTTGCAAAAGACCACAGGACTTTCAATTACCACTCAATAGGCATTTAAACTATAGTTTAGACTGACAGTTCTGAAAGTGCTATTTTTTAACGTTGGGAACACGTTCTAAGTTAGAAGTCAGTAGCGCCTTTTTTAAGAAATACCAAAAAAGTTCCAAAAAACCAAAAAAGTTCTATGACTTGTGCCATTTGCTCATGTGCCTTTTTTTTAAAAAAAAAAACTTCATTATGACGTCCGGTACGTACTAGGAACCCGCGTATCAAATGTCTTGAAGCATATTCAAGTTGCTTTGGATGTGACTCCAAAAGGCTACCAGACGCACACAGGCTACACTGTAAAGTAAATCTGTTAATTTTCAGAAAAAAAAACATTTAATGAAAAATACTGTTATTTTCTTTAAACAGTTTTTTTCTTGTAAAAATATACTGTTTTAAATATTTTTTTCTGTTTTTAATTAAGTAAAAAATTCGAAACTACAATCGTATCAATTTAACTGTTTGTTTAATTGTCGTGTGACGAAATAGCTTAGTTGGCTTCGAGCGAGGCTAGCTTGAGCGAACCATCTTTACAATCTCAACCCAACCAAGCTCAGTTGGGAGAGAGTTGGATGCTGGTGAAGTTTGTGGTTCGACCCCGAGTCTGGCAAATTATTGTTTCTCTGTAGTGTCTGTGTGGTCAGTGACCCCGCCTGTTACTAATGTGATTGGAAGTACGTTTTCCCGCCTAGGAGGTAGAATTTTGTTTTTCTCTACCATTCTTCTGTTAAAAAACAACGTTTGCATTTAAGTTACACAGTATTTGTACGAAGCAAAGTTTTTTCCTGTAAATATGCGGACTGACTGTTTTTTCCGTAAAAATAAACCAGACATTTTTTACAGAGCACGTAACAGCCCTGTCAAAAGACTATAGAATCCTTCAAAAGGAATCTTCTCCAAGTTCCTACCAGGAAACTCGAGAAACGACGATCTTCATTCAAGCCTTACTCTTTCCTATACCATTTTATGCGACGAGAATCGATAAAACATGAGCTGTCTAGAATGTGAAGGGAAAACATGCAAGGCCCCCCTCATCACTGGAGAAAACGACAGCACTCCTTAGGGTCGTAAGGGAAAGCGAAGAAATGGTTGTCTCTTCCATAGATGGGAGGAGTTAGAAGATATTGGTCGCTAGAAGATTTATAGCGAAAAATCTCTTCTAAGACATTACAAGGAGTTTGGTGAACACCATTAAATTTATTGTTGGTGCTCATTTTAGAACATTGATATTTAATATAAAATAATTAAGCGTAAGTTGGGTCGGTTAACTATTGACGATTTATTTGTTTTTGTTGTTCTTTCTTCATTTTTTGAAATTTAGCTTCATTTATAACACTCATGTAATCGTAAAATTAATTTTAAGAACTTAAATTACTACAATATATAAATAAAGTAGCGTTGGATATTTTTTTTAGTTTCGCCTAAAAATTATTGTATTGATTTGTTTAGTTTTGTCTAAAGTATTAATTGAGATAGGTCTTATTAAGCGATTAAATAAAATCGCTAATCCAAAAATGGTAAATTGGATGCGCAATTGAATTTTTATAACGTTCAAGTAGTCCTGTGCTATAGAATTTTACTGAAGGGGTTGAAGTTTTAATAAATTTGGGAGCGATAGAATTATTGTCAGAAATAAAATAGGGCAGAAAACTTTCAGCCGATAAGTAACTTGAAAGGCATTGCACATGTTAGATTTATTGTAGTCAAACATCCGGATTTCTATATTGCAAAGCGTAATGTGATAACTGTGTGGCTTTACTCGTCATGTGTGCTCAAACTTAAATCTAAACGCCGTAGAGTAACATCTTATAGAGGGCCAAATTCTGCAGTGACCAAAATATCTAACGAGGCAAATGATCATGGGGTGCCATCCATGCATCAGATATTCCATTTATTGGTCATCCTGACTTTAAAAAAATATCAGTAGTTAGTTCCCTAGCTAGATATTGGCTTTCAATTTATTAATACACTTAAATATCAAAAAGCAGATTGAAGACCAACCCTGGATTTGAAACATAGTGTACAGCACAAAGTTAGATATGGAACGCTAGCGCTAAACCTGAAACAACTAGTCTCAAAATCAAATATAGAATCTTATACGTAGGCATTTCCTTTTAACTACCCCCAAATAAAATAGAAGGGTGTAACACTCCATAAAAGTCATAAAATGTAGCACCCAAAAAAAACGCTGTATCTTGTTGTTCTTTTGGGAGAAGAAAGCCATTCTTTTCATGCATCTCTGGTATATTTATGGCGAAGGATGTTATTTCTCATGTTAAAAATGCATGCGCGTAATGCGAAAGCTGTGTGAGAGGAAGTGCTTATATATTGTGTTGTTGTTTCATAATGGGTTGGGGCTCAGTTTGAGACATGTAACTTGTTTCAGTTGGATTAACGTCGCACTAGAGTTTTAAGTGGGGTGTTGGCGTTGAACTTTATGTTAAGGGTTAAGTGACTGGACTTGAGCGTGCATCCAAAGCAACTTTGCAACGTAATAATATGGAGCGTGCGAGAGTTTGATCACAAAGTTTATTAAACATTTAAAAAGATTCTCGACATTGAGTAAATTTAAATGGAAATTTGATTGTACAATCTTCATATCAATATAGTGTCAACACCGTATTTATTAACACGTTCTTCTTGGGATTAATAGGTCTATACGCGAACGCCTTACTATTGGAGTACTCGCGCTGGTTTTAGATGTGTAGTTACTGTATTTTGACCTGGTTTGTGTTAACGTCACACTATGAATGCACTTGCACGATGAATATTAGCTATGGGCTTCGTAATCTTATTTGATACATATTATGACGTCATTGTACATTGAACTATATCACAAAAAGAAACTCAACTTTTTTATTTCATTTCAAATAAAAAACTTTGAGTGACAATGGTTATTTAAAAAAAAAATGAACAATGCCGTCCAACGCTTTTTAAATGGGTATTAAAATTATGAGTTTTTTAATAATTAAAGTACTTCAAATTCGAGATTTCTGTCTAAGATATTCAATAATTTCTAGATTTGATGCGCTGATTGTTTTAGAAGTATCATACTTGTCTGTAGCATTTGTAGTTTCGTCTGTGAAAAATTGTTGTGGACGGTTAGAAAAACGGGCGCACATAGTCTTTATAAATGTTTCCTCGTACGTTATAAACGTAGAATTCAGGCTAAAAAGGTAGTAGCTTATATTTTTATTGCTTTAATTATTTGAAAACTAGGTTGTATTACGATTGTCACCGATATTAATACTCGACAACATTTTTAATTTGATAAATTATAAATGATATTTGAGCTGTCTCATTTTTCAACATTTAATTCATAATAGTCGTTATAATTGAACTTTAATTCTTTTACTATGAATATTGTGGTAAAAATGATACCGATGTTGAAAATTTATGTTGCATGTTACAATTAGAGGTTAATGTTTTAAATGATAAAACTAGCTAAATACGTTGCTTTAAGGGTATTTTATATTACACAATTATTTCCAACAATTATATATTTGGCGTGTACTATTCCACTTATACCCAGCACATTAATTTCAAAAACAATAAATCATGATTCATCTAAGCGCAGTTGCATTACTTTCATTTATTATTAGGTTAAAAAATAAAAATAACCATACTTTCATTGTAATTTAAATTTTTATCGTAAAATAAATTCAATCTAAAAGCACAACTTGCACGAACTGCTTTAATTAAATTCTTACTTAAAGTAGTATATGAAGCTCATGATGAAACATTGAAGAATTTTTATGAAACAAAATCGCTAAAAGATTTTAATTAAACTGTTATGGCAACAAAAGAATAAGTTTTAATTAAAAGACGTATATTTCTAGAAAAAACATACTAAGTGCTATTTATTAAATTTAAAGCAATAAAAGTTAAAGTTTTATATGAATGGAAATAATTTTCATATGATACTAAAATTGTTTAATTTATCATTTTATTCTTAGGAAAAAAAAAAAATATCATTTTTATTCCCTTGAAAAGCAAAAATTAATTTTAGCTTATCTTCCGGTTAAACTAGCACGAACGTATTAAATAATAAAAATACCGAAAATGTTTAACTTATTTCATTTTCAGTAAACATCAAAACAAAAGAGATATTTTTAAAATTAATTTCTGTATCATTAGTTACAACTTTACTTCTTTGTTTCCGGAAGCAAATTAAAGTACAAACTTTTGATAAAAGCATTGCATTTAATTGACAAAATTGCAACCTTCATTTAGTCAAACCGTGTTTTGATTATCTAATACTAGGAAAGTGTGCGGTTTGAAATTGTGAGGCATACTTTTTTGCATTAAAGCTTATCTTGAAGGCTAAAAATAGACAACCGGACACGTTTACACACAACAAAAATACAATAAAAATTAAATTAAATTTTTTAACCAAAATGAGTCTCTATTTCAATTAAATTTTGCTATATCAATAGTTTATTTTGCTTTTTCTACAATTTTACCTTGATTTAAATATATATTAACTAAGCCGTATTATAATTTTGCAATCAAACAAATTTTATTTGAAATCAGTCAAACATGAGTTAAAACCTTATACAACCAATACATAGTGAAATGGATAGGAAATAATTAGAAGGTTTCTTTTACAGTTTGCGATGGAATTTAAATTAATTTATTAGATAGTGCTCTTACATTGAATACTATAAATTTTGCAGTAAATAAAGTTTTTTTAAAAATCAATTTGAATGTTTTTGTATTTTAAGTTTAAAAGTGTGTATTATTTTATCTTCATTTACTTTCCAAGCAACTTTGCAACGTAATGTTATAGAGCGTGCGAGAGTTTGATCACAAAGTTTATTAAATATTTAAAAAGATTCTCGACATTGAGTAAAATTAAATGGAAATTTGATTGTACAATCTTCATATCAATATAGTGTCAACACCGTATTTATTAACACATTCTTCTTGGGATTAATAGGTCTATATGCGAACGCCTTACCATTGGGGATACTCACGCTGGTTTCAGACGTGTAGTTACTGTATTCTGACCTGGTTTGTGTTAACGTCACGCTATGAATGCACTTGCACGATGAATTTTAGCGACGGGCTGTTACTATGACGTCATTGTAAATTGATTTAAAAATGTGAACAATGCCTTCCAACGCTTTTTAAATGGGTATTAAAATTATGAGTTTTTTAGTAATTGAAGTACTTCAAATTCGATTTTTGTCTAAGATATTTAATAATTTTTAGATTTGATGCACTGATTGTTTTAGAAGTATCATACTTATCTGTAGCATTTGTAGTTTCGTCTGTGAAAAATTGTTGTGGACGGTTAGAAAAACGAACGCGTATAGTCTTTATAAATGTTTCCTCGTACGTTATAAACGTAGAATGCAGGCCAAAAAGGTAGTAACTTATATTTTTATTGTTTTAATTATTTGAAAACTAGGTTGTATTACGATTGTCACCGATATTAATACTCCACAACATTTTTAATTTGATAAATTATAAATGATATTTGAGCTGTCTCATTTTTCAACATTTAATTCATAATAGTCATTATAATTGGACTTTAATTCTTTTACTATGGATATTGTTGTAAAAATGATACCAATGTTGAAAATTTATGTTGCATGTTACATTTAGAGGTTAATGTTTTAAATTATAAAACTAGCTAAATACGTTGCATGAAGGGTATTTTATATTATACAATTATTTACAACAATTATATATTTGGCGTGAACTATTCTACTTATACAAAACACATTAATTTCAAAAACAATAAATCATGATTCATCTAAGCGCGGTTGTATTACTTTCATTTATTATTAGGTTAAAAAAATAAAAATAACCATACTTTCATTGTAATTTTAATTTTTATCGTAAAATAAATTCAATCTAAAAGCACAACTTGCACGAACTGCTTTAATTAAATTCTTACTTAAAGTAGTATATGAAGCTCATGATGAAACATTGAAGAATTTTTATGAAACAAAATCGCTAAAAGATTTTAATTAAACTGTTATGGCAACAAAAGAATAAGTTTTAATTAAAAGACGTATATTTCTAGGAAAAACATACTAAGTGCTATTTATTAAATTTCAAGCAATAAAAGTTAAAGTTTTATATGAACGGAAATAATTTTCATATGATACTAAAATTGTTTGATTTATCATTTTATTCTGAGGAAAAATACAAAAAATATCTTTTTTATTCCCTTGAAAAGCAAAAATTAATTTTAGCTTATCTTCCGGTTAAACTAGCACGAACGTATTAAATAATAAAAATACCGAAAATGTTTAACTTATTTCATTTTCAGTAAACATCAAAACAAAAGAGATATTTTATAAATTAATTTCTGTATCATTAGTTACAACTTAACTTTTTCGTTTCCGGAAGCGAATTAAAGTAAAAACTTTTGATAAAAGCATTGCATTTAATTGACAAAATTGCAACCTTTATTTAGTCAAACCGTGTTTTGATTCTGTAATACTAGGAAAGTGTGCGGTTTGAAATTGTGAGGCGTACTTTTTTGCATTAAAGCTTATCTTGAAGGCTAAAAATAGACAACCGGACACGTTTACACACAACAAAAATATAATAAAAATTAAATTAAATTTTTTAAACCAAAATGAGTCTCTATTTCAATTAAATTTTGTTATATATAGTTTATTTTGCTTTTTCTACAATTTTACTTTGATTTAAATATATTTTAACTAAGCCGTATTATAATTTTGCAATCAAACAAATTTTATTTGTAATCAGTCAAACATGAGTTAAAACCTTATGCAACCAATACATAGTGAAATGGATAGGAAATAATTAGAATGTTCCTTTTACAGTTTGTGATGGAATTTAAATTAATTTATTAGATAGTGCTCTTACATTGAATACTATACATTTTGCAGTAAGTAAATACAGTTTTTTTTTATCAATTTGAATGTTTTTGTATTTTAAGTTTAAAAATGTGTATTTTATCTTCGTTTCCTTTTGTGAGGGATTTTAATCAAAGACTTGATAAAATGTATTTCCAACTCTTTTTGAAATTCGTAAAGTTCTATTTTTCAATTACTTTTTAGATTTTGAAGCAAGTCATTAATAAAAGGAATCGTTTGAATAGCGTTTCCATATTTTAATTGTATCTAAAACAAAAACAATTCAAAGTCTTAATCATATTAATTTCATAAAGTCATATTTTTTTGTGCAGCTAGTTTTATTATTATAGTTATAATTAAATAGCAATTAAAATTTTTATTTAAAATTTTGTCGTAATATTTCAAATTTTTGTTTTATAAATTAAATACTTTTTTATTTATCAATTTGCATATTTACAAAAAACGACTAAGCTCTATCATGTAGTACTGTTAAATATCAAAAATAATATAACGGTTTTGTATTTAATGATTACCAATTAATAATATTGTTTGTTTCAACATAGGCCTTAAGCACTTGAACGATACAGGTTGCTAATAACAGGTAACTGTAGTACAAGTCGCAACTTAAAAAAGCTTTTTAAATTTGAAAAATAAATTAAATTGAGTAAAGCATGATACATTATTTAGTAGCAATAAGTGTATGTCAGCTATTCCGCAATTTTTTTTTCATTTAATCTTGAAAGTTGTAGTAATAATCGCTTTTTACACGCTTGATATACACTACAGAAAAAGCAATTTTGCATGGAATTAGCCAGAAGTATAAATCCGCGAATGAACTAGTTAGGTTTTACTGAAACACACATACTTTTTAAAACTTCTTTTATTAGTTTTTAATGTGAAGAATTTTTTGTAACCTTGATTAAAGGAGGTTTTTATAACAATTTATATTCAAATTAAAATTTTCAAATTCCAAAAATTTAAAATATGCGACAATATTTGAAATCTAATTAATGAGACAAAAATTAAAATCTAATACAGTCAGTATAATAAGGACTAGTTTTACTGTATAAGAAGAAAAATTAAAAATGAATATTCATATTTTAAACCCTATGGGCGTAAAACATTTAATTATGATGGAATTCCCTATACACTTTATTTCTTGTTAGAGAATTTTATAATTTTCGAAAATTTTTAGTCACCTTTTCATTTTTTGAACTTATATTATTTTGCCAATTCTTCGACAAAAAAAAAATATCATCCTACATTTTCGTATCAAATACCCGTACACAGAACAAACTACCGAAGAAGCATTAGGGTAATATAATTCCGACTTACACCATTTTTACTCCATCCATGTCGAATTAAGGGGGCCCTCGGCAGTGCCCCGCGGGTTGACTATTCATTGCCTGCTTTTATTGCCGATCCCAGAAACCTTAACTGTAACTGTAGCTTAACGTTAATCGCCCGTTACTTTCTGAGCTGTGTAACGTTCTGGCTTTATTCCCGGTTGGGAAGTTCTCGGTGATGGTTTTTCTAACGTTAGAGTTTATTGCGTAAAAGTATTTTTCGTATTGGGTGTTGGAATTAATGGTTTGCCTAACAGAAATAGTTTTTTTCGATGCACGGAAACGTTAAGTTGGGGTTCCGGATGGTTAATTTTTATAGCTGAAATTAAGGTGAAATTGCCCAAATTACTTTAATTTATCATTTTATAATTATAGATGGGTCGTTTAATTCAGTTAACGCATCCTGGAAACACCCAAGACACATTTGAATTTCAAGAATAATTTTTTAAATACAGCTGCATAATTTTGTGTTGTTGCTGAAGACGCTTTTAGAAATTTTGATAAAGTTTAAGGATAAATATTTTTTTTTTAAAAATAAGTCCTTACCAAAAGACTTTCTTTTGTATGCGTTATGAATAGAAAAATTAAATAGAATTTTTATTAATATAAACAATTACAATTTAAAAAACTATTGGGTATATCGCATTAATTTAAAAACATTATCAATTCATTTCCTATTTTTTTCCTATGTTTTTCATTAATTTCCAATACTTTTTTTGCTAATCATTTATTTACAAAAATGTCCATGCTTATCATTAATTTCAATACTCTCATTGTTTATCTTCAACTTCCAATACCTTCTATATTTTTCTCTTTTACAAAAATGTCTAAAAAACTTCTTATGTTCTTACCATACTTTTCATATCCAAACCCATTTATTCTACATTTAAAAGACATCAAACCCTATTCTTCCAAAGCAGCAACCTGTAAATATTCAGAATGAGAAATCCTTGTCTGAAACATCTTGTAAATAAAAAAAAATCTAAAAAAAGTTCGAAAAGAGGTATTCCCTTCTTAACGCCGCTTTGGTTTTCACGATGCATCCATTCGAAACACATTCTCTGTCGCAAATTCGATTTCGGAAGCCATTATCGCCTGCATTATGCATTGTTCGAATTTCAATCCCGTGTTGTTGTCGCCATTTTGGCAGTCAAAATATTCTGCTTTGAATGGCATTTCAGCGCTCTAATCGACCATTTTGTGTATTATTAAACATGAAGAAATTGAGATTGGTTCGTGCATTTAACGTTTATTTTTAAATGGATAATTTATGGAAATAAAATTATAATCATTTATTATTAAGATATTAATCCAATAATTAACAATTACAAGAGTAGTGTATTTATTAAGATTGAAAGGTGGTTAATATTCTATTATTGCCATGCCAAGTATTCTGCTTTGCATTAGATTTCAGCACTCTAGTCGACTATTTTGTGCATCATTAAGCAAGAAGAATTTGAGATTGTTTCGTGCATATGACGTTTATTTTTTTATGATGAATAATTTATGGAAATAAAATTCTAATCGTATGTTATTAAGATATTAATCCCTTCCGATTACAAGAGTTAGTAGAATTATTAAGATTGAAAGGTGGTTAATATTCTATCATTATCATGCATATATATTCATTAAATTGATATATAATGAATAGTTTATTAATATAGATTGATAATTTTACATGAGATTAATATTGTATTTTAATGTTTAAGGTTTTGTTTTAAAATAAGTTTGACAGGAGACACCGACTTAAAAGCTGAAACAATTGAAAGTTTTACGAAACAGTAAAATGGAAAGTTAGAATATATTTGATACTGTAAAAAAATAACCAGGAACGCTTAGGATTATATGGGGCAGCTAAGGAGAATGCAATTTTTGGAAACGTTTCCGAGTACTTCAGAAACCTCTTTCTGAGTATTCAGAAACATTTTAAATCATTTTCCGAACTATTTCGAAATTTTCTAGTTCTAATAGATATACGATTTATAGGATGACTGGAAGAAGGTGGGTTTTTAATAAATTTACAGTTAAAACTAGTCCTTTATTTTATTGTGTTTGCAATTTCAATTCAATAAGTTTGATGTCCTTTTTTTAAAGGATAAACAAGGTTTTTTGTTAAGTATATGGAACTCCTGCCTGCAAATCTGATTCTATTTTTTATATATTGAGTTTATCTTTCACATTTGGTAGACTGAATTCTAGTGCCTATTATGATTTGAAAAATTTTAATTTTTTGGATGTAATTCTTACGAATGTAATATTTTTTAATATGATAAATACAACAACTGCGTTTCGTACAACACTGTCTGGTGTTGAAGCTGACAAATTCACGAAAATAAACCGAATAAAAGGTAAAAAAAATGTGATGTTGCAGTAGTTTGGTTAGGTCCAATAAGAGATTGTTTTGTTACGGTTAATTTAATAAACTAGATTAAACAAACATATTTGGTTATTTTAACGCATTGCATTATATCATTTCAACCGGCCGTTTCGTGCGTTTGAAATTAATGCCAAGATTACGAGCTTAATTAGGAGAAAGTGCAGGAATTTATTTACTTCGAAACTATAATGCTGATTAATTCATGAAAAAGAAACCTAGTGCATGTTTTTAAATATTCCAGTTGCATCTTATAAATAATGTTTTGTTGTTGCAACTAAGATTAATAATCCAATAAGATAAATTAAATACTTTAGACAAATGAAAGCTTAATATTTTTACTTTCAAAATAAAAAAACGACCTTTTATTTTAAAAAAACCCAAAGGATTTAGTTCAATTTAAAAGTGTGTTTCAATTCAAATGAGAATACGTGAAAGACATTCTAATGTATTTAATGCTCCAATTATTTTTTAAAAAAAAATAATTTTTTTTGACAGTTGTCAATTAAAAATGTATTTTTTGTCTTAATCTTTACAATAATACTAGAATAAATAATCCTTTATATTTTACTTTTTGGCATTTTTCGATTGAAATTTTGTATTTATGTAAGTTCTTATTGCAATATTAAACTTATGAAAAATAATTGTTGTTTACAGTAATTAATTGATAGTTTACCCGACTATTGTCATTTTTCTGAATAATAGGTTTTTTCTAACCAAACTACTGCAACATCAGTTTTTTTTCTCTCCAAGATTTGAATTCAATATTTTGTTAATTTAAATTTTCTTCTTTTTAAATTTAACGTTATTTCATAAGTTTGTTTGAAGGTAGTAACTAATATAGAGCATGTGTAGATAATTCATGAATGAACCGAAAAGATATGTGAGTTTAGTAGAGATTATATAAGTAATACATACACACATGTTGTTTGCTTACTGACTCTTTCCTTTTTTTTCTTATACATTTAAAATTTTTAGTTAAAGATGTGTTTTTATGTGGATGCAAATTAGAAGTACTTCTTTCTATTAATGGCAAAATTCTTTAATTCTATAATTTAGTTATCTTCAAAAATCAACTCTTGCTTTTTAAACTTCGCCACCAAACATTTATAAAAGTTTTATCACCGATATTTCAACAGGAGCATGCATTGCAATATAAGTTAACTAACAAAACATAAGAAAAATGTAATAAAAATACAACAACCAACTACACAACAAAAAGTTTCCTGAAACAAATAGCTTCTTTGACCATTGTTACCAAAATAAACAGAAAGGAACTCATACTTCTTTTAAAAACATACCTTTGCATTAAAATATTTTAAAAGTTCCGTATTGTTTTTTTTAAAAATCTTTAGAATTCGAAAGTTTCTCAAAATATGAAAATCTCTTCAGGAGAAAGTAGATTAGTCTTTTTTTTTAAGTTTTGACATTTTGGAAGTAATACATCATCATCAAATACCCATAAGCTTTCTATCACTACTATGTTTCGTGTATTCCATTTAGAATAAATAATCTTATAAGTATCAGGTTGATTAAAAATTTGTGTTTAATCAACTAAAGAATTTCTATTTTGAAATTCTCATTAATTTACAAACCCTAATCTAAAATACATTTTATTACCTAAAATAATTCACCTTTTGATTTATACCGTAAAAGACTTTAAAATAAAATGATAGAAAACAAGGGAATATTTAAATTACCGATACGAAAGAACTAAAGAATAATGTTATCTAAAACTTTAAACATCATTTATAATTAATATTTCTTTTCAAACTCTTTCAAAACAAGTCAAAAAATCATTTAATCTGACAGCAAATAAAAAATATGTTCTCGTTGATTAGTGTTTAGAAATAAAAACTTAATACGTAGGAAAAATTTGACGCAGAGAATACAAAAAAAATATGTTCGAATACAACTCCTGAAAATCCTTAATTGGGGTACAAATCATTGCTATTGATTTTAAGGCTAAAAAAATAACTAAAGGAATTGTGAGGAATGAATTTTCATGTATTTTTTTATTGGATATTTTTCGAATTGATTTTTATCTTAAGTACGTTCTAATTACCTTTAAATTTTATGTAACTTTGGTTTAAGTGATCGCTACGAAAAAAATCCTAAGTTGACATACCTAAGGAGAGTTTTAATTTAAATGCAATGAAAGCTTTTCAAAGTATGAATTGTGATATTTAATATTTACGACGTTTTAACAACCAAAGATGAGCAATTGATTTAGGTTTTAATTAATATGTTAATAATCATTACCAATATGTTGATGATTCTACAACCTTACTAATATTAAGATACAGAGATTACAAAAGACTATTATTTGCTACTATATTATGTTGTAATTTTTATTGGTTATGTATTTTTGTTTAAATTTTTATTAAAAAAATAGCCGCAATTAAATTGAATCGCCCGCTTACTAACAAATTTTGTTTAAAAACGGAATATCCATCTTTGGGATTTTCCAAAGTAATGAAGCTAAGCAAAATGGTAGTAGCTGTTTATCTTCGATTTCGTTCAGACAGCAGATGTAATACGGTTCAGAAAATCCCGTTTTTCAACGTACTAAAATGCTTTATTTCATCATTGCAGAAAAAATGAATGAACGCGAATGGAATCTATCAAAGAATAGAACGAATGTGAATAAACTTGTCAATTATATCTTCGTTTCTCTTCAATCTTCACTTCTTATTCTTGCTATTTTTACATTTTTGCGAAAATATTGTTTCGGAAATTCATTATTCTATGGACTTGCTATAGGTCCAAATTGTAAAAATAAATTTATTGAAAAAAAATAGAATTCTCGAAAAGTTATGTAACTCAGTTAGACGATTAATAGATCTAACAATACGATTTTAATGTTAAAATTTGTTCTATTATGACTGTTTTTTTACCTAAATTACATTGATAATAAAACAAGTAGGTTTTTTTTAACCTTAACTATTACTATAAGAACAGAACTGCTTCCACACCCACTATTTATACACCTTAGAAAAAAAATTTACAAGCACGTAGCTAGTTCTAATTTAAATCTACTTAAAGAAAATTATAAAACTTTAAAAATTATCTAATTTTAGTCTGTGAGACTTATGGTGTGGTGCACGAGTTAAAAGACTTCACGAGCAGCGAAGTTTTATTTTTCCTTGATCCTGCATTGCAACAGCGCAGAGCGTTGCTAAGGCAACATAACTTAGCTTTACAACAACAAACTCTCTTGCCGCGTTCCACGAATGTCTAAAACCACTGAGCTTGTAACTTAAGTTTATTATTTATTCTAAATGTCTCTACAGTAACCTCTATAATGGTAACAAGTTGTAAACATTAAAGGCTTTCATCCCGGCAATTTCCTTCTATCATTTCACCCACCTAATATACGGCCTTATCTTAACAATGGTTCGTCTATGAAAGTGGGTGACAGACAGACGGATGGAATGATTATAATAGCTTCCTACGTTATACACGTAGCATAGAAGCTAATAAAACAGTTATACCACTAACCAGTGCTCATTGAGCATCGATAAAAATTGTATCGAACATCAATAAAAGCTAAAATATTAACAGGATAGCAAGAAACCTCCAAAATACCTTTTCCAAACTCTAAAACAACAAGAAAGTCTCTTCAAAACTTCAATACATCAACAATACTCCCACAGTATGCTAACAAGACTCTCTTATTTCAATATTATCTCTACTCCGCCATCGATCCAAACCAAACTTTTAATTAAATGAGCTTTCACACACCATGCCATGTGTCCTAAAACAAAGCAAAAATAAATGAAGCGAATAACATACTATGAACGCATCAGACAACGTAACGGGATAGGGGTTATTGGAGACGTTATTGGTCAGTGTTATTAGTTTGAGAAAGTTGTTATAGACTATTAAAAATTTTGAGCTTAGTTTCACCAAAATTATGGTTCTTAGCAGCTGCAACGGCTAAGTGGTGAAATGGTTCACCATGTTTTTGGTGTTTTGTTGAACCACTTCTTAAGAATTTTTTGGTCAAAATCTGAAAAATACTTCATACACAAATATAATACACAAATATATGGTAAAAAAAATCAAAACCATATTTTCGGTGTATGGTTAAACGACTACATAGGTTTTTGTTAGAAAACCTGAAAAATGGTTCACCCGAAACCCCCAAAATATGGTGAAATATTTCCCCACACAGTCGTTACAACTACTAGGAACCATTATTATGGTGAAACCAAGCACAAAAATTTTAACAGTACATATTGTTTATTAAAAATCATAATTGTTTGTTAAATTAAATGATTTTAATGCTTCAAGGTCCGTTATATGATTAAAAGGAATAAATAGATGGTTGTACATTGAATCTGAATAATTGATTTTGAAAGCATGCGAATTTCATACAAGAAGTGAGATTCGAATCCACCAATTTCAGTCGCGAAGGCTAAAGCTATTACCTGCTATAAAAATTAGTTTTATTTAATAAATATATGATTTTTAGCCGATAATCTTATGGTTTCAAGAAATATGAAAGCTACTTGCAACCCCTAAATGTAAATAAAAATGAACCGTAAAAACATAAAAAAAAAACCTTCACGTGTTTGAAAATACGACACAACACTAACATCCATGCCCATATGCCAAGATTCGAGCCCGAGACCTTCTGACTGCCTGGCTACTGGCTAGTTTCCTGACCATTAAGCCCCCAATTCGGACTCAAACGTATTTAGTAATAATAATAATATAATCTCTTTATTTTATTACAAGAACAAAAAATAACAACAAAAAAATATAAAAATACTAATGGCAAGGGGGAAAAATCCCGTACAGGCGAACAAAAACATATATAGTTAAAATATAACAAAAACAAACACAGAAACAAATAAGATAGAGCATAATGTGGCAATTAGCTGGCATACAAATATGATTAATAGGCTTCTAATATAAAGTGAAAAATAGTGATTCAAGTCGTCGATATTTATAAAAAATTTAAAAAGTTGTTTTTAAATGTATAATAATTATTTATATTTGTTAGGTGAATAGGCAGTTTGTTATATAATTTAGGGGCAATATAGAAGAAATGTTTAGTAAATATAGTTTTGGAGATCCTAGCCACATCCTAGTTAAATATTAGTTACAGCTTAACACAACTCCACTCCGAACCTACTTTCGGGAACTCAAGGTAATAAATCTCCTTTTCTTCCTGTCTGTATTTAAATCCTCTTCGTCTGCAAGGAGAAGATAGGGAGAGGAGCACACCATCCGATTCCTTGAACAGCGGGGAATTCGGGAATGGGGGTAACTCGGGTTCACTGTTCGTGTTTTATTTCTGGTTTTATCGCTTTCGTGAAAGGGTCAGCTGGGATTGTAGAGAGTGTTAAGGAGTCCTTTGGATGCTTGTTTCTGGCCTCGTGAAGTGTTTGAACATGGGCAATAAATTTCTCGCAATTTTTAAGTAAGATAGAGTAGAATTGAGACAGATGATGTTTTGGCGAGGAATGTATTTTATACTAGGATGGGGGGGGGGGGCTTTCGATGTAATTTATATATAGTTTTTAAAAAAGAATGGCTCATTAGAACTACTTCTATGGGGGTTGCGTAGCTCACTCGTCAGAGTATCGGCCTCTCATACAATAGGTCCCGCGTTCTAAACCCGGCCACCTCCTATAGATGGATATTTGTTGTCAAAAAAATCGACTTAGTTACGGGTACTCCGAGTAAACTCGGACAGACGTGCTCGTCAAATATGTGGAGTCCAAAGTACCAACGGCGTTAGTGTCGTTCGAAGTCCAGTTGGGTGCCAGCTCAGGTGTTGACCTCGTCTCGTGACCTCGGTTTTAAATAATGAGGATTGATTTGTCTGTGTTAAACCTCTCTAGAGGCTAGAAATAGGCAGTTGGAAGCGTTCAGCCTAAAATAACTACTGGAATATCATAAAAGGTTTCAAGAATCTGGAAAAGTGTACATGTAATAACACTTTTCCTGACTGTCCTAACTTTTCCACTCTGTAATAAACAAGGGCAGTGCTTGTTAACACGTCCGTGTTGGGAAGTTTTGTAGCATAATACCCTACAAAAATAGCATTAAATGACGCAAAAAAGTTACTTTAATACAACATCTGACCCAATCTTGTAAAAAAGACTGAAATAGATACTCGAAGCTGTGATCAATAACTATATGCTTTACTCCTAACTAACTGCTCCTTCGCCTGGTCTGAAGTGAGGAAATAGAAGTTCAGGTTTATTTTGCTATCGACACTTTGAAAGGTTAGTCTGGAATTGCCTGGTGAGTTCATGACTTCGACAGCCCCTCTCAAGTTTTATCAAGAGGTTTATTGAGGAAAAATACGCTGTGGAGTCCGTCATTATATGGTTAGGTTGTGTTGAACTTTTTGTACAAAGAGTGTAAATACTACTTGGGTATATACCCTTTAATAATGACGTGAGATGTAGCTTGTATTCGAGAGTGGACTTTATATCTGGTCGTGATTTTAAAACTAGAAGTCCTTTCAAGTTGATTTCATGTCCCTGGAGACTATTTCCCTCCCCTTCAGGGACATGTCTAAATTGTGGAGGTGGCGATAGATGGCAGCATCTGTCATGTATGTGTGTGTTTGTCGTGTCCGTCCTTCTTGACGAATTTTTTTTTAATTAGAAAATAAATTAATAAGCAAGTTACCATAGCTGTCTTTAGCTTACAACATTTTCACATCTCCAATGATCAAGCACACAAACTGGAATATATATATGTCAATCGACCAACCAACCAACCACATCTCCAATACACACATAGTTCTTTTTTGCTTAACTTCCCTTTCTTGTCGTCCGAGGACGATTGTAGCGCCATCTCACGCCGCCAGATGCGTGGGACAAAGTCTGAACTTGATAAAGACGTTTAAAACGTCTGGAAAAAGTTTCGGCAGGCGGAAAGTGTCTGGGAAATTTATTATTAACTTTTAACATTATTTTCTAAAACATACGTAAAAATCAGCCTTTAGAAAATGACTTAAGTTAAATTATATAATTTACCTACTTTTTGCACCCGATACCTGTAAATTGGCCGTCGGTTCACTCTAGCGGGTATGCATATACTAAAAGTAAATGAAAACATGAACCTAATCCGATACATTTCATCCTTTAGAAAATGACTTAGGTCTGGGGGCCCTGGGCTCTCGGTCTATTACATTGAAAAATAGACAAAGAGTCCAGGGCCCCCAGAACTAAGTTATTTTATCACTAATAAAATGTATCAGATTAGGTTCGGTTTTCATTTACTTTTAGTGTATGCACACCCACGAGACTGGACCGACGGCCAATTTACAGGTATCAGGTGCAAAAAGTAGGTAAATTATAAGTTAACTTAAGTCATTTTCTCAAGGCTGATTTTTACGTATGTTTTAGAAAATATTGTTAAAAGTTAACAATCAATCTACCAGACACTTTCCACCGACCGAAACTTTTGCCAGACGCTTTAAACGTCCCTGCAAAGTTCAGACTCTGTCCCACGAATCTGATGGCGCGATATGGCGCTACCTATTGTCTAACTAAACAAAAATTTAATTAAATTGAAATGACAATCTTTCTACGTTTTTTAATTTTTTCGGAGTGACTGTAATTATTAGTTACTCTTATGGTGACAGAAATAATGCTGAGTAGATTAGCAATCAAAACGAAGAAAGGTTATCATTTCGATTTAAATATTTTTTTTGTTTAGTTAGAAAATACGTAGCGTCATATCGCGCCACCAGATGCGTGGGGCAAAGTCTGAACTTCACACGGACGTTTAAAGCGTCAGGCAAAAGTTTCGGCCGGAGGAAAGTGTCTGGCAGATTGATTATTAACTTTTAACGATATGTTCTAAAACATACGTAAAAATCAGCCTTGAGAAAATGACTTAAGTTAACTTATAATTTACCTACTTTTTGCACCTGATACCTGTAAATTGGCCATCAGTCCACTCTAGCGGGTATGCATACACTAAAACTAAATGAAAAGAGAACCTAATCCGATACATTTCATTCGTGAGAAAATAACTTAGGTCTGGGGGCCCGGGCTCTCGCTCTATAGGTTTTGTCACTAAACGGACTTAAAAATTACGAAGCAGACATTGGTCACTTTAAAGAACTAAATAAAATCTATATATTAAGAGCTAAAAATATACGACAGCAAAATATATTTAGTGAATTCGACCCAGATGATGGACAAGACACTTGAGCTAAATAGTTGATCTTATTCTAGAAAGTTTCTTTCAAATTCGTTTATTTGTACTTATTATTCTTCGTAGTAGTTAATTCTTAGCAGTAGTCTTTGTAATAGTTTTTTCAATTTGTGATTACTACGTCGGACATTAGTGCAATTGGTCTGAGTGGGATTCAATAAGTAAGTAGCATAAAAATATATTTCATGGTGTATGTAACTTGAAAGATTTTTTTTAAATGCTCATTATATTTTAAATTTACAATATAAGTTTGAAAATAACTCAATAAAATTATCAAACTTAAATAACTTAGCATCCCAATGAAATAACTTAGCATTATGCTAATAATTTATTTTGTGTTTATAAATGACGCCGAGAAAATTCTCTTTAAGCAATTGGAACTTTGAACCAAACTTATTGAATAATTCCAAAACCTATATTTTATTCAGAAAATCTTGAAAGGAATCAATTTTCCTTTTTCGTCTCCTCTAAGCCGACACTTTCAATAATCCTCCTCACTTGACCAATAAAAAATATTCAATCCTTTTCAAGGTATGTGACTTTTAAACATATCTGGAAATAAATAGTTACTGGGGGTTTTGAGACCGATATACGTCTCCAAAGAAGTAAACAACTTTTACAGCTGGAAATATTAAACTTTAATTTATAATCCACAACACACAAATACAAATCTTATTTGCATTGTTTTGGTAATGCTGTAGCACTACAGCGCTGACTTGTATTATATTGAGTGCTATTTCAATTACAGTCCTCCCACCACTTCTTAGCATCTATGGCGTGTGTTTTAGCCGAGTCCATACTATCACTCTTAGCCGAGTCCATACTAAAACGAAAAGGGGTCAGGAAGATTTTGGTTTCAGACAGAGTTATTATATTTGGCGATTCATTGCTTTTGCAGGTGCATATTTCTTTAAAGTTTAGAAACAGTTTCTCAACTGAAGAGCAGTTCGAGCTTGCATGGGTTCACTATTATTGAATAGCTATTTTTTAACTTATAGCGCTCCCCGAAGTGAAACTGAATATGGTAAATAATACATACAGCAGATGCAAATTGACGATGATCAAGTCAAGATAGAAAAGAAATGCACGTGCAATTGATGACGACCTTCAGCAATTAACTATAATCCTCCTTTCACTAATAACCTATGTGTAGGTTTAGTGTGACACCTTATTTCCAACCAAACTAACCCAACAATCCGCAGGCTCTCCAAACACCAGAGAATCGGCAACTCTGCATTCTTTAGATTCTCTACCTTTTTTTTACAAAGTAGACTATTCCACAATCAAAATATTTGGGATGCTAAGTTGTGGCAGGCGGACTATACTAGATGTTGTTGTAATAAAATAACGAATTTTTATTCAAAAGCAAACTACATTTTGTTTTTCGCTAATAATTACTGACTTTAAGTTCAATAAAGGGATTTTAAAAAATCAGTTAAAATTCAATAAAAATATTTTATTTCTAGATTTTATTTCATTGCGTTTTTTTTGTTACGTCGGGCAAACTAGGATATGTTTATTTCAATAAATAAAAAAATAATACATCAATAAAATATAGACGAATTACTTGAAATGAATGATTATGAAAATGTTTTGTATTTTTAGAGGTTGTTTTTGACTTTTTGTTTATTCAATTTGAAATTGAAACTTTTTTTTATCTAGAAACTAAAATCTACGACAACCACTTTTAAGGTCTAGTTTGTCTAAATTTGTCAAGTGTTCATAAAACTGTGGCCATGTATAGGTTTTATAAGTAAAGCACACTATGGTATTATATTTAATAAATATATTATTTGAAAATATTTAGATTAAATAAAAAAAAATTGAAGCTCTACGAGTTTATTTTGACAACACCATGCATTTCTTGGTGACAAATACGATTATTCACGGGTATACCATTGAATTCAAATGATATATCGGTACTTTGATGCAGAGACATTAATAAAAGGAGATACCCGAATTGAAAAACGAAACACGTACCATGAAGAATCTCGAATTATTCCATAGAGCCAGAGGACGTTCTTGTGTTGACAGGGAGTCGCAATTGAATTTTGGAGTCGGCTCATGTCTGAATCCAATAAAATTTCACTTATGCTAAAATGTAGTGTCAAATTTTGTTATTTGCATTTTAAAGTTGTTTGTAAACCTTACATTAAATTAGTAAAAGGTGGAATAACTTAAATTTATTATAGATGGATGAATATTTTGTAGTTATATATTCTAAACTATCCACTTGTATCACGTATTTATGTTGAAAACTCATCAAATTAGTTAAGGATAATAACACACTGTAGACTTAAACAATAAACATGGAGATACACCACAAACACTTCAAAACTGTTTAATAAAAATTTAAGTTAAAGGATTGTTCTTTTTTTCACTTTATTACTCCCTAAACTGCTTTAGAACAGTAACCTAGTAAACCTAGTTTTAATACATAATAAAGTGAATTTGCAGTAATCGACGCAATTGTTTACAGAGTCAGATTAATCATCTCCATCTCTAAAATGGTACGTTAAAAAATAAAAAGAAATTCCCAATGCCATTGGGCGCAGTAAGTTTAATTTAAATAAATTCTGGGGCACATTGACATTTATAAAAATACAATAATACATGACCTAAACAATTCTGACATTATTAACGAGGGAAAATGATAAGAGATAATTCACTAGGAACAGAAATCACCTTTCACATGCCTATGTAAAAGTAATAAACACTGTCACTTACTAGTTTGTCATGCAAAAATATTCTTTTGAAAGCATTAGTGTTAACACATATTGAACTTACTTGATTATTTTATACGTGTTTTTATTAATAAAGTACTATAAACATCAACTATCTCATTTAACTTAAGATAATGTTCTAAATGCTCTAATACAGCTTTTTTACTAAGATTTTCTTTTATCTTAATCCGTTTTGAATTTGGAAGCGCTAACTCTGAATTTTATAGTGGGCACTGCTCCTAAATTCTAGGTAGGGGAAACGGGATATCGGGACAAATTTTCTACTTTTTTTCATTTTCATTGTATATTTTAAAACGATGTCTTATTGCCTGTGGCAGCTAATTCGTTTAAACCATAACGGGCACGCCTGTGATGACGTCAGATTTACGGTCAAACGTCGTATTTTATCCTACATTCAAGCCACGGCCGACGTAACATTTTTTGGCAAATTAAAATAATGAAGTTTAGTTTATAAAGATCACGGAACGTTTTTCTACAAGGCATTGTTAGAATTCATGCCCCGTGAAATTTTTGAATACGTGCCTCGTTTCCATATTTTGACTTTAATTGTACCTTAACGAGTGCAAGTTTAAGTTATTATTAAACAAAAATACATAGTTGCGTAGAGAAAGAATTCTTCAATTTAGTTCACGCAATGAAATATGTATGTTTTACAATAGTGCTTTTATTTTAAGTTTCAATGTAAGCATGAAAATGTACTTAACTTTGAAAAAAATATTAAAAAACAGCTCTAACAATATGAAAACTCCAACTGAACGATGATTCTTATTGGGTGATGCGTGACGTATTGCTTCATAAACCAACCAAAAGTTGATGTCTTATTTCCAACATAAGGCATGGTGGAAAATTTGCGCCATTGGAAAACTAGTCTCTGTCTCCCCAATTAATCGGTTTTAAAGTAAAATATATATTTAGTTATTTCTTTTTGCCAATAAAAATAAAAACACTAAGAACAAATCCATTTTATTCAAACGCATTTATTATACATTCTGTACATTTTGACATCAAACATTATTAATATTAAATGAAAGATTTCATTCTTTGTCACATTTAATTTTCTATGCGTTATCTAAGACCTCCCAATGGTTCGGCCTTTTATTAAAATTTTACGAGCACCAATTTAATCATTGTCATATCAAATTAAAAGGAGTAATCCTTTGCCTTTTTTTTAAGTAGTTTGTCTTCTAAGTAACATAAAGCCAGATAGATATTTCTGAACTTTACTTTTAAAGTTTGCTTTTCCTTTTTTCAAATCAATAACAATGATTTACTTTCCAATTAAGGATTTCCAGTACTTTTATTTGGAGATACTTTATCTTCTGTGACGGACTTTTAGTTCATTTAAAGTTTTCCTGCATTCGATGTTCAACGGAGAAATGTGTTTTTTGATTCCGTGTTAGATTGAGCGAGATAAGCTTTTACTTATTTTTTTAGCGTTTTAAGAAAAAATAAAAATACTGTCGACTTAGGTTTGAGATATAATTTAGCTTTTTGTTTAACGTTTTTTAGGGGGGAAAGAGGTTGTTTTATATTATATTTTAATTACACAGCCTCTCTCGTAGCATATTTTTTCACTCTAAAAAACTGAATGGACTGTCTCATTAATTTTAGGTTTGAAACTTTGTATGAGAATTTTAAACTGAGGGTGTTATTTCGAATCGATTTATAACAATCGATTTTGATAGCTTTTTGCTACAGTTAGTTAAAAAGGAAAAAAATATCAATTATTTCTTAAGCATTTTATTAACTTTCCGTATTACAAAACATATGTCGAAAAAACTACTTTTACTTTTAAATGGGTGCCGACTGTAGGTTTCTAGCAAATATATATAATAATAATATATATATTATTACTAAAGTATATATTATTAATGATATTAATATATAATATATTATATATATATATAATATTATATTATTATTATATATAATATATATATATAATAATATATTATATATAGTATATATATTATATATATTATACTATATAGATAAAATGAATATATATATATATATTATATTCTGAAATGATTAATAAAATATTTTCGATTTGTATACAAGTTAATAATGTAAATATTATATTTTTCTTTAACTAACTTTTAATTTTCAGTGTTTTATTAACATAACGGAAATCATTTATGTTATAATTATTACAATATTTTAGAAATAATTTAAATATTTTTTTATTGACACTAGCTGATATTTTTTAAAGATCTTTCTAATTTAGATTTTTAATAAATATGCCTACATCCCAGTGTAACTCCTATTCTTGTAATAAAAATAAATAAAAACGTCTCTTCGTAGTGTGCGTTTTAAAACACTTTACTTTCCGAATCTACTATGGAGTCTCAACAATTGATTCGTATCTGTAGAAACAATTTAGAAAAAATGATATTCAATTTCTTTCTCTCAATTCTTTATCTGGATGCAAATTTATTCTACTATGTAGAATTAAAGAAGTTTTTATTATTTTAATGAAATTGATAGGTTAACGTCGCTAACCCATTAAGATTAATTTGACGAGGGAAAATGAACCTTCTGATTAAATTTATATAAATAAAATAATAGCCAAATAAAGACCATATTCCAAAATAATGTATGTATTAGAAACTAAGTTACACGAAAAATGATTTAAAAAAAATAAAGTTAATTTTTTAGAAATGAAGGTGTAATTGGTATTCGCAAAGTCGTCATTAATATGTTAACCAAGTTTAAAAATGACACGGTTAATATTGGCTGTGTTTAAACTTTGCATTAAGAAAGTAAAGACTGCCTTTCGAAAACATGGCCTCAGGTTTAACGTAACATATCTCAGGTGTCGACCTCGTCACTTGACCAGGGTTCTAAATTACGAGGCGTTATTGGCTGTGTTAAAGCTCTGATAAGAAATAACAGCCGAAACGATGCCTACGTTAACGTTACATATTCTCACGTTCTAATTGAAACGGTAAAGCTCGTTGTTTTCTTTACAAGAATTTTTACCATAAAAATATTTGTAACTAAACCTTTTATCTATTTGACTAAAGCAAGAAAAAGGTATGATGGGGAATTAATATAAGTTTTCCTTTAGGCCAAACTTATATACTTTTAAATAGTTTTTAATTTAGTGTATTGCTAAGTAAGCTAGATGAAATCTTCCATATTTTTGTGTTTTCAAGATTCAGAAGGCATTTGAAGATGTGCTAATTTAAAATATTCGCAGCGATATCGCTTAAACTTTACTTGCATTTCTTTCCCTAGTGATATCCGCATTTACTCTTTTAAAAACCATTATTTTTTGTCCCAATCGATGATGCAAGTAGGCGGCTCTCAAATAATGTTCATTTTTCTGACTATATCTATCATGGAGGATCGTATAATATGAGAGGAGAGAAATTATTTTATTTTATTTATTTTATGTAGAACGGTGGTGGGAGGAGAAGTATCGTATTTATCTGGAGATACGTTGAGTTGTTTGGAAACTGATATCGATTGATATCGGAAATGGAAATTAAATTTTCGGTGTTTTAGGAGTTTAGCTGTGGGATTTATTTTATTTAAAAAGTTGAATAAAATGTAAAGCTATTTTCGAAGCAATCTAGTTTGATTTTAGTATTGAGAAGAATCCTATTTATAAGAAAAGTATTTTATGATTTTAGTGTAGCGTTATTTTTAGTTCCAATAGCTATTAGAGTAACTATATTGATTCAGATAATTTGTAACGTATACCCCCAGTGTTTGTTGTTGGGTTAAATTTGTAAGAATTTTTAAAATATAACAAGTTTGAACTTTATTGCATTGCTGACATTAAAAAATATTTTTTTTTATTATTCAAACTTTGAATTTTCTTTTTTCTATTTTATTATTCGTTTATAAAATTTTAATTAAATGAAAATATTTATAACGAAAAATTAAAAGTTGTTTCGAAAAACTTTAATGTGACGAGTCAAATGAAATAAGTAACTTTGAAGTGAAAGAGGGCATAATGTGTCAAACTGTAAAATTTTCGGGAAAATCTTTTTTAACTTAAATAACTGATCACTTCTTTCCAGATATTTATATTCTTTTTTTCTAACTTTATAACAAATTTATATTTGATTAAGCTCGAGTTTTATCCAAGCTTCGATTTAATCAAGAATCACTCTTTTTTTTCTCTTTATACCAGACTAAAAACTAAAACTTTGAAAAACGTTGACAGGGAGTGGCAGTAAACATTCAAACCGAGCAACGATGTTGCAAAACACTTTTAGTGCAGATTAAATGCATTAGAAAGGTGTCATTTTGTATTTTCGCCATTAGTTCAAAACAGCTGTCTTGCTTTTTACCATTAATTGGGAGGATATCTTCTATTTACTTCTAGTAATTAGTAAGAGATTCAAAGAAACGAGTTTGGAAATTTGTACACTTTTCTTAGATATACTGTGATCTCGCAATAAGTTTTAAAATCGTTGAGTGTCATTTAATTTTGTTATTATAACTGTTATATGTTCTTAAAATATTGCATGAGCAATTATTTAATGTAATTTAATTAAATACTTGAAAATCGTTTGCTTGTGTCATGATTAGCTAAATTTTTATTTATTACGGAGTTTCATTGACAAATACGACTATTTTACAAGATTTAAATTCTAACAAAAAAATACAAAAAAACTAGTTATAAACATTGAACAAATTTAATATATTGATTATAAATATGAGAAATAGATGTAAAACTTCCCTTATGAAACTAAAAATAAAAACCTTCATTTTTTCCCTAAGAACCAATTTCTTGGAATATTGCTACAAACAATAAAAGAATTTCATAAAGTAAAGTCAATATTAATAAATAATGTAAAACATAGTTTCCATTACATTTTGAAACAAAATGAAATAAAAAAAATGCATCATTTACAAGCCAATCATTCAAAAGTTATTTTTTTAAACAAAAAATGAACGATTCCTTTTCGTTCCATTTTCTTTCTCAGTACCATAAAAAAAATTCTAGAAATATCTTTCAACGTATTATTTTTCTACATTCAAATGATGACGCCATTTATAAAATTCAAAATATAAATCTTCGTTCCTCTCTCGCCCTATTTTTCTCGATACACCATGAAAAAGAAAATTTTTCCGCAACTGCGAAATTACTCTTTATATTCTACCGCGATTGCAAAAGACACTCGAGATTTCAAAGAGAAATTGCGATTCGTATTTTTTTCGAACTGTTTCGTCTTTGATTGAAGATGTGATACTTGAAAATGGCAGACCAAAGGATATTTTAAAAATGGAGGGATCTTTTTCTGTTTTTGTAATATGAAATAATCATTTATTATAAACGAATCCAGCTTTGATGCAAGTAATTGAAGCTGAAAAATTTCTGTTTTTTTGTTAGAATGGCATGACATTAGAAACCTATCATTTATACTTTTGTTCGTCTGGCTGTACGCTTTATCATCTGCCTTTTAATGGTGTTTCAACTTCCGTTTAAATAAAATCTTTTTTTTCTTTGAAAAGATAAGATATCACATGCATGGCTTTAATACTTTTCCCGTCTGTCTATCCGAAACCTGTTGTTTTTACAGTTAAAAACTGTCAACTGGGGCGCCAGTTAAAAACTGTGTTTTGCAGTTTTAAACTAATTTTTGCAGGAAAACTGTGTTTTTCATGGAAAAACTGTTTAAAGTTTTTCTCCGTTACTTTAACAAGCTTTTCCCTGTTGGTTTAACATTTTCCCCTGTTGAAATTCAATATTTTGCTTGTTAATTTAACAGTTTTTGCGTTGAGTTGAATTGCCTGTGTACTAAAGCTACATGAGGTATATCAGAAATGGGCATCATAATTTAGAACCATAATAAAGTGGGAGTTTGCCTTTCAAAATATTTAACGACGCGATTTGATTTCTTAATAAGTAAATGGGATTTTTGCTTTTGTTGTTTATTATAGTTAATTTTCTTTATTTGTGGTTATAGTTATTTTATGTTTTTTATGATTTGTGATATCGATATGTTATGGTGATTTTATTTTTCAATCAATATTTTATATTTGCATTCATTATAATATGCAACATATTAAAAAATCAAAAACTTTTAAAAACTTGCTAACTATCAATTATAAAAAAAAATTAACGAAAAATAAAAAAGGAAACAGAAATGAAAAAAATGCAAAATATTTAAACATAACATAAAAATGTCATTCGGAATTTATAAAATATTTTACTATTTCCAACGCTGTTTACCAACCACTGGAGAATAAACGTTGCTATAACAACGCTTTATTTTGTTTTTGTTTTCTACGAATGTGTTTTTGTATTTTTATTTATTCACTCTCACACGCCCCACTTCTCTAGAATTCTCTTTTACAAAAAAATATTTTATCAAAGAAAAAGAACTTTTCTACTTCATTTTTTTTCATCTCTGCAAGATTGGACTATTTGTTGAAGCGCGGGAAATGAAAAAAAAATGGCCGCATTCGATTCGTTCTAGAAGAAGGAGTGTTGATCAAAGAGAACTTCGAGGTTTTTTTTAATAAAAATATGTTGAAAATTGAAAATTGGAGTTTTCCAAGAAAATAAGTATTTTTTTATGTATATTTTGAGGGAGACTTAATAAATTCACAAATGTGTTCTCGACAACTGATAAGGGTACAAAATTTTCACAAGCAAAATGCGATTGTGTTATTCTAAAAAGAACGAAAATAAATAAATAAAAACACGTATACGTTTTGTTATCGTTCGTATCTTTTATAACTTCGATTTTATTTTTTCATTTTATTTGAGCAAAGAGATATCGAAAATAAAATAGAATTTTACTTCATAAAGTTTCATTCTTTTTTAAAAAGGTAAAGAATTTATAAAATGATGAGTATTTATAATGGGCTTGTTTCACGGAGGATCTGGCAATAGCTATGCGATTTTGTTTGCATGTCTATTTTGATGTCTTCCAACAGTATAGCCACCAGTTTTAGGAAAAAAACTACGAAAAAATACCATTTAATTCTAAAATTACAAAAACATTCCATAAAAATACTAGCAAAGCGTTTCACGTTTTTTTAAAGTCACTAAAAAGATTCTAAAATGCAGCTATTATTTTTACGATATTTTTTTGTAATTTTAGAATAATTCTAAAATAAATTCTAAAATTACAAAAAAATATCGTAAAAATACTAGCTGCATTTTGGAATCTTTTTAGTGACTTTAAAAAAAACGTGAAACGCTTTGCTAGTATTTTTATGGAATGTTTTTGTAATTTTAGAATTAAATGGTATTTTTTCGTAGTTTTTCTCCTAAAACTGGTGGCAATACTGTTGGAAGACATCAAAATAGACATACAAACAAAACCGCATAACTATTGCCAGATCCTCCGTGAAACAAGCCCATTAAAGAAACAATATGAAGGAGTAATAAATATGGACTACTGGTCAGAATTATTTGAAATGTGGGCGAACCTATAGTTAGAACAATTTGATTTATATCGAAAAGAACAAGAGATAAATCGTATCATAAACGGTATTTATCTATATATGTTAATTTGGACACATTGCCATATTGGTTCTATATATGATTAAATATAGATCTCTATGAGTAAATGGGTTAAAATGGATCCATATCAGTCATTTCTCTTGCCATATTGATCAAAATGGGTCATTGTAAATCCATTTCCATATTAATAAGCATGGGATCACGCAATACAGATTTTCTTGAGTTGAAGTGGATCCATATGGGACTTTTTTATTGACCTGGCATGTAAAATCCTACCCACAGATAGACAAATTTTTGACAGTTTTTTTACACCATTTATTATGTGATCATCGCAAATAAAAAATTCATAGCCTCACGCTTGCTGCTCGAAAACTTTTTATTTATTCGAACCGGACACATAAATGTGTAATTTTAAAACCGTTTAAAATCATAAATTCATTATTAACTAAAAGTATTTTTAGTTACTTGCTTGTGACTTTTACATTCTACAAAACCTTTTTGTTTGCATTCGGAAGATGGAGATCATAATTTTATTTGCCTCAATGTTTGAGAAAACATGTATCCCATTCCATTCAATTTAACATTCACAACTTAAACATTACAAATGCAAAACTACAAGAAAAACCTTTAAACTAAAGGAATTCATTCCTATCAGTCACACGCTTGAACTTTTTTGTTTAATTTGTTTAAAATAGCTTAGTGAAATCAAGTGCACATTTTTAAAGATTTGTTTTCACTATTTTACTTACTTACCTACATAAGTACAGAAAGTGGTTTGATATTTCTTTTAAACTAATATCTGTGAATATGTGAATATAAACCAATATTTAGTGCTGTAAAACCAACATTACAATATGCTTTTTTTAACGGTCAGAGGTAATAAATATATAAATAAAGTAGAATTTGTTTGATTCGAGTAAATGATGATCTATTTAAAAATACCAGATGACGTGAATTAGCATGTTAAATTGCAGCAAGAGAGATTATTTGAATTTTATCAGATTATCAACGACTCTTTTAATTTTTAATTTTTGTACAGTCTTTATAATTATTATATAAACCTAGAGATTCATATGAAAATTAAGAAAAACTCATAAAAAGTGCGATTGTTCAGATCCTTATTATTTATGAATTATACAAACAGGTTGACCTAAAACAATAGTTCACTAAAATTCTTATTTAGTATGAGCTGACGTAAATAAACCTTACCTATTCAAATTACCTAGTCGTACTGTTCAACTGGTATAAAACAAAAGAAACAAAACAATATTGGATGAATCTATTTTAAACTGATCCAAGTTTGTTCACAAGATTCAACAGTACAATGTCTCTCTCCTAACAAAACAGTAATAAAATATAAATACTGATTAATAATTTATCATTGAAAACAATTACATTGAGACAAAGTTTAAGATCGAAACTGCTTCAACAAAACAAACCAATTCAGTTTTCCCTAACTCAAATAGTTTTCTTATAGAGAACACAAACAGCCGTTTAAAGCTAATAACTTTCTTAAAAGTTCTTTTGAAATAATCTTCAGAGGAATTATTCAAATAAACCCTCAATTATTGCATTCCCTAGAAGATTGAATAGCTAAATAATTTTTGAAAAATCCTCTTGGGTTCGTCAATAATTTATCTTCGAAAAGACTTCCATATATTTATGAAACTGCGAGCAATTATACGGTTTTTAAAAATTAATGATTCATGGTCTGCATAATCGCTTCCTTAAAAAGATAATAAATTGTTTTACGATTTAATATAATGGGTTGTACTTTAAAGCAAGGGGTCTGCAAACTTTGGAGTTTTTAGGGTCAAAAATGTTGACAACAGCAAAATTGTATGCTACTGCAAAATTGTATGATTTTTATTTTCAAAGGATAGCGAAAATTGATGTAGGGTAGACCATAATATCTATGAATATTAATAAATGTCTAAGTAAGACTTTTACACTTTGTTAGCGTTTATAAGTTAAAGAACTGATGATTTACTTGTTGTTAATAGTCTTACATATCATTTAAAGACTTCATCCTGAACGTATTCAGTAAAATCAGACGTTCTTGACAATTTTATGACTTTTACAAACGCCTTTATTCATGGGTTATCAGGCAGATTTAGAAGTTTAATATTAGATGACGCCGTAAAGACGTCTTGGAAAAGATCTTAAAAATTATATTAAACGTTTCTGATGATTTCGACTTGTTTAAACTGTGGGTTTAGACAGTAAATGCATTACGACATTTTAAAGACGCCTCATAACATATATTTTCTGCTTTTGGTTACTTTTTAATATTTATTGTTAAATTTAACATTTATTTCGTCATACGAATATAGTATCGTACATTAATTATTTAACCTTTTTGTTAATTTATCAAAAATAGTTACCATATAAACCTTTTACTTGTTGACTGTAATTTGGAGACTTTTTCAAAGTCTGAAATGAAAATGCCTGAAAAAAAATCTATATTATTTTATAGTTCGACAATCCCTGAATTAATAAATGTTATGTGTGTGATGCCGAATTTTGAATTAAAGCCAGATTTTAATAATTTTTACAAGCATTTAAGAAATTACATTTAATTAAATATATTTAAAAAATACTTTATTTTATCAAATATTTTTTAGTGTTTACATTTTAGATTCTACGAAAAATAAAGTTAATTATCAATTAGTCACAGTTTATCCTTTTTTTTGTATAAAAATATTTTATAACGCAAGTTATAACTAAATATAATTTCCAAATGGTTTACCCTTTTTACTTTAAAATCTGCATAGTATAGAAGATAGATTTGATTTGATATTTAATGAAGTTAAAATGTATTGCATAAGGAAACGTTTCTTATTTTTTCATCTTTTTAAAACTATGCATAAAAAGATAAACTCGTACTTATTTTATAAAACCATTCTTTGATAAACATTTGGGGAAATTGGTAGTTAAAAATCATGGTCTAACTTTTCTAATAGATGCCAAAGTAGAAAAAATAATTTAAATAAAAACTGATATCGGGTTCTATCGGGCTTGTAGCTTGAAGATATTTCAATACTTTTAGAGAAAGTAATACATCATCATTGCTAAAACAATAAAAAAACAAATAGGAGTAACATAGCTATTAACAACAACACAAAATAATAAGGCTTAGCACTAAACACGAGATGTGTTATAAAGGTCCAAGCATAGCTATATTCTTTGATACTCGTGTGGTGAATCTTATTTAATTTAATATTTCTATTAACTTTCTTTGTTTCGGCACTCCATTTTGAACCTCATTTTGGGAAGTAAAACTTTTGCACACGGTACTTATCTTTGCACTCGAATCCTGTAAAATTACGAACAAAAACCAAAGATCTGTCAATCAAATTTCTCACTCAATAATATAAATTGTTATATATTCTTTTAACCAATCCCTGCATCATAAAGGCGGGACAAATTCATTCCCAGTGAGATTCGAACAGAACGAGACATCACTTTTGCTCCTACTCTCAAGCCAAAAGGACCTGTAATGTCCTGAACCATGATTTTCTTGTTATTCATTTTTATGTAGTTAGTGCTGTGGTTAGTTATATTAAATGTATTTAAAACCTTCAAAAACCTTCTGATCATTTTCCACCATGATTTCTCTATAACAACACCGGTCACCACGCCTCACTCGTTTTGAATTTTTGTTCTTCAACATTTACTAATAATTGATACTTTAAGTATTTTTAGATATTGCTTGTACCAATTGCTACTTGGTTTTCAAATTCGATTATAATTTGATATAAAACCTGGAATACAGCTTTAAAATAGAATTCTTATTTCAACTAAAATTCAAAATGGAAAAAAAAACAAAAAAATATATACATAAAAAAAAAGAAAAACGAAAGTGTATGTCACACTGCATAAATATATATGTGACGCATGGAAACACATTTTCCGAAGCAAGGCACAGAGAAAGCAAATGTTTGCCTGAATAAAGCAAAAACCTTTCAGCAACAAATTGCAACGAAAACCGATCGAACGTATAGCTGTCAGCCATTTTGACACTGTAATTGGGACTGCGAAAAAATACTTTCTTCTTTCCCGTACAATTTCCAAAGATGTTTCTGAATTTTATTCGGTTTTGCTAAAAGGGCTTCATGGGAAAAGCGAACGATAAATATATTACAAGTATTGCGTTCTATGTAGATTGGTTTTAACTATAATATAACCCATTTCATATTTGTCTACCTTTGCAAGCATAAATTTCGGGTAAATGTGAGTTATCCGAATTTTTTACAATGTTATAAATGCATATTATTTTAACGCTTGTTCAAACTTCAATTAACTGTATACTTTAAATCGTAATGTAAATTGAGACAATTTTTGTTGTAATCTACCTAAAACAATTTTCATTTTAACAAAGAAACGTTTGCTTCACTAGTAGTGATTGGATGCACCCATTTTCTCTCATTAACCCCTTAACGATTACATAATTTTCAAGAAAACGGTCATAAAAAGTTGAAATTTTTTACGCCTGAAAATTACATAAAACTATGTTTGTAAGCAATGTCCATATATGTATATATATTCATTTCTACTTTTCATTTGTTATTAGCTTGAAATTAAAAGTAGTAGTTAAT
Organism: Oedothorax gibbosus; assembly: GCA_019343175.1. Lineage (NCBI taxonomy): Eukaryota > Metazoa > Arthropoda > Arachnida > Araneae > Linyphiidae > Oedothorax > Oedothorax gibbosus. Next base: position 1,271,824 of record JAFNEN010000151.1, read on the forward strand.
ATTATTGGCGTTTAAATTGGTGGATTTAAGTTGGTTTGAATCTTATTGACTCGTTACTAGTGAACACTTCATCCTGTGAATATCACGGCAGCGAGAAAAAGAGTGCTAAATCTCACCTCAACATTTTCGCTGAAGCGAAAAGCGAAGGGGTTAAACACTATTGGAAAAGTTGTTCATGTCACTCGGTATGTCAAGAAAACATCTTTTTGCTGTAAAACAAGCATTACAACCATAGATATCATAGAAAAGTTGCAATTTACGCCAAAATACATACCAATCTAATGTTGTAAGAATTACATAAGATATAATATTCTAAATATACTAGCTGCATTTGATCTTTTTAGTGATTTTAAATCCTTTTCTAGTATTTTTTTGTAATTTTAGAATTAGATGGTTATTTTTTCGTAGTAACATTTTTTACTTTAAACTGGCAGCAAACAGATGTTGCTATTATTTAGCCTCCATGCGCGTCCCGTCGTTAGCATTGGAGGTCACGTGATCTGCCAATCTAATACTTTAACTATGATATCTATGATTACAACACTGTGATGAAAAAATTAACCACAAAATGTGCTGCAATTTTACAGACATTTAACAGTGCAGTTTCAATAAAATAACATGTGTCAGGATAGGACATTTTATTGAAAATGAAACGTGAATCGCGCGCGCGTACGTCAAGAAAACATCGCTTTATAGTAAAGCAATCATTCCAATACTGAGATGTAAAAATTTACCGCAAAATGTGCACTAATTTCCCACACATATTTTGCAGTGCATTGCTTATAAAACAACTTGTTCTCGTTACAGGTGGCATTTTCGAAAGCGGGGACGAGGGCTTGGAGCTGGCCTTTCGCTATGCTGTGGATCACGTGAACGCAAACCAAAACATCCTGCCCACGAGCAGGCTCCAAGCCCAGGTGGAAAGAATAGAGAAACATGACAGCTTCACAGCATCCAAGAAAGGTGGGCATATCTCATGTGTAAAATTAAAAAACCCTATTTCTATCCTAATTACATTTCTTCATAAATTTGTCCTGATCTTTTTGTTAATAATGACCTGTAACTAATAATTTAAAAGAAGTACGTAGAATAGTAGGGACATAAAATGTCCACGACTCTATTTTTTTAAAAATATTTATTTAATGAGCATGTTTCAAGTCGTGAGTTGCAACAGTTCCAGCGGTATTGTTTTCGTTTTGGGGCTTTCTGTAATTACCGATATTTTGAAATATACAACGTTTTCCTGCCTTACTGGAACGAATGTTGTGTACAAACTTTTTTTTTGTAGAAGTAAAACTTTTCTCTGTCCGCGAATCACGTTAAATTGATGTCCCACAATTTTTGTTAATTTTTTGTACATTACAAGACAAAATATCATCGAAACTGATGTTTTTCCAACAAAGATTTAAGTTATATGAATTTTATTATAAAGGAATAAAAAAAAACAAGTTCAATATTCAACAATAAAGAACTCTAAAATAGCAACACTTCTTCTTCTTAAGCAATACAGCCGATTTCCGGCCAAGGCTGTCTCAATAAGCATGAACCATCTTGCTCTATCCGACGCCAATGTCTTCCAATTATTAACGCCCAAAATATGCACAATTTTTTTTAAATTTAATTTTATATTTAAAATTTTACTAAATTTTAAAATATGAAGTATGGAAGAGTAATGTATAATCATCAGAAATAAAATTTAAAATTTTACAGAAATAAAATAAATATAATTTAAAAATATAAAAAAAACTAGATTTGTAGTCATTTTTTTTTAATTTGAATATCATGCAGTGAAAAAAAACTTTAAAGTTCAATAATTTTGCTTATCACTCAGAGGGTTAATAAATATACAGAATTTTATCTCAATAATATTAAAGATTTGCGAATAATCCACTAGAAAAAAAAACTACCTGGATGCATTTAAAAAAAGCAGGAATTTTTTTAAAACATTATCTTTTTTTAAATTAATATCTTTATGAACATGAAAAGATAGCTGAAACTTACCAACATAAATCAACTAATACTTATTTTCATCGAATACACCTTCATTCTCTCTTAATCCTTTAACTCCCAATTTCCCCAGAAGGCTTATAAATTCCGAATATTTACCTTCAAAAGACAAACTACAAGTTTGTCAGGCGTGCAAACAAACGGCAGGTCCTAACTGCTACTAAACCACGCAATCTTCTGACAGTATCTCTTTAACCGCATCAATAACGGGTGCAAAAGTTTTGAAATTACTTTTGCGATAAGCCCCCTCGCCGTTCAAAAGGAAACTTGACAGCTTCCTAGGCGATGAAAGAACTCACAGCGGTGGGGAGAAGATTAAATCTTGAACAACCTCGGGGTGGAATATTCCGATACTACTAGAGGTTCGGAAAGTGAAGAGAGGACCATCAGTAAGAGGGTTTGTTGAACATAACCGAAGTTGTCCAGAAGGAATAATTTTAGGAAAGACAATAAGTAAAATTGAAAAAGATAGTTTTAAAAGGTTATTAATGTCAATACTTGTATGTATTCCCCATACGGAGGTTCGGAGAGGGGAAAGAAAGATCAGTTTGAGAGTTCGGTAAAAAGCACGTTCAAAGATTTGTCGAACGTAACTGGAGTTGTCCAGAAGGAATGTTTTTAGGAAAGATACTAAGTACAAAAGAAAACGATTAAAAAATTTATCTGTTTCATATGTATTTCCAATACCACTATAGGTTTGAAAAGTGAAAAGAAGATCAGTTAAGAGGGTTTGGTAAAAAGCATGTTCGAAGGTTTTTTCGAACATAAACTGGAGTTTTCCAATGTTTTTAGGAAAGACAATAAGTATAAATGAAATCGATAGAGATCTTCAGTATTAAAAATAAAGGCGTAAGATTGAACCAAAATTTCTTCTGGTGTTTTCCGGAACTTTATAGCTGCTACCACTATTTGGAGTGTGAATTTACCAATTTGTTGTAAAATCTTAACTTTCAGGTAACCGCAAAAGTGGTAAACCAACGCTCCAAATTGTGGTGGCAGCTAGAAAAATCCAGGATTCTGGTGTAATCGTGTGCCTAAATTTTTAACTGTGTATTATCCTGAAAGTACAACTTATATTATTTTCCCCATCCTCTTATTCCGATGGAAAATTTTTATAATCTTGAGAAAATTTGATTTCCAGCAATGTCACACTTTCCAAAATGTTAAGCAAATTACCGCTTTCTTTTGAGTGTCCTTTTTTAAATGTTTTCACATTGTTTCTTTATTTTGTCAAAATGTCAACTTAACAGTTTTCATCTTTTATATTTTATATTACATTTTTTTAAATTTAATTTTGATGATTGGAAAAACTTTTTAGTACCAAATGTATTAATTTTATGGCATGAAGTAAATGTGTAAACATAATTGTATTGTAAAAATAATGACGCATACATAAATGTTTAATTGTGCACGAAATGCACCTTAGAGTGTTGCAAATTTAGATTGCGTGTCCGCAAAAAAAATTAATGTATAGTCATAAAGATTCAAATATGTAACATTATCCTAAAGCTTTTAACATATACGATGCATTTACAAGTACATCTTAACAAAATATGTTATAAAATAGTCAAAAATGAACCCATAAAACTTTTAGGAGACAAAACAATAATCGCAGAACTGTGTTTGTAGGATTTATTCAACTACATGATTCCAACTAAATAAAAAAATACTTAAGTATCTGTTTTCGTTAGCGAAACTCCAGATTTTATAATGGGATTAGTATTTTCTCCAGTCATAGGGCTACCGAAAAAGGAATTTGTATGGAATGACATTTTTAACTGCAAAGGATATTATGTATTTTGTAGCACGTAAAATTTTATGTAAAAATATAATTTTGCATTTTTACATGCTTTTTGATTCTGCTTGAGCTTTTTGGAATTTTATAGTGATTCAGCTAAATTTCAACAGTGTGTAGTAAATTTGAAAAAATAACAGATCCATCGGCAAAAAAGCAGCCTTATTAAGAAAAATATATTAATAAAAGAAACACTGTAAACCACATACAACACATAGGGAACACATATGAAAAATATCATTCTTTAATTCAAAGAACCTACAATTACTTGGTACATAACGAGAATTTTTCAGATGTTCTTCAATTAAATGACGTCATTGATTATCTGTAAACCTTGATTGGCAATTGTAATTCACATTCATACAATTATGACACCACAAAGTAAGTTTTAAAGAGAAGATCTCCATTACTCATGTAGGGTTGAAGTAAATAGCAAACAAGTCTCTGATAACGAAAATGTATCTCGCAACTTTTTCACCGTTTTAGCTTCCACACTACGTTTATAACGTAAAAAGTGGAAGGTTTTATAATCGTTCAGTCCGTCTGTCTGTCCGTCCGTCTGTCCGTCCATCACCCACTTTCACAGAAAGAACCACAAGTCCCACAGACAAGTGGGATACGTCATTTTGAAGCAAAAAATAAGATTAGGCTACATTCCAAATTTCACTAAAAAATTTAAATTAAAAGTTTATTTAAAATTTAAATAACTAAAAATTTAATCTACATTGAAATAACATGCAAATTCCATTTTTATTCAATATTTCACTTTTGCCATCCACAAGTCCCACAGACAAGTAGAATACGTCATTTTGAAGCAAAAAATCAGATTAGGCTACATTCCAAATTTCATTTAAAAATTTAAATTAGAAGTTTATTTAAAATTTAAATAACTAAAAATTTAATTTACATTGAAATAACATGCAAATTCCATTTTATTCAATATTTTCACTGTTGACATTTCGTTAAACGTACGAGAAACTTTATTTGAAAAAAAATATATAAATATTTATTTATGTGTATATAATTCAGTTTGGATTGTTGTAATATCACATTAAAGTTCTTTTGATGGTTCATTATATATGTATGAAGAAAGATGCATAGAAAATTCTAACTTGGCATAAAAATGTGCAGGAATGTGCGAGGAATATTACATATTTATTCTTTGAAATATAAATTAATTTTTGCAAACGATGAGTAATAATTATTGAATTTTCGAAATAAAATAAATGAAACTAGCCAAATTTGGCGTGTAAATGTTTAATATAGAATTAATGTTGTCTTTGGCGCGTTTATTCCTGTTAAACACAAATGTGTGGAAGCGGGTTAAGTGACAGATTCTGTTACAAACCTACTTGTTTAAAATACAGCAAAGCACTTAACCCCAAAAAATGGTGCAACTTTTTTATGAACTTTATCTTATTTTTTAAAGAACACTATTTTGTGAATAGAAATGCAGCCCAGGGTTATTCTCATCGTATACATGTAAGGGTATTTAGGTGCTCATAAATATTTAAAATGCATCAAAACTAGTTTGACAGAATATTAATAATAGTACTGAATATGAAGATTTCCTCCGTAGATTCTATTGAAAACTAACATTTTTGAAATATAGGTCATAGACTGCTCTTTTCTAGCATTTATAAATCCGATGCATTTCAATTCCATTTTATTCTATAATTTTGAATTTTTTTATAATTTCGACTAGAAAAATCTGTATTTTTTAAAACAAAGATTGTTCAGTTAAGATTAGTAAACTTTTTAAATTTAAGGTATTTACATGAATATAAAATCTGACTCCTAAATAATAATGCAAAATTACTTGACTTTATTCTGTATTTCTTTTTGACTGTCGTTCTTTTAAAAATTAGTTCTTAGATATAATTAATCCTTTTCAGCAATGTACATTTTAATGTACAAGGGTTAAATGGGCAACCTAAAGTAAAATGAAATTCCAACCAAAAAAAAATTACCCCAATACTTAAACACAAACATTTCGCTTAATAGTGTAGCAAACAGTCCGCATAATATGCAAATGAGAATAATGTTTTATTCATTTTAGTTGCATTTGAATAAGAAACTCGATATATGCGAAGCTGAGGCAGATTCTAAAACTACCACTGTTCCAACCTTTCTTATGTTTCTTCTTTCTGTGATACAATCCTAAGACGCCAGCAATACTGCTACCTAAGAAATGCGTCCTCAATTTCGGGCAAGAGAAATGAATAATGTATCGAATGGATAGGGAAACGCTAAGAATCAGAACAATGTCATAGTTGGCAGGAATAGAAGTATTTCGCTCTTTTTTACGAGGGTAGAGTTTTGCGTTGTGTAGGGCCATTAAAAGAGAATATGTGGAATTTTTCTTAAGAATCTAGAATATTTATGTTTTTTAGATTTGTTCTAGTTGTGACTTTTAAACTCAAACATATTTTAAGAATATCAAATTGCATTTGCGGGCCGCGTATTTTTTAGAAACATGAAGAATTATAAACTTATAAATGTTTATTTTCTTGAAAAAAATGGGAAGGTTTGGAACATATGGTAGAGTAAACTTATAGCATTTAGAATTGAAATATTTCTTTATAATACGTTTAAACCTTCTTATGTAAAGTTCCTAGACGCTCAAATTACTTCGGCCTCAAATATGTGGCTTGAATTTTACTCTAAACAAATTAATAAATACAAATTAATAGAAAACTTAAAGCGTGAAGTTATAAAAATGCACCATACAATCACAATATATAGTATGTAGGGTATAAAGAAATATATAATTATTTGTTTTGACTCAGTGCTTTAAATTTGAAGCATCAAGAGTTTTACACATAGCGCTGCCTTTCTTAGAGAAAAGTTTTATTGACGCATACAATTTCTTAAATGTTACACTTTTTTTCTTTATTAACAGAAAAATATTATTTTCAGCTATTACTGTTATGGATTTCAAGTTTAAACTCTTATATATTGAGTACAAGTCGAGTATATTATTATCATTGAGTATTAATTTTTCGCAAAACTTAGTTTTCTTTCCTATATCATTTTAGCCAACAATGATAGAAAGTAGCTATGCCGGTTACATTTATTTTTAACGTGGGTTAAAAACTTATACAATAAAGACAGCATAAAACATTCAATAACTAAAATTGAAACTGTTCTTTGTAATATGAAATAGCCTTAAGTGACCGATACATCATGCGCACAAACAAAACAAGCATCTGTCAAAATGTTGGAATACTTGAAACTGATTGACATACATGATTATTCTATTTGGACGTGTGGTTAAACACTTCGTTTTTCGCAATTTATCATATGTCCCTGTTTCTATGAAATTCTACGATCGTCAGAAAAATGTCTACCTTAGACATGTGTCTCGAATTTCTGTCCAAGGAAATGAATAATGTATTTAGGTGAATATAAAACGTTAGAATGCTACTCAAGCTGAGCAGAAATAGTTTAAGAATCTAGTGATGAATATTTTTATGGAGACGGGAAAAAATGTTAAGTTTTCTTTTGGTATACTCGGCATTTCATTTACCACTAAGGTACGGTTGAAAAATTTAAAGTATACTCTTATCAGCATAGATTCAAATAATTGATGAAACTCAGAAAAATAATTAACAAAGTTAATTTTATATGGTCTGAAAAATTATATTTTTGATTGAACATGTTAATTTTTACAAAAAATCATTTGTATAAAAAATAAATTGTTTCATAGTTTTTTTTAACATAATAGCTATAAAACTGACAAATTTCTGTAAAAAAAAACCTTAACTTATCATTACTAAGTTGTGTCTACAAAACCACCTATGCTAAAATGAACTGTACTACAATTCACAATGCATTTAACTTTAAAACAAATATAGTTTTGAAACAGCATTGTTATAAAACATTTTAAACTAGTGATAACAAAATCATCTCTAAATGATACACAAACTGATCTATGTCTCTTGATTAATTCAACTATAAACCTTATCTTTCAATCACCATTATTAATATGTAGCAAAATAAACTATCCCACGCTACACAACACATTTAACTTTAAACCTTTCAAACAAGCATCAAGTTTTGCCTTCACGCTCCGTTAAATGCTTTAACTGTAAAAAAACGATCCCCAATTTACATTTTCCAAATTTAGTAAAAGTCATTTTAAGCACTGAACCTGAAGATATTTATGCCCCTTAATATTTCATTTCTTTCACTTCAAATTTCCACATCAGAAGTTTTCTTCCTAGAAAAATATCTTTTAGTAATGCAAGAATAACCGAAAGGGAAATGTCCTCTGTTTTGAAAAAGGTTGTGTGGTGTGTGCAATGGTTTTAGTGTAAAATGCACTTATACCAGAATATATAAAGGAAAAACACGTTAATTAATAATACGATGAAAATCGTTTCCTATAGATAAGACAGACAAAAAGTTTTTGCTAAGTATTTACCGTATTTCTTAGAGAAATCAACAAAATTATGGGTTATGGGTTTCAAAAACACATAACCATACCATTCTGTACATTTCCATAAGCATGTAAGCATAATCAAATCGTTCTTATATGAAAAGAGCAGGATGTTTGCATTATCCTCTATCTCGCTTAATTGTTAGTCTTGAAAGAATTTACCGTAATGCGCAACAAAAGAATATGGCGAGAAAGTGCGAGCTATGGAATGAAAGTAGTTTTCTTGGCAAGGCAAAGCTGTAACTGCACTGTAAAAAAGTCTGTTTGATGATTCAAAACACTTTTTACTGATAAATGAATTAATTTTATGACATGTAGTAAATGTGTAAACTCAATTGCATTAGATGAAAATTTTTAGTCTGTGTGTCGTAATAAATAAAAAATTAAATAATTTAATAACCACAAATGTTTAGGGGTCAACTACATGCAGGTCTGAGTGTTGTGAAATTAGGCGTGTGTAAACGAAAAAAAAGGAACTTTCAGTCATAAAGATGCGAATATGTAACACTATTATAAGACTTTTAATATATACGATGTATAGTGTCAAAAAGTCTTTTTTTTTAGTACAAGTTTTTGCAGAAAAAAACTTTCAACTTACTTGCAGTTGTCAATAACTACAAAAAATTATAAGTTTTCTTACACGAATACTGAGATTTCGCAAAAAGCTCAGCGAGTATCTTTTTTTTCTACAATTGCGTCAGAGCTTCGGGGGTGTAATGAACTGAGGACTTGACTACTTTGCATTTGTTTAACAAAATTTAAATAGGTAAATTATGAAGGATTTTCTAGAAAAACATTCATAGAATTTTTAGTCCTTCTGAAATCCATAATTTGGTTCGGATTACATAGTTATCGGTTTATTACACTCTTGATATTCAAAGGTATACAAATCCGAACCTTATGAAAAAATTTTATAAGGGGCGTTTTTCGTGGAGAACCAAAATTTCGAATTATTTACCATTTATTTGTAATTTTTTAAAATTATTTATTTTAATAATGCATAAAAAAACCATAAAAATAAAATATAAATGTTTAAAGACTGATTTTAAAAAAATCCCCACCAAACGTAGTCGGATACATTATTTATATCTATGTAATACATTATTTATATCAATGTATAATATGTGTAAAGAATTACTTAAGCCCTTTTTTTTTAATATTCCTGTCACAACTTTGTTAAACCACCGCCGCGGTATGTTAAGGCGAAAGTATAATTATTTTCACTTCGTATATCTTAGACGTCTGAGAATTCTAGTGTTATTTCTTATCGTTAGGGAATACTTAAGATATTGTTAGTATGATGCTAGACAGGAGAGAAAAGCTTTGTGGTAGTTTTAAGATAATACTAAAAGATTATGTAAATATTTGGGTTCGTGAACATTTACCATAATAAATTAATGGAATTTGTTACTGAAAACGAATTATCTTGGTATGCATGTGGAAAGTTTTGTTATTTTGTACACATTTTTCGGAATATCCAAATATCATCTAAGAAGACAATTTAGTACAAATACATAAAGTTGTTACTTTTCGTTTCAATATGCTTAACATAAATAAATTTGGTAACATTATATTGTATTATATTTGATTTAAAAAGTGCTGTTAGTTCAAACCAACTACAATAAAAAAAGCCTTAGTCTTAGAAGTTCCTATGCAATATGTATGTTAATCAGTAGTTATAAGAGTGTAAATTTTTTGAATACATGAAACTTTTTCATGAGAACATATATGTTTTCCATCATGTAGAAGGGTAAAAAAATACTCAGATTTAAAATGTGCATGCATGTGGAAATCACACATTTGAATACTTTTCAAAAGATCTTCACTTAATTAAAATACTTCTAGCATTAAAAGTAAATGCGTTTTCATTTGTTGTACTGTAGTCGGTCTTTTAAGGCACAGAATCACACTTAAAATGTGTGGATGAAATAATAATAGTTATCATGGGGTCCAGGCAAGCATAAATAATTAAAAATAAATACTGAATTTCAAAAAATAATAATAATAACGACTTGGTTTTACTTGGAGAAATAGTTAACATTTCAACAAAAAAAAACTCTTTAATTGTAAAAGAGTTAGGATGGCTGCTTCAGCATTAACTTTAAAAAAAAATTTAATGGGAAAGCTCGTGTTTTAATTTCGGTATAGAAAATACATTTAAGTGGGGAAAATGCGAGATTAAGTCATTAAACCTGCTTTGTTGCTTTTCTCGAAACTTTTGAGATAATTTTATTTTTTAAATTTCACCAATTTCCGAAATAAATCTTATCTGTATGCTGATATATTGTTGTAATTTATTATTTTCTATTTTTTATACCTGCTTGTACCACAGACATCGCTATTTTTTAATAACCACCTTTTAAGTGATATTCTGTGCCTTAATTATTATTTGTTTAGAAGACTTTAACATCGAAACATTTTTAAACCTTGTTTAATGGTATTTCACTTACTGCTTCAAAGACTTATAGTTGATTTGAATTAGGTGAAAAAAGTATTTTTATAATTAAAGGATTCTTTAATTTACAGCAAAAAAGTTTTGCTTTCAGCCCAAATAAAGAAAAAATGCCATTCATTTTCCCTACTGTCCTGTTTTTTAGTTAATTTATTTTCATCAGTCGAGAAAAATCGGGAGCGACAAACAAGTAAAAGCCAAAGGATAGTTTCATTACAACATTCTACAAGATCCCGAAAGAGTCATTATCACAGAGACAGAAAGAAATTACTAAAATATATAAATCTAGTTTTGTTTACCTAGAGTTTAGGCGTAATATATATATATATAGCTCTCGTATGATTTAAAAATTAAACTTGATGAGATTTTTTTAAAAACTTTTATGGTATAAAAAATTAGCAAAACAAACAAATTTAAAAGTTATCTCAAAAGTTTATAATTCCAAGCTTGTAACTATTATTTCAGAAATTTTAACAATCTAAAGATTCCGAAGGGCATCTAAAAGTGGCAGTTTTATCACTTTTCCTATGCATTACCAGTATCAAATTAAATAAAATTATTTTAATTTATTTTTGAAGGTTATACAACTGGAATTTATTAAAATTAGTATTAATATAATTCGCGTTTAAACTAATTGAACACATGTTGAAAATACTTCTTAACTTTTTTTAAAACAATATTTGTTAGAGAAATTTGTATTTGATAAACGGCTTAGTGTTTAAGTAATACAACCAAATAAATGTTCATAATATGTTTATTTAAGTACTTGAATAATTCTTGTCATAAGTTTCTTTTCAGCAGAATTAAAAAAATCTCAATGTATTTTCCGAAAAGCATCTGAAACAGCGTTACTATTTTTCTTGTACATTGCCAGTATTCTTTCTTTCCTATCCCCAAAGTCCAGCGGAGCTAGACAAGGTCCATGGGTCCAAAAACCTCAAGGAAGTCCAGGAGCATCAGCGGACTTCCCAGTACACTGTTAAAAATTTTGTGCTTAGTTTCACCATGATATTGGTTCCTAGTAGCTGCAACGGCTGAATGGTGAAACGTTCCACCATATTTTTTGTATTCGGTTGAACCATTTCTCAGGGTTTTGTTTCCAAATCCAGAAAAATGGTTCAACCAAACACCGAAATAAAAGTGAAACATTTCACCATTCAGCCGTTGCAGCTACTAGGAACCAATATCATGGTGAAACCTAGCACCAAATTTTTAACAGTGTAGATCTTGATGGCTGAGCCTCAGGCACTCCAAGATGTGAGATGGTGAAGCCTGCTCAGAAGAGCACTTGGAGCATGTGTCAAATATTCTTGAACCACCCGAGAAGGTCATACTTCTGAGGTGCCCACTGAGGAAACGGGAGATGGCGGTTTGTCTGTGTCTGTTACATTTTAGTGCCAAAGAACCGCCAGGACGATGGCCCCGATACCAATGATGTAGTGGAGGAGTAGACCAAGTTATTTTCCCACTCAACTTAGCCTTCGAGAAAATCTCCGTGCCAGTATTACATTAAATAATGTAACTTAATTTATTTTGTAGGTTTCGCTACCACAATTTATATAAATTAGCATAAATATAATTCCTTTTATACTAATTGAAAGTATGTTGAAAAGTAATATTTAGTTATTATATTACTTATTTTTAAAAATAACTTTTAGATCGATTTTAATTGGATGAAGTTCTTAGTGTTTAAGTAATAAAACTGAATAAATTTACATATATAAGTAGCTAAATGATTTGTGTAATAAATATCTTTAAAACAAAATTAAATAACTCTAATATAATCTTTTCAAAGTAATGTATAGCAATAAGAACGCCAGCAAAACGAAGAATATCAGTTTCACCAATTTATCAAAATTGTACCTGACTTCTGCACTTTTATTTTCATTCCTTTTACGAGAAACTACAATTCTAAAGAAAAGAAGATTTATGTCCTAGAGCACCTATAAAAAGAACTAGGGCTTTTTTGTATTTATTGTTTAGTAGTTTATTGTAAGTGAATGGTAGAGTATAAAGTTTTAGAGTTTGTTCTTGATTTATGTCTACGTTTCTTACACTTTTAGGATTTAGAGATATATTTTAGTTTAGAGAAAGAAAGCTCTCGTTTCCATTAAAAATGATTGGATTTTGTATCGATAAACTAAGTTTTAATTTAATGAAATAAATACGCGTTTTATGGGAATTGTAGAAAAATTATAGGTAGATCAAGATACTTAGTTTTAAATCAATGTTTTATGTAGATAGAATGTAAATAAGGTATAAGGAGTATAAAAATTAAATTTTAACCTATGTTATATATTTAATAGAGGCTCAGAGTGGCTTAGTGGTAGTGCTTCGCATTGCCACGCCACAGGTCCGGGGATCGAATCCCGGATTGGACGAGGTTGACCCATCCTTTCATCCCTTGAGTGGGTCAATAAAATGGGTACCAAGCATGCTTAGGAACTGAACACTGGGGTTCCTCGTGAGGCTGACCACCTTACCGGAACATATGCCTAGTACCCCAGAGCCCTAGGTCACGAAAGCTGAAATGGGCACGGCAGGCCTTGGCCCAGTAATGGGCTGTTGCGCCGAGGAGTTTTTTAAAAATATATTTAATAACATATATAAAAAATTTTGATAGCAATTATACAGAAAGTTGTATTAATAAATTAATGTATTTAAAGATCATTGAGTTTTTCGATTCGGCTCTATGGACAATTGAATGAATTAGTATCCATAAACAATCATAATACAATTTTAAAATAATTTCCTAAAATTAATCCAATATTCGTTGTATATGTACTCCCTTATACAATCCTGGTACGAACATGAGAAATGGCTTTTAAGGGGGACCAGAGCCCTCCCTTGAAGCCCATGTTAAAATGACCTTTTTATGTACCTTTTTCTCAGAATCTATTTGATTCTTTTTAATGAAATTTTTACTAGAAAGTACTTACTATACCAGCTCTCAAGTGGATGACTTAGCTAGTTCAGTTATTTTACGTTATAAACAAGCATTAACAAAAGAAGAGATCGTAATACCAGAAGGGCTTTATCCTGGAGAATATTTGGTAGATAGTGGACAAAAGTTGGTGGAAAAATTTGGTGATAAATTATTAACAATGACCGATAGGCAACGTCATGAACTCGTTAAGGAATTTGCAGTAGAAGAAATGTTAGCTATAAACTAGTTTATCTATGAATGTTTAACTATACCTTACTGGAAGCATTTGAAAATTTTTTATTTAGTTTTTAAATTCTAAATTTTGAAGTGAAACTACATATTTTTTACCTAAAAAACATCAATAATATTACAAAGACCAAAAAAGTAAAATGGTTATAATCAAATCCCTCCAGCTGTTTTTAGAAATTTACTTTTTAAATACGTATAAAAAATTCCAGGCTGATACTTATAGTAGATTTTGAGAAAAAGGTACATACACATTGAAAAAGTAAGTTTTGAAATATGAGCGTTTAAAGTAAGCATTAGTGGTTTCTTACCTATAAAACATAATGGATTTTACCTAAACAGCTTTTTTTTTAATATTAAAAATACTTCCAGTACTCAACACAACACTTTTATTGTAAGATATTGTTGTAAAGCTAAGATTTCATATTTTAAGAAACACTAAAAACATTGAAATGTCATTTTTGAAAATTTTTGGGGGTCTGGTCCTCCTTAAAAATATTATTGAACTTGTGCGCTGAGTTAGTTAAATATTAGTTTTATTCATCTCCGTATCGTAAAGCCTATAGAAAAACTATTTATCGTTTTATTACCATAATTATTCAAAACAATTTTTTTCCAAACTTTTAAAAAATTGGGTATGCTTACACTGTAAAATATCACCGCATTAAATGGCGAAAACATACACCTGTACACCAGAAAAATTGAGAAAGCTTATCACTTGAAAACGGGATAAGGTTACCCCACAAAAAGAAGTTATATTACGCCTCAAAAAACGGAATATTATTCCATCACAAAAAATAGTAAAACGCAAGGGGCACAAAAGCTCTACTTAAGCTACCGTAGAATTTAACTGCTTTTTCTAAAGCGTAACAGTATACAGCGGAGATAAATTGTGTAGGGAATGTTTTATTTTATTAGCCTACTTTTCTTTTTTTAATTCGAAAGAATAAAAAAATGAAAAAGTAGGTATTGACATGAGGTCGATGTCCGTCTGTCTGTCCGTACCCCCCTTCCAAAATCGGTTTTATCATTCGGATCTTAAAAATTATTTTTTTGTTAGAAAGCTATGACCTCAGAGACCCAACTTTCATACTTTTTGTCCGCCTGTCTGTACGTCCGGATGGACATAAATCTACTATCTATTGGCGAATTTCCCATTGAATTAGCATTGAAATTCAATTTTGAGTCATTTAAATCACTGTTGCCAAATCAACAATGGCATGAGAAACTTTATTTAAAAATATTTGAAGCAAAATAATTTTTCATGAATAATTTTTGAATTACGTCATAAAATGTAGCACAATGTGATTATTTGATTGTTCATTAATTGTTTACCAAGAAAGCGGCAAGTCATATTTTTTGCATACAATTCTGCTTAGTTTTAATTTACATTTATTTTGTCAATGCAGTTTAGAGTAGTTTCATTATTTTTATTATTAATAAATATTTAATTATTCTTCGAACTACAAATAAATCGAACAGAAGATAAATAATATTAAGTTATTTGTGAAAGAATATTAAGGAAAATAGTTGATTTTGGCTTTTAGAAGTTTAAATTATAGCTGGATGCTGTGTTTAGCGATTTTTTTTCTAATGTGTGTAAATCTATTGTAGAAACGATTGTTGATGATATTTACTGTTAGGAACCTAGCTGTTTCCGGATTAGAATTTCAGTAAGTATTTAAGTAAACAGGAAATTGACTATTTTAGTTCTTCAAAACTTCTTGTTTTTCTAGTTTTAAAAACGAACAAAGTTAGGCAAAGCATGCTAAGCCCTTCGATTGCAAGAATGTCGCTTTTATCGACTACTCAATGCCAGCTCTAATTAATTTGAAATTTAACTTCTTTTTTATATAATCTTTTTACTTCACAATATTCATCATTTTACTTGAACTTTTATTCTATGGCACATTATAAAGTTTCACAAATTTTTTTACAGTGAACCGCCAATTTCTAGAAGAAAATAATTTTGGTGATAGATTAACAGTTGGTATATAAATCTACCTTTTATGAAATTAAATTAATTAAAATTATAAAAACTGAATTTATGTAAAAAAAATAATGTTTTCACTTATAATAAAAACAAAAAATCTCTGATTCCTCAACGGTCTCCGGTTTCTCCCACACATACAATACAATCCCTTCTCACCAAATTTCTTAGAACTTTGTGTACCCCTTGTAAGTAAATACCCCGGTATACGAGGAACAAATGAGCTAAGAAACAAGTCAAAAACAAAATGGCCCAAGCATCCAGCATCGTAAACAAGAGAACAAAGAGAAAACCCGCATTCTGTCTTTCCGTTGAATTAGCTCAGCGATTTCTTATCACGGGATTTCTTTACCTCGGATATTGACTAACAATGCACTGGGATGAAAGGAAGATTGCAGTCAGTTCTGTGAAGAGTTCCTTTATTTGCAATACTTCAAATTTGATAATATTTACTGTATTTTTCAGGTTTCAAGTTTATCTTTTACGATGGGTTACTTGTATGTTTTTATGGATGAACCATTTAATTGTAAATTATTTGGTATATCTTAGATTTGTGTTGAAAAAGTGATGGAAGTAAAAGCCAGATGTGTTTTATGAAGATTTCCTTCATTAGCAATACTTTACTTCTATAATATTTACTGCATTTGTCAGATTTGGAGTAAGGTCAGATTTTTACGGATAGATTATATGTTTTGTGTGGTATATTTGGATGAATATCTGAAATGTATGGTTATTTAGCTTAAAAATGTCTTAAGTTTTCAAGTCTCAGAATGTATATAAGGTGCATTATCTATATAATATTTTCGAAAGCCGCACATGGTTAACTTCTAGCCGATGTATCTTATAGTTGTGTTGAAAAAAAGTGATGAACGTATTTTAAAGTTCCGAAAAGCTCAAGACTCGTGTTAAGTTACACTATTATAAAAAAATTTAGACTGACTTAAAAAAAAGTTAAAAGCTTTTTTTTATAACGTTACGGGTTAACGTGCATTATTTGTAAATTGACATGATTTTTATGTAAAATTTACAGCACAGTAAAATTTACATCATCTGTAAATTCACATCCCAGGGTGATGGCAGCCTTTTTACCATCGCCCTGTGATATACAATCACAGTATTTTTCCCAGTGTAATTAAATAAACAATAAAATTCATTCCACTATTTCCTTCATTCCAGTATGCGAGTTGCTGAGCGAAGGCCTGGCCTGCGTGTTCGGTCCGCAGTCCACAGAGTCGAGCTCCGCAGTACAGTCAACATGCGGTGCTCTCGAGGTGCCGCACGTCCAGACCCGCTGGGAGTACAGATTTAAGCCCACGAGACACACCATCAACCTGTACCCGCCGCCGAGCGCACTAGGCCAGGCCTACTTGAAGTACGTCAAGGACAAGAACTGGAAGATGTTCGCCATCCTGTACGAGGAAAATAATGGTTAGTATATATATGTGACAATAAGAGGTTAAAAAGCAACTTATGCGACGCAAATTAGTTTGTTAAAAGATCTTAAAAATCCCACAAAACTTTTTCGGGACTGAACGAAGTCCCGCCTTCAGTGCATAAAAATGAAAGAAACACGGAAAATGTTAAGGCACACTACATAAACAGAAAAAGAATTTAAAACCCAATGTGGCCAAACCAGAAAAGTTTTTCTTTCATTCATCGTTTTATGCACTGAAGACTGGACTTTGTTTACTTCCCAAAACCGCTGTAGATTTTTAGGATCTTTTAACTTTTAATTTGCGTTTTTTACGTTTATTTTTTAAACTTCTATTAATAAAGCCAAAAGTTTTTATAAAGATTTATATGTGACAGTCTACCTTGTTAGTCCCAAAACGGGTAATTTGAGTTACTTTTAGTTTGAACTATATTTCTTTCACCATTATGCCGCGTTCACAACTAGTGTGTTCATATAAATCGAATTACGTTTAAGATGATTTAATTCTGCAGATGCATTGAATTTCGAATAAACGAGATTTGACTATACTTCGTTAAAAAGAAAAAAATAGAAAGATAATGAACCTGGCATTAGGAATGTAGCCTGGCAACTGGAAAATGTTCGCCATCCTGTGTGAGGAAAATAATGGTTAGTACACATACATATGACAGTCTACCTTGTTAATCCGAACACAGGTAATTGGAGTTACTGTTGGTTCGAACTTCACTGTAAAAAACATGTCATATTAAAGGAAATTTCTTTCAGTAAAGTTGTCGAAAAATATCTGCAATTCTATGGTCAATTTCTGTTGACAGAACTTCACCGTAGCCAAGCAATACAGAAAATATTCGTACCTAATACGATTGGAGAAACATGAGAAAAGTTTTTTTCTGTATTGCTGGGTACGTTAAAAAATAATACGTCAAGCTATAACTCGAATATATACGAACCCTAGTCGTTGGCATAGGACAGAGTTGCGGTCACAGAAATACTTTGTATAAATCAGACCTTCTTTTCGTAATCAGGCAGAACAAGAAGTTCTTAAAGAACTAAAATAGCCTACTTTCCTGTTACTTAAATACTTACTGAAATTCTAATCGGGAAACAACTAGGTTCATAACAGTAAATATCATCAACAACCATTTCTACACTAGATTTACACACATTAGAAAAAAAAATCGCTAAAAACAGCACCCAGCTATAATTTAAACTTCTAAAAGCCAAAATCAACTATTTTTCTTAATATTCTTTCACAAATAACTAAACATTATTTATCGTCTGCTCGATTTATTTGTAGTTCGAAGAATAATTAAATATTTATTAATAACAAAAATAATGAAATTACTCCAAACTGCATTAATAAAAATAAATGTAAATTAAAACTAAGCAGAATTGTATGCAAAAATATGCCTTGCCCCGCTTTCTTGATAAACAATTTATGAACACAAAGAATCACATTATGCTACATTTTATGACGTAATTCCAAAATGATTTATGAAAAAATTATTTTGCTTCAAATATTTTTAAATAAAGTTTCTCATGCCATTGTTGATTTGGCAACAGTGATTTAAATGACTCAAAATTGAATTTCAATGCTAATTCAAAGGGAAATTCGCCGACAGATAGTAGATTTATGGCCGTCCGGACGTACAGACAGGCGGACAAAAAGTATGAAAGTTGGGTCTCTGAGGTCATAGCTTTCTAACAAAAAAAGAATTTTTAAGGTCCGAATGATAGAATCTATTTTGGAAGTTGGGTACGGACAGACAGACAGACAGACATCGACCGCATGTCAATACCTACTTTTTCATATTTTTAATTCTTTCGAATTATAAAAAGAAAAGTAGGCTAAAAAATCTGTTCCCAACTGGTGCGATCTGTATCAGTGAACGCATATTTTATGTGTTTACAGAGAAAATAGGTATTTTAACAAAATGATATAGAATTTTACAGAAAACTGCAGTAATTAAGAAGGGAAATGGATAGATGAATTTTAAATCGCACATTTTAATAATAAGCAATATGTATTGAAAGATTTAAATAGAAAAAATATTCAAACTTTAGTAACATTGCCTGTAAAAATGTATTCTAAACAATCAAATCAATAAAAATTTCCCTTTCACATTTCAATGATAAATCTTTCCTAATCTTCATACTTAATGATTAATGTTCTCTGTAGAGATTTACCCAAACAGACGCCCCTTTTCTAATAAATTTTTCCTAATCTACACATTCTATTCTGATTCTGAGTGCGGTGCTCTGACGTTGTTTCAACACACGGCGTTATCTTCGCATTTGTTAGCAAAGTTCCTTTGACCGTTTAATCTGAGCGAAGCATTTGTATCCTAGCATGCAAATGACATCAAACATTTTCAGGCTCCACTGAAAGCCTTGCTAAAAGGAACATAGATTATGCTTTGTCGTTTACATATAAGGTTTTGAAAGAAACGATTACCATATGTAAAAGTTTATGCGTCACTAAAAGTTCGGTAACTTTCTCTAAAACGGGTAGCATGCATTTATTTTACTTTGATTTCTTAAAGCTTAAATATATATTCAAAGAAGGTATAACATACAATTAGCTGATTATTAATTAAAATATTAACGAAGAAAGATAATATCCGAACTCTAGTAATGCATTGTTAATGAATCTTAAAAATCCTTTTAACATATTTTTGATGATTTAAGTTGGCTGCATAAATTTACCTAGATAAACTTTTCAATATTTCCGCATCCTTAAATGTTGAATTAGATTACTATGTGCAACGCAAGCAGTTTCAAAACATTACATTATTTATTCAGCATTCTTTTGCAAAGTTTTCACGTTCTTTTAATATGAGCAAAGCATGGCTATTCGATCATGATAACAACATCAAAGAAGTAACTTTCACGCTGTTAAAAATTTGATGCTTGGTTTCACCAAAATAATGGGTTCTAGTAGCTGCAACGGCTGTGTGGGAAATGTTGAAGTATATTTTTAGTATTCTGTTGAACAATTTTTAAATTTTTTGGAAAAAAAACCCCTGAAAAATGGTTCAACCGAATAGCGAAATGTGGAACTTTTCACCATAAAGCCATTGCAGCTACTAGGTTTGTGAAACCAAGGTAAATTTTTTTCAGAGCATTGAAAGCGTCAATCGATGAAACGGATAATATAATTGTCCTTTGTTTGTCTACTTGCTTTGCCAAATAGGCTTACCTACAAAAATATAGAAATATATTTATAGGGTTCGAAATGCAATTCTCAGCTATCATAATATATAAAGTACTTGTCTGCACAATACATATAAATCATAATGTATACATTGAATTGAATAGTAGAATTAGTAGCAGCAGTTAAATCTTCTACAGTGTTTATGCTTTAATGTAAAGTTAAAAGAATTGATGTATTGCCTTCTTGGTCTGTAGTTCACATATGGGACTATGAAAGGAAATGCAGTAGAACAAATATTTTTATTCGGCGTTTTGTGAGTTTCTCTGAAAAACTTCTATGGGTTATTTATTTTTTCTCTTCTACTCTTTAAAGCTAAATTTAAAGAAGATTCTTGAGTTTTATATTTAAATCAAACTAAATAATAATATTTTTACTTTAATATATAAAACTTATTACAAATTTTTCATTATTTAAATATCACTATAATAAGTTCTCATAATATGATTTAGGTTGTTAAACTTTTATAATTATATATTTTGTCTCGTTTTAGTGGGAAACGTATGTGTGAAAAGGGGGTCACGTCTTAGAGTTTTTGAAACGGGAGATATAGTATATTTAAAATCTCGGGACACTTTCAGGCCCCGTTTTTCTGGACCATATACCATAATTTCGAGAGATAGTGAGGTAAACTATACTATAGACTTGCTGGATAACCCGGGTACAGGGTTAAAAGTTCACAAAAACAGGTTGCGTTTGGCACCGCGTAGATCTCCAGGTCTAGTTGGTGCTGAACTTGAGAGGGAAAAACCTGGGCGTACCTATAACTTACGACCCCGTAGACGTTAGGCCTGTATAACACGAAGTTGTTTTTTGTATGTTGTGTTGTATTATTTTGTTGAGTGTTATTTGTCGAGTATCCTGTGCATGTATGATGTTTTCATATTCGTATGCTGCTTGTGTAAATTTTCTTAAACTTATGAACTTTGATCATTTTTTGTATTGTGTCGAGGGGGAGGATGTGACATTGCCGTTCTCATGCGTTGTCCTTCCGTGGGCCTGTTATCAGGTAGCCCTTGTTCACAAAAAGAACCTGGGTTGGTTTTTGGAAGTGGCAACGTGTGGGAAATGGCGGTTAGAGCCAGCTGCTGAGTGTTGATTTGGAGATAGGCGGTTTCTCCCTGGTTGCTCGTTTTTTTGCTTGCATGCGAGCATAATTAGGAATGTATTGAGTTTTTCTGATGTAATATAATTCTAATGTAAATACCTGTTTTAATTAATTATGTGTGTATGTCCTATCGAATAAATAAAGCTAAGAGTTAAAATTGAGACTGTACGCTAATTCTTGTAGTAGAGCATCTTCTTCTCACCCAACATACCGAATCGGTCAACACATTACGTGATCTCTGAGCCCGGAGATTTGTCACTACAGCGATAATTGCTGTATACTGCCTGATGTCTGAATTCGCCCTGTATGTCACAGCCATTCAATTTCTCTGAAAGGGGTTGGATGACCAAGCTAGCAGCACCTCCGCCACAGTATGAAATTTAAGGATTTATTTCAGTAAATAGGAATAACTCGAAAATTTCATGAAATATATACTTCAGAAAATTTAATTTCGTAACCAATGTCAAATTAACTTGCAAGCTTGCTTAATTAACATGCTTAATTAACTCTTAAGAATGAAATAAAAAAAATACATTTTCAAGCATACTACTTATTCTAAACACACATTTTTTTTAGTCTGAACGTTATTTGAAACAGCAAATATTAATAATGCACAAATATTCGCATAATGGCAATTCCAATAATCTGTAACGAAAAATTTTATCCAAATTTAATGTACATATATTGCACAATTAACATGAGTCTTGTAATAACGGAATGTGAATATCTTATCTACATTTTAAAAAAAATCATGCATCGTCAACACTTCTCATGACTAAGTTCCGAAATTACATTTTTCAGATAGTAATCCAATCAAATCAAGTAACCAGAAAAGAACAAAACACAAAAACATAACTTCAAAAAATGTTGAAACGATATTTATTAACACACACAGTATAGAGCCTTCTACTTTTATTTGTAAAGAAAAGTTTTTTAATGAATTTTTAAAAGGATTTTTTTTTGTAATCATAAAGTAAAATTTGAATTCCCAAACAAGCCCATTTAAACATAAGAGTGCTAAAAATTTTGAAATAATTTTGTATTTGAACTTCTCATATTAAGCACCAGCCTAAATGGTGAATACAGGGTGTCCGTAAAAGAATGTCCAAGTTTCAAATTGTAATAGTATCGTTCACCTGACATCACGCCTTGTGATTTCTTCCTTTGGGGCTTCTACGTTCCACCCCTACCCCACGATTTACCAACCTTGAAAGGTAGAATTGCACAGGCTGTTGCTTCCATTACTCCGGACTTGCTGCAGACAGTATGGGAAGAATTTCATTTTCGTTTGGATGTGTGCCTTATCACTAAAGGCGCACACATCGAACACTTATAGGAAAAAGTAGGTTAGTTTTCCTTCAATGTCATGTATGATTTGTTATATTTAGTATAAAATAAACTCATGTAATATACCATTAAAACTCGGACATTCTTTTACGGACACCCTATATATTCCTTTAATTTTAATTGAGACGTGCAGTTAAGGAATGATGAATTTTGTATACGTAATAATTTTGTAGACATATATGAAGACTAAGCCACAAATCTGTGCGTATATAAGCATGTTCTAAAAATAAAACCAAGTTGAAGACCAAGTTGCTTCGGCTTATATACTACAACATTTGTCGGAATCTAGATGACTGGTAGCAATACAGCAGTAGTAAATAAACGCCATCTAGCGTCGTGGATGTTAGTTTAGGTTGCATATGCAGCAAAACGCTATCAGACTTTACAAAAATATCTATATGAAAATTTTTAGCCACTAATAAACCTAAAGGATAAAAATTTTATGCAAAACGTAGTTTTGGGTTTTAAAAAAACTCAAATTAGGACTTTTATGGTTTATATTACTTCACCGATTGCTTACGGATATAAAAAAAAATCCTTAACATTACAACTGCGTAATTAGACAGATAATTTTTTTTCAATGAAGTGTTGTTCATAGTACCTTTCTAATTACCATAAACCAATCGATGTAACTAAGAACAAAAGAATGACACTACCAACAAAATGGCGCTGCTATTAGAAACTCATCTTCCTAAAATCCATCCTCGACAGGATTTATTGGACGCATTATGCGTTCCCCCCTTGACTTTATAGAGCTTTTCCCATTACATAAATAGCTCTGGCTTTTCATCTGGATGTAAGCATACCAGCGCAAGTTTCGATTTCGGCAAGTGTGCCCCTTATTGCTTTGCTGGCATATAGGGAACGGCATAAAGCTCAATTGCTGTAGTTGGTGGTAATAGCAGTTGGGGGATTCTGTGAATGTAGAAGTAGTAAAGCAACTTTGTAGAAATAAATATATTAGTTTCAGTACGGAAGAGATGTTGTGAAGTTGTGCATTTTGGGTGGCTCCAATAGTTGAAATTTTTTAGAAGTTTTGAATCACTTATTAATAATAGTTTTGCAAGACTTCGGAAATCATGCTACGTTATTTTTTAGACAAATAAAAGACTGATAATAGGAGACTTTTATACAAATAGAATACTGTAGTTATAGGTTCGTAAAACAAATAAACCCCATATAGATGGTTTCCAGGCCTCAGGATGATATGTTATAAGTGTCGTGAAGCCTATATTTGAATGACTTGAATAAGGGAGCCTGGGGAACCTTGGCCATGTTTTTAGATTTTTATTTTTAAAAAATGTATTTTTGCACTAAAAAATTCATACGAAAGCACATATTAGAGGAAATCTTATTGGCAACAAGGACATAATAGTGTAATATAAACAATGCCATTTTTCTTTTCTAAATTTATTGGTTTTTTTAAACATAGACACCTGGGCCAAGCCTCCCTTTATGAGGGAGGCTTGGCCCATGGTAAGGGAGGCTTGGCCCATACAAAAATTCATAAATTTAAAGTGCACAACAATAAATATTTCAAATTATTTTTGTTAGCATTAAATGTAAAAAATATATTATAATTCGACACTCTGGAATGATTTAAAAATCATGTTTACCATAATTAATATTTAGAGTAATACATTTTTCTAGTATTGTATATATTAAAAATTCTAATATTGCCCATATCAAGTAATTTTTTATAATTATGTTAAATATATTTTATTCAGTTTGTACACACATTAAAATGCACACGAAATAAGCATTAGTTTGATTTTTTTTATTTTAATGGCACAAACTGGAAAAGTCACAGCGCACTTTCAAAGCTACTCGTTCTCTCCCCCCCCCCCGCCCCCCTATAAAGAAAAAATCTGATAATATCTTAATATTAATCTGGAGTATTGTTATACTTGAATTAATAACTTAGTTTTAGCAGATAAAAATTGGTATTTGGTCATAACTGACATGTTAGTTTTAGTTGAGGTTTTGGTTATATTCCAAACAAGTACAAATATTGATAATCTCAATCTATTACCTTCATAAAATTATAAAATTATTATCATACGTTATTATGAACTGTGTATTTGATAAACATTATTTCTAGATTTTCATAACTAGTTCACTTAGGGAGCCTTGGTCCAGTGGCCTTACATAGAGGGCCAAGCCGCCCCATCTTGACATTTCGTAAAGAATGGCACAGGGTGCTTTGTAGCCTACTTCATTGCACAAACTTTATAGCTTAAATAAAACCTTAATGTAACATTATTTATTAAATACCACATACTTAAAGTTAATTCAATTTGTTTGTCTGAAAAAAGCAACTTTTTATTTTTATTTTCTCCTCAATGCTAAGAAGTAGCTCAATAAAACTAAGATCTCTGTCTGCTGAAAACAGTAGCTTTGAGTACCATCTATTGAGAAAATGCTAAAATATTTTTAAATACTAAAATTTAAAGGTTGGCCAAACCTCCCTTATGGCCAAGGATCCCCTGGCTCCCTTACATTTTTTACTTTCAAATTTCGACTTATAATTTTATCTGTTTTTAAATGTTTTATAACGTTTTTTATAAAAAAAAATTGAGTTCATTTTTAAATTTAAAGTTTCGTTTATACTTATCATAATGAATCTATTAAATTTAAATCCTAAAAATCGTGGTCCTCCATTACTTGACTCTTTCTTAACATTAACAGAACGCCATTCACTTTAATGGTACTATTAACATTTGTAGTAGAAGGCGAATAATATTCAAAATAACAGTAACAACAAATAGAAACACATAGTGGAAATATTTTTATTAGTTTCACAATATCCTCTTCGCTCCTAAAAATTCCCTATGCATAGTTTAGCATTTTTTTTCAAACAAATATGTACTTAGAAGTATGTTTTGCAAGTAATTTTGCAAAATTTTGCGTTTAGCTTTTAATGATAATCATGTCAATTTAGTGGAATTTGAGGTTTCGAGTGTTAAAAATACACATTTTATTGCTTTTAGTAAACAAATAAGCTCTGTAATTTTTTTTGCGATTAATAGACCATTTTTTAACATGTGTTTCAATCCAAAATGTCCGCTAAATTAACCTCTTTAAATGTATTGATTTGTTCCCCCTTTGATCCCACCTTACCGGGACATATGCATAGCATCCCAGAGCCCTAAGTCACGAAAGCTGAAATGGGCACGGCAGGCCTTGGCCCAGTAAAGGGATGTTGCGCCAAGGAGTTTAGTTTTTTTTAAATATGTATTGATTTATTGAATGGTGATTTCCAGTCTTGCAGTGTTACATAACCCTAGTTTTTCGATTTATTTAAAAATTACAGACATTATCCTTTATTGCTATTTTTTTCATATTTTTATTTACTTAAAGTAGGTACAAAATATTTCCCAAACTAAAACTTCTTCAAGTTCCATTACGCCTAACGCTTTCCATTAAAATGACTGATGCAATCAATTTAGGATGCTCTATTTTATGACTCCAACTACATTTAAAGTAAATGTCCACTTTTCAGTGCAATATAACTCTGAACATTGTGTTGAAATATCTAAACGCTTAACTTTAAAGTAGAGTTCTTAAGCAGCAAATTTGTAGTTCAATATTAAACATTTTATTAAAAAAAGGGAATGGGTATTATACTTTAATATCTAACTTGTAATTTAGAAATGTACACATATATAAATAAAAATGTTATTGCTTTTACAATTTAAATATCTAAATTTAATAATAATTTGTGCAATAGGATCTTTTGAAATTTTTATTTATTTCCACATTCATTGTTTTTTTTATTTCTTTGAAAACAAGGGCATAAAATGAAGAGGGGGGGACTAATGAAAATAACCCATATTTTCACCTTTTGATTATGCTTTTTCACTTAAATCTCTGTTAATAGTCTGTTAAGGATTATTTTTTTTGACATTGACCCACCTTATCCTCTTATCGGTAAATAGTTAGCTCTCGTT
Source organism: Oedothorax gibbosus (assembly GCA_019343175.1). NCBI lineage: Eukaryota > Metazoa > Arthropoda > Arachnida > Araneae > Linyphiidae > Oedothorax > Oedothorax gibbosus. Next base: position 1,298,729 of record JAFNEN010000151.1, read on the forward strand.
AGATTTTTGTTTTACTACATTATTTCAAGTCGCAATTTTTCCTACTAGTTTACTTGGTTCAAATTGAATTGAACCAAATTTCAAAACAATATTTTGTGTGCAAGCAAGCGATACTTTCTTAAGAACGGCGTATATCGTCTTTTTTAGACACTTCAATCAAGCCTTTGGTATAGTAAGGTGGAGCCTTATTTGGAGTCAAGCTATCGCAATGGTAAAAATAAGGACTTGCATCATAATCTAGTTGTACATTAATCTGCATCATAAAATAACGTATTGTTAAATATTTGAAAGGCGAGCGTATCTGAGAAATACACCATGTGAATTTGGTTTAATATATCTAAAGCATAAGATGTTACGATTGTGGGACTTTTGTTATTCGCTTACTTTGATTTGTGTTAGTTACGCTTTTTAATGCTTAAGTATTTGGGAGATTTGTGTCAAATAGATGTGTTTAGATATGTATTTTATGGGTCCTAACATACTGTCCGAAATATCCAAGAATATTTGACCTCGATAAAGTTTACTTATTTGCTTTTAATCAGAGTTTTTTTGCTAGATTTTGAAGTTTTAATAGATGATAGATATTACAATTTAATTTCTTGTCAGATCTGTAACACATCGCCACATCAATAAATTGGCGCTTTTTTATAATATTGACCATTATACGAAAAACAAGAGCACCAAATGAAGAAGGGGCTAATAAAAATACCCCATTTTACTGTCACGGTTTGAAATACTGTTTCAGTCAAATCTTAGTTAATAGTCTGTTATGGACACTTTTTCGCATTATCACCCCATCTTATTGGTAAATAGTTAGCTCTTGTTAGATATTTGAATAAATTCTGAATAAATACTATTGATAATACTATATGAATACTAAATGAATACTATTGATAATACTTCAGTGGCAATGGATCTCAACTTGTGCTACCCTCGCCATTTTGCGAAAGCAAGACGCACATGTTCAGTACCAAAAATAATTTTAATTGGTAGCTAATTAAGCACTTGACCACCGAATGATAAAGATTTATTTTTTGCTACTATGTATGCCGACTGAATGAATACTATTAATGAATACGATAATTCTGATATTACTATTGACAATATTGAATCTATTACTCATTGAATAAGCACTGTAAGAGTTCAATTGAAGAGCTTAGTGGAAGAACGTGCTAAGTGACAAAAAGGTGAAAACGAGAAAATGAGCTTCAAAATTTTTCGTTTGCACTTAGATACGTTAAAAACGGCACTTACGAAAGGTAAAAAAATTGTACTTAATTTATAGTTTATGAAAAGGGGGAATCTTTAGAGGAGGGAATAATAAGTTCATCGACTCAAAAATCTCATTTTTTTTAAAAGAAAAGCACGTTATTCCACTAAGGTCTTCAATTATTCCATCACGATGTTTAATTACACTGTTTTTCTTCAGCCTTGATCCGCCTCCATGAGCTCTTGAAAGACCCTCTGATCCGCCATCGGCGGGTGGTCATCCGGCAGTTCGAGGACAACAGCGACTACCGCATCACGCTCAAGGAGCTTGGCAGGAAGGGGATCAAGAACTTCGTCGTCGACGTCGACCCCCACAACGTGCACATGCTGCTCAAGCACGTGAGTACACCGACCATCTAAACATGTACTACTAGGTAGCCTACTCTATGTCAAATATGCGATATTCAAGATGATTCCAATGACACAATACAGGATGATAAATTAGTCCCCAATTAAAGTATTTTTTGCTACTTTCATGTACGTGTGTTAGCCTTCGCCAAAATGATGACAGTTTGACTTTTTTCAAAATTCAGATGAATTTTCACCTCCTTTACATTCTTACATCCATTATAGGAATATTTTTGTTCTGATCCAACACTCATTTATTAAGTTTTACGTTTTGAAGACGGTTGAAGAAATTTTGGCGTCACTGTTTCGATATCCAAAGATAAAGAAACCTTGCCGGTACCACTCTGAACCCTATAAATATAGTTAGCCGTGAACGAATATTTCCGAACAGTTAGTGGGATCAGGTTGCGTCATCTTCGGAACAACGACACTTGCAACAGTGACTTCAAACTTCCCATCCATGCACGGGTTTGAGAGAGTTCTTGCAAGTTGAATAGAACGTAAACGGATAAGTGTTTTGATTGAAAATGCAGGTAGTGATTTTGTGGTACTGCTCTTTACCTGCACAGTGCACTATAAGAATGAAATGGTATCTAAAAATGAAATTTTATCGAAACAGCGTTTAATTATGAATTACCGTTTTACACGCCAAGTTGGTAACTTAAATGACATATCCTCTACAAACTGGAATAATTTTTAGGTATTTTGTATGTGTAATTTGAAGAATAAAATCTATAACTGAACTTATTTATTATGGATTGTAGAATTGTAATATAATGTTGACTCGAAAATGTACTTTTATTTTTACTACTTATTTTAACTTTATTATTATTTTCAAAAAATTAAATCAAAATTTTATACATCTTCCGGTTTATACTCTATAAACCCAATGCAAAAGATAAAAATATATTCTTTCACTATAGCCGGTATTAGTCTTGGATATATTAATATAGGATCAATCCCCTGATAGCTGGCTCTGGGTTACTACTCTTTTTTATTCACTACCCACAGATGAAATTATCTGAAGACAAATGATCTTTATGTATGTCTTCTTTTATTGACTACAAAAAAATATGAGCTGCATAGTACTTTATCCTAAGATACAAGTTAAGGTTTTAGCATACATAGTATTTTGTTTTATCTTTACGGTTCATTATTACAAAAACTATAAAAAAGATTTCTTATAACTATTTGCATAAAAAAATTGACAAACCATTGATAATAAATAAGAGTTTAGATACGTCTTTTTTTTTAAAAAAATTGTTAGAATTTACATGAGTTTTATAAAAAGCTTTCAAACAATCATTTTTTGTTATCTTGTAGGTTGCGCGTCTTGTTTCTGTCAAATCCATATTTCTAGTCAAAAGGTTTTGATTGTCACATATGCAAGTTCTGTCAAAAACACATCTTTCCTGCGGAGTAAACTTGACATTGACATTTTTTGTTAAAACTATTTGAAAGGACCCTGTTTGATAGAGCAATTTAAATTCTGTTTGGATGCAAATATTTTATTTCTGCTATTAATTTACTTTTAAGATAAAGTAAAATGTTTTTTATTATTTTTTTTTGATAAAGTGATTCGTTTTAGTCTCTATTAAAACTTTTATTTATATGTTAAAGCTTTTTGGCTATATTTATCTAGCCAATTTACATAACTTTCCCTCAAACGACTCTTAATTTAAAACCATGGCCCAGTTACGAGATCGACACCTGATTTTTCATAGTCACCCAATGCTACTTTGACACTTTCACGGCTTTGAAGTATTGCACCCCAGAATGTACAATTCTATATTTTAAATTATCGGTGTTTAAAGTTAATTTGGTTAATAAGCAAGTTTTCTCTCTCTCCCTCAAGTACGACTCTTAATTTAAAACCATGGCCCAGTTACGAGATCGACACCTGATTTTTCATAGTCACCCAATGCGACTTTGACACTTTCACGGCTTTGAAGTATCCCCAGAATGTACAATTCTATATTTTAAATTATCGGTGTTTAAAGTTAATTTGGTTAATAAGCAAGTTTTCTCTCTCTCCCTCAAGTAAGTCTCTTAATTTAAAACCATGGCCCAGTTACGAGATCGACACCTGATTTTTCAAAGTCACCCAATGCTACTTTGACACTTTCACGGCTTTGAAGTATTGCACCCCAGAATGTACAATTCTATATTTTAAATTATCGGTGTTTAAAGTTAATTTGGGTTATAAGCAAGTTTTCTCTCTCTCCCTCAAGTACGACTCTTAATTTAAAACCATGGCCCAGTTACGAGATCGACACCTGATTTTTCATAGTCACCCAATGCGACTTTGACACTTTCACGGCTTTGAAGTATCCCCAGAATGTACAATTCTATATTTTAAATTATCGGTGTTTAAAGTTAATTTGGTTAATAAGCAAGTTTTCTCTCTCTCCCTCAAGTACGACTCTTAATTTAAAACCATGGCCCAGTTACGAGATCGACACCTGATTTTTCATAGTCACCCAATGCGACTTTAACACTTTCACGGCTTTGAAGTATCCCCAGAATGTACAATTCTATATTTTAAATTATCGGTGTTTAAAGTTAATTTGGTTAATAAGAAAGTTTTTTTTAATGTGGGAAACCATGTTTTTTAAATATCTTTTGTAGATTTTTTTAATTTGATTATCGAGAATATACTTTTCTAAAAATCTTCATCCGTCATTAAAATTAATTATTCATATTTTAATACCATTAAAAGGTTTTACCTAACTTTAAAAAAATTTCATTACTTTGAAAAGGATAAAGAAAATGAAAATATTCTTAGCTTTATTAAATACCAGGAAAGTATGACATCGATTAATTAATTAAAAAAAATCCTTTTTAATATGTTTTTTATGCAAAAATACTTTCTTTCATTATGATCAAATTACAATTGAATAAATGACTCAGTATATTTAACAACAATGTTTTCTGATTAACGTAGTTACCTAACTTAAGACACTAAACCTTACTAACCTTAAAGACAACTTATCAAATATTTTCCACCATAATGTAATGCAAATCCATTACTTCTCTTACAAAAATTTTAACTTATAAATTAACTAAATCTTCTATATCTCTATTTAATGTGAACATTTTGTACCATTAAATATCTCATTTTATAAATCAGAAATAGCTTCCATTAGAAATACGAACATCTAAATGAAAAATGTTTAATTAAATAGGGTATTTCCGAATCCACACACACAATTCCCCTACTTCATCGTCTAGACTTTTATTAACTCTAGAAATAGATGGAAATCAGCATATATATGAGACTCCTTTCATTCTAGTCTCAAGCTCATTTCCAACTTACTTATGTTCCCTTTAAACTTCTTTCGTATCTTAATAATTCATATGAAAGTTAAAAGCTCCTAATGGGTTTTCACTTCAGACAGTAAATTGGTCCGTTTTACAGCTTTAATTTCGCTTTTTAGTTAGATGGAGCGAAATATATTTATAGAGAATAATTTATAAACTGATAATTATAGCTCGAATATGTGTAAGGTGTTTTTTTAAGTATTTAATTTGAAATATATTTGCTACTGAGAAAATGAGTTTGCGTTTCATACAAAAGAAAGTGTCTTATTGATTATACTGTACAATACATCATCTACTCTAACAATCATCTGTTTGAATATTTCTGAATTTGTATTATCGTCACATTGATATCTTTCACTTTGAATTTAGCTAATGTTTAATCTGTAGTTAAGAATTAATTTTCAGTTATATTGTATAATGGTACACAACTCAAATATTAATTTAGTTAACCTTTGTATATAATTTCAATTAAATTTTGGTTCTCTATTAAAAACTATCAATTTAATATGAACAATGAAAAAACACATGCATTGTAAAATATCTTAAATAGACGTGTGTAGGTATTCATAAGTGTCAGATCTTTGAAAAATGTGTAATCTATATTTTATGTTTAAAAATTTCTTAATAAAAAACTGTTTATACTCAAAATACTTTATTTTTAGACAACATTCGCATTAGAAAAATCAAATAGTTCATCAATCAATCAGTTCAGTATTATATTTAAAAACATGGGCATAAAGAGAATTCAGGCGTCTTGTGTGTTAATTTCCTCAAACATCAAAGTTAAAATTTTATAAAATTCTGCATTTAATGCAAACAAAATCTTTATTTATTTTCATCTTAATCCTACATAACTAGAAATCTAGCATTTGTGAGTGCAGTAAAAATAATCCTAATCCCATATAATGTATCTTTTAAAAATATACAACAGCCTCATAACATTACCCGTTCTTCTTCAGACATATTTACTTTGCTTTTACATTTCAAACAACTAAAAGTATCTCAATAGAAACAAGAAAAGAAACAAAGTTTCTTTTGTCCGTCAAATAAAATATCTATTTTGTTTTGAAAGTAATGCTTGGTATCTCTGGTTTATAGCTTTGGGGTTCTAGAAATACAACTTGATCGCTTTAAAGAAGTAAAATCTTTTTTTTTTTGTACTGCAACGTGATAAGGTTTTAGAAAATCAACTAAATTTCTGAATAGAATTATATTTAGAAGTTAAAAAAAATATAAATCTTCTAGAATGTGGCAAAACTCACTTTTCTAAATTTTTACTCTAAATTGTTTCAAAGTTAAATATTTATCCGTTTTCATGCATAAAATAGAATTATTCACAAATGCAATTTAAGTTAGGGGCACACAGTAAAGAAGTATTTTGGTAATACATATAGATAATTTTGTATTTTTTTTTACCCTTTTTATCATGAAAACAAAAGAATTCCAAGCAATGGTTAGCAGGTAGAGTACAAAATACCATAACAATAATTTTAAAAAAGGTAAACAATATTATTGTTTTGAAGGTATTAATATTTCAGACACGGTTTAAACTACAAAAAATAAATATTTGAATTTGTTTTTTAAAACCTTAAATTTTCTTAAAAAGTATTTTTATTATAATAATTTTATTTTGAAAAAACATCATATTAATTTTATGAATAATTTATGAACAAACTTAAAAATACAATATTTCAATTCCATTGGGTAAGTTGATTTATTCTTCCAATTAGACAAATAATAAATCTTTACCTCAATACGAAACATTTTCTTTTTTATTAAAGAACATTACTTTTTTCGAAATAATCTGCCAAGCATTTTTCATATTGCTGTCGAAGCAAGATTACGTTCCCGAATGTATTTCGTTCTAAGATCAGCTGAGAATAACAAATTCTTCTATTGCGAATAACAATGGCCTATGTTTACAATAAATAAAGTTCTATAATCTATACCAATGCACTTTATAGTGCAGTAGAAATAAGCGAAAAAAACACCTTTATCTAGAAAAAATTGGAACATAAACTATTTTTGTTGCAAATGGTAGGTAACATGCTTCTGATGAACATACTAAAAATCGCAACCCGTACTGTCGCGACAAATATGTTTTTTTGGCCGCCATCTTGAAAAAACGTCAATTTTTTTTTAAAGTCACAATAAACCATAATAAGTCGAGTTTGGTATCAAATTAAAGGAAATTTTATGCTGACAAAGAATATGATATTGGTTTCAAAACTAAAAAATATTTACAAACACGATTTTGAAAGGAAACGATGAGAAAACGTCAGAAAAATATCACTGCAAGTAACGGAACCACCCCTTGTTATTATTGAGATGTCCAACAAAAGTTTGCTATTTTGCGACTCAAAGCCACGATTCAAAGAATGGAGTCACTAATAATAAGCAATATTGAACATACCCTCATGAAATGTACTAAAAGAATGGACAAATAATGACTGAAAGTTAACCTTTAGCCTGGATTTTAAATCTTTCGAAATGCAGTGAACTAACTTATGCAATGAGTTTGCTGACCAGAGTTTTTCATTGATATAACTGATGCAGGGATGACGAAATATTTTGTAGTTCTAAACAAGGCAATTCAATTTTTTATAGACCGCAGTAAATTTACTGATTCTTTAAGTGTTTTGTGGAATTTTTTAATGGAATAACAGATAGTGCATACAAAGCTAACGTGATATGATTAAAAGAGATATTTAAAATAAACTTACATTCTCTTCCAGCGATGGGATGAAAACTGACTGAACTGCAGTTATGATGAAAATATTGAAAAAAAGGACTAGTTATTGCTGGTAAAACTCATCATTTAGATACGCGTCTTTTAACAAAGAAGACTTTCTTGTGTTCCCTTGAATAATATAATACAGACTGTAATTTTTTTTTTTTCAATTACGAGTTATCTACATTACGAACTTCATTATTTAATCAAAACAGTCGACAAATCAGGAAAACGAACAAATATTCTTTTGCAAACTCAATAGTTTTAAAATCTTGTTAGTTAAAAATATGGATTTTAAAGAAATAAAAATAAATTTTAAAAAATCATTATTTAAACTTTAATGTACATTAAACCATAATATATAAAAGTTGAAAGTTATATCAGTGGTTTGTAAAATAAAGTTAAATTAATTAAAATTAAACCTCATCTTCATCGTTAACTAAATCAAAACTGTATCCAGAGTTTGCACAGTCCTTTCCACAACTGTTTTTGTAAACTACTAAGCATGGATGTCTGTATCGACGGCAGTGTGGGATTCAGGGAATGGCATATTAAAGCTTTTTGCAAATAATTATATACAAATGCACTCGAAAGAGGTGGTATGATGCTGCATTTTGTGTTGAGGGTAACCGAGCTATATCCGAAATATATCCTTTCTTAGTTGAAACGCAGCGTATTTAGTGTGCTTGAGTTGGTGTTAAGTCATAAAGTACCACAATTAATTTACAACTAATTTATACCAAATATTCTTTACCAATATCGTCGGATGACTCAAATTTGCAAGCCTATCGGTAAGGTTTTCGATCTTATTATACTCTTGAAAGCCGAAAATTTACTTTTTTCAAATAGCGAATAATCGTCGATGAATAATTGTCGCAATAGAGCTAGACAAGGGCTACTAAAGTTTTCTCTCGTATTAGAAATTTGAAAAACTTGAATATCTCGAACTTAATAATATTTTATGGCAGATTACATGTGAAAAGTATTCTTGTAGAAGTGGTCCAGGTGAATTAATGCACCATTATCAAGAACGTAGGAAGTACTTTGCTGGGCACAAGGAGACTGTCGAATTTTATTGTTATCAATGTCTAATAAGTTTGAGAAATATGTGTCCGATTTCCTTATTTGCCGAGTGTTATGGTAAAAAAAGAAGTATGTAATACATAGATAACTCGTAATTGAAAAACTTTTTTCTTGTACTATATTATCTAAGGAGATGCAAGCAGGCATCCTCTCTGCTAATTTATACGATGAGTTTCACCGCAAATCATTTTTCCATAGTTTCATTGTAACTGCTTAGTCGGTTTTCAATAAAGTTCCATCTCTAAAAGGTTTGTTAGTTTATTTTGAATATCTCTTCCAATCATGTCACGTTGGCCTTGTCTGCACTATCTGTTATTTTATTTAAATATATTCCACAAAACACATGAAGAGTTAGTAAGTGGACTGTGATCTAAAAAATTGACACAATCTTTCGCCATCCTTGCATCAGTTATATCAACGGAAAACACTGGTCAGCACACTCGTTGCATAAGTTAGTTCACTGCATTTCGAATGTTTTAAAATCCGGGTTCCATGTTAACTTTCAGTCATTCTTTGTCCATTATTTTAGTACATTTCATGAGAGTTTGTTCAATATTGCTTATTATTAGGGAATCCATTCATTGAATCATGGCTTTGAGTCGCAAAGTAGCAAACTTTTGTTGGACATCTCAATAATAACAAGGGATGGTTCCGTCGCTTAAAGTGGTATTTTTCGGACGTTTTCTCGTCGTTTACTTCCAAAATCATGCTTGTAAATATTTTTAGTTTTAAACCAATATCATATTCTTTGTCAGCATAAAATTTCCTTTAATTTGATACCAAACTCGACTTATTATGGTTTATTGTGATTTTTTAAAAAAAAAATTTGACGTTTTTTCAAGATGGCGGCCAAAAAAACATATTTGTCGCGACAGTACGGGTTGCGATTTTTAGTATGTTCATTAGAAGCATGTTACCTACCATTTGCAACAAGAATAGTTTATGTTCCAATTTTTTCTACTTCTAACTCTATTTCGACTAGCCAATAACAGTTCTTGGAGAATGGAAATACTTATATCAGTCGAATATTTGATAGCAAATAGAAAATGTGGGCGATGGGAGTATGAGAAAACTTTATTTTTGAGCTTTTCTGTGATCGTAGAGTATGCAGACAGAAGGGAATAAACAGGTTTTGAAAGAGGCAGAAAATAGAATCATGTAACAAATCGAGTTTGGGGAGATTACAGAAAAGAGAGGGGTTGGTTGGTTGGTAGATATATATTCAGGTTTGTGTGCTTGGTCAGAGACCCGCTTATAAACCTTCGTCAAGTAAGACAGACACAACAACCACACAAATAACAGCAGACTCGCTCTCAATAGAGGGAAGCACTACCGCTCGTAAGTGGATCTATCTAATTTTTAGAGACAGAGGCCAACTAGAGGATCATCAGAATTGACTTTTCACCCCCAGAGGTATTGATTTGGTATGGGAACTTGCAGGACTTTGTGACCACGACGGAATTTAACGTGCACCAGTCACCGTTAGCGTACACGGGGGTCTTCGGCAGTCAGAGCTCGAACTCGCAACCTTAGAGATACTTGTCCGAGACCTTACCATCCAGGCTATCTCAGTCCCAAGAGATGGGTATCGTTTTTACGTAAAAGAAATTGAATTAACGAGAGAGCTATTATATTCTAAAAATGGTATCCGTAGAATTTTTTTTTTTAATTTATAAGCAGTGCGCACTAAATGTGTTTTTAACCCGAAAAAATATTTGATGCCGTTTTTCAAATCCCAAGCAAATTTGTTTTTTAAATTTACACATGATTTAAAAAGTAACATTTTTAAAACTTAATACAATTTTACTGTTTTAAGTTTCAAAAAATTAATGTATTAGGTTTCAATAATTCAATGTATTACGTTTCAATAATTCAATGCATTAGAGAATTTATAATACTTCTATACATTTAATGATGTATCTGCTTTTGGTTTTGCAATATTATTATTATGCAAAAATATAAATTTCCTGTTTTTCTATATGGTTCAGTCCGAAACATAGAATTTAATAGTTATTTCGTGAGAAAAAATCTATAAAAAATTTTAGTATATAGAAGTTCTAAATTGAACGTTTAGCGTACAATAAATTACGACTAATTTATTTATTTACAATTAGTGCCTGCACACTCATACTACTCTCAAAGATATAAGAGTTACAAATAACTTCACTTAAAATTGAATTACTTAACGATAAAAACAACCATCCTATCAATAATATTACAATATACGCCAAATTGCAACCAATGAGAAGAAAAACCAAATAGCTCTAGACAGAAACTAGTAATGCAATATCCAACTGCTGCTTAAAATAAAAATAAAACTTATATATCAGAAAGAAACCTCTCAGACTTAATTTAAAATTTAAAGTCTAGCCCTAGACACCTTAATTGCCTTGGTCATCAACTATAAACCTGAGAAGTAAAAGGGTATATATATTTCTTATCCCCATATGCAAGGATTTGGTTAAAAAATTGTAAAGTTTTCCATTTTTATTAGACATTTCCGAAGCAGTTTTATACTTTAAAAAAAATAATCTGTGTGATAATAGTGTCAATATAGTAAAGTGTAAGAATATATAAATTGAAATCTATATAATAAAAGTTTAATCTTTTTAAAACTTATTTTGGATACCGAAATTCGTACATTGAATTTCGAAAAAAACTCGATTTTTCTGAAAGTCTATAAATTTGACAACTATTTTCTTATATATACTCGATCACAGTTTAAAAATAGTGAATGCTCCTTCTGATTTTTTTTATTACTACACAAAATTAAATTATTATGCTGAACAAAGTTTGAAATAAATATTCATAGCATAGAAAAGTAATTATTTCGAGTTATATTGTTGAAAAAGTTGTTTTTTATATATATCAGTAACCAACAAAAATAAAAAATTTATACTTAATATAGCATGTCCTAATGTTATTGCTGTTACTGATATCCAGTTTCTGAAAATTAAAACGATATCGTTTTTAATGAATGCAAAAATAGCTGAACAAGAGCAAAGAAAGACAAAAAGTAGCAATTAGAAAGTGCATTTATTTTCAGATATTTCTTATTCGGTTTAGCTTATTGATAAATTGCCCTGAAGTTATCAAAACAAATTGAGTTGTTGAGTGCTGTGTGTTTCTGTAAGTTGTTATCAATTCTTTTCTACCCGCCACCTTTGTTTCTTCAGGTTTTTATCTACCATATCCAAATAATCAGTTCCTGTAAGAAAATTGCATTGAAATTGCATTGAATTGAATTGAAAATTGCATCCAATAACTTCGACCCTTAAACATTTTTGTTTGATTAAAATAGCATATAGTAATAAGCTGCATTAGACACAATAGGGTTTCACATTATCCTTATTATTTAGAAATTCGATTAAATGTCTATAATTACTCCTGAGTCGACAGCCCCATAAAAAACTTACAGCAAGGACTTAGGATCGCGATAAAGCAAAAATGCAAAGTGAGCGATAGAGAGAAGAGATAATTGAGAGAGAAGAGAGAGATGGGAGAGAGAGAAGAAGAGAGAAAAGAGAGGAAAAAGATAGGAGAGAGAAAAGAGAGTAGGGGGAAAAGAGAGAGAGAAAAGAGAGGGAAAGATAAAAGAAAGAGAGAGAGAAGGAGACTATCACGGCAGTTGAAGATTGTGCTACAAGATTCGGTGCCCAATGCCAAGTTTCTAATGTCCAAATTCAATCGAAAAATTCGTTTATTATGATGAAACTTCATTGAACGCATTGTAGCTTCAAATCATACGCCGAAAATTTTGCTGGGTGGCATGGATTGTGTGATCCTGATTTAACTTATACAAATACAAAATTGTCGACCAACAAACAGGCCAGAGGCGCAGCAAGGTTGGTCCAAAATATTTCTAATTCTTTACTAATTTCCAATAACCATGGAGGTTCTTCTTAAATTCTTCTACTCTCTTCGAATACACATTTGGAACATCCTTGGCTTCATTGGTTTTCATCCAGCAGCATCTCTAATTTGAAATTAATATCCATTAAATCTATTAAGGGGAGTCGGATGGGTGTTTGGGTCAAAAATGTCGATTTTCTGTTTTTCTTTTATTTTTAATCTGCATATCTATAGCTTTAATTTAAGACCAAGATTATCTATTTCTGTTTAGTAGTTTTCTTTTTACAAGCATTTTTCAGAAACTCTGTATATCAGTTCTTACCTATACCTTAATTTTCTTTTGCGTTTCCTGAAATATAAGGTTTTTCAACAGTTAGGAACATTTTTCTCAGGAACTATAAAGGATATAATCATGTTTTGTTTTATTATTTCTTCCCCATTAACAGCTCTTTGATTTAAACTGAGGAATTTGAAATATCTGTGCTCAAAAAAAAAAGTTATATAACTTTAAATCGGATTTTTTGGGGTTTTTAAATACATATTTTTTAAAAATCTCTGCAAAAGTATTTTTTTATGCTTTGAACTATCCTCAGTTTAAATCAGAGAGCTATATGTAAGGAACAAACTATAAAAAAAATTCATAATGATATCTCATACAGTTCCTGAGAAAAATGTTCCCAAAGATAGTACAATTAACATGGGCGCGATAGTGTCTGAGTACTTACTTTGCTTCTCTCTTTCTTACTTTGAATTTATTGCGGTACCGTTGTGCTTCCACTTGGTGTCCCGCCAAGAACAGCAGCACCAAGCCGAAGATCAAGAATCGAAACGCCTGCATGACTCTACAATGAAGGGCGTAGTGAGCTAGTGGTCAGCGTCCGTCTCGGGATCGAAGTCCTGCGATCGAGTCCAGGTACACTGAAGACCTACCGAGTATACGGAGTACGTGCTCGTTAAATCTGTTGGTCCGAAAGTGCCGAAAGTCCTCTAAGTTCCATACCAAATAATACCTCTGGGGTGACAACCATTCTGGGGATCCTCTAGTTGGCCTCGTCTCTAAAAATTAGATGATCCCTTATGTGTGTGTTGTTGTTGTTTGTTTACTTGACGAAGGTTAAAGCGGGTCGCTGACCAGCACCAACCTGATATATATGTCTACCAACCAACCAACAATGGAATGCAACCAATCACTTAACAGGGGAACTCTGGTAGGGGAATAGAGCCTAGTTAAATCCGCACCCTTTTATATACTGGAGGTTACGCAATTACGCATCTAATGAATGCAAACGAATCATGATTCTGCAGTATTCGTTTACGTTGAAGAGCAAAAGATTTGGATACATAGTGGCTCAACCTCAATACTGTATATATGTTCAGGGCGCTATGCAGTAGAAACAAAATAAGATAATTTAACCTTTGATACGACGTCCTTCTGTAATATTTTGGTCTAAAATAGAAATCGTTTTTTATTAAACTCATAAAAAAATCCCACTTAATTAAATCAAAAATAGTAGGTAAGGAAACAGTTTGAAGCACCGCACCGCCAGGATTCATTGAAGTAATAATTTGCACGTTTCATTCCAAATGCATAAATTTTGACCTGATATTAGAACAATTCATATCATAAACGCATACACTTTTCATTTTTTCAAAATTTTCGTCCAAAAATAAAATAATAAATTATTGCATGTAATTTAAAAGTATTTTTGTTAGGTGAACATTAAATAATGAAAAAAATAGATCGCGATAAATTAAATCTCTTTATATTAATCAGGGGAATTTTTCATGCAAACTTACGTTTTTTTTACGGATATGAGACAGAGAAAAAACATGGCCTTTTACTTCATAATTAATAAATTTCAAATAAGTAACTGTGAAAATCTTATTTGTCGAAAAATTAAAAATATGTAGTTACACCACTGTCTAAATACTTGATTGCGCTACAAATAATAATTGTATTTTCCGTTTTATTCAACAAAATGACTTTCGGAAACAAGACGTGTGTCACAAATGCTAATTTTCTGCTTACATATTAAATATAATGTGTTTCCTATTCTTGGCAGATTTGTTGCAAACTCTTTCGTATATATAAAAAACTATTTTCCGAATTTATTAAGGTTTTGTGCCACGTCAGTTTGTAAATAAGCTATAGTTTTAAGTAAATATAGAAAAACCTAATTTATAAGAATTAGACACCACTTTTTTAATTGACCTTTGTTCGGAAAAGGCAACTTTGAATTACGTTTAGTTTAGATGAGAGTAAATAATGTCTTAATTTAGTCAAATAATAATTATTTTGAATGAATCTATAAATTTCCTGCTGTCTAACTTATAATAATCCGCAACCTAGGAGGATGGCCACTTCAGTACCCCAACAGTTCTTTCTTTAAAACACTCTGCAGGACACAGACGTATGTATAAACCCGTCACCTGACTATTAGATTATCCAGCAACACACATCATTTAAAAAACCATAAATTTTAAAAAATTTAAAAAATTTTAAAACTCTAAGTATAGAACAGTAATTTTCATTCATCTGCATCAGAAATAAAAATAATTTAAATACATGAAACTTTCATTTAAAATTTAATTTTTGATCAAATATAGCGAAAACAAGATTACTACGAAATTGCGTATCTGGGTCATTCCTTACAATACCATGTCACCGCAAGATATCTTTCACATGAAGAAAAGTTACGCTTTCACTTTAATAAATTTTAGATATTGAATAATTTATCTACTTTCTAAATAAAAATAATCAAATATTTTGTCTAAAAAAATTGTGTCCACAGACTATGACAAATCATGTCCATATGTGGGCTGTCTCACAGTCATCGTGTACTATTTTAGTTGGTAAATCCTAATTAAATCCCATTTTTTATAATAAATGTTGTTTTTCAATTGAAACTCCATTACTAGAGAACATACAAAATGCACGATATAACCATTATAAAGAATATAAATAGATAAATTCTGTGAAAATAAAATGTACCTCAGATTATCGCTATGTCCGAGTACATTTATTTAGCATATATAAACATTTTGAGATGACAACAGTACTCTGTTTCAGTCTTATCAGTATTCAATAATGCACGTTAAACGTTGTGTCACGTAGATAATTTGACAAAAAGGGAAGATAAAAAATAATTAGAAGTTAAAAGTAAAAAAACGACGTTTGACAAAATCATAGGGTAATTTCTGTGGTCAAGATATCAGAAGGAAAGCCAACAATTTTAACTAGTAATTTGTTATTTGTAGAAAGAACTAAATTACATAAGGGGGTATGGGACACAAAATCGTCCAAAATATCGAAAATTTGTTCAAAATTATTTGTTTAAAAACAAATTCAACTTATTTTAAATTCAACGACACCAAAATTATGCTTCTACGTTAAGTACAACTCTAATTATTTTAAGCTAACTATATTAAGCTTAGGTATGAAGTGTTTGAATTTTGTAACTTTGAACCCATTTTTCTCATTGATGGTTTTTTTCATGTTTTACCAAGTTCAAATTCATATAACTTCAAGATCTATTTGAAGAATATTTTTAAAACTTGCTACAGTATATTTTCAAACATATTACTTTAATTTGTCTTTAGGGAATAGTTGTAAATAAATTGTTTTTTTATTTATTAATTTTTAAAAAAAATAGTGAACCTGTAAAATTATTTAAAAAAAATTTCAATAATTTTTAAAAAAAAAACTTTGACAAATAACAAAATTCCGAAAAGACAGTTTGTTAAGTACATTTTCCTGTTTATAAAAATGCTAAATGTTTGTTTGTCAATAAATAATTTGTCTTATAACAAAAATAAGAAACGTCACGTTTTGACACATTTTTATTTTTTTTAAGCAAAATTAATAATTTTTTAAAACCTTTAACTATCTAAAAGTGTTAGTATATTTAGTATGCATTTATGGAAAAAAAAATTTTAATGATATCTGCAATATTAAAAAAACAGTTAAGTGTCCCGTACCCCCATGAATGCTTCGTTTCCTTAATCCTAAAACTTTTCTGTCTGTGAGACCTTATTTACGAATTTATCATGCCCTTGTACCGTCATGTCCATGTATTTAAGGCACACGGATATGATTTATGTATCGACGGACATGACGTTTTAGTTATATAAGATTAAATTGATCAAATATAAGAAAAATGCATTATAGTAACATTATATTTTGCCGTAAACTACTACAATAAAGTGAAGCTGAAATTTTATTTAAGTGTAACACGCCAGTAAAATATTTTTATGTTAATCTTGGGGACTAGAACTTTTCTACTTTTCTAAATGAAATATTATTAAATTAGGACTTACTATCAGAAGAATGCCTATTAATTGTATGGTCTGGACCGATGTTATTAATCAAATGTAGTATGAAGGTGTAACTCAAATCCAAAGTTTCAAAAATTTTCATCGATATTTCTTATTCGAAATTTTTCGCCACAAATTGTACGTTTTCAGAGAAATGACCCATATATTCTATTATGTAAACGTAGAAGGTGTATTTTTCTGGCTCGCACTTACGAAACTGGGAGTTTGTAAAAATACATGGTAAAGCGTTGAAATTATGTAAGAAGGAAAGTGTATATCTATTTAGAGGAAACTATAGAATTAAAAATGCAAAGTTGATTTTAACCTTTAATGTTGATTTGGTTTTAGATCGTTAAGTTATCTTGAATTTTTAAGATATATATATAGAGAGAATTTTTAATTATAAAAACTACATTTATGTAAATACATTTTTAATCCTCTTCACTTATTAATTCAAAATAATTTTCAATTCACTTTCTTTTTAAAGATATTAGGCATACTAGAATTTTAAAGTTAAAATATTGCTTAAATTAAAAAAATATGTTTTTTTTTGTTTTAAACTAGTAAATAAAATCAATGACACCATTTTTCTTCCAAAGAATCTGTCAATATATATATTATTGACTTCTGAGTGCGGACTCAATGAATTTAACGTGCACCAGACAACAGCACAAAGCGGTATATTTGGCTGATTTTTAAGTCAATGAGATTACAAAGTTCTATATGGAATCGTCTTCATAAAAATATCATAATTTTACCATTATAAAATATTAAATCTAACCTAATCCTAATTCATTACAAAAACTAATTCTTACATACCAATAGTTCCTTTAACCTTAAAATAAATGACCTCAACAAATTTGAGATCATTAATAAAACTTTAATTTCATAAG
This sequence comes from Oedothorax gibbosus, assembly GCA_019343175.1. Lineage (NCBI taxonomy): Eukaryota > Metazoa > Arthropoda > Arachnida > Araneae > Linyphiidae > Oedothorax > Oedothorax gibbosus. The sequence goes on from JAFNEN010000151.1 coordinate 1,316,540, forward strand.
CATGTTCGTTTTCCCGTCTTCTGAAAAGTAATCACATCAGTAAGAAAATTAATGGGTTTTGAACTACATCACCCACACTTCTATTAATCGGTCTGCAGCACGCCCGTAATTACTACTTTTATCTCGAATGGAAAGTGGATCTTTTAAATTAGAAACCGGCAAGACGCTTATTTTCGGATTTTCAAGTAGATACTTGGGTGATAATGTTTTGGATAATAGTATTCTGAATTTGATACTTATATTAGTTTTCATAAGTAGTTAGGTTGAAATTGGATTGATTTAGAGCTACACAGATGACTTTATAAGATCTTTAGTATTATATGTTCGAAAGTTTTTTTTTATATAAGTATTTTAAATTTTAATAATAAGTTTCATTTATTGGGTATACCGATGAAGATGTGGTAAAATAGGGTATTTTATGTAAGAAAACACAAAACGAGGAAAAAACTTTTTTCTGATTTTTAACTTCCACACTACGTTTATAAATTTATAACTTTATATTAACAATATATTTAACGTTTATAATTTAAAAAACTGCAAAATTTAATGCTCATTTAAAAAGCATAGGAATTCATTTTTTAGCTTCCACACTACGTTTATAACGTAAAAAGTGGAAGGTATTATAATCGTTCAGTCCGTCCGTCTGTCTGTCACCCACTTTTACAGAACGAACCGTAAGTCTCATAAAGAAGTGGGATACGTCATTTTGAAGTTAAAAATCAGGCTAGGTTACATCCCAAATTTCATTAAAAAATGTTAACTAGAAGTTTATTTAAAATTTAAATAACTAAAAATTTAATCTACATTGAAATAACATGCAAATTCCATTTTTATTCAGTATTTTCACTGTTTCCATTTCGTTAAACGTACAAGAAACTTTATTAAAATTAAAAACAAAACATTTGAAAGAATATTTTTTATGTGATATAATTCAGTTTGGATTGTTGTAATATCACAATAGTTATTTTGATGGTTCATTATGTATATGTATGAAGAAAGATGCATATAAAGAATTCTAATTTTGCATAAAATATATGCAAAGTTTCGCTTTTATTTTTAAAGTTTCAATTTTACTAATTATATATTTTTTAAACCGTAAATTAATTTAACAAACGATAAATAATAACTGAATTTTCAAAGGAAATGTAAATGGGAAATTGTGGTGACTCAAAGATATTTATTAAAAAAATGACGTCATTATTCTTCGAACTTTAAACAAATTTATCAAACGATAAAGTCTAATTATTAAATCTGAGAAAGAAGGTTAATGAAAATAGTTAATTTTGGCTTTTAAAAGTTTGAATTACAACTAGCTAAAGGCTCTGTTTGGCAAATTTCTTTCTGTGATATGAAATGTTTTATTCTATTTAACGTAATGAGTCATTATAATAAATGTGTTCAAGCGTTGAAATTTAAATACCATTAAAAATCCATAACTTTTTTTGGAAAGAAAATCAGAAACTTGCCACATAGTTTGGCCACTTCTTTCCTCAGCATTATATGGAATTATTGATGGGGGACCGATAACGAAACAAGTCATTTCTAGCTTTTTTTTACATTTTGGGGATAAAAAAATTCGTCCAGTTCAGGTGGAGATCCGAATAAACGGAGTCCGGTTACGAGGTAACCTACAGTACCATTTAAAAGAGGTACAATACTAAGAATACTTATCTGACACATTCTAATAAAAACCCTCACAAAAGTACAAGTAAAGTAAACACATTTTCTTGGAATATTTTGTTACTGATTAAATGGGGTCCGGTTAAGAGGGAGCCTACAGTACCATTTAAAAGCATTAAAATTCTAAAAATATTTATCTGACGCATTCTAAAGATGATATCACTAATAAAAACCCTCACAAAAGTACAATTAAACACATTTCCTGAGAATATTTGTTACTGATTAAACGGAATACGGCTAAGCACCACATTTAAAAGCGCTGCTACAATACTAAGAATACTTATCTGAAACATTCTACTATGATGTCACTAATAAAAAATCCCCACACAAGTAAACGCATTTCCTGACAATATTTTATTAATAATATAGTTTTTGGCTCCCGATACGAAATGACAGATTGTCACTAATGCTTATCCATGATGCACAAGCAGCAGATAACACCTGGCTATGGACCGTAAACGAATGGGTAGCATCCATCTTTATTTATGTCTTAGATGTGAAATAATGTCTTTTGATACAATTTCGGGGGAAATAAATGACAAGATACGCGTGATTTCTACCGCAATTTCAGTCTGAAAAAGGTATTGGTGATGTAATATTTAGAGTTGATCTTGACAGAATTTGCTATAGGTCTGCAAAATCATTTATCAAGAGGTAACGCCATATTTATTGCTGATACAGTTATCGATAATTTTCTCAAAAAGCTTTCGATGAAATAGTGTTTTAGTAAAAGACTTATAAGAGAATTTTATTAATCATTCAATTGGTGCAATATGCAAGCTTTTAACTAAGGGAGAAATTTTGTTTTCGCTTTGTTAATTTATCATTTCCACTGAACTATAATTTACAAATAACAGTAATTTTTTTAAAAAAATAATATACCTAAATCATATAAATAGCAATAGAATTTTAGTGACCCCCATAACTTAAGATACATAAGGAAAATAATTTCAACAATGGTTTGAAAAAATAATAAGAGATGCCCCATAAGTTATTTTTTCAACAGAAGTGACTTTTGATTTAAAATAAATTAGCTACCTATGCACTAAAATACATTACACATTATGCATAAAATTTACAATAAATACTGACGTAATATATCTAATAACATAAAAATATTTGGTAAGTAGAATTAATAATATGTACTTTCAAGTAACATATTTTTTAATTCGACTAATCTATGTATTTATTAACTAATATATATTTAATTTTTTTTATTTCTTTTACAAACGCTTAAAATAGTATATGTGTAGTTTTTGTTTATATTTCATGTATTCTACAACTATAGCACTTCCTAATTCATTAAAAATGCTTTCAACTAAATTTTTAGCAAGTAATTTTTTCCCCAGATTTTAATTAACTTTAGTTTCACTCTAGAAACGCTTTGAAATAAATTAAAATATATGAAAAACGCAATAAAAAACCATTAATAAGGTAACAATAAAGTTTTAAGATATGTTTTCATTTGTTCTACATTGAATAAGATGTATATAATTTTTATGTAGACAAAAAATATATCTCGAATCAATAAATTACTTTTTGGTTAGCTTTGTCGTTTTATTTTTTAAAGCCCAAACTAAAGTTTAAACCAGACATTACATTATAAACTGAAACTCTGCTCATGCATATTCGTCCCTGTGTACCTTATTTTCTCTTATGTAACCATTACGCCTGAACTGCATATCATAAATTTTAATTTAACATTTTCGAAAAGAGTTTAAAAATACAAACAGTTTATTTTGGATCCATTGATGAAAATTATTTAAAAAGTATAGATAGTTATTTAAGCAACAATAATAAGCATGCAAATAAATATAAAAAATAAAGGAAAATGCAAGTATAAATTGATAGAGTAAATAAAAAATGCTATGTTTTATTTGATGTAAAGAAATTATGAAAATTTAATCTGGCATACTTTTCTTTTTGGGGAAACCAACAACAGATTAAATAGCTTAAAATTATTAATTATAATGTTTTATGCATATCTTTATATAGTTTATGTTTTTCATTTTCTAACGTACAACTACAATAAGCTCCAATTATCCAATTTCCAATTTATTACACTGCTCCATCCATTCAACAATCCGTGCTTTAACATGTCAAAGTGTTGCCTTTTTATTTAGTTAAATGCTTTTTCGTTAAAAAAATATTATTATTGGGTTCCTATTTTCAACATCATTCCCGTTTCAGCAACCATTTTCAACACATACATGCAGAAATTAATTGAATTATGTATACTTTTTTTAATAAAAAATTCAACCATCCAAATTTTTGATTTTCAAAGCTAGTCCCAATTTATTCCGATAACTGAACTTCTTCTAAGCTTAAAAATTATAACTACACACAGTAGAAAATTAATTTTAAACAACTACTGGCAAACTTTCCAACTCCATATTGACATTTCCGCCGAACAAATATTAAAAAATCCCTCCACAAAGATCAATACGCAAAAACATCCGAACGCCCCTTTCTAAACATAGCTTCTCTTTTCTCATATAGACTGTGCTAACAATGCCCGAGGGACCAAGATCGAGATCTTTGATGATAAAAAAAAAACTCTGCAGCATGGTGTTAAGAAGAAGTTGGAGATGCTGCCGGCCAAAAACTAATACGAAAAGCAGTTTGCCAAGTGAAGCCATTTATCGTTTTGTAGTAAGCCGAAACAAATGCTCTCGACGAAGTATTTGGCGCTGTTCTACAGTGGAGTTTGTATTGGCTTACTACCTGGATTGTCAATTTCTGACTCTCTAATTAAACTTATAATAGGGTACTTGATAGTATCTCTAAAATACCTTCCAATATTAATTAAATTATAGTTTGAACCCAAATATAACAAACGTATGTATTTTTTGCAAAATAAATCTTTAAATAATTAATAAAAATCATTTTCAAATGGCTTTTTTTTTCATTGGTACGTCACGTGATCACAAACACGTCGATTTGGCTGACGTCACTAGTATGTATAAACAAACCGGTGTGATGTTTTTTTTTGGTTTGTAATTAAACGGGTTTTAATCTAACTTACTATTAAAATAAGAATTATATAGATAATGGGTGGAGGTTTTACAGAAGCGGATAGTTCATATTTGCTTAAAGTAGATTCCAAAATGGTGTTTTAAAGTTTGTTTATAGTCACTAGTGACATCATAGATACCACGTGACAGCCACAAAGAGTTTTCGGGAGTGATTTTTCGTCCTAATTTTAAAATTCATTTTTTCCCCTTTTTATGGGGTATTTGAAAAAAAGAAAAAATACGGGTCTAATATTATTGGCACAAGAATATTTTAAGCCAATAAAAAAATTTTAGTCAAGTACCCTATTGCAACACATTTTTCTTACCTATGTACTACCACTTAAATAAATTCAGATTTCATGCTACAGCCTACAATTGCGCAAACAGTCATTTTTTTTTAATCAACGCTTTTAAAATAATAAAATGCTGCGTTTTACTTTTAAACTTGCGTTGAGCGAGAAGTTTGTTTAGGCTTACTAGGGTTGCTGGGCGACTTTCTGACGGCTTCATTTTATTTAGCGAAAAGCATCTACATCTTCTTCGCAACTCTGTGCTATGCAGCCCCAATATCTTTTACAGGAAGCCTATGTTCAAGATGGCTGTTAGCTGTTTGCGTTGAGATAAGACTTGCGATCCCTTAGGGGACAAGTTTCAAACTGGGGCGTCACTGTGTTGTGGTGCTATCCGTATTTTTGGTTTCGGTATCTTTGTTTTTTTTGCCGGGTTTTGTTGAATGGTTGTAATTGGTTTGGGAGTTTGGTTTGTAAAGTTTTTTTCTGTGTTGGTTAACAATCTTTTTTAGAAGCATAAATGAAAGTAAACTGCGTTGATAAGAGAATTGGTTTTGTAACTTATTGGCAATTGATGTAGTATTTTTGTGTTTTTACCTGCAATTACCTAATTTGAAATGTAAGGAAATATGAAATATAATGGAAGAATAGCGATGAACATAAAAATCTGTGATGGAGATTTTGTGTTTGGCCACACGTTTTAAAAGTTTTGGTTCTAAAAAGTTGTTTTTGAACATTGGTGTGTCTGTCAGAATGTCTACTTGTCATTCTGTCTGTTTGAAACCACTCTACAAATCGAATTAAAAGAGCTATTGACTTTAAATTTGGTGCACGAGTTTCTAGTACCTGTCGAAATTCATAATAAGATTCGAGAAAATCGCGCATGCGCAAAGGGTAGCTGCCATAAAACTCTTTTGGATTTTAAAGGTGTTGCTGAAAAATAAAATGAGAAAGAGTCTTCAAAATTGGTTTACGAGTTCTTAGTACCAGTCACATGTTATTAAAAGATATTCGAGAAAGGTGTACGAGTGCAAAAGGTAGCAGCTATGGAACTTTTTAGGTTTTAAAGTTTTTGATATTAGTTGATATAATTTCCTTTAAATGTATTGCGTGATAATTCATTGAGTGGTAATTGTGTGAAAGTCGTGTGCTTTATACAACCTTAGTTTCCTCATAATTTTTTGTTTTAAACCGAAGTATCTAAAATAAAACTTGAATTTATATGAGAATAAATATTGGTTTATGTATAAATTCATATTAAATACAAATACTCACTCTCAAATTCCTCATTATACCGCACAATTTCGTAAAGTAGTCCGATACCGTTCTCGGGGTCTTTATTCACGACATCATTTCGTCAGAAATGACAAAATTTTTGTGAATTTTCAGCCTTCATTTCTGAACTGTTGCTTTCAGTAATAGCTTAGCTTCTTTACTTATTTGGAAAATCATAACAAAATAAAAGTTTTTTTAATTAAATTAGACAGCGTCTTCGTGTATTTGTAATTCTTCATTTTTTCCCAAATTCAAACCAAAAACATCTTCAAAATAACTCCATATTTCACTGAAGTAATACACTTTTTAAAAAAACAAGATTTTATTTTTTCACCGTGACCTCAATCTAAGAAAAGTTTCGTTAGGATATGTTTAAGAAAGTGGGGAAAACTTTTTCCAGTATATTTTTCTTGTATCGAAAGTTTTGCTTTTATTTGGAGAGAGACGTGAGTTTTCGTTTAATGTTGTACAAAGATATAAAAATGAATAAGAAAGATTTCTTAATAGTCTTCTAGAAATGATATATTTTCCCGTCGGAAGTTTGAGAAAGAAAAGTTTTGCAAATATATTGTAAACAAGTACGGAGAAGTGTGTGCCTTGAATACAAATGTTATGTCTTAAGTTTTGGGTTTATTTGCTTGAGATTTCCGTTTTGTGATTCGTGTCATGTTTTGTACTTTTATAACTAAATGTTTGTGGACTATTTCATTTATCACCTAGTAGAACAGTTTTATTGCGCCAATTGGAGCGACGTTGGTTTTACAGGATATTTTTATCACGATATTTTCAATCTAGTGAGGACAGGGAGGCCTAGTGGCTTGTAGTGCTTCGCATTGTCATGCCAGGGATCGGTCCGGGGATCGAGTCCCGGATTGGGCGAGGTTAACTTATCCCTTCATCCTTTAAGTTGGCCTATAAAATGAAGACCAAGCATGTTTGGGAACTAAGCATCGGGGTCTCGCGTGAGGTTGACCACTTATTCGGGACATCTGTCTAGCTAGCCAAAGCCCTTGGTCACGTAAACTGAAATGGACACGGCAGGTTTTGGACTACTAACGGGCTGTTGTGAGGAGGAGTTTAGTGTGGACAGGAGAGACTACAGAAACTTTTTAATAACTGCCGAGATATGCATCTGACACCATGCCACACCTTTGAGTGTCAGGTTGTTAGTGTTCATCTGAGAGATATGGGAGTTTTGCCGTCATTGATAGACCTGTATGACGATAGATAATATCCATCCAATTGCAGAAGCAGTAATACTCATGGATCCATTTTATTCGGCTATGTCATAGGCACGACACAGAAGTTATAAGTTTTGAAGATTAACATCTCCCCGAATATACTCTTTTAATTTTAAAAGTCTTAATGAGTGGAAATTCTATCACGACTAACGATTAAAATTGAAGAGTACAGGGGAAAAACCGCTTAATTTCGAAGAAAACTTTCCTCATCAGGCATCTTTGACGATGATACCGAGTAATCGCCTAAACTGGTGTAAGAAAACCGTTTCTCACTTTCTTGTGCATCTTCTCTCACTGCAACCCTGAAATTCAGTTCCGCGTTTTATTCAAAAGACTGTGTTCATCATCATGTTAAGCTTTAAAAATAAAGTACGATTGATTGAAAATCACGAATTTTTCTAAAACAATTAAGATAAATTTTAAGATTCGCAAATTAATTGAAAAGTCCTAAAAACCACGACTTTTCTACCTACCGAGATTCACGCGATGCACGATTCCGACGCTTGGACCAAGCGAAGAAGAAAGAGAGAAACCGGTTTCCTGCCGCCAATGTCCGCCAAGCAGACACAATTACGGGACGACTCTTAATAAATCAAGCGGTTCTTCCCCTGTACTCTTCAATTGTGACAGTTTGAAAGTAAAAAAGAAAGTTTTATGTTTGGCTCAAACCTTCTTATGGTTACTTCCATCCGAATTTTTGCTTTCATTGCTTTCGATTGTTACATTTTTTTTTGTATAGCATTACTTTTTACATATACTGACCATTTAATGCAATAAACTTACTACTAACTAAAATAAACTTACGTCTACCTTTAACTTCGTATTTACATGAGTAAATTTCAGGACAGTAATTTTCTATTCTCGTTGTATAATTTTACATGAAGGAAAGGTACTTTCCGATAGACTAATAATTTCATATTGATGACGTGACCATTGAACACCAACTACTAAAACCCAAGGATCATCCAGCTGAGATTTGTTTTCAAGAATTCCGAATATTTATTTTATTCTAAATCTGTGGAATTCTGAATCTGTAGAATTATGACTTAGTCCATATTTCTGTCCCATTGTGGTCTGGTAGGTTGTACTGAAATGCGTTAAGAACAATTGCAAGGTTCAATAAACTTAATAGTGCCTTTTGTAAGTTTTGAAACTTTTGTTCAATGGGGCTGTATTATTGGCGGCTAAGCCTTTGCAGACTCGGCATATTTCCATGAACTGATAGCCATTTTTTTGGGCACCATCTAGGTGACTGTCGCTACTAATTTCGACGCTCAGAGATTACAATGAATCTGAGCTCTCTGTGGATGTTAAAGTATACCGAGATTTAATTTTGCCCAAGCCAAATGGGTACTCAATCGCTAAATAACTAATAATTAAATCAACCCAAGCCAAATGGGTACTCAAAGGATCTTTTTTTTTCCAGCTATAAAATCTGACGACTCAGCCGGGGCTCGAACCCGCAGACTTGCGAGGTGAACACGTAAGACTTTACAGCCACTGAGCCACTAATTTTGAAACTGGTAACCTTATAATAAATATTAACAATTCTTTAAATTAATATTTTTTAAACAAAAGGAAATTATAACGTTTAAATGGTGGATGGTTAGTTAACTGGTTATTGGTTTAAATTAAGTGTATTCAAGTTTTTAAAAATAAGCAAAATTAATGCATACCACACACCCGGAAGCATATATTTTTTATTTGAATGCCATCAAAACATTCAGACCGTACCATAATCAAGACTTATATCAGAAGCTTTTCACACCCATCCATTCTTTCTACGGTTAATGATTTTCCATAAACCAAGTTGCAATAAAGGCATCGCGAGATATATGGCAGCTCCTTTTGAGAATGTGAACTTTATTTGATCCCTTTTATGAGCTGCTCTATATTAAGAGTCCTCCGCGTATCGTAAAACAGATTGCCTTCTTGCGCAGTAGGGTAGTCAGTCCGCCAAACCCCGATTTTTGGCCGAACCCTGCACTGAGAGGTTAAGTTTTTTTATTGATGATACTTATAGATTCGAGGGTGTAGATTACGAATCTGGAAGGTACATTTTTGGTACCCTTAAGAATTTTTAGTTATTCAAGATGGCGTCTCCGGCACCTTTAATTTTGTAATCTTAATATTTGACGATCTATTCGACAAAAGTGAATAGTTTTTGTCTTTATAGATGCATTTAGTAATAAAGAATCACAATTATGAAGAAAATTTTAAAAATAAAAAAATTCAAAATGGCGGAATACGCCATATTGGATTTTTTCACTTTTAATATTTTTGTTTTATATTTAACCTAACAAAATATTTATATTTTAAGCATATTTTCAATACTTAGTTACTATAGAACATTACTTTGAAAAAAATATAAAAAATCAAGATGGCGGTTTCCGCCATATTGGATTTTTTTTACCGTTTATATAAAGCGATCCATAGGCCCTAAATTAAAAATTCTTTTATTTTAGTTCTATCTTAATTTTAGTTTCTATTTTAGTTTTATATGTATGTTATGAATCTTGAAGATATTTTTTCGCTAATATTGAGTATTTTTTTATATTTAAGATGGCGTCTTCCGCCATGTTGGATTTTTCTTTCTAATCCAATTTTTCGAGTTCGTTTAGACCAAAATTAGTAATTTTTTTATGAGCACTTTATAGCACTTTTCTATGAGTATTTTGTCGTAAATAATTACTTAAACATTCAAAAAATCCAAAAAAAAGATGGCGGCTTCCGCCATCTTGGATTTTTCACCGTGATCCACTGGCTAGAAGTTAAAAATTATTTCATTTTTACTTGTATATTTTATTTCAAAATGCTTTAAAATCATCATAAAGTATTACTTAAAGATTTTAAAAATCCGAAATCAAGATGGCGGCTTCCGCCATCTTGGATTTTTCACCTTCTAATATTAGGTGACCCATTGGTCCAAAATTATAAATTATTTCTACTTTAGTTGTATTTTTTAATACAGAATGGTTTAAACTACATAAATGGGGAACAAAATTGAAACATATCTGAATTTATAGCCATTCAAGATGGAGTCTTTCTCATTATTAGATTTTTTTATCGTTAGTATTAGGCGATCTATTAACTCGAAATTAAATATTCTTTCTATGTTAGGTATATTTTTACTACAGAATTATAGCTATGTCTTCTTCAAACTGAGTACAAATATGTAAACTCAAGGCCCAAGTCTTTAGAGTTGTTGGCTCTAAAGTTATTCTGACATAATAATCTCTTAAATAAAATAATCCATATCGTGCATAGTTTTGATGACCTGATACAAAGAAATAGGATACAATTTGGCGAACAACTTCAAAATGAAGGCACCAATTTTCTTCCCGTCCGGCTCCCACATATTATAACATCTTGAGGAAAACTGGTTTCAATAAACAGTTCGCCGATACTCTACTAGTCTTGCCATTCGCGCCCTTTATTTTTAAAAGTGACCGAAGATCTCCGCTGCAGTGTGATGATCCCAAGTAAATGGCAAAATCTTGACCAGCGAATTTAGTGAGTTTAGCAGAAGCCCAATGTTTCTGCTAAAGATGCCATGGTTGCATCTGGATTCTGGATAAGTATTAAGTATCTGAAGAATTTAATCTGAAATTCCTATTTTCGGCTAATTTAAGTATTATTAAACTCCGGGTAGCGTTCTTTAAGAGAATGTAAAAGGAAATTTGAAATCTTTATCTCTATAGCATTGTAAAGCGAAACTTTTCCATCACATAACAGTCTAAGCTATAACTCTGTCTTTAAAGAACATTCAAGAGTCATAGGCGGTTTATTTTCAAGAGAACATGAACGATGTTTAAGGTTGTAAGGTTGTTGATCTTAAGGCTTTAGACATTTCTTCTTTTTTTTATTCTTGAAATTGTATCGTGTCTATCGAACTTAATATCACAACCCTAAAATTGTTTAAGATAAGTTCGTGCCACCGACATTGCTAGAATGTGACGATTATTGGCATTTAAGAAAAAGTATGTGACGTATTTCTTTCACTAATATTTAAGTCCCACCCTCCAGTTTTCTAATAAATAGGTTACCACTTCCATCTGGTTGAATACATTCTTTCTTGCAGAGTTTGTTTATTAACCCTTAATCCCATATTTTTGGAATTGTACCGTTCCACGAGATCTCAGCAAGTCCAAAGCCATTACTTCGATTTTTTGGCTCAGGAGAAAAATTCCTTACCCACAAAATGTGGGGGTGAGGGGTATTGAGTAGAGCCCTCCATCCCTAACGGTGCAGGGCTCTAGTATTAGGAGGATGCAAGCTTATGCAATCTTGTGTTTCGGAGTGTAAGAGTAATCTTGTTTTATAAGAGGAAGCATTTTATAAGAGTAGGGCTCTTAAAAAAAATTAGTAGTAATTTTTTGCCTAAATGAAAAACAAATATTTAAAATACTTAACCTTATTATTTTGGAAAAAATTTCTTTAAAACCATGAATTTTGAAGGACAAAAATATTAAAGTATTTTAAACACAATATAAATAAATAAAATTGACTTTGAAAATTGAAAAAAAGTACTTTTTTATAATATCGTGCAAAAAAACAAACTATTTATAATATCGTGCAAAAAAAACTAACTTTTTCAAATCTATAATCGTGGCAAAAGTGATGCTTTTAACGAAATCGTGTTTCAAAGTTACTTTTACGCTCTAGTGCGACAAAGTAAATAAGAGCATCCGATTGGTGTAAAATTCTTGATTTGAGCGTGATATTTTATTCGGCGGCTTTGTGATTGGTGTAAAATTCTTTATTTGAACGTGATTCTTTATTTGGCGTCTTATTTCCATTGCCAATCTAAGAAATACTTTTTGCACGTGATTTTAAAATAATCATTAATATAAATAATCCCGTTCAAATCTAATTCTAATCACATTTCTAATTCTAAATCTATATTTAACTATTTAACAGCACCAACGTTTTCGTTTTTTTTCTTCAAAAGAGAATTTACTTTTTGCCTGGTTAATTTTTAAAGCCAATTTAATAAATACTTTTTTGCACGTTATTATAAAAAATAGTGTATGACAACACGTCGAAAATAGCCTTTCTTAAACTCTTGAATTTATTTATTCAACTCGTTTAAAAAAAGCCTTACTTTTCACACTAGTTGCATAAATAACAATTTGTTTCACTCTTTTCATAAGATGCCAACATGTCAAGTAAAATTTCTATTTCATAATATTCATAAAATCCAGAGATTTATCGATGTGCTTTATTTAAAAATATTATGCGCGTGAATTATTTTTGAATCAATCGTATTTTTTTCACGTAATTATAAAAAATAGTGTATGTATCGCTTGTGAAAAGTATAACTTTTCACACTTGTTGCATAATTAAATATTTTACTGAACAAAAAAAAGGAATACATTAATTTTGATAACCATAATAAATATATTTAATATTTTAAACATAAAATAGTATTTACTCACAAAACAGAAAATATTACTTAAAAGCTTTGAAAATTACAAAAACATTTTTACCCAACAAATCCCATGTTAAAAGACTTCAAAGGCAAATAATAAAAATATAGAAATGCACTTAGATCACAAAGAAAATCCAACTAGATGAAAAATTTTACAAAAGCTTAAGCATTTCGTTAGATTTTTCTTTTCTTCTTATAGGATTTAATCTATAACTCTTCTCGACTTTTTTTTTACAGCGATAAGGCCCTTTTTTTAAATTCTCATACGAAAGTAAGCAATTTATAAATCGGAAAATGCTTAGCTGGTGTATTGGGAAACACTTAAGAATGTATTTTTGTTTTCGCGTAATAAAAATTCCCTGGGCACTTTGAAACTACTTTGCATACATCTAGCTTTATTTCTATTTGCATTTTTGATGCATTAAGGGATCTTAAAAAAACCTGCAAAATAACTTAAGTGCCGAAATCTGCTAAGTATTTTGAAAATAAATAGTTTTCTGTACAGTCTAAATCTCTTAAATTGACAATTTTTTCAAAAAAAATAATTTTTATCGTACATCTATCTATTATTATAAACTAGCATTCTTCATAAAAATAATGTTAAAAAATCTCATAATTTTCCTAGACTTAAATGAGATTTTTAGCACTTTCTTTACTTTATGTTTAATCTATCATAGATAAAAAAATATATAGTTTAAAAATTAAGGTACATGCAAGCATAAAAAATACTATTATGGCTTTAAAAGACTTTAAAGTAAACAATTTTATTACCTTTTTTAGTCTTACTTTATAGTACATTAACAATATTAGAAGCTTAATTATCTAAAAAAGTGCTTAATAAACTTTGTAAAAAAATTAAACATAATCACAACATCGTAAAATTTAATGCTCTATGCATATAGAAGAAGTTTCAAGATATAAAAAAATAAAATAAAATAATCAAAATTTTATGTTAGATAATGAAAACTTCCAAGTGCTTTGTTGATACAAAATATATATTTCTTCTACACAAGCAGTTTAAGGCGATATTGTTAAAAATATTTGCTTTACTTAAGACGTTTTAAAAATGAAACACAATAATTAAAGAATAAAATAGCCAAGTTAAAGATTTTTTTATTATAACTGCATCCAAAATGTATAGTTTGCTTCATTTAGCAAAAAAAGGTGTCAAATATTATTTTGAAAAAAAAAATATTTAGTAAATATTTGTCATGAAGAATACAAAGATATGTCATTTATCATTAGTTCTGTCTTTAGTGAGACATTTATCAAATGTTATTTTTATTTTCTCTTACATGTGATGACTGTCGCAATACAATAAAAAGAAGTAATAATAAAATAATACTCGTGAAGTAGTTATTACATTTGCGTTGTGTAATTAAAATATAATGGCCATTGAAAAACTCGGTTTATTGCGACGTAAACCTTCCAGATTCTATACTTTTTCCCACTAAAAATGATCTACAAAAATACTAAATAAAATACCACCAAAATAAAGCTAATCTTGTAATTGCAAAATAATACATTTTATTATAATACTAAAGTTGCAGAGCATTTTGAATCAATAATTGAAAAGTGAATCTTTGGATGAGACAATGGATTGATAAGGGTAACTGAATTTTAAAAATGTAACCAAAAATAATACACACGAAATGTAGTGATTAAAATAAATATGTAAGTTGGAATCCCATAACTGATACAAAGGAACTATTTAAAAATCACTCACAGATTTGCAGAGTAGAAAGGGGCTTATTGGCTGGAGACATCAAGTGTAGATATACGGGGCGCAGTCATCAAGAGCTACCCACATCAGAGGTCAGGCAGTGAGATCAGCGTTGGGGATCCGGGCGCTGGAAGGGCACATCAGCGGCGAGTCTGGCATCAGCGGCAAGTGAAGGGGATCCGGGCGCTGGAAGGGCAGATCAGCGGCCAGTCTGGCATCAGCGGTGGGTCAAGGGGATCCGGGCGCTGGAAGGGCAGATCAGTGGTGAGTCTGGCATCAGCGGCGAGTCAAGGGGCTCCGGGCTCTGGAAGGGCGGATCAGCGGCGAGTCTGGCATCAGCGGCGAGTCAAGAGGATCCGGGCGCTGGAAGGGCAGATCAGCGGCGAGTATGGTATCAGCGGCGAGTCAAGGGGCTCGGGCGCTGGAAGGAAGATCAGCGGCGAGTCTGGCATCAGCGGCGAGTCATGGCATCAGCGGCGAGTCTGGCATCAGCGGCGAGTCAAGGGGACCGCTGAGGAATTTAGGCATGTAGAGTTTCCGACGTCATAACTAGGTCCGGGGAATCAAAGGGTCCGATGATGAACTTATTCATGAAGGGGCTCCGTGGGGTGTCCGGCCAAGCAAGGGTATAGGTGCGGCAGGGACATGTAATTGAGCGGTGAATTTTTACTCGCTCAAGAGTGCGGAGTACCCGAATCAACCCAATAATTTTTAGGTATGTTGTGCTTTATGTTTCTCAATGGAATGAAAAAAATTTCCGCTCTTCGGTGGCATCTCCATCCTCTCATTCCCCTGGTGGGCGTGGACTTGCTGCTCAATTGGTTGTGACATTAGGTGACGTGTGGTATGAGGTGTTTCCCACTCCTCCGATAGGTTCACAGTCCTTCCATGGGAGTTAAACATTCTCCACTCTCTTTCGTGTGAAAATAACTCTCAGAAATCACCTTTTCCCAGAACTGGTAATTGGGATCCCTGCTGCGAGTATCGTAAAAAAGTCACTTTGGTGTAGACTGTTCGAAATTTATTGCCCCTATCTTGGCGACAGACGTCTTTCTAAGACTCCTAACAAAAAAATCTATTCATGTTGATGGGAAACTCTAGGAAAAAAGGAGTGGTGCGTCATTAAAAAAATCCATTAACGCATCACGATAATGACATACAATTTAATTGTGATGCGTCATTTCTTATCGAATTATGAAATGAGAATACATATTGATGACTTTTTTTCCAACGAGACCTGCATTGTTGGCAGCTAAGCCTTTACAGACTCGGCATATTCCCTAGAACTGAGAGCCATTTTTTGTGACACCATCTAAGCAACTCTCGCTACCAACTTTGATGCTGAGATCACAATGAATCAGAGCTCTCTGTGGATGTTAAAGTATGCCGAGATTTAATTTTGCCTATAGAACCCAAGCCAAATGGATACTCATGGATCTTTTACATGCCACATAATCATATCGGTGACTAAAAGTTTGGAAACGAAATACATTTATTAGAGAAATTTTTTGGGCTACTTGTATGTAAAAGTGTTCAATGTTGATCTATAACTGCTCATCACGTGTCGTGGACATGGTTGCTTGTTGACAACCAAGTATTATATTAAATTGTGGAAAAGAATGCGTGTTAAATAATTTCACTTATGTTGAAGAGGTGCCGCCTTACTCGGCAAAGTAGAAGGCGCGTCTGAATCCCAGCCAGTAGGTCCCGGGTTCGAATCCCGGTTGGTAAGCGTATGGATGTTTGTCTTGTCAATAAAATGTTATTTGTCTATATGTTAGTATTCGTCTTTATTTGTGTAAAAAAAAGTCAAACCTCTTCAGAGGCTTTGGCAACCATCTTCCATGGGATATCCATAGACAGGACAACAATAACATACACTGTTAAAAATGTTGTGCTTGGTTTCACCATGATATTGGTTCCTAGTAGCTACAACGGCTGTGTGGTGAAATGTTTCACCTTTTTTTCGGTGTTTGGTTGAACCATTTTTCTGGATTTGGAAACAAAAACCTGAGAAATGGTTCAACCGAATACCAAAAATATGGTTTAACGTTTCACCACACAGCCGTTGCAGCTACTAGGAACCAATATCATGGTGAAACCAAGCACAAATTTTTTAACAGTGCATATGTTGAAAATATACGGACCGGACCGAGAACATCTTGCGTGCTAGCGATAACTCAGTCGGAAGGGCTAGTATTGGGTATTAGTGCTGAACGATACGTTTCTGAATAGAGCCTGAAAATACAAAAAAGTTTTGTAAATTTGAAAAAAGCAGGAATTTTTAAGAGACATAAGATTAACGCGAAGATTTTTTAACATGGTAAAGATGTTATCTTTTAAATATATATACAAAATACCTTTCTTTGATGATAAACTGCAATTATGAAAATTTTTAACTGTGGTTTCGACTACGCATAATAATTTTAAAACCCATAGATTTTCTTTATTAGTTTTATTGCTTTCTAAAATATAAAAACATGTTTGCAAAATTAATATCTTGTAAATAATAGCTGTTTTGAGGTCATTTTTAACTAAAACTACAACTACTACTACTACATACTGCTCAAAAATATTTTTTTTAAATTTTGCACGTCCAAACGTTTTCACTATAACTATACAATCGCTTTTAATTTGAAAGTATTCATCAATTTTTTGAAAAATATTGTAACATTAACATTAAATTCCATGCTATTTTTTGCAATTTAGTCATCGTAGCAAGAAATGATTAAAAAGTTATATTTTATATTAAATTTTACTATAAAACATTTTATAAACTAGTTGAGTTTAATAAAATCAATTAAGGTTGTAATATTTTGCATGCCTCAAGATGAAAAGATAAACTTATTTTCTAATAATAACGCTTGGAAAATGTAGGAAAGCTTATTAACTCAATCCTAAAGATTTTAAATTCCAGCTATTCACTGCATATATCGTAGCTATTTTAACAAAAAATCCCTTACGCCATAATTGAATTTCTTTTTAAGCTTTTATTTGACAAAATTCAATTATGGTAACTGCATTTTTTTTTTTTTGAAAATGCAAATTTAATAAATGCTATAACATAATAAAATCGTTCGATTTCTTAAAAGTTTGCAGACATTTTTTTTTAGTTGAATACCAATTCCAAATGTTTTTTGTAATAAATTGCTTGCAAAATCTCTTCCACTTTTATGAAAGATCAGTTTTACTTTCACTTTGATTATTTTTATTTTTCTATAACGTTTTAAACGTTTCCTAATCTTTTTTTTAAATGAACTTCATTTGAAAAAATGCCGTCAACATTTTCTTATCTATCTGTTATGGAGATTGACTTGGAGAAAATTGCAAAATAAAATTTGTAAAATTTATAAATATGACAATTTTATTGGTAAAACAAAACAGTGTCCTATATATATTATAAGGTCCACCCCTCCTGTCATTGATACAGAGTACTTATACTCAATGTTTGTATTCTTAAATGTATTTAAATATATTGAAATTACAATTAACAGTTTCAATTAAAGTAAGACAAATAAGTAAAATGCATACAATTTGTTTAGAAAATTACATTAAATGATACCATTTTAAATTAAAAAGGATTTAAAATATGCTGAAAATAGCAATCTAATGTGCCTAAAACTATTAATAAAATGTTGAAATACGTAGTTACTAAATATTATTTTTAAAACACGCCATTTTCAAAACGTACTTCCCTATAAAACTAATCTAAAGGCCTAACGTATACTGGAATCATGTGCACTCATAAAAACGTGAAATCACGCTCACATGTAATTCAAAAACGAAAAAAAAGCTCGATTGCCTGCAATTTTTTCCTTAATCCCTCATACTGCATGCATGTTCTAACCCTTTTCTTTCAACAAGTTTTCCAGCTCCTGTAAGGGATGATGGGGACAAAAATACTCGTTAGTTTTTAACTTGTTTTTTTAATTCAAGTTCACCATTGAATATTCTATATAGTTTTATGGCTAAAAAAAATGTAATATCTGTTTGAAACTGCGAGTTGTAAGTATGAAAATAGTTATTCATTCTCATAGACCAATTTGTGATCTCTATTATGAGTTTTTGATAAAATATGCTTCTTGATAAAATAAAGATATTTACATCAAAGCAAAAATTGATAAAAATTTGTTTTTTAATGATTTACGAATGTCCACCTCGGAAATTTGATTTAAACCCACAAACGAGGGTCTCTTTACGTCTCGGTTATTTTACGCCTTTTCAAAAATTAATTAGAAATCATTTTACATACATATAAATCATTTTCTTTGTGAATTTCAGTATCAGTAAAGCTATATATAAGTAGTAGAAGAGTTTTTTTAGGGGATCTGGCTCACTTGCAAGTGACTTGATGTCAAGTCCGGAGTTCGTCTATGTAGACGCGAGGCACAAAGTTTCTTTTGTCTGATGTACAACTGACTGTTTGCAATGATTCGGAGTCTCTATCAGAGTGAAGATTAGTGAATAATGCCTTATAGTTTTGAAGGTCGAATATATATAATATAGATTCTTAAGATAACACTTCAATTTCTATTTTGCTAAGTTTCAGACAAGTAGAACAAGCATGACCTACAAAGAACAGTTCACTACTTTGAATAAAACTCCTCCGTCTCACTTTCTACTTCCCCTGGGCTTTCCCTTTCTTGTTCCCTTGCATACTTCCCTTACTTTTTCATCCTTTTAGGCCTTTTTTATCCGAACAATTTGAGGAATTCGGCAGTCTCAAGGACGTGCTTTGAATGAAGGGTTCCGCCATCAAAAAGCGTGGAATGTCAGCCATTTTGTCTCGGAATGTTCCACTGAAGTAGATAAAAGTTCGTTTTTTTATGCCCCCCACGCCCATGACGACAGGCGAGATTCATACTTGAAATAGGCACTTTAATGGAACGTGTTTTTTTCCCCTTTGTAAAAATGACATGGTCTGCTATGCATGGTGAAAAAATATTTTTGGTGTTTCGAAGTTTTATACGGATTTAGAAAATTTGAATCAAATCGGTGCATTTTTTCAGTTTTTTTACAAAATTGTTCGAATATTTAATGTAAAAGTATGTTTTAAAGGATCTTATTTTTTTATATTTAATTTAAGCCTTATGTCAACATTGTAAATGAACAATTTTTTTAAATAATAAAATTGGGACTGTTGAAAGGTCAATAATAAAATTACAAAAATTGTTTCTTGACACAATAAGTTACGCTACAATATAAATTAAATACTTGTTTAGTAACAAAATAAAAAATGTAAGTTGTTTTATTCTTATATGAATATATTTCAAGTGACAGTTACTTTCATAAGCCTACTTGTTTATTTACGATACGCTTAAACTATCAGTGTATAATATATATACTTTTCAAAAATAAAATAATAATTAAAATTTAAACGTTCTTTCTGTTTTCAGGCACAAATGGTCGACATGCTTACCGAATATTACAACTACGTCATCACATCATTGGTAAGTATTTCTTTACAGTCTCTTCTTTTTCTTACAGTCTCTTTCTTTTCGCATTTTCGACATCTTCATATAGTTTAATGTTTGTGACGTTGATTGATCTTATACAACCGTTTTATTGTCTCTTCTTGTTTTTTGTTATAAGAACCCACTTTAGCCTTTACATTTCTTTTCGATCCATCAAAAATGACGTTAACATTAAAAGAAACTAAGTTTCTGTCTAGATTAAACTACTTGGAAATAATATTTAAATTCCATTTATTTATTAAAAAATATTCTAAATGTCAATGCTTACAACTAGAGTGAAACATAAGGCTAAAAAGACCAATTTGTCAACGTCAGATCGTTTCTGTTGTTTTAACTAAGTCGTAATTAACATTTGTTTCATTTTTAGTAAACATTTTTTAAATATTAGGATTATCATTTTTATAAGCTAGGTACGTTTGCAAGTAAAAGGATTGCATTGCTCACGTCAATGCTAGCTACCGAAATACCATCATTCAGCCGAACGAAAATATTCTTCCAATAATAAACTTTTAACCGATTATGTCTCTGGTGAATAAGTGCATTAATAAAAAGTCATCGATAAAACAAAACATTAAAAGGCACTCACAAAATTTCTGTAATTTAATTTTCCATTGTAGTGTCCATTGTATTTTTCATTGTAGAAAATTGGTAAAAGCGACGCTAAAAAACAATATAAAACCACATTTATTCCTTTCTCGTAAGAACTTCAAATCAACTCAACGGAACATTGCATTTTAAAATATATTGTTAAAAAGTGATATTTTATCTAAATAAATTTCGCGAGTCCACATTAGCGAGCTTTTAATAAGTAGCACGCTTTCGTTTTCAAATGTTGCAGGAAAGAAATGTCGTTCCGCTACAAAAACGGTATCTTAGAGACGTAATCATATTCGCAATTGTGGAAAGTACTATTTTACAACTTATTTAAATAAAATGTTTACAAACGTGATACTTTTTACTATTTCGCAGCGTTTTTAAAACAATTTTACAACCAAATACTTTGACCGTTTTTAAAAGAAATAGTAAAGTGAACTTCTAGTGACATCGTGCACTGACGCAGTCAAACTTTGGGCCACGCACACTTAACGAGCCCGTATGCCCATGTGTCGAAGAATATTTTGCCAGCGCATACTCGTTTGCTACAAGGTTATGTCATGTTTAGATCCGGCAATCTTCTTGATGAGAGACAAAGTTCTGAAGAATCGGTCACATTATATTCCTTCCAATACCATCCCCCCAAAAAAAACAGTTGAGATGCTAGGGTGCAAACCAATTTGATATCCAAACGCAGCATTCCCAAAACTTAATCATTACTATTACCTAAGTACAATTTTTTTTTGCGTAATAACAAAGTTTTGCAAAGAAAACTTTCTTACAAAAATGCAACGAATTAAACCAGCTTTTGACGATTTTATCCCTTCTGTGCTACCTTAGTATGCTTAGAAAAAATTTGTGTTCAAACAGCACAAGTGAAACACTAGTATTGTGTTAAAAGAGCAACATTACAATATTGTGTTGATTCAGTACAAGAAATGTGTTGATAAGATAAGAACACACATGTATATTGTTACAACACAACTAACGAACGACCAAGAAGAGATGATTATTATATCCATTCTGTGATGGACAAACAACTGTAAACTTTATTGTTTTATAAAATACGTATAGCAAAATTGTAACGTTCATTTTACAATATTCGTTTTCAAGTACCGTTATATATATTTTTTAGGCTTTGGTATAGCCATTTATCTGAAACATTAAAGAGCACATGGTAATGCATTTCGAAAGAATACATGCGAGCTGAGCCTTCGACACAATTTTTGTATTGTTTCGACACAACTTGTAATAACTGGGAAAAGCACAATATTTTGTATTAAAAGTCAATACAAAATATGAAGTTTTTTCTGAGTGGGTACGACACAAATTCCGCAAAAATGTAAGTTATATTTATTTGAAACCAGTATAGTGGGATAAATAAAATTGATAAATGATGTGGCATTTCCCGTTGCTTTAATCCATGAAATTCATTTCGACTTCAATAAATAACAGAACCGTGAACCAGACGGTTTTGTGGAATAGAGAAATTTATTAAATTCAATAAATCTACGTTGGAGATGATGATTTATGGAAAATTTGGTTTAACTAAAAAATATCAAATGTATTGAATCCATAAATTTGCCAGTGTTCAACTGCAGTCATCAAATACAAGAATGTACAAAATGTCAAGAAATGGCGTAGGGTTTGAAATATATTATCATGATAAAAATATTTTAGTATATAATTCGAGGATCTGTAATTGATCAATGTATTTTGTATTATAAAAACTTATATATAAATATATATATGTGTGTGTGTATAATTTATTGTGCATTAGAATGCCACGAATTTGCTGTCGCTTATATGACACGAACTGATGTTCGATGCAAAAAAGGGATTAGTTGGTCGGCAAATATCCTTAACATTTCTGAAGCTTTGTTATTAAGTTAAGGACACTTTGTATTTTAGAAACTTTAATTTACATGAGAGCAACTGCACATGAAAAAATGTGGCAATTTTTCACTCATAATTAAAATTGAGAAACACTTAGCACTGACGCCACGAAGTGGTTTCTTCTTCTCTCGAAAACGGTATTATGCTATTATGTTGGCATTTATCAGGATAACTATTACTTTAAATGTATGGTTTGGTTGTCCCACGTATGCCTGTATACGGAGTCCATGAGAGATGAACCCTGTATCCACCATCACATGGAATATGGGCTTACGGTTTAAAAATACATAAATGATTTATGTACATCGCTTTCTCGCTCAGGATGTGCACACAGTGAACCTGGAGGACTTCCAGTACATCGGCACCAACATCACCGGCTTTCGCATTGTGGACGAGGAGGCATCGGACTTCCAGGAAATCGTCCAGGACTGGCGGTCCGGGCCCGCAGCGGGGAAAATGCCCGACCTGGATCCTGCACAGTACGCGAAAGTACGTAAAAAGTTTAATTTTCTTATAACATATTTTTTTAACGAGCATTAACGGCGAATGAGACAGAATGACCGCGGGTCTCCAAATCAAAGTGTTTCTGTGTTAATCCAATGGGGGCGGGGAATGATGTTCTAAGGCTATGTCCTCACTACGACAACAAACGCCACAAAGGCAACAAAAGCAACAAAATTTGGCGACTGCCAAGCGCGCCAAGCAATGCAATAGCATGGTGGTTGACTCTGCCAAGTCGCCAAGTTTTGTTGCCTTTGTAGCATTTGTTGCCTTTGTGGCGTAGTCAGGACATAACCTAAGAAATATTTCTCCGGCTACATTGAATATTTTTACTAACGGTTTTTATTTGATAAATGTAGATGGTTTACAGGGTTCTACAATTCAACTTTTTGAAATTGGTTCGAATATTCTTTTGTAAAATTATTTATTGAGAAGTTAAAAAAATATTCTACCTAATTTCAAATCATAGAAATATAACTCACCTACAAATATAATTTAAAAAAAGTTTCTAAAAAATATTACAAAAATTCAATACAGCAGGTGAAATGTGCCTTAGAATTTTTTTTCCCATTAAATGGGCACAGAGGCACTTTGGTTTGGAGACCCGCGGTCATTCGGGTTCATTCACTCTCAAGAGGACATGAATTTCTGAAAACGAAACTAATTCCCCCATTATTAACCTGTGGAGAAATTTATAGTTTTTCCTGACTACGTCCATAATTGTTCGCCTATTGATTTCAATTTTATTGGTATCTTATGGTATTGTTAATCTCTATGTTTGTGTGCAGCAAAATTCTTGATATATGTGTATATTTTAAATTATATATTGTAAAGCATCGTTTTGCTCGTCAGCTTCTGGAAAATCTTTCTTATGAATACCTAAGCATGCCAACAAGTTCGGAAACAAAAGGTAAAAAATTATGGATACTGTTTATGAAACAATCTTTCCAATTTCTTCACAGGTTAACATTGGGGAGGTTAGTTTCGTTTATGGAAATTCATGTCCCCTTAAACCCAATTATAAATTCTATATAGTCAGTATATGTAGAAATTGGCTCAGTTAACGAAGACATGGTAGAGACAACCTTAGTGAAATAGCAACCCGCGTTCACTAAGTGTGTATTACGGCGGACTAGAGGGCACAAAATTGGTGTTGAGAGGAAGTGCTGGCCAACTTGAGAAAATGAATTGTCGTATGTATTAGTACAAAATGATGAAGACCGATTCTAAAATTCTAAGATATAAACTTTATAGCTTTTGAGAAAGATTTTTTTTTTCTCATTTTCTGAAAAAACGCTAGAACTCGAAATGAGAAGAGTTGGAATACTGGTGAAAGAATCATTCAAATTAGGTAAATTTTCAATAGTAGAGCGTCATTCATTTACTTTGTAGCGCTTTTTTTTTCAAAAAACTAATATTCTATTTCTCTAAAAATAATCTCTCTCACCAGACTGAAAATAAGACAAATCCCAGCTCGTATGCCGTTGATCTGGGTTCGTATACGGGTCGGGTAGGTCACGCGTCTCGTTTTTGTATCGTAGCCTGCCCTACAAAAAATATCAGAAATACACGGATTTTTCTGTATTGCTTGTTTTTGGAAAATTGTGTCAACACATTTTTTCTGCAGCATTTCAAATATTTTCTGGAAACTTTGCTGTCATAATTTTCTGTAATCTAAAAGGACTTTTTTTACGTTGCAGTCTACACTTAACGACATAATACAGTTAAAATAACTAATAAATCTTTATAACCAACATTTAAAAATAAGAAATTGTGAGTTTTTATAATATCCAAAAGTTGTTTATTTTTTGTACTTTCTTCAGTAAACTACCCAACAATAATGTGGCTTATAAAAATGACAATTTCTTCTTTCAAAGAAAAAATAAAGTAACACTAAAGTGTACTTAGTGAATAAATGATGGAATATTTTGAAAGAACCTTATTAAGGGTTTTTTACAAGGGTTAATTGCGTGCATTAAGCTTCGCAGAAGCCTCTCTTTTCTTTCTATGATAATAAATTGCGCTAATATTAATATACTTTTAACAACAAGCTAATAGAATAGTTTATTGGGGGTTTTAGTTTTCTATAATAAATACCTGCTTAACTATAACAAAAGAAGTTTTTATTATTCCCTAACTATACTTAATACTTGATCTTGATTAATGTTTTGTGTATATTCTTTTGTTAGCATGATAAAAATGTTGTGTATCTAGTTGTTTGTGATAATTTCTATTGTGTAAGCGAAATTATTTATAAGTATTATAAGAAGAGCCATTGAGAAAAACATTCATTGTTAATGAATTTTAGAGTAGTATAGATCATAAACGCTTTTCATTATTAGTTTTATAAGAGAAATCATGGCTTTAAAAATTGACTCAAAGGATGTTTAATGACATTCAGAACTTTTATTATGAATATTTACATCATAATTTCATATTTTAAGTGTTTAAATTAGGCAAAAATTCGAATTTGTTATTCTTGTCGTTTAAAAAAAAATGGTATTTAAATATTTTAAATTTTCAAAATGATGTAAATGATGAAATGTCCTTGTTTCTAAAATAAAGTCCTAAAGAAACCTGTTTAATCCAAAGTCATAGAAGCAAAAAAAACTATACGCGTAATTCAGAGGAAAAGTTTGGTGGTTTTTGGCTTTGAAGTACGTTACCCTACACCGATCTAGCTCCCTTAGAGTTATTCTGAGTTTATTTCGAGGGTATGAGAAAAAAAGGATTTAGTGAAAACAAGGGGACAACACAATAAACTTCCCTCCACTCTTCTCGACATGCGAGCCGCTTCCTCATCATTTAATCTTGGAACATCAATCGCATTTACTTTAAGCAATCTAGTTGTAAATTCATTAGAAACCGACTCCTGCGGTTTACAGAGGTTCGCATTAGCTACAAACTGATAAAAGAGGTCTTAATGCAATTCTAAAAGAGAAAAAATCATAAAGGACAATAAAAATATGTGAAATTACATATTTGTTTAATTAATAGTGTGAAATGGTATTGTCTTTTTTGCTAGTAAAATAACACAAATTACTCTTTTATCAATTTTGCGTAAAAATTTAGCTATAGAAAGTGAATATAATGTCAATACGAATTTTGTCGAAACTTATCTTTAGCATTATTTGATGTAATATAAATATGATTCTTGTAGCATGCTAGTCTAATGTATGTCATTTGGTGTTTGATTATTTATTGTTCAATGACTTCTTGCATGCTTTCCTGCAGAACTTTACGGTAAGTATGCTAGTTCAGAACGTTTTGTTACATGGTTATCCACTGATATCAATAATTACAGTAGGCAATTGTAAGTCAAATTATAAGTCGAACGAAGTAATCCACAATAACACCTAAACCACTTTTCTTCAAATGCAATCAAAGTTAAATATTAATAACTGAAAAAAACAGCTGCTTGAAGAAAAATTAATGTAATTTCCTATGGATTTTATTTCGTTTGTTTTAAAATACTTTATCTATTTCCATATGTTATGTTGTTTATTATACTCACTAATATCAATTGCTTTTAACATTAAATTAGTAATACAATTCGTTAAATAAAGAATTGCTAGGTTTTCTTAACTTATAAACCGGTACTTTTTAAAACGTTCAGGAATATGAAAGTAAAGAAACAAAACGCTTACTATCTCTTTCAAAAATTTATCAAACTATATTTTAGCTTCTACGAATTCCGTTCAATTTATGAACAGAAATAAACCACGAAAATAATATTTTTTTCATTAAACTGATTTAATCTCTATTAACCAAGACCTCGGGCTTTAATTACCAAACAAACCACCATATTTTTTCTGTTACGCGTCAAAACCACGAAAAATACTATTTTAAAGTTCAATTATTTCATAAATCATTCCTACATAGTTTTGAAAATAGAACAAAAATAAATACATTGTTTAATAAACTCACTGTCAATAATTACTTTAAGTTCAACAAAAACTACTGTAAAATGTGAAAATACTTAATTAATGATAACTTATACCCTAAATTAATTATAACTTATAACCTTAATCAATGATGACTTATATCTTATGAAATACACGTTTTTATAGTGTGTAATGCGTGTTTTTGACAGACTGATGTAGCACTGGTGTATGACGCGGTGTGGACGTTCGCGACTGCCCTGCACACTCTGGAAAAAGGCCAGCGGTTGCGGATAAAGGCCGTGTCCTGTGACACGGAGAAACCGTGGACATACGGCCTGCCACTCGCCACACACCTCAGAGGGGTGAGTAGAACTAGAGTCACTTAGAATCTGTAGAATGTAGATACTGGGTCTACTAAAGGGCGAGTGAGCCTCAATGACCGCGGGTCTCAAGCCAAAGTGTCTCTGTTTTGATCCAATAAAAAACAATTATTTTCTAAGCAACATTTCTCCAGCTGTATTGAATATTTTTATAATCGGTTTTTTTGTATGATAAATGTACCGAACTAACAGGTGTCTGTAATCCCACTTTTTGAAAATTGGTTTGAATATTTTGTGTGAAAATTATTTATTGGAAATTTCGAAAAAATCGAATTAATATTTTTTTTAAAAAAGGGGATTATAGAGATCTGTAAGGAAGATATATTTATCGTAGAAAAAAACAATTTGTAAAAATACTCAATACAGTTGTATAAATGGAGCTTAGAAAGTGTTTTTTTTTTACCACAGAGACACTTTGGTTTGGAGACCCGCTTTAATTCTGGCTCATTTGCCTTGAAGTAGACGGAGTCGTGATATGGTCTACTTAAACTCAGACCCTATTCGTGACGTTATGCTACGCGTAGATATCGGATTATCGGCATTTCCTCGAAGAAACAGTACGAAACCTATTCGTGCACGGTCGAATTCGCACTGCTCAAAACAATTAAGGGAGCACTATGCGTACTTTTGTTAACCCTTTGAGTTCCACCGTTTTATTTTTTATTCTAAAAATCTAAAAAATGTGAAATAGATTCCTTATGCATATCCAGAATGAAATGGTAAAACACAGGGGAGAAAATCTTAATTTTTTTAACTAAAATTTAAGGGAGGGGGGGATTGGAATCAAAACTTTTGAATAAATTATAACAATAATTTTTTCAACATTTTATTTGTTAAAAAAAAAGTTAAAATTAATTTTTAAACATCTAAGAATGCAAGCATGAAGAATTTAGGGTCAATTTATTTCATAAAATTTTTTGGGAGTGATTTTTATTTTACCATGTTTTTCATATTTTCATTTAATTAAAACAAATATTATTTAATTCTTCAAAAGACATGGTTCTTCCATCTAATGATAAATAAGTGCGAGCTCAACTTAGAGAGAAAAAAAATCGCAAACTGATTATTCCAAATGGAATCATTGGGGGTGAAATTGTTAAAATTATGCATTCCCCTAATTCTTTTGAGTAGTGTATTTAGGTTTCGAACAGGTGTCGTTTCTCTTTTTCGAAACAGTCGACAACCCGAACCGGACGAATAGTGTGACCGTCACAGAGATCTTCTCTGGCCTTATCAGTTGAGTCAGCCGTAGTCGTGGCAACCTTTCAAATTTGGCCTAACCTTCTGAGGGGTTAGTGTTTTGGTGAAACGCACGGAGGATCGCTATAGGCGTATAGGTATCAAAGTGCCAATTAATTGCTTCAGGTGTTCCTGAAAGAAAGCTACCCTCGAAAATATATGTAGACTACTTTTATTTATCTATTACACTTTTTTAGATAAAAAAATATATAATATCTAGATTCTGCCATAATCTGATCAGGGCTACTTCTACTTTTTGAATTTTAAAAACTTTAAGTAATAATGCTTTAATCACGGCCAACTTCAATAACAAGGCCAGAGAAGCTCTTCCAAACATGAGCGTAGACGGAAATTTTGTCGTCACTGTTCTCAGTGTCGAAGATCGAGAAACTAGTTCGGACACATTCGGAACCCTAAAATTGTGGTCAGCCGTGAACGAGTGGTTCCGAACAGGTTTTGAGACAGGTTGTCTTCCTCTTCGGAACAACGTCACTCGGAACTATGACGTCAAAATTTCCGTCCCCGAGCTTGTTTGGGAAAGCTTCTTCGGCCTTAGTAGTTGAGTAGGCCGTGCTTTAATAAGAAAATGGATTAACATTTTCAGAATTAAATTCAACCATGGTACATAATTGAAAGATATTGCTGACC
Source organism: Oedothorax gibbosus (assembly GCA_019343175.1). NCBI lineage: Eukaryota > Metazoa > Arthropoda > Arachnida > Araneae > Linyphiidae > Oedothorax > Oedothorax gibbosus. The sequence continues at coordinate 1,345,810 of JAFNEN010000151.1, forward strand.
CAGAATGTTCAACTCATTATCCGAAAAAACAGAGAAAGGAAAACCTTTTAATGCCTTAAAACCTCAATTATTGCAAAGTTTTAATGTATTCAAAGAAGACTAAAGACTCAATTGAATATAGACGGTTCCCAAACCTAATTGCTTTTCGATGTTTAGTTAAGCCGCGTGATCTCAAATTTCATCATTATAATTAACACATTTAATGATGATGGACATCATTAGAAAATAAGGAATTTAGATAATTTAACACATCGAGTGATTATCTACATATAAGAGCGTGTATATTGATATCAACTTTTATTTTACGTTTTTGTTAAAATGCAACATAGTTAAAAAAAACTAATAACAAACTAATTACCATATTAAAAGATAATTTGTGTTATTGAGATATTTAATGTAATCATAAAATATTAATTGGTGTAATGAATATGTTTGTATTGAATTTTATTTAATTTTTGTTGTTTTTATCAGTACTAATTATACAGTTTATGTAATAAGCAGTCGGTTCAATTCACAAATACATTTTGACAACATCACATTGTTTTGAATACAGAACGACTATAGTTAAACTCATAGTTTGTTTGCACAGAAGCCACGACCATGGGCGGAGCTATAAAACGCGGGGAGCAATCAGATGAAGAGGAACTTTCAGCCGTTTTATTTTTTCTTCATCTGATTGCTCTGCACGTTTTATAGCTCCTCCCGTGGTCGTGGCTTCTGTGCAAGGAAACTATGAGTTTAACTATAGTATTTAATTGAATTTGTTTCAATTTAACTTCTAAATTGATAATGCGCAACTTCTACATTCTATAGCATCTTAACTCAGGTGGGCTATTGACGACTTTTTTAAAAAATGATTATTTTTAGAGGTACTTCTGCCATAGACAAATTTAGGATACAAATTAAACGAGTGATGTTGCTTTAGTAAGGATCTTTATTTTGGAATAGAACTTTATGAAATAAATTTATTTGTTTCTCTGCCACTAACTACTTAAATACAACTAATTTGACTTCCTATGCAACTATTAAAATTTCCTCAATTTTCAACAAATACTTGTTGTCGTAACAAAAAATTACACCACAGTAATTCCATTTTAATAAGGTATTTTTTACGTAAGATATCGAATTGGGCAAAATAATTGCATAGTAACGGCATGCCTTTTGTGTGTATATATTTGGACCGTGTGTATGCATTTGGCACAGGGATATTTCTAATGCAGACTGTCAATAAGTATTATATGTGTTTAAAAGCATCTATTATTTGTTTACAGGTGGAACATCGCGGGTTGACGGGCCGTATTGTGTTTGACGAAAATGGTCTACGAACAAACTTTACAGTAAAAATACTGGATCTTACGCATTTAGGGATGAGAGAGGTAATTATATTTTATGAGTTTAATAACCCTCGTGCATAAATAAAATAATATGCATAAATATATGACTTAGTGTTTTTAGTTTGCCACTTTGCTTAAAAACCTATTCGGTTACTTTATTACAAAAGTAGAAACCAGTTTAAAGTAGATTCTTCGAATTGCAGTTTAATGAGCCGATACTTAATTTCAGGTAAAACATCCGAATGATATCGTTACTTTTTGTGTGTGTTTCAAACTAAAACAAAGTAAAAGTTTTACTTCGACACAGTCACATTGCAAATAAATTTCTTCAATTTTCAAATGTAATTCAAAACCCTCTCTAAGGGGCCCGGATGGCCGAGTGGTTTGGACCATTAGCTAGCAGCCTGCGCGCTGTAACGGGTGCGGGTTCGATTCCCGCCTCCGCCCTGGGTGTACACTCTGAAAACAAACGAGCGGTTTTAACTCAGTCTGAGTTAATTTCCACTCCTTTCCGGTGCCGAAAATGAACTTCCCCTATAGGAGTGGATTTCACTCTTTTGTTTTAAGAGTGTATATTCCTTTCTCGGTGACAGTAAAAAAAATTTTCTGTGTCTGTCTTACTTGACGAAGGCTTCATAAGCTGGTCTCTGATCAAACACACAAGCCGGAATATATATGTACCTTCCCCTTCCCCCCAACCCTCTCTAAGAAATAATTTGTTATATTACTTTCGTTACAAAGACAAAAAGGTAGCTGAAAGAATGGTCTGCAATTGCGATTAAACGAAACCCAGCATTAATCTTAACTAAAGGCTTCGATTCGCTTCGTTGTTTCTGGTCGCAAAAAGGATTTTTCTGTTCAGAGATCTGACATTCGACGCTACGCTTGGACATGATGGAAATGGTGCGTTCTTTTTTAAAAGCAGTTAAGATGACTCGGTATCCGGGAACGTGTTTCTAAATTGATACAACATAGAGTTGAAAATTTTGAAGGGGCGGTGGTATAGTATTAAATTATTCTTTGAATTTTTTTTAAAAAAAGTTCGAACCAATTTCAAAAAGTGGTGTCACAGATCTCTATAAGCCAGCTACATGTATCGTATAAAAAAACGTTTGTAAAAACCTCAATACAACCAGGATAATTTGGCTTTGAATTTTGTTTTCCATTGGATTAAAACCGATAGAAGACTTCGCTTAAGAAACCCTGCTACCGCTACCATTCCCCCTTAATCAAATATAACCAGCAAAAAAGAGCGCCAAATGAAAAAATAGTCTATAACAGGCATACTCTGAAATCCGCCCTGTTTGGCCGGCTCAAGAGCTACTTACCCACATCAAAAATATTTATAAGGTAAATATATGAATCCAGTATGTATAAAAGGTTTTTAAAAAAATTCTTCTAAATAAATCTAACCAACGTTAAAACATAATAATAAAAATTTTAAACAATATTGTATGGGACATACGTGCTCTTTAAATATGTGGAATCTAAAGTACTAGAGTTAGCATACGATGTCTCTAGAGGTTAAGTTGGGTGGCAGCTCAGATCTAGTCCCTTAGCCATTGTTCTAAACCATGGGGTATTACGTGGATATGATAAAAATCTGCAAGAAATAGACAGCCGAAATCGCTTGACTTGAACTCAAAAACATATTACAAAAAACGGGATACCATTTTATTTAGCATGCTTAAGGGCCTGCTTCCTTGTAATGGTCTATCCCACACAGACGGTATCGGGAAATAATAAAAAACGATCGACTGTACTGACAGATAGCTTGAGAAGTATTTATCAAAATAGGATATCTGATAAAACATAATCTAATGTTTGATATTTCAAAAAAAAGGAAACGATAAATGCCTTTTTGTAATGGCCTATATAAACATTATAATTTTGGAATGAAAATTGTGTTTTCATACTTTCGGCCGATAAGAATTAAAAAAAATCTGTCACTTATAATATCATGTAACCTGAAATGTTTTAGTATAAAAAAAACTCTTATAATTTTGCTTTATCCAAAAGAAATTATTAAATCTTTTAAATTATTTTTCCAAAGTAATTTTAAAATTTTCATAAAATAAATAATAGATTAAATATAAATATTTTATTGATTCAAAAGGAATTAACTATATATCATTGAACATGTCATTGAAATCATAAAAATTGATAACTTGTCTATTATTTTGAATTCAAAAGAATCAATTAAATTTAAAATCGGCAATATCCTCTTCATCTAATTTTGAAAATTGAACATTAAAATTCTGAATGAAAATAAATGAAGTACTGACATAAATTTTTTTCATGCTTATTCAAGAACTGACTACCGATTTGCGAACTAAATGTTTATTAGTACATCAAATGCTGACTGAAAACCAATTAATTGTTTATTGACGACCAAATAAAATGCCGTTAAAAGGTTATTTCAAATAATTATTAAATATTTTGGAAACTGGTAAATATTTCTAAAAAAGTTATATTTAAAAGAAAAGCATAATTTTGCACAAAGGAATTAATTTAAAGTCGTTACCGGTATCCCATTTTAATATATTTTCTTTTCAAATGCACTAGTTTTTTATTGTTAGGAAAAAATTAAATAAAAATGTTTCGACAACCCATTTCCCAAATTAATTACTGATTATAAATTGTTATATTTTTAATAATACTTTATTTGAATATCCATATTTTAATCCTTTTAACGTTCGAAAAATATTTATAAATATTGAAAAGATTAAAATCCATGTACAAACATGTTTACAAACTGTGAATTTAATTAAATTCTGGAAAAACCATCTGTCGGGGATTTAATATAAAAATATAAAAAAGGATTCTTATTTCACACACACAACACTATCTTAAATGTTTTCCAACTTTCTTAAGTTGATCCTGGATTAAGTGAAAAGCCAAACAAGAACTTTCTCTTAAGCTCAAGTGAAAACAAGATCTGTAATCCTGATCATAAATAAAAAATACTAGGGAAAGTGCAGAAAAAATATGTATTTTGAAATGAAGGAATTAGGATTAGAAAAATATTGCGTATTAAATGTTATTTATATGCTTACGTTCGCTTTAAACGAAAACAAATTATTTTGTTTTTAAACTTTAGGTGCAATTATATTTTAAGGAGAAGTATTAAGTTATTGGGTTAAAATTTAATTTTCAATGTTATTAATATTCATAAATACCTTTCACTGTTTAAATAATTGATGGCAGTTAAACATAATTGAATGTTCGGTGGTAGCTTAAACTAATTATATTATTCTTTTCGCCTTTAACTTAGGCAAATTTGCAGTTTCTTTCGAAACTATTCATTCGTGAACCTATACTACAGTGTGAATAATTACTTTTCCAAACAGCTGTATACTTTATAGTATTGTAAATTAATATTAAAATAAAAGAAATAGCATAGAAATTCAGCAAATTCAAAATTCTCATCTAATTTTCTTAATGCTATTTTAGTTATTGCTATTAAAACGATACACACGTTATTCCTATTAACGAATTGCAAAAATCATAGTACCTACCACCCATAAAATCAGTCGTAAACACAATTTCAATGTGCGAAAAACATTAATCCTCTTTTGCTTAGGTTGTTAAGGAAATAACTATTTGTGAATTTTCACCTGCACTGTTTATTACTCTCAATTACCTAATATGAAAATAAAAGGCAATGAAGGTCGAGCAATGATATCAAATATCTGAAATAGATATTGTTTTTTCTACACGCTTTGGATGATGCATATTCTAAAAAAGTGATTTTAGAATATCGTTCCGTCTATCTGACTAAACCAACTCTACAGATCGAACAAAAGAGCTACGGACTTCAAATTTGGTACACGATATCCTAGTATCTGTCAGACGTCATAACAGGTTTTTTTTTAGAAAATAGCATATGCACAAAGGTAGCTGCCATAGAACTATTTATTTTAAAGGTAGTATTGAAAAACGAAAAGCGATATCAATTTGTGTATATTTTTTAAAAGTTGGGCTAATATTCTTTTCTTTAGATAACAATTTTGTGGCAGTCTGTATGAAGCGCATTTTTAATTGCCATTCAATCTTGGAGAAGTCTTTTAACTTCAATTTTTTACTATAATCATCAAGTGCTAATCATCAAGTTTTACTATCATCAAGTGCTTTGCGCTTTTAGTGATTACCTTACCTAAGACACGAGACAGTAAGGAGCGAAGTATCTTAGATGAGGTTACACAACATTGCTCCTGTTGTTGTTGTTGTTGTTGTTTCTAATGCCACTCGGTAACCGAGCCCGGAGTAGAGAACTACCCGATTTTAAGGCGAAGTGGGGCGGCTTCCGTTTTTATTGAGCGCCACAAGGGAGGAAGTCCGACTTTTGCTCGCAGCATGACACATCCGTTTTACAGGAAGGTCCCTTTCACACATCCATTCTCACTCGCATATCGGAATTTTGATCCAGATCAAAGGCCGATAACCCCCTGATCTGGTACCCCCAGAGGTATTAATTTGGTATGGGAACATGGAGGACTTTGTGACCACGACATATTTAACGTGCCCCAGCCACCATTAGCAACACGGACATTGCTCCTGAAAATGACAACTTAAGGTTCATTGTTAGCTTTCTCTTTCTGTCTGATATTCCTTTCTATTACGTGATTAAGATTTATTGAGCTTTAAATAAACAGTTTTGTGATAGTTCCTGTACAATGTAAATTCTTACACTGTAAAATATTTCTGTAAAGTTACAGCTCATTTTGTGGTTATTTTTTACTTTACAATGTTGTAATGTTTTTTTACAACGAAATGATGTTTTTTGACGTACAGAGTTAAAGGAACAACTTGACGACATTGATAGACCTCTTAAAAGATAATATCAAGCAGCAGAGGCAGTAATCAGGACTCGTGGATCCATTTGTTTCTGCTATGTCATAAACACAACAAAAAAAAACGTACTAATTTTCAAAAATACCATAAACATCACATAACAGATCCCTACTTCAGCAAAGTGGCCAAGCGAGATAAGCCGCCAAACCTTGATACCCCTCCTACAAACTGGTGTCTGTTACATTAGCCGGTCATCATAAAATGCAGACTCCCTGAGGGCATAGCTTTTAATGGGGTTCTAGCGCTCTGGGGCTAAAGCATAAAAACAAATTTATACCCTTCCTTTTTAACCCTCCTAGCAGATATAGGCTCTTTTGTTTAGTTTTTATACTGCTTTTGTTTATGCGAGAATACTGGAGGGATTTTGTTACGCTTTCATGGGGAAATATTGTTGGGGGAATTTTCAACGTTGCTAGGAAATGATAGTGTCCTGGTTGGATTTAGGTTCTGGTATATAGAGTGCCGCAGTGATATTTTGAGTAAGTGTGGATATTGTGTTATTTAATTATCGAGGTATAGTTTATCTTAGAAGCGATATTATTGAGTTTATGTTAATCTCTCTTTTTGTGAGGAACAATAAACTTGGTAGTCAAAAGTGCAATCTTAATTCCTTTGCTGTTTATCTACTGCATCACGAGAATAAATAAAACTGCTTATTTGGATAAATAAATGTCCTTCCAGAGGAAATTAGGAAAACGGTCACTCATTGGATTATGAACCATCTTTTTATGGCTACTCAAGTGTTTTTTAAGCCACATTATGCCCATCTTCTCCAGACATTTCGGCTCTATCTATCTGGCAGCTGAAAGGTTGCTTAGGGCACATTAAGGTCACGTTTAATAAACCAACTTATTCTCTTAAAGGCTGAAAAATTATAGAACTAATTCCATATTGAACATCAATGCAATCTTCTCAAACAGACACATTTTTCTAAACCTAGCTTCTTTCTTCCGCTTTTACGTATTACCTTATCTTAGGCACCAGACAATATGGGATGAAGGATCTTCTAGATGAGGTTACACAACATCCCTCCTGGAAATGAGGGGAAGTTGGAATGGAATAAGAAAAGTTGCTTCCTTTGTGCCTTTGGGGATAATATCGTATCTAACACTGAAAGGGGAGTTCTCTTCATTAAATTAACATAGCAGTAACGTCAATTATCCACGTACGCGTACGCTACTGTGTACTGCAAATGTAATCATTATATCCGTTGAGTCTCTAAATTCCAAAAATTTGGAATTTAAGCCACTGTGTTTTAGGATGATCATGTAATCTTTTCTCTCATAATTTTTGGCATAGAGAAGTGGGTTACGGTGTCATGCCACTGATTATATACGTTTAGGTGTTTTTTATGGCCTTAGCCATCGTATGAACGGAACGTGCTCTGAAAATAATCCTGCTAATAAATAGCACCGTGTGTTTGGAAATGGTTCACGTTAAATCAGTCGTAATCCAAAGTTTCGAAGCCGCGTAAGATGTCTCTATAAGGTAGCTGCCAGCTCAGACATGGGCCTCGTCGTATAACCTGTTTTTTGTTCTAAACCACGAGGAACCTCATAAATAGCCCTGGGGAAATCATTCAACCAAAATCAAAATTCTGCTTACTTTCAGAACTTTTCACTTCCATACTGTAAATAGACCATTAAACCTCAATAATAAAAAAATATGTAGATCTAGTCTAACTTAATCAAGCATGAATATTCAAATACCAAACGACACTAATTCCCTATTGGTCCTCATCAACTGACTCTCCTATAATCGGATCAGAGAAAGGAATCTGGCTTCCTCTAGAGACGCAGCCAGATCTTGATCCGAGCATCATCTATCTTGTTCTGTTATTGATTGCAACTCAGCAGGGGACTTGGATGAGGCACACAGCATCGCTCTTTGCACTGGATGGTAGTTGTAATGGAATGTGAAATAAGAAAAGAACTTGTGTACCAAGATGAAAATGTCATGCTTTCTTTCATAATTTTTCGCGTGGAGCATTGTTTTAGGGTGTCATGCCACTGACTACTGAGGATACGTTTAGAGGTCTGTACTCGTATTAGCCATCTTACGAACGAAACATGATCCGTAAATAATCCTGCCAATAAATAGCACCGTGTGTATGGAAATGGTTCACGTTAAATCAGTCGTAATCCAAAGTTTTGAAGTCGTGTAAGATGTCTCTATAAGGTATATGTCAGCTCAGATGTCGGCTTCGTCGTTTAACCATGGCTCTAATTCATGAGGGTCGTCATAAATAGCCCTACGAAGTTCCTTCAGCCAAAACCAAAATTATGGTTATTCTTCAGAACTTTTCACTTTCATTCTATAGATAGACCATTAAGCCTCAACAATAGAAAAATTTGTAGATCTTGTGTAATTTGATCAGGCATGCAATATTCAAATTTTCGACGACACTAATCGACGACACTAATTCTCTATTGATCCTTATCAACTGACCCTTCCATAATCGGATCAGAGAAAGGAATCTGGCGTCCCTCAGAGACGCAGCCAGATCTCGATCCGAGCATCATCTATCTTGTTCTGTTATTGATTGCAACTCAGCATCGGATGAGGGGTCGTGGATAAGGCACACAGCACCACTCTTTGAAATGAATGGTAGTTGTAATGGAATGTGTGGAATAAGAAAAGACCTCGTACATTTACTTATGATGGCTATTTACCCAGGAAATTTATGTTCTCTTGTATGAAACTGCATAATGTGTGATAGTAATGAGAAGAATCATGAAGAAAACAACGTTGATTATTGGCGCAAATAGTTTATTCAGTAGAATGTTTCGGTAGGAACTCAAGATACCCACACCTTCTTCAGAATGGTACCCAACACAGACTGGACATGAAAAAAACAGTTGACGACGCGAAGTTGTAAAAACATGAATCTACTCATTCATCATGCGCAAAGTTGGAGTTATTCTCTGAAAGTGTAGTAATTATATACACTATGATCAACATATATAAATTTCGAAACTATTGGCTCGCATAACTCTCTGATTTTGTATGTAAATCTCCAACCATACCTCACAATTTTCAAAAAGTATTACTAATGTTCTGTTGGGAATAAAAGGCTGCACAGAGAAAATTATACAAACCATGTACATACTTCATCTTCAACCAAGTCGTACTCAAAATCCAGATTATGTTAATTACCTAATATTGCTCATTAACTTAATCTTAATTAATCCGATCAGAGTACAAGAACAGCATATTCCATAGACACAGGCTCAGCCACATTTTGTTCTAAGTATCATTCATCTTTTGCTGTTACTAATTACAGACAATCCGGAACAGCAGGGGATGAAATATCTTTAAAGAAGGACACAATAACGTTCTTGGAAATGAATGATAGTTGTAATGAAATAAGACAAGATTTTGAAACCTCGTATTACTTTATGAGGGCTATTTACCCAGAAGCATAATTTTGTTCATGTTCGAAACTTTTTTTATACGTAATAAAGTATGATCATATATATATTCTAAAAATATTAGTATGTACAGTAGCAAAAATTAGCATTTTGACAAAGATATTTTCACCGCTGGGGCCAAAGAGCGTTTCCCCGAGTATCCTGACCTTTTTTTTATCACTCTGCAGTAGAGGATTTTCGTGTAAACATTTGCTTTGTCAGGTTATTAAAATTTTATTTTGGACATGTTGGCGCATGAGCGATGGATATCTAGAATCCATTATAATATCAAATATACGATATTACTGCAGACAGAAAAAATCGTGAATAAAATGGGTCCATCAACATCTGTCAAAACTCGTTAAACGTGATATACGTCTAAAAGCCCATATCGATTCATTAATTGGTTAACACGTCGACACTTTTTGCTGGCCCAGCATTAAAATCTGCAGAAATTTGCAGAAAGGATGCACGTCTGTGCCGTTTAATTATTCTCGTCAGTAGTCGACGGACCAATTTTGCACGATCTTATGATCGCAGCTATGGCATAAATTTGATAATTTACTGGATTCTCGGTATCCATGGTACACCCGTGAATAAGTCGTGGGTGAAAATACGAAATGCATCACCACCTTTAGGTACAAGGATATGAAGTCTCATCGCTCATGCTGCGACATGTTCAAACTCATATAAATTTTAATAACATTCCAAAGCAAATATTTACACAAAAAAACTTCTACTGCAAAATAATTAAAAAAAGAACGGATTACTCAGGGAAATACAATTTTGCTCCCCAGTGATTAAAAAAGCGGTGACAATGTCTTTGTCAAAATACTCATTGTCGCTACTGCACACTCTGACACTTCCGAGTCAGAAAAAAACACTTTTCTAATAGCATTTAAAAACTTACAAATTCTCTCTAAGTAAAATATAAAATACTAAAAACAGGAAATTATACGAACCTAATGTAACCTTACCTTCAACCACGTCATAATCAAAACCAGATCACGTTAATTTCCTATTAATAATAAATTAACCCAATCTGAAGACGAAATCCGCATCCTCCATAGACACATTACATAGCTATATCTTGATCCGTGTATCATCCGTCTTGAGCTGTTATTGATTACAGGAGACTCGGGTCAGCAGAGTATGAAGGGTCTTATTTCATAGACTTTGGGCATAATGGACTGCGCATTAGTAAACCTAAAGAGGGACCAACATCCGACGGAAAAATCACATGACTTTTCCAAAACTCACATGGGTTATGCCAGAGAAATTTAGTTTAATTCTAAACAACTATCAAAAGTTATGAAATGGGCGTAACATTTCTTTAAATACGACTAAGCAGCAAAACTACGACAAAAACTTCTTTCTAATATAATTTTCTTTTAGTTTTTATTATTTTATTTTGGCATTTATTGAAAAGCTGCGATAAATTGTCAATAGCAGCAATATTTCTCGTTATATAGCGATTCATCTGCTACTCTCCTCATTCGGCCTTTTTATTATTAGATAAGCTATACATTCTACGTCGTTGTCTTAGATGAGGAACACAACATCACTCTTCAAGATGGAAGGCAGTTGTAATGAAATGAGCACGAGATGGATTATTGTGGAAAAACTTCGGAGGGATTTATGGGTGGCTAAGGTGTTATATAAGAATCCCTTGTACATTTTGATTAATATGGGTTCGGTTTCAAAGTTGTCTCACAGTTCAATGGTTACTCTAAAGATTTATTAATCTATGGTCATTATTTAAAACGTCGCTTTAAATAAGGATTGTTCTGCATGCTGTACATAATGATGTTACATGGCATAGTCGCAAAGATAAAATGGTTTGACTTTTGTCTTGTCTATTTGACTAAATAATACATTTTAATGTAAAAAGTCATTAAATGTTTCAGTGCTTAGCTTGAAGAACATTTGTTTTGTATATGGGTTAGAAATAAATCAAATAAATTTGAAAATATAAAAATAAATTTATTCAGAAGGATATTAATTGAAAAACATAAAATAAAAATGCAGCGTTTAACTTCACTCTTTGGTTTCCAAAAGTTTAAATGTACCACAATCAAATTGACTTGTTTAGAATCAATAAAAGAATTATTTTTATAATATGAAAAATAAGGTAAAACATGTCATAGTTTGGAGTTTTCCCTTTCTGTATATGAGTTTACGAATTAGTAAAACATTTAAAAACATATCAAGGCATAAATTTATTAAATGCAACCACATTAAATAAAATTCAAAAGGTTAATTTTAGCTTCCACACTACGTTTATAACGTAAAAAGTGGAAGGTTTTATAATCGTTCAGTCCGTCTGTCCGTCCGTCTGTCTGTCTGTCTGTCTGTCACCCACTTTCACAGAAAGAACCACAAGTCCCACAGACAAGTGGGATACGTCATTTTAAAGCAAAAAATCGGAATAGGCTACATTCCAAATTTCATTAAAAAATTTAAATTAGAAGTTTATTTAAAATTTAAATAACTAAATTTTTTTTATCTACATTGAAATAACATGCAAATTCTATTTTTATTCATATTTTCACTGTTGTCATCCACAAGTCCCACAGACAAGTGGGATACGTCATTTTGAAGCAAAAAATCAGATTAGGCTACATGCCAAATTTTCATTAAAAAATTTAAACTAGAAGCTTATTTAAAATTTAAATAACTAAACATTTAATCTACATTGAAATTACATGCAAATTCCATTTTTATTCAATATTTTCACTGTTGCCATTTCGTTAAACGTACGAGAAACTTTTGTTAAAATAAAAATACACTTTTGAAAAAATATTTATTTACGTGAATAATTCGGTTTGGATTGTTGTATTATCACAATAGAGTTCTTTTAATGGTTCTATATATGTGTATGAAGAAATATGCATAGAGAATTCTAACTTGGCATAAAAAAATATGCTAAGTTTCGCTTTTATTTTTAAAGCATCAATTGTACAAATTATATATTTTTTGAACTGTAAATTAATTTACAAACTATAAATAAGTGAATTTTCGAAAGAAATGTAAATGGGAAATTGTGGCGACAAAAATATTTATTAAAAAAGATTACATCATTATTCTTCGAACTTCAAAAACATTTAGCAAACGATAAAGTCTAATTTTTAAATCTGAGAAAGAAGATTAATGAAAATAGTTAATTTTGGCGTTTAAAACTTTGAATTACAATAGCTAAAGGCCCTGTTTTTATTAGAATTAAATCACATTTGCCATTCGCAACAATCGCTCGAGAAACTTTAATTCTTTTAGACAATAAATTAAATTAAATTTATTTTTGCGACATCGATCAGTTTGAAATGACGTCAATTATATTTCACTACGGAATCCTTGTATGTTGATATGAAATGTTTTCATCCTATTTAAAAGCGAGGAATATGACATATTTATTCTTTAAAATATAAATTAATTTTTGCAAACGATAAGTAATAATTATTGAATTTTCGAAATAAAACTCGCCAAATTTAGCTTGTAAATGTTAAATATAGAATTAATGTTGTGTTTGGCACGTTTTTTCCTGTTAAACACAAATATGTGGAAGCGAGTTAAGTGACAGATTCTGTTACAAACCTACTTGTTTTCTTTAATCAACTGAATCCTCTTTCATTACAAACATAAAACTGAAATTTTCTTACGGTCGTTTCAGCAATACACTTGATATATATATTATTACAAAACAGTTTAATTAAGCAAAATTTAAAACTAATGTCCATGTATTATTAGAATATGATTTACTTCATTGAAATTTTTAAAAAAAAAGTTTTAGAATATATTCTGTAAAAAAAATCTTATTATCTCTTATTTACTATCACAGTGCTGGTAAAAGTTCTGCCTTCACCCTGTACTGTGAATTTACATATGATGCAAAATGTACTGTATGGTACCGGCAAAAACGTTTGATTCCCTTACAATAGTTAGATGCACCCATCTACACTGTTTAAACGCTTGCGGAGCAAGTTGTTCGTGTGACTCTATACGTCAAGGATACATCAATTTGCTGTAAAACAAAGATTATAACACTGTGATGTAAAAAAAAACCCGGAAAGGTGCTACAGTTTTACAGAAATTTTTCCGAGCGTTAGTCAGGGCTTTTCCCGCGTTTTGTGCATCAGTCTTTCTTGCAATAATTTTAAATATTAAAATTGCATAATTAATTTTTATTCATTATAATCTTTTTTCATTTGTAAATGTTTTTAGGACCATCTCTTCAAAATTAAACCAAATTTTGAATTTTTAAATAAATATTTCAATTAAAATAAATTTAATTTAAAATTCATTTTGTGAAAATAACTACACATATTTGCCCATTTCTAGGCCGTTCGGAAAGTTTATATCCAAAACTTAAAATACTTATACCACTATTTAAAAAAATAGAGAACTTATAGGAAATTTTATCTACTGACGTTTATTGAAATAATGATTTTTTTCCTTCTAGGTAGGGGAATGGGAACACAACTCCGACGGTAAAATCCGCAGGACAGGAAATTATTCCCGCCAGATGGAGGATGTGTCCAACAGCCTCAGGAACAAAACACTCATCATCACGACGATTCTGGTGAGGGAACATCTCAACTCTTTCTTCGTTCCAAACACATTCGATTCCGTGTCTCTTCCCGCCTTTGATAACATCAATTTCCTTTTGTTCTTATCTTCTTTTGCCAGAATGTTCTTGTTTTCGAATGAAGATTATCAGACGTTATGGTGTCTGAAATCAATTCAGATGGGTTTTTTTTGTCTGTTGGAAATAGAAGTGTTTTTTGATGTTTGTGAGAGAAAAAATATAAAGTGTCAGAGATTAAAAAGTATAAGGAAGAAAAATTTTTGAGTTAGTCTTGAGCCAAGGTGGCCAAGTGATTTAAAGATGAATCTTTAATACAAATTTTTATTTCAGTTGAAAATAAGTGTTTTGATATAAATATAACGTATCAGAGTACAAAAGGTATGAGGGGGAATCAGTTCATGTTAAGCTTGAGCTAAAGGTGGCTGTGTGATTTAAAAATGAATCTATATTACTAATTAGTATTTTGAAAATATATATCAATACCAATATTATGACCTGCGGAACTATATTCTGCCGTAAAAATATTCTTTTATAAATTGTATCAGAAATTTCAACTTCCTAAAAAAAGCTTATTTATAATTTTATTTACACAACCAAATAACAACTCCAAGCGATACTTCTTCAAATATTTTATTCGGAACGATTTAATGTAACATCAAATTTATTCCACCACAAATATCTTTTTTGGATGAATCAGATTTAATATAAAATATGATATTTCAGTAAAAATTTAAAGCCTTGACCGTATATTACCGATACAAGTTTTGTCAGGACGCGGACGTTTAAAAAACGTTCATACTACTTGTGAATCTCTATGGGAGTTTATTATGTAGTGGTGCTGATCCGAAACCGACTTGAAAGGATACTTTCCGAAATCCAGTATCTTTCCTAAAAGGAAGACGATATAACGCCAAAAATAATTACTTGCTTCACATTCAATATAATAATTACTATACCACCATTTTCAAAAATGATAATAAGCTACAAACATTTGAATCTAGAAATTTATGTTGCATACTTGGTATGCAGATCACATAGTTGTTCCTCTTATAGCAACCAGTTCAATTTAAAAAAAACAACCTTAAATAAATACACTGAAACTGAAGGATTTCTCTTTAAAAAATTAACGTCAATGCGTAAATGTGTGGCAGGAAATTATTTCTTTTACTTCTTATTTATTGAACTATTTTTTATTTGCTTTAGAAAATTACTAATTTAATTATTTTTTACGTTGAGTCGTATATCATTAAGGAGCTTTTCTTTCAAAAGAGATTCTGAAAAAAGTTTAGATTAAATAAAAGTAAACAAACTGAAGCATCAATACTAATTAGAACAATAAAAAACACTTCGGTTAGAAACACAAATAGGTATGAGGCTCGAATTCAAAAGTAGGGGAGGTGGGGTTAGTTTTCAATGATTTTTTTTTTCTTTTTGATTGTTTATTTTTACTTTTATTTATTTGTAGGAAAATAGGATATCATTTCTTTTCTTACACATTTATCTACAAACTAGCGTTGCTACTTTTCCAAAAATAAAATATAGTTTTCGGCAACACAATTGGTCAAATACAAATATCTTCAGTAAGAAAACATGCCCCGTAAAAGGATTCTATTTTACCAGCCTGTCAAACATGCATGGGACAAATCTTCCAACTGTTCTTAGAAGAGTAGGCACACGTAAAATACTTTTTTTGTTATTTTTATTTACATTTTATTGTAAGTTAATATAAAATGCAAATTAATTATACCAAAACTTTAATTTAACAAATTTCAGTAAAAGCCATTAAAAAATAGTCTTTTTCGTTATTCTAAAATGCTCCAAACAATTAGGGAAGCACTTTGAGTACTTTTGTTACCCTTTCAGTACCAACTTTTTATTTTTTATTCTAAAAAACTAAAATTTGTGAAATAGATTCATTATGCATGCAGAATGAAATGGTAAAAAACAGAGGAAAAATCTTAATTTTTTAAACTAAAATTTAAGGGGAAAAAATTTAAATCATAACTTTTGAATAAATTATAACAAAAATTTTTTTCAAAACTTTATTTGCTAAAAATAGTTAAAATCAATTTTAAACATCTAAAAATGCAATCATGAAGAATTTAGGATCAATTTATTTAATAAAATCATTTTATTTATTTTATTTTAACATGTTTTTCATATTTTCATCTAACTAAAACAAATATTATTTAATTCTTCAAATAACATGATTCTTCCATCAACGATACAATTAGAAAATATAACTTTATTGAAAAATTTATGGAAAATTTGATAAAACTTATTTAAAATAAGCATGAGCTTAACTTAGTGAGAAAAAAAATCGAAAGCTGATGGTTCCAAATGGAATCATTGGCGGTGAAAGTGTTTACACATGCGCTCTACTAATTGTTTTGAGCAGTGTATATTCTTTTTTATTTAAAAAACTTCTTTTATAAAACAATTTTGAGACTTTACTTAATGGGCGTATTTCGCGTCTTGAATAGCAACAGTTCAATAAGATTAAAAGTAACTTTCCGAATAGTTGAAAAATGTAGTAGGAGGTGAAAGGAATCCTTAACATATTATACCACTAATCTCCAAACCAACCAATAATATCCAGGAAGGAAAAAATAAATGATTCTACGCCACGGAAAACATGCGGATTAAATTTTATTTTTTAACTTTCGTAAAAAAAATTATGCTTTTAAGTTTCTTTCTTATTCTTTAATCATAACCTCATAAAACAACATTTTAAAAACTTTTTACCATTTACCACAAAAAAATCTTTTCGTAGATGGAACGAAGCACAAAACTAATGAAAAATTGTAATGCAAAAGTCCACTTTTTTACAACTTCACTCTTCCGAGTAACATTCCATTTTTTTGCGTAGAATGTTATTCTTTTTACGAATAAATCTTCAGCTCTTTCTTATTTCTGTGTGTTGAAAGGCTCCTTAAAAAGTAGTTTTGTTTGCTCTTTGAAGTAAAAGTTTTTGGTTTTTTCTAACCTTATTTTCTTTTGTTATTCTTTTTTCCTTCTTTATTTTCCGCACCCATTACTTTCAGGTTTCATTTTCTTCCCGGGCAGCGAACCGCTCGGTCAGAGATTTCGTTGAGTGATTTTAAGAAGGTTTTGGAAAAAAATGAGTCTCGAAATCTTCGCCATTTAGATGTGTTGGCTTAACAAAATTGCATTGTAAACTACCTATTTTCTGAAATATTACTTTACATCTTATCCTCAGAAAATTTTACTGAAACTGATCTGGTATCGTTTGATCTAAGTAACACAAGAGATAATCATCGTAAGGCTTTTCTTGAATAAAATTTATATAGAAAATTGGGGAATTGGGCGCGCTGGACCACGGGTCTTCAAATTCAAGTGCCTCAGTGTTAATCCAATGGCGAAAAAACTATTTTCTCTGCCACATTTCTCCGGCTGTATTGAATATTTTTTACAAACGGTTTTTTTTAATAATAACTGTAGATAACTTACAGGTCTCTATCTTTCCACTTTTTAAAATTGCTTCGAATATTTTGTGTAAAATTATTTATTGAAAATAAAAATATATATTCGAACCAATTTCAAAAAGTGGGAAGGTCGGAACCTGTAAAGTCAGCTACATTTATCACATAAAAAAATCCGCTTGTAAAAATATTTAATACAGCCGGAGAAATGTGGCAGAGAAAATATTTTTTCGCCATAGGATTAACACGGATGCCCTTTGCTTTGAAGACCCCCGATTTAGCGCGCCCATTCCCCCTTAAACTACACAAAAAACTCATTTTTAAAAACTTAAAGTTAACATTTTTATTGGGAAACGGAAGAATTAATGGTGTTCACAAAGTCGTCGTGAGTGGGTTAGAAGTACTGAAAGAAATAGAATATCCTAATTGAATTTGATTACTTGCAAATTTACATGTGCGAAAGTATAAAGATATTGGGTCCAGTGGCGACTTCGTTCAAATGAATTTACGGTCGTCGAAAGTCGTCAATGAACGAATCGGATCTTATATCTAAGAAATACTTTGGCGAATGGGAGTTGTGCAACTAGACCCTTCAGTTATAATACTTCAGTACTATAATACTCATAAAATTTCTTATATTACGGATTGACAGGCAGACAAAAAGTATAAAAAAAGGAAATTGTCGAATGATACATGTGTAACACCTTTCTAATAAATGAAATTTAAATCGGATGGTTAAAGTTTAAGACGAGCATCAAGGGATAGGTGGAGAGACGAAAAAATTACAAACAAACAGGCAAAAATTATCAAAGATATAGGCATCTTATGACATACCTTTTTATTTTATCAAAAACACATTTCTTCAAATCAGATGGTTAAAACAGAATTTGAAAGGGGATACAGACAACGGAAAAAAACGTAAACCTACGTGAATGCCTACTTTAAAAAAATTCTAATTCTTTTGAGTTAAATGAAAAGAATAATTTGACCTAAAATTTGACGCCTTTGGAAACCTAATGATAGAAAAGAATGTACTTTAGTTTGGCTATTGTACAATTGAGAGTTCAAATTAAAGTTTCAATTTAAAATTGTTGTTAAATTAGGACTACTAGTCGAAATATCGTGATATTCTACGTTTGCATTTGCGGAACAATTTTGTTGGCTGAAGGATAAATAATTTAGGTATGGAGTTTTTAAGAAAAAAGCCGGAAATCCTCCGATATACCGTTGTACCAATCATATCCAGAGGAGAGTTTCCTATTTGGGAGCATAACACTTTCGGTCAGTTCAATTCATAAAAATGGCTTAATTCCATGGCTTCATTGTTCCTTTGCTCCATTAATCCATTGCCTTTCGCGAACAAAACTGCAATTCCCCGTGAGTTTTCCGGCAAAACTTCACATCACTATAACCAGAAGTTCTCACTTACAGCCATTTAATTAGCAATATAATTTACAATCAACCTGTAGTTCTATATTCGGTATATTTTCCTAATAAATACGAAATCTTCCTCGCTATCAGCATACAAAATGCAAAACTCAATTTTTACATAATTGCTCTTCAAAATGTTGTCAAACTTAAGCAACGCCTTTGAAGACGTGTTCTTTGAAAGCTAGATTCTCCACTTCTCTGAAAGTTAATCAAGCTCAACTTGTACATATAAAGTCATTGAAGGGGGAAATTTTAAGCAGTCAACCGAAAATTCGTAAAAGTTTTTATTTTAAACTTTATTTTAATCAAGTTGTACAGCTCAAATACTCTAGCTAAGAAAAGTTTATGTTAATACTTCGCTGTTTCATTTTAACTTTGATTGAAATACTACGTTGTTGTTAAAAAAAAATCTTTTTGGAACTGGTATTAGCTACTTTTTCCATGTTTGAGTTTCTTTAGTTGTTAGATTCATGTTTCAGAAAGTGCTAATTAATTATCTATTAGAAGCTTGCAAATTTTCCCGTGGAACCACTTATCATAGTGTGTTATGTATACAAAATTCCATTTAACTTTCGACAATGATTGTATTACCTATTTAATACAATACGTGTGGAACAATGAACTAAAATAATGACTAAGTTGAGTAAAGTGTTTCATTTTTCCCTTGCCTATTTTATTTTTTATTCGGGATATGTTCACACTCTCACAAGTGAAATTAAGAATTTCAGAATTAGAGCCCAATGTGAGTGAAGCAAAACGAAATTTGTTCTTGACAAACTATATTGCTGTAATTTATAATATTCCAATCTTTTCGTCCCGTGATATTTTAGTTTAAAAGGTATTGACGGCCCGTTTTTGGTACAATTTTAAAGAGAGTTTACTATTTTAACACACTGAGAATGTTGTAATGCTCTTGTTTTAATTTTTCTGCGTCCAGCGATTTCATTGGTTGCTTCAGTTTCACTCTCAAAATGGCCGTCATGGATGAAATGACACTTTTCCTTCGATGCAAGCTGGCTTTAACAAATGATTTGAACAACCATCAGTACAGCAAGAAGTTGACATTTAAAAAATTTAATGATTAAAATATTCTTAGAAAACTCATTTTCGAATACCAAAATAAAAGTAAATCCAGACTACAAATGAAAACAAGACCACTGGAGCTGTTGCCATTCACAACTCCATTACTTTAGCTTTTTCCCATTTCTGTTTGTTTCCAGAATGAGCCGTACATGATGAAGGTGGAGGACGAGAACGGCATCAAGTACGAGGGGTACTGCGTCGACCTGATCGAGGAGATCGCGTCCGACCTCAAGTTCCAGTACAAGATCAAAGAGGTCGACGACGGGTCCTACGGGAGCAAGAACGACCTCGGAGAGTGGAACGGCATGATTCGAGAACTCATAGATGGAGTAAGTACTGGGGGCCGTTTCAAAAAAACAATGTTAGATCTATAAATAGTGCAGGAAAAAAAACTCTTCAAAGACTGTGAATCTGTCCATATTGAGATCTGCTTGGCAAAAAGTGGCGATCGGAAACCGGTTTCTCCTTTGGTTCTTATTCCGCGATTCAAGCGTCAGACTAGTGCCTGGCATGAATCTCGATCATAGAGATAGTAAACCCATGTGCCGCATAATAAGAAGCAATTAAAACTAGCTTCTTCACACCAGTTTAGGTGATGACTCACTATCTTCGCCGCCAAACAGACCTGATGCAGACAGATTCCCAGTCGATGAAGTGTTTTCCCCCCTGGACTTTTCATGTGTGTAAGACTTTGCTGGGGTTGCAGGAGAATGTATATAACAATCACTTCTCTAGTTCATGTGTGTCTTTCTGTGTGTGTGTTGCAGAAGGCGGACATGGCCATCGCCGACCTGACTATCACGTTCGTGCGCGAGGAGGCCGTGGACTTCACGATGCCCTTCATGAACCTCGGCATCTCCATCCTCTTCAAGAAGCCCACGAAGAAAGTCCCGAAGCTCTTCTCCTTTCTCGCGCCACTCTCCGTTGAGGTCTGGATATACATGGCCACGGCATTCCTCGGTATAGTTGGGTTTTTTTCCATTTCCATATCACGAATTTTTCAACAAGAATTTTTCAATTTTTCAATATTTGTAGCAAAATTTAACTTTTAGAATCGAAACGAGAAAATATGTAGCAACAAATTTAACTAATGAAGCAGAAATACGAGAATTTGTAGCAGCAAAACATACTACAAATTAATAAATAGTAAGTTATAATTTATTAGCGCATGATATGAATTTCGGCGCTTGCTGGCGCAATTGGCACAGAATTCACACTCCTGAAAAAGGCGTAATAGCCTGACAATATGTCCACAAACAATATAAAGCACGCCAAAGTATTTTTTACTCATAAGTCAAGGCAGAGTTGCCATAATAGAAAAAGGCTAGGACATTTTCAAAGAGTGTATTTAATAAGGTATGAGCTTCAAAAGCTTGAACCAAAGTTACCCCATTCGGCGGTAACGTCATTTGTCCTACATCAATTATTCAGTACTAAGCTCTTCAATTAACTTATATTTTGTTTGCTTATATAAACTTAAGAATAAAGTTTATATCATGGCAAAAAAAATCTTGATAATCGTCGTCAATGTAATTGAGTATTTGTATGTTTGTATGTGCAATTGAGTAATTTGAGTATTTGTATGTTTGTATGTATAATTGAGGAATTTGAGTATGTGTACGTTTCCAGGCGTGTCCCTCTTCCTGTTCATAGTGGCTCGTTTCAGCGCATACGAATGGGTGAACCCTCACCCGTGCGACCTCGAACCAGAGGAACTCGAGAATCATTTTACCCTGCTCAACACGCTCTGGTTCACCATAGGATGTCTCATGTGCCAAGGGTGCGATATCACACCGAGGTAAGGTGAACTCCCTGTAGTAACCCCCCTGGGTAATACAAGACACAAAAAAGAAACAATAAAAATCAAAACAATCGCTCTATTCATGCTACTTCGCTAGAGGGACAGAGCATGAACAGAGGAGATGTTTCTGTTTGTGGTAAACCATAATATCAAAAGCTACAACTATCCCTAAAACCCAGTAACGAAAAAAATGGGGGAACACTCGAAAAAACTCAACAGTCCAACACATAAGAATAGAAATGAACAATCAGTTCAATATATAGAAACCAAAATCAAAATGAAATTCGAAGAAGGTTATCTTTGTTTTTTTTAATACAGTCCATAATTGCTAATCCGAAGTATTAGATGCGCAAGCCCTTTGTATTGTAGCGCGAGGGTAGCTTGGCTTTGAATTACACCTCATGAGTTCTATGACAATGGTTCTAAAAGTATAACAAAGAGCAATGTATTTTAATTTTAAACCCCGGTCAGGTTACAAATATTTTTATTATAACTATAATTGCGTACGTAAAGAAATAAAGAATCCGAAATAAAATATAGTGTGGCCTCGAATCATTAATCACTTGCCGCAAATCATGAGTTCGTGGATAAAATAAAAACGAATACCTACGGTGGCCTAAAGAGCTTTCGGCTTAGCGCAGAATGTAGATATTAAATGTGTCAAACAATGTGTTAACCCATTCCTACGGAAGCATTGTTTTTCTATTAGGATTAGTAATGTGAAAGGCATGTTAGTAGGAGAAAGAAATAAATAAAGACAGCAGATTCGTCAGCATGGTTTTAAATTATGTAGCAGCAGAACGCATACAGAAAAGCAAAATGACACTAAAATCTGAAAGGGGCTAACAACGTCAATCATAGTGATTCAACAACGCAGTAATAAAAACATTTCTAACATTTTCAAACTCTCAACTTGCGACTCAACGTATCTCACCCTTTTTCTAACTCACCAGTTCCTTTTATGACTCACAAGCAATTGAAACCCCTTTCGAAATTCAATGCATGTCACTTTCATACGCAAAGCCCCCCCGGTGATACCGATCCTAAGCGTTAGTCTACAACCCTTTCTACTCTTACAGAAAGACGCATTAAAACGTCAAAGCCAAGCCCACCAAGAAAAAAGAAAGTCTTAAGTATTGGTTAAATTGATTTTAGAATCATCAATCACACTGAGCTTAAGCACGGTTTAAATGGTGTTATATTAAATTCTGAGTGCGCAATCCCAGGTAAAGGGAGTCTTAAATATGCGTTAAATTAACTTACGAGTAAATAATCACGTCGATATGAAAGTGAAATTAGTGGTAGTTGACTTAGGGTTCATTAAATAAAATTTAGCGTCTAAAATTGTGGATGAAGTAACTTTTGATAATTTATTTACCATGAAATATGTGATTAAGTTGTTATATTTTGGCATCTGGGCACTCCAAAATACCCTAAGCAATCCCATTTAGAGAAAATTGATGTCAAATGTTGGTTAATCTGCAGTTTAGATCATTAATCACGCCGATCGATGGGAAAATGTTTTTGAACTTGCGTTACTGTACAGTTGACTCTATTTAATACTCTTTTTTTTTCTTATGTTGTATCTATCATGTGCCAAGTGTACAATATTACGCCGCGAAAAAATACGTATCGAATATGTGTTGCATTTATTAGATACTAAAATAATACCCAAACATGTACACAACGAAATCACACACGCATACATATGAAATCCTTTACGACAAAATAGGTTGCTGACAAAGTACTTAAGCGTAACTTGTCAATAATCAAGAATATGGAAGCAAAAAACCATAATGCTTAGCATATCATGCAGTTTCTGCAAAAAAGTTTTAACTACAATTCAATGGCACTTTTATCTATGTAGAAACACTCTGAGGTAACTAATTTATATAGAGAATACTGTTATTGTGCTTCATGACTATTTCAACCACGTATTTGTCGTGTAGAAATGCATGGTCAACAAAATTAACATTAAAAAAAGCTTCACAAATCCCAAGTATGATAACAAAACACAAATTTAACAAAACCAGTGCAACCTTCATACAGAAAGTTGCTAAGCGAAATGAACCCTGAAAATAAACTTCTGAAATCAAGAGTACATTGGTAGAAAAAAAATTACAGAAATCATAACAGAAGTGCCACACCAGATTACCAGTGGAAATAAGCTTCTGCAATCAAGAGTACATTATTAAAAAAACAACTTTTACAAATATTACAGCAGAAGTACTAAAGAAAATTACCCCTGGAGATAAGCTTCTGCAATTAAGAGTACAATAGTAGAAAAACAACTTTTACAGAAATCCCAACAGAAATACCACACAAGATTACCCCTGGAAATAGGTTTCTACAATCAAGAGTACATTAGTAGAAAAGCAACTTTTACAGACATCACAATAGAAATACTAAAAAAAATTACCCCTGGAAATAAGCTTCTGCAATTAAGAGTAAAATAGTAGCAAAACAACTTTTACAGAAATCACAACAGAAATGCCACACAAGATTACCCCTGGAAAGAGGCTTCTGCAATCAAGAGTACATTAGTAGAAAAGCAACTTTTACAGACATCACAATAGAAATACTTAAAAAAATTACCCCTGGAAATAAGCTTCCTGGTAAGCAAAATTACAGAAGTAAAAAATAGTACCCGAAAACCAACTTGTTACAGACATCACAATAGAAATACTAAAAAAATTACCCCTGGAAATAAGCTTCTGCAATTAAGAGTAAAATAGTAGCAAAACAACTTTTACAGAAATCACAACATGAATTATTTCCACACAAAGACTTTCCCGTGGAAATACGGCCTTCTCGCAATCAAGTGTACTTTAGTAGAAAAAAAATTCATTTACAGATTTCATGTTTCATAATTGGTTTAGACAGTCCAAACGCATAGTGGAATGACCGAAACAATGCTAAAGCTTACGTAGAAGCTGTAAAGATTAAAAATATATAGAAAAATCAATTGATAAATACACAAATAAAATTAACTGTAAAATTAATATGTTTATAAATACAAAACTTAATACCAAAACCGTACAACTATTTAAGAAAATAATGAAATTATTAATGAATTTTTAAAATTATCTCGATTTCTTAGATCTCCAAAAATATTTTTAGCACGCAAATATTTTGAATATGTTATCGTGTTGAATCTTTTAGAGTTGAAGGATGTGTTTTTTAACTTGAAAATACATGAAATGCCTTTTTCGTAATCCAAATATATTAGTTTAAAAAGTATATTTTATAAAAATTACATATGGGGAAGGAATTCCCCGTTATCTCTGTACTGTTTTATTATTTAAACAAACTTTGCTTTAATACGTACGTTAAATGTACAGATAGATATGATCTTTTTTTCTTCTTTTAGGGCAATTTCTACCCGAATGATCGCAGTGATGTGGTGGTTCTTCACTCTGATAATGGTGTCTTCATACACCGCCAACTTGGCGGCCTTTCTGACCGTCGAGAGACTTGCCTCACCCATCGAGAGCGCAGAGGATCTCGCCAAACAGACCACAATACCCTACGGGTGTGTTACCTCTGGTTCCACTAAATCATTTTTCAAGGTAAGAAACCAAAAACAAATAACAAAAAAAAATTGTTTTATTTTTAATAAGACCGACAAAAAGAACTTGTTGCTTAAATATCAGAGCGGTAAAACTTGAAATGATGTTATAGCATGGCGATTTGTTCTAGTTTGGTTTGGTTAAAATAATGTCATACTAGATCTACACAAGGGCTATTCCCATTTGTTACAAAATCTGGAGGAAAAAAGTTTTTCAAAATTATGCAAAAAAAATCTATACTTATTTCTTTTCTGTTAGGAGTTTAAGCCGACAATTAATTTGAAAGTTGATTTTTACGGACACACCATAAGCGGCATGAAAAGATTCCATTTTTTAATATATTTCAGTGTCAGACCTTAACCCTATGAGTCACAATTTAAACTTTTTTTTTAGCTGGTGGTTTTCAGTGTTAACCAAAGTACAGAATAATTAATTATTAGTTTAATTATTTTTAATTAAATAAAATATTTTAATGAAATTCACTTTTAGTTATTAAGTTAATTGTTTTGAAAGTATTTGTTAATTTTTTTAAAACAATTTTCATAGGCATCCCATTTAAAGTACTGTTACCGCCTATAAATTAAAATTAATTTATTGGTTTCAAAGTGCGTCGTACAACAGTAAGAGTTGAGTCGTTGTGTTTCAGGAATCAGAGTTTCCCACCTACAAGCGCATGTGGTCATTTATGGAGTCCCAGCGCCCTTCCGTCTTCTCGGACAACAACCAGAAGGGCGTCGAACGAGTGAAGAAAGGCAACTATGCATTCCTTATGGAATCGACGACCATAGAATTCATAATGGAACGCAATTGTGATCTAACGCAGGTAGGAGGCCTACTCGACTCAAAAGGATACGGAATCGCGACCCCACATGGTGAGTATACATTTCAAGTCATCCACATTTGACGTTTGTACAGTTAGACACGATATGATAGAAATTGATGATAGGGCAAAAAAAAATGGGTTTGTAGCTTGTAGGTACATGTATTTCCAGTTTTTTGTAGCTAGTTACTGGGAAGGAGCGCCCTTATACCAGTCATAATCCTTTTATCTTTTTTACTTATTTTTTAGCCTACTGGTTATGGCATCAGCCTAGAGATTCAACCTTCTCAGGAGTGCGGGGGTTCGAATCCCATCCTACTGCCAATCGTCCTATAAATCGGATCTGTGCTGGAAAGAGTAGAAAAATCCTCAATTCATCGCGGATGGGCCCAGGGTTCTAAATTATGAGACTTTATTGGCTGTGTTAAAGCCCCTACAGGAGGCTAGAAATAGACAGCCGTAAACGATTACCTTACTTATTTTTTAACTAACAGCCGATACGCTTCTCGTAATTTAGAATCCTGGTCATTGTGACGAAGACGGCACCTGAGCGGGCACCAAACGGAACTATAAGGGAGATATCGTACGCAGCGGTGGGACTTTGAAGAATATTTAACGTGCAATCCCTCTTCTCGGGGTAACGAGGCTGAGCGTGGCTTGTTTGTAGGAAAGTAGACAATGTTGACGTAGAACTAGCGTCTCCGTAGGCGTGGCCGTTCCAATCTTCCATTGCATGTATTGTAAGCTAGGCCGAATAAAGAAATACTAGGGTTTCAATGCTAGGGCCCTACATTAGAAAGTAACCACCCTTTTCTCAATTTTTATGAATTAAAACATAATTCATGCACTTGACTTTTTGAGCAGAAGAGACAACAATATAATCCATAGAGTTAATGAGAAAATGGAGATGCAAAAACCAATACAAAAACTGATTTGCCTAATGAAGCCATCGATCGCTCTGTAGTAAGCCTAAACAAAAGCAACAGAGAGCAGTCTGTTAGCGTAATGGGCTGCGATCAAACCCACTAGGCCACTCGGGCTTCATGACATGCGTACCCACTATTTTTCCATCCTGAAAAGCTGACGACTCAGCCAGGGCTCGAACCCGCAAACTTGAGCTTATATGAGGCGGACACGTAATATCTCTCAGCCACTGAGCCGCTATGTGGCCATAAAGTTACTGTTACAACCTTTCTCTATGGTTTCTACCGTTGTCTGATATTAGGCCGTATCTAAAACAAATGTACAATTCTCCTTTCCCATCAGGCTCCCCATACCGCACTCACATGTCCTCGGCCATCCTCAAGCTCCAAGAGGGTGGCCACCTGCACGTCCTGAAAGAACGCTGGTGGAAGAAGCGCCGCCTCAGCCAGAAGTGCGTCAAGGACGACGCCACGGGATCGAGCTCGGCGTCCGAGCTCGGGCTCGCCAATGTGGGAGGGGTGTTCCTGGTGCTCATTTGTGGAGTGTTCGTCGGATGCATCATCGTCGTGTTCGAGTTCGTGTGGAAGGCGAGGAAGGTGCCCAAGGAAGAGAGGGTGAGTCAGTTATTCAAGTGCTGTTAAACCTTTCGCCGGACATTGCTCTAGATGCAGTGGGATTTTATGGCTATCTTCACGTTTTAACCAAATTTGTCGCCAAGCTCACCAAAAAATTTCGTCAAATGAGCTAATTTTTTTAAAATTCTAACTGAGATTTTAATTTGAATTATGATTCAATTATCCAAACTTGGATTCAGTGAGAAAATAACAGGCTTGTTAAGGCTTATAATAAGAGTGTTCGTCGGGTGCATCATCGTCGTGTTCGAGTTCGTGTGGAAGGCGCCCAAGGAAAGAGGGTGAGTCAGTTATTCAGGTGTTCAGTTGATAAGTGAAATAATCTGACCAAGAAATACTTAACGAGACTTTTAATGACAGGCACGGGCAACAGAAACATATAATGGGAATATTTCTTGTGATGTCACGCAAGCTAATTTTTGGATGTTTTGTTTTAAAGTTTAAACTCATGCAAGTGATCCGAACTTAGATTTCATTTTTTGTTTTGTTTTCTTTGACAAAGTGTTGAAACAAGCCCATTCCGAACAAATTACGTTTAACAAACAATTGAATGTCTGAAGTAACTTTAATATGAACAGCACTTTTCTTATTGCAAGATTCTAAAAAAACTTATACAGAATTAAGCATCAACTCTCTAAACAGTCGTTGCCACATGTCTTAACTAAACTTTACTGTTTCTGAACATGTTCTAAACCTTTTTCGCTGGACATCGCTTTAGCTGCAATGGGAATTTAAGGAGATTTTCGTGTTCTCACCAAATTTTTCGCCAAGTTCACCAAAATATTTAGCCAAAAGAGCGAAATTTTTTAAATTCTAATTGAGATTTTGATTTGAAATAATATAATTTTACAATTATGATTCAATTATCTAAACTTGGATTAAGTGGGAAAATAACAGATACTTGTTAAGGCTTATAATAAGAGTGGTCTTCGGATGCATCTTCGTGTTCGAGTTAGTGTGGAAGGGGCCAAAGGAAGAGAAGGATGAGTCAATTGTCTGCCGTGGGCATGGTAAACTGCAGTATGTAGACTAAAGACTTAGAACATTGTTGCTAGCACTCAATTACTCTAACTTGCAAGAAAATATACTGAAAGACTAATTATTTCAGAGCTAAAATGGTCTAATTAATTTTTGTGGTTACTGCAGTTTTAGGTTTTAGTTTGTAAATCTTTTTTGCTGGACATTGTTCTGTCTGCAATGGGATTTTTGTGGCAATCGTCATGTCCCCACCAAATTTGTCGCTAAGCTCATTAAATTTGAAAAACATTTCGCCAATTAATTTTTTGTGTGTTCTACTTGAAATTTTTATTTGAAATATTATTTTACAATTAGGATTCAAATTAAGTTGGCAAATAACAAAGATTTTAACAAAAAGCACATTAAATGGTAAATAATTACTTAAATACAATTTGAGCATTATTATTTTAGCCAGTGCGAAGAACGGGTATTAATTTTCTCCCTATAATGTGTGCTTTATTTACACTGAGAAACTGTATTTAAATACTTTTCTTATTTAATTTTTTTTTAAATTTTCATTATAGATAAACTATTCAAATGAACTAAGCTAATAATGAAAAATTATTAACGTTAGTTTCCGCCAAAACGATACCCAGAATGCTGATAGGACTTAGACCCTAGTGTTAAACGGTTTATGATAACGGAATGTAAAATGTTAACTGAAGATGAATACTAATGAACATTCCAAAAAGTAAGGTCGATATGTTAAAAGTCAATTTAAATACCAGCTCTTCTAACGATCGAACAGGGAATACTTTCTGGTAACGTGTGTATCAAACTAATGAAAGTACTTTGAGTGGCTTAATATATTCCGCTATTCTTGAAGTTGGATAGTAAAATGTATTCCCAGATATGTCATTGATACAATGTGGAGACAGGACCTATGACTTGACATTTATTTTTCTTATTAATAAAAAAAGAGGCCGAAAGGAGACCGTTTATTGGATGCGGTATTGTTTTAAGCATGAAAAGAAAGACACTGTGAAACAGTACCTCTTAATTTAGAAACACCAATAAAAACGCTAAAAAAAATACAAACTAAGGAAGTAGGAGTTATCGCAACCCTGGAAACGGACTAATATTATTTATTGCCATTATTAAAAGATCTATGTTCAAAAGCGTTAGGCATTGTAGAAAAAAAAACAGATTACGTGTAGGATACAAACAGTACTCTTGAAAAACAAGGTTTCAATGATAAATATTTATCTTCACGACAATAGCAACAATTTACAATTGGAAAATATTTAAAAATAATAGTTTGATCTGGATATCTTGGCAGTAAATATAGCTCTAATGAAACATCGTCGTGAGAAGGTATGTTAGGAACAACTATTTTCGTCTCGATATAAAGTACAGACAGGGATTAAATTGAAGCCGTTTAAGATATTCTTGAGTTGCTAAGTCGATGAGGTCAGAAGACTAGGGAGGTTATGTAAAAGATTTTAGCGCAACTAAACATTTCAATCATAGCGTGCGTGCTTTGTGTATTGCTATTGAAATCGTCACGTGACCGCAGATAAATATTAAGGACATACTTTTGATGTGTTAAGATTACAAGCATAGATAGTGACTGACTGAATTTTTTTAATACTAAATTCTAAGCCATAATATGGCCTAAATTTCCGAGGCACACAACTTTGTTTTTGAAACTATATACCTATCTAAGACGGACTTAAAAACTCGATTGATGTCCTCAAAAGTCAAAAAACTTATACCACTGTTGTTTTTGTGTATTAGATACGTAATTTAAACGTCATACTATATATGCTTTTTATGTAAACATATTAGAGAAAAATTGTGAATAAGTAGAAAAAAAACTTCTTTTACCTTTTTTCTATAACTAAGAACCTACAAAAAAGACAAGTTAAAACTTAAGAAATACAAAGGGTCGCCATCTTGTGGCCGTGCTTGCAAGGAGAAAAGAAAGTTGGTATCTCCTATAGATACAAAAACAGCAATCGAGTGTTAAACATCAACAATCTTTCCAAATACATGCATATACTACAACCCGCACTTGGCTAGAATCACTCCATATCAACTTATATTAATAGAGTGCGTACAGAGTCACGGCAATACATTGTTTGGACAAAAGTTTCTCTTCACCGCCCGACTCAATTTAGAGTCAATTTAATGCCATTTATGCCAATCCAATAGCGATTCACCATGCGTTCATCACAATAATATAGCCTTGGGGAACGCGGGTTGCCACGGCTCGGTCAACGTTAGTAAAACCAATATCTAGTACACCTACCAGGTAACAAATTACACTGGTCAACAGTGAAAATGCGACTGAGATGAAAGTACCGAATTCTAAATGATTTCAACGTGCTAAACAAGAATATCACCTTAAAAAATTGTAAGTTAGCTCTTGTTTTTTGAGTTATACGGTCGGGTTTTTTTTCATTACATAGAATACGGCGAAATGCATGGGCGCACCAAACGCAAAATTAATTAAAGTCAATTTTATTTACAGAAACCCTCCGAATTTTTGCTCATACAGGTTTTATTTTATATTATCAACATGGGGGGGGGAGGAAATGATAACTTTCAACGTTTTTCCAACCATATTAGCAGCTTAATACCCTTCTAAGCAACATAATTGTTCTCATGTCAAGATGTGCAAAATAAAGAGCAATAAATTCTTCGTATTTCGCACTTGGTTGTTTTAGAAGCTGTAGAACATCAAAAATTAGTGTTACTGATAAATCTATTACTGTAAGGTCTTGTAAATTCCTTAATAGCGTTAATAACTTCTGTTATATTTGCGGCAAAGTGCAATTTTCTGCACACAAAAAATAGCATCACTGCAAAAGTTAAGAAAGTTTATCATTTGTATTTTGGTTACAAGATAGGAGACCAGGAAAAATTGCTGGGCTATGGAACTAAAGGTAATGTCATTTTATGATTAGGAGGGAACTAGCAAATCAGATTAATGACTGTTATTTCTGCATCATCTCATCAGTTAAATAAGGTGTTATTTAGAAAAAGATAAGTTAAATAACCTAACATTCCTTCTGCTCTACGTCCGGTCCAACATGACAAAGGACTATTTGCTATTTTTAATGAGGTTTATAATTGAGGCTATAATTATTTATAGTTTTAATGAGGATAATAGCCATGCGTCTGCTAAATATGCTACAGCTTCTAAAAACAACCATGACGAAATGTGAGGAATTTATTGCTTTTTTTATTCTGCACCTCTTGAAGTGAGAACAATTGTTACGTAGTGGGGTATTAAGCTGTGAATGTGGGTGCAAAAGCCTTGAAAGTTATCATCTCTTCCCACCCCCATGTTGATAATATAAAATAAAACCTGTATGAGCAGAAATTCGGAGGGTTTCTGTAAACAAAATTGGCTTTAATTAATTTTGCGTTTGGTGCGCCCATGCATTTCGCCATATCCTATGCAAAGAAAAAAACGACCGTAACTCATAAACAAGAGCCAACTTACATTTTTTTAGGTGATATTCGTGTTTAGCACGTTGAAATCATTCAGAATTGGGTGCTTTCATCTCAGTAGCAGAAAATGTTTGAAATTTTGTTGTCCAGTGTTATGTGTTTGTTTCATTAAACTCAACAACTCTTGTTTCCCCCGACAGGATTCGATCTGCGCTTCACTGTGCAGCGAGCTGAAATTCGCCATCTGCTGCGGTGGCTCCACCAAGCCCCTCAAGACCTCCGAAGAAGGCGAGAACAGCTCCACTCCGCACCAGGAGAATGGTCTGCCCTTCATGCCCATGCCTGGCTTCTCCTCATCCAGCCCCTCCAAGGGCTTCGCTTCCTGACAGGAGGCCCCCCTCGTGCAGCCCTTAGTGAAAGATCCAGAGGGCTCCACCTACTACAGATACGGAAGGGGGACAGGATCCGATGTCTAAAGGTGCCGCCAACTCTTGAATAGTCTCCTGGAAGCCAAACCGCATCGAATAGTGCTAATTAAAAAGTCCACCGACAGCCAACTCTTGAGCATGACAACTATGTTGATTTGAATAGAAACAAAGAAAATATGTCGAAGTACCTGGTTGGCAACTTTTCAAAAGCCCACAGAAAGCCAACCATGTTAATTACAATAGAAACTAAGAAAATATGTCTAAATACCTGGTTAGCAACTTTTGAAGAGCCTACAGAAAGCCGACCGCGTTAGTTAGAATAGAACAAAAGGAATATATCAGCTGACTACTTTTGAAGAGCCCGATAGGAAGCCAACCACGTTGAATAAAACCGTTTGCATCGAATATATGATCTGAACCTATGAAAGTCCAGCTAACAGCCAAATCTTGAAAAGTCTACAGGAAGCCAAACAAAACGAGAACATTTTTGGTAATGTGACACTTAATGTTGTGCCAAATGAAAGACAACTCAAACTTTATTATTGCCCTTAATTTGTGTATAAAGTGAAAAGAGTAAGGTTGATTTGAGGTCTTTGATAGTTTACGTTTGCCGTAGATCGCAAATTAATGATAACTTTTGTGAATAAAGTATGAGTTGAATGTGAATACATCTGGCAAAATAATTTGGTTTAAATTCAGAATGCTGCCTAATAATGTATATTTTGTTGAAGTGAATTTGAAATTAAATTTGAATGTACCAACTTCAATGTAAATCTAATGAAGAGCATTTTTAACTTAAAAGGTTAAGGTTAAAATTTACTATACATTAAATTATTTTGCATTTTTTATCGAAAATTGATATAAACTGATAATTAAACAGTATTAACTTGAGACATTAGTTTAATCTTATAAGTTTATGCCATTGTTTCAAAAATAAATATAGAAGTTTCAAGAGAGTATGTTTAAAATAGCATAGATTTTTATTATTAATGAACAATGGTTTACACGCTTATAATCCATTAAGTAATTAATAAAAGATTTTAATCATACATTTTATACGCTACTTGGTTTGTTTAATTAACGTCATAG
Source organism: Oedothorax gibbosus (assembly GCA_019343175.1). Lineage (NCBI taxonomy): Eukaryota > Metazoa > Arthropoda > Arachnida > Araneae > Linyphiidae > Oedothorax > Oedothorax gibbosus. Next base: position 1,379,626 of record JAFNEN010000151.1, read on the forward strand.
AAAAAATAAAAACATACTGTTATTTCGATGATTCAACGGTCTTAAAAGCTACGCACAATTATGTTTCAACTATGCTAATATTCCATTCAATTATGCTATAATTTCAAATTATGCTAAACCTCTGTAATGCAAAATACTATTTCAGTTTATATTCTTTCAAAAAATTTACTCTAAAAAATAACTTACACATTTGAAAAATTCGCTCTAAAAATTTCCTATAAAAATCTAATCAGATGATTGTAAAGCAACTGAGACAATCATAATTCAAAATTCAATCGATCTAAAAAAAAAATTTCACTAATAAAATTTCTTGTTCTAGAACTAATGAAACAAATTCGTGAATATTAGTAGAAGAGAGCAAAACATTACTAAATTGTAAGAAAAACATTTCAATTATACCTAAAATAAGGCAAGCATATTCTAGAATGAAGCATATTCTAGAATCTAAGCATATTCTAGAATAAATAAGCCTTTAGAACACGTAAGATTTTAAATAGATTATGAAATTGTGTGTATTATTTCATCTTTAAACATTCGAATTTCAAAATACTTTTTAAATAAAGTTGATAATGAAATATTCTATGAAATTTAGACTAGCATAGTGCTAAATTCTAAAATGAAAACATTTAAAATTTGACGATTTTTTTTTTCAAAACATATTTAAATACTAAAATAGGTATTAACATATTTTTGAATAACTCATTTTAAGTAGAACAGAGAAAATTAAAATTACAAAACATTTAAACTAAACATTAGTTATATAAAATATATATATTTGAAATTAAAATCTTTAGAATATCTTAAGATTTAATTTCTTGAACTAGGACACAAGATAGAAACTTTTTTTGAAAAAAAATCAATCCCAGAACTACAGACTTCTTAGCCATAGTTTTTATTATCATTAAACGACAACTACTGTTAAATTTATTCAAGAAACGTGTATTTCTTGAAAATCTATTTTACTTGAACATTAGGACAATATAGACTTGTATATAGAAGTAGTTTACATAATAATTCTATTGATTGTTTGTCTTATACAGTGGAGCCCTTGTAACTGGATTTATTCATGCATACATATTTTTTTAAGACTATGTAGCCAAATGCTGTTAAAAAATATATTAAACGCTTAAAAAATAAATATAACTTATTCAAAATTATAAATTTGGTGTTATTGGATTCAAAAATTCAATGCTTGGATATTTATATTCTTAACATTTACAATATATTAATAAACAACTACCCTCCAAATTCCATTAATAAATACCCACAACATTTACTGCCACCACTGATGTCACCTTTTTGAGCTTCGTGCTTAACTATCTCTGTGACTGCCACTTTTTTGTTGTATTTTTATCATCTTTTGGTGCATTGTGTCTCATAACCCATAAATGTGTGATGTACCTATTAAATATATAATTTTAAATGTAATATGTTATCATAAGTTTGTAAATTCCAAACATTAAATTAGTGGAACACCATATGTATTTTAACCTATGCTAATTACTAAGTTTTAACATGAAAACATAATAAAATTAAAAATTATCTTTGCTCTCTCAATCAAAGCCACCTTGTCATTATATTGGTATACAAAATTACAAGGAGTATATTCGCCACATTAAAGCTCTAGAATCAGATGCAACAAAAAGGCTGCAGGAAGTGTTATTAACGTTATGAATTTCCACAATATATCTTAATAATCTACTATTAATATTACACTGGTTAATAGAAGCTCTACTGTAGTATCCATTTAACAATCCTAATGGAAATAGTACATTCAACAATAAAATCTGTAATTTGTATATTTTAAAATTTGAAAAATACATAATTTCAGAAGAGAATAGACTGAATAGAGTTAATACTTTTTATCATCTGTTACAGTCATATCTACGGACAAGCTTCAAGGCGGAAAGTTTTCTTATTTTTATACATTTAAATCTGAAGAAACTATCTAGTCTGTGACTCTTAGAATAATGATTGTTCTCTAGCTAGTGATTTATCTGTGATCATTGTTCTAATTAGATATAATCTTGAGATGTTTGAAATAAATTCTATAATGAAATTGATTTGTGTCATATTTTTTTTTATCTTCAACTTTGCACAAAGCAAGGTAGAACTTCAAAACCTTTAGAAAACCTAAAGGCTTTATAAAGCTCATTTTAACATTAGTAAAAAATGTGTTAACTTACTTTGTGGATTACTTCAATACTTTATATTAACATTAATTCAATTATATGTAAACAAACATTTTTATATATTTTTATAAAATTGGAATGTTTCCACACCATTTAAATATAGAAAAAAATAGATAAAATCGTTAAATGACTAAATGCCCTTAAACATGAGCAAAATTCTAGGCTTGAAAATTGCAATAACATTTTAATAGTCCCCTTCAATAATTTAATAAAACTTAAACACATTTATAGTCTACAGGAATCCAACAAATACAACAAAATATGTAAATGCAAGTAATACAAAAAAAAAGCAACAAGATTGTAAGATCGAAAAAGTCCATACATACTTTGAAATTTAAAAGATTGAAAAAAATTATTAATTTTTAAAACTTTGTTTTCTGAATAAATTAAAAGATTGAATTCTTTTTAATTGAGATCTTTCAGAAATTCACAATTTTTTTTATCTAAATAATTACAGATCCAAATTTATGGAAAAAGAAAGATGAATCCCATACCCCTCAATCATTGTATGTGATTCCCATTCACATTAAAACATGTAATGATAGAAAGACAGAAATTTAAGTCTATAATATAGCAAAAATATAATTTATTCAAAAATAAACCACCACTAATAATACTGATAACTTAAATACTTGGATAAAATACAATAAATGCACCAATTGTCTTCTCTCCTCTTAAACCAATACCATCTAGAGCAGGGGTTCCCAACCGGTGGTACGCGTACCACTGGTGGTACGCAGGAAAATTTCAAGTGGTACGCGTGAGTGATGTGAGCAACAGGATGATATTAATAGCTTCTGTACCCATGAGTAGTGAGCTCGCAAAACATATTACCCATTATTTTAAACATTAACATTATTTAAAAGAGAAATCTTTAATTAACTTCTGGAGCGAATGTAAAACCTAGTACCTTTTGAGCTTCCGGCAATCTCTGCTATTTTTGATGATTTTTAAAAAAATATTTTTATGAAGTAACTCTTAACAAATGTGTTACTTGTGTGAGAGTAGGTTTTCTGAACTCTTGTGCATAGAAAATAAACGTAGAAGCAGAATAAGTGTTGAAGAGTACTTAAGAGTGAAAATGAGTTTCATTACTCCTAATGTTGATATTTTAATCACAGGCAAACAACAACAAGTTTCGCACTAAAGGCTATAAAAGTTTATTTTGTATGATGATTAATTTTTTTGCTGAGTTTGTACTATTTTTTATTTGTATGTTTTTAGACCTGGGTAATAAACAAACTGTAAATTAATACCATTTTAATCTTTTTATTTATCCTTTATTATAAGCATGTGTGTGTTATAAATAAACAAATATATAACCATTAAATATGAAGTTTTCTCAGGAATTTAATTCAAAAAGCCTTTGAACACTCTTTTAGAAGAGTAAATATTATACGTTTATTAAAATATAAAAATAAAAATAATAATAAAAATTAAACGCCAAAATTTCTCAAAAAGTCAAGTGGTACGCAGGTGCAAAAAGGTTGGGAACCCCTGATCTAGAGTCTTAGGGAATGAGTACTGGACTTAGGACTTAAGTAACTCCACATTAGTGAAATGGTGTTTTAACTAAATCCAGAGAACAAGTCACAAACAAGACGTCATAATCAATCTGCTAGGTTTATTGGAAAGAGTGGTATTTTAGGGGGAATGGGAGCGGTATCTGGGTCTCTAAACCTAAATCTTCTCTCTGTGTCAATCCATGGGAAAAAATAATTTTCTAAACCAAATTACTCATGCTGTATTGCATATTTACAGAGGTGGCAACTTTTACATGATAAATGCAGCTGGCTTACGGGTCTCTAATACCACCTTTTGAAATTGGTTTGTACATTTTTAGACACTTTCAATACTTAATTTTATGGTAAATGTATATTATATGATTAAAGCGGCTCAGTGGCTGAGAGGTTAAACGTGCCCACCTCGTAAGCCCAAGATCGCGGGTTCGAGCCCCGGCTGAGTCGACGGATTTTCTGAATGGGAAAATCTTGGGCGCGCATATCATATGATTATGTGGCATGTAAAAGATCCCTGGAGGGTCCATTCGGCTTGGGTTCTCTCGGCAAAATTAAATCTCGGCATACTTTAACATCCATAGAGAGCTCAGATTCATGGTAATCTGGGCGTCAAAATTGGTAGCGAGAGTCGCCTATATGGTGCCACAAAGAAATGGCTCTCAGTTCTGGGGAATATGCCGAGTCTGAAAAAGGCTTGAACGCCAATATTGCAGCCCCATTAGAGAAAAAAAAATATTATATGATTAATGTATCTGGCTTACAGGGCTGTATCTTAGCACTTTTTGAAATTGGTTCCAATGCTTTTTAATTTTCCCTTTATAATTTTAAAACAAAATATGCAAACCAATTTAATAAAGTGTAATATAAAGTAATTAACTTAAAGCTCTTTAAGTTAATCTACATTTATCACATCAAATTTTTTTGTAAAAATATTCAATACAGTCATAGTAATTTGTCTTAGAAAATTGTTTTTACTCCCAATGGATTAACAGAGAGAGAAGACTTCTGTTTGGAGAACCGACATACGGTCTCATTTGCCCTTAAATAGTAATTTAATGATATGTGCATGAAATAACGCCTCCTGGTCCAGCCAAAGAAGACACTGACATCAAGTCCTCGTCAATTTTCTTAGCTGCTTGTCGACCCTCTGCAATGGCATTCACAACAAGGGACTGTCCCATTCGACAATCTACAGGAAATATAGATATTTATTTCAATATATTACCTCATTTATATTTTATTGATTCTAGTGTGGAAAAACAGAGTTATTATCTTAAGCAAATTATTATGTATTCAAGAAAAAAACATATATATAAAAAATTTACTTTTAATACTAATTCTAAATGCTCTGATTAGAAATGGAAACTTTGTTTTAGTTGCATTAAGTAAGGCTGTACTAAAGCTACATAAGGCTATTCTTGACGGAGAAAGATAGGTTCTTCGTTAGCACTTAATAATTATTTCACACTCTGAGAATTAAAGTGGTTTTAGTAAGCGGTAGGAATATTCAATGAAATGAATGTTAATAAACATTAGAAATTTAGATAATTTCCAAAATAATAAGAAGAAGAACATTGTAGAGAAGAAATTAAAAAGTGGTCTGATTACCAAAATGTAATAGCACTCTATGTATCGAACTATGTATGCACCACTAGCCATCCCAAATTTTTAAACTTTATTTTAAAGTTTAACAAACTCATTACAATTTCAATAGTAGAATAAACGTACCTCCTGCTGCATAAATCTTTGGTATTGAAGTTTGATATTGGGAAGTTTCAATGTTAGATCTTATGTCTAATTTGATGTTTAAGGAGTCTAACAAATCTGTTTCTGGCCCCAGAAATCCCAAAGCCAATAATACAAGATCAGCCTATAAAAACAACAAATAAAACATGTTCATTAAAATAAATACATTTTATCTATATACATAAAAGGCAACTTCCGTTTGTTTGTATAAGACACGAGATCTAAAGAACCACGCAACAGATCGTCACGAAATTTGGCACAAAAATTCATCTCATCTCCGGAACAAACATAGGCTAAGAATTTTTCGAATCAGACCATTCCTTCTATCGTTTTCGAACGTTTTTATGTTTCCCATTCAATGCATTGAAGACCTTGGAGGTTTATTGTTCCTTCAACAGCACGTTTTCACGAATTGTTTATTTAGTTTTATTTACCCCGTTTTTTTAAAACGATTGTAAGTATATTTAGTTTAATTACAGCTAAAAAATTAAAAATAAACATCTAAAACAAAAATCGTTTGCTAGCTTTTTAGCAGTTAGAAAAATATTTAATATTAAAAATAAAAATCGTTTGCTTTAGTATCATTATCACAGTTAAAAAAAAATACAAATAAATATAAAAAATGCAAATTGTTTGCTGGAGTAGCTTTATAACATCTAAACAATTAGATCATGTAATTCGCTTTCATTAAGAATATTTTATTTTCTGCACGCAGACCATGCCTTTTATGTTTTTAGATATCTGTATAGATTTAGTACTGTATACATTTGCATTGAATTCTTAATTTTTCATCATTTGCATTGAATTATGGTAGAAATTTGTACTGCTTATATGGTATTTATATCTACAAAGTGTCAAAAAAAGTTACTTAATTTATTATAGAACTCCCTTGAATTGCGTTAAAATAAATGTTTGAGACCCTTTTAAGATTTAGCTGTTTTTCCATTTTTAATTCTTACTGAATATTTTTTACTTAAATATGTATTCTTTTTAATTTGAGCTTCTTATCAAAGGTATTTTTGAAATTAATAATAATCATTACTATATCCAAGTTGGGTAATTAAATGGAAAATTACTGGGTAATCTTTATATCTTATGTAACTAAAATGAAAGAAAAAAATAGTTAAATTGACTGTTAAATTATTTTTCCACCTCTACCCGTGCAACGTCGGGTATAACAGCTAGAAAAGAATAGATTTTTAAGGAAAAAACGTTGATTAAAAAACTTCCTTTAAAAATGATTGATAATGACAAAAAAAACTTAATCTAAAATGGAACTATTATTGATGAACCCAATGGTTAAGAGTATTTTTTGTTACATAAATTATGAAGCTGTTTAACAATTTTATTTTCAGCAGTTTGTTGACTAAAGTAATTATTCTGATTTTAAAACAAATGTAACATTTTTCTTATAAATCATTCGGTCTATAAATTCATATTTTGATAAATTTCTTATAAGAGGGAATCAAAAATTTCCTGGCCTTCTTTCACTGCTATTATGAAATCTATTTGATAAATTTTAGCTCACCATGCCTTTATTAATAAGTTTATCATCTAACAGTTTTTTTATTATGATTTCTTTGCATTCCTTTTTAGATAATGCCTCTTCATTGAATCCTGGAAGACCTTCTTAAATTGAACTTTTCAATTTATATTTTAAACATCTAATAAGAACAAAATTAAAAATTGTACCCTATGATCCAAAGAAAACCGCTTGGACTCCTTAACACAAAATAAACCCCTAACTAATGAACTTAAAATCAAATACATACAGATCTAAGAATAGAAGAGAATAGTGAAAGAATGTGCTATGACAAAAAAATTGAAAAAGAGAAAAGGGGCTTTAAAGATTTTAGTTTGCATTTGGATCCGTTAATATAGTATTTGCAAATGGTAAAAAAAATATTAAAGTAAAAGTTGTTAGTTAAAATAAATTAAAAGTTTATGAAAGAGGGGAAATTTTTTATCTTTAAAGGAGGGAATAATATGTTTATCGACACAAAACTCTTAATTTTTTTTAATTACATAGCACGTTCTTACACTAAGCTCTTCACTTGTCTTTGGTACTTAACATAGGAATTGAAAGAACGACAGGATATGCTCGAATTTCACATAAAATTAAAAATATTCTAATGATGGTATTTAAAATGTGTTACCTTAAGTACTTTATTTGAGTCAGGCACTGTCACAGTTTCCCATCGACCGATGGAATCTTTCTTCCATTCAACTGTTGAAGTCTGAAGGCCTATTACATTACCCTGACTGTCACTAATGAACTCCTACACAGAAAAATTATCAAATGAAAAAAAAACTTTATTTAATAACATATATTAGAATCAAGCAACGATGCTATTTATAAAAACTTTAGGCTTTATATCTAGTTAAACAGAATTCCACGTCAAATCGCTCTATCAATTTCCTTTCCCTGAACCAACCTTTAAAAAAATCTCCAGGAATATGAAATTCATGCAACTTCCTCATTTTCAAAATACCAGGTTCAAAAGACTTTTAAGGGTTGGAGTTTCCTGAATATTAGAAAAAAGTTGTGTGTAATGCACATGGAAAATAATTACCTCTGGCAACAAGTTATACTTTCGAGGATCTTCCCCATACTTTGCCTTCACATCAGCATGGCCATACTCTACTTTGCATACCCTGGGAGGTTGGGGCCATACATTTCCGTATGGTCTTGCATTTGGAGGTTGAGTGAGTAACTCCAAAGTTGTGATACTCTTGGCATTCTAGAAAATAATTTTGTGGTGTAACTACTTAAAAAAAATATTTTTGTTAAAAAATATACATTTTACTTTTTTTTAAATGTTATTAAAAAAAATTGTAATTTACTAGAAGCAAATCATGCCCAAAACATTCAGAAGGGAGAAAATATCTATAGTATCCGTAAAAACAATTTATAGTTTTTAAGGAAGAAGAACTAAATAAGTAAAAATACATATTTTATCACTTTTAATTCTTGCTCTATATATTTAAACATTGGTAGAAAAAAGGCTGATACCTAATAATTATAAAGTAGGACAGTAGCCTTTCCTAATATTCATTGAAGTAAACTTTGTGGGGTTTTTTTTAATTCCGGTTGCACTTAAACAATGGCTATTGACACAAGCTTCATATTTTTTAACCACAGCCAAATGATGAAGCTGGCACAAAAAGCAACCTAATAATAACATAACAAGTGCTGTCAGGACTTCGGTCCAGAACGTATTTAACCTGTGTCAGTTCCATATAAACTGCACTATTTATTGTTGCAGATTTTTTTGTGCATGATCTGATTATTGGATCACAAAGTCACGAACAGAACCCAGGAAGGTATCCTCAGTGCCTTGGCACTTAACCCTCTGAGGGATTGGCACTTAACTCCTTGGCACTTAACCCTCTGAGGACCTCGGGGGGAGTGGCGACCCTTCGTTGTAAATAGCCTTCTGGTCCTACATCTGGGAGCTCAGGTAGGCAGTGACGGATAAATGCTCCCAGTTAAAAAATTATGGTTAAATATAATAAAAAAAACAAAAAAACGTCAGACACCTTGAGCAAATCGGGATCTGATTCAACCGAGCTCTCAAGCTCTACTACAACCCAGCATGAGTCTATAGACTCTGCTGTAAAGTTAAGTGGTCAGTCCTCGGACCTGGCCACTAACACCCCAAACCGTGCTGGAGACCTTTCGGGTCCCAGCACTCCGTCCCTGGCCCCTTCGGGGTCAGGTTCTAATGTTTCTGTATCTGTTACAGATCCTAAGATGGAGGAGGGAAAGAAGAAAAGGTTCCGTGGGCAGAAGCGCCCGCGAAAGCCCACGAACTCTGCCTCTACTCCATCACCTGGCGCACCTGTAAAGCGGCCCAACCTGGAGCAGGCCTCGGGATCCTTTGCAGAAGCTGCTGCCACAAAGAAGATGGCGATCATTCTGGAAGGTTTCCCGGAGCGTTTGCTATCAACCTCAGAGGCGTTCAACTTGCAGAACGAGCTGGACGTCCTCATCGATGATGCTGCTGAAGGACATGAGCCTCGCTTCAGCAACGCTGCTCTGTCCAACGGAGCACTCATCATGCACTGCATCGGAGCGGATGCGGTGGAGCTCCTCAAGTCCATCAATGGCAAAAAGTTTGGCAGCTTGGACACAGCTGTCAAAACCCTTGATGCTGCGGAGCTCCCAAAGCCCTACAAGCTTATCTTCAAGACGAAGAACCATGGGCTTACCGACCAATCTATCCTCCTCAGAAGGTTGGCCAAACAGAACCCTGGCCTGTCCACGGCTGGATGGAGGGTTCTCTCAAAGGACAAGGCACCCACTTATATGAGGTGGGTGCTGGAAGTTCCAGAGAAGGCGGCCACCTTCATAAGGCAGCACAACAATGAGCTGTTCTGCGGTGCTTTCGGCAAGGGAATCTGCAAGCTCATTGGCACAGCAAGCCCTTCCGCAAGCTCCACCGTCACATCTCCGGTGGAAAAGCCGCCAACAGACGTTGTCGAGAGGAAACTCCGATGCAGGTCAGCAACGACATCGCTGACAACGCTCCAACAGACTCAAAGGTAGTTAATCCTGCCGATGAGTCTGATGAGGTTAGTAAACTTTCCATTGATTTACAATCTGATCTGGATATACATTCTGACTCCGGCTCGGATGTTACAGTTATTTCAGGCAGTGAGCTTCTGAGGGAAACCGATGAATTCACTGGCGGAGTAAAGGAAACTTAAGTTTCTAGAGGGACTGGTTGCTGTTTGACTGTTTATTTAATGGCCCTTACTACAACCAATGTTTCAAATGACCTAGGTAGTGCTAACCCTGTTAGGGTAGCACAGATCAACCTACATCACAGCAAATCCTCTACTGCTCTTATTAGCAAGGATTTGATTGAGGGTAAAATCGATATCGCTCTTATTCAAGAGCCCTGGGTGCACCATGGAAAAATTCTTGGCCTTGGAGGCACTGGTAATCTTTTTTACGACCGCACTTGCGAGAGACCCAGAGCATGCATTGTTACTAGTAGGTCTCTTAATGCTATGTTTATGGTTAACTTTTTAGATGGGGAAATGTTGCCATCAAGTTAACAGATAGCAAAGGTGAAATAACATGTTTAATGTCCTGTTATCTCCCATACGAGGAAACTGTGCCTCTATCGGCTCCTGCCAGACGCTTTGTTGACAATTGTGTTCAGTCTGGCTGGAAAGTCATTGTCAGCTGTGATGCTAACGCACATCACATTATTTGGGGCAGTAAAGACTGCAACAATAGAGGTGAGGAACTGCTTTTATATATTCTAAGCAATGGGCTCTCAATTCTCAATAGGGGAAATAGTCCAACCTTTATCACTTCTCAAAGAAGTGAGGTCATAGATGTTACGTTCTGTAATGCCAAAGCAGTGAACTGCATTTCGAATTGGCATGTATCCGAGAGAGACTATCTCTCAGATCATAGACTAATTCTTTTTAACCTTTCAGGCCCGCTGTTAACACCGCCTACGGGCAACAGGAATCCCAGAAAGGTTGACTGGGATTCCTACCGGGAGGAGCTGGGGTTGCTTCTTGGAGGTAATGTCTTTAACTTTCCCTCTCTTGCCGATATAGACATGACTGTTGACAATGTGCAGAGTGCTATTGTGCAGTCATTTAATTCCAATTCTAGGGTAGCTTCTTCAGGGTTGCCAAGAAGAGTGCCCTGGTGGAGTAAAGATCTCGGTGATCTAAGAAAAGAGTGTAGGAAACTCTTTAATAAAGCCAAAAAGACTGGTGACTGGTCTGTCTATAAGATGAGACTTACAGCGTTCAATAAGGCTGTCAGAAAGGCAAAACAGGACTCCTGGAAGGATTACTGTAGCCAAATGGAAGGTATCTCCTGTGCCGCAAAGCTGACCAAGATACTGACTAAAGACGATTATAGTCAATTGGGTTCCATCCGTAAATCGGACGGAGAACTCACCAAAGATGGGGAAGATACACTTAAAGAGCTATTGCATGTACACTTCCCTGAATCAAAAGTGTGTCGGTCTGAGCTAACCTACTATCCACCTTCTCTTCCTAGGAAAAGCAAGGATGAATGGAAAGTGGTAAAGGATATCGTTACACATCGAAGGATCAGATGGGCTATTTCCACTTTCAAACCCTTCAAATCTCCGGGAGTGGATGGTATTTACCCTGTGCTACTGCAACAGGGTATCGACCTCTTAGCTCCTCACCTGTGTAAAATTTTCAGGGCCTGCCTTGTCTATGGACACATACCAGAGGCCTGGAGACAGAGCAAGGCAGTCTTCATCCCAAAGCCTGGTAAAGCAGACTACTCTGTTGCCAAGGCATTTAGACCAATCTGTCTTTCCTCTTTTCTCCTGAAGACACTGGAGAAAATGGTTGACAGATACATTCGTGATGAGGTGTTACCACAAAAACCCTTATCGAAATTTCAATATGCTTATCAACCTGGTAAGTCAACTGAAACAGCTCTGTACGACCTATTTACGGTTCTTGATAGGGCAGTCAACCAAAAGGAACTGGCCTTGGCTACGTTCCTTGATATAGAAGGGGCTTTTGACAGAGTTCCAACTGAAGCCATTGTAAGAGCCTTGCATAGAGTTGGAACAAATGGGATTGTCTGCTCTTGGGTGGAAAATCTGCTTAAAACTAGAATTGTTACATCCAGCTTTCTAGGTGCTGTGGTCAGAGTTGATAGCTGTAAGGGCTGTCCACAGGGGGGTGTACTTTCCCCGCTTCTTTGGTGCCTTGTTGTTGATGAACTTCTTTGCAAAGTTAACACCATGGGCATTCACTGCATCGGCTATGCTGATGACATCACCATTGTCGTAAGAGGGAAGTTCCCAAACACAGTCGGTGATCTTATGGGAAGTGCCCTAAAAAAGGTAGAGGGATGGTGTAATACTGTTGCGTTGACAGTAAATCCTGATAAGACCCACCTGGTTCCCTTCACTAGAATGAGAGCTAATAAAATCAATAACATTAATGCTCTAAAGTTCTTCGGAAAAAGCCTTACTCTTGTAGACGAGGTAAAATATCTTGGAGTTATCTTTGATAAAACGCTTACTTTTTCAAGCCACCTTCAACACTGCATCAATAAGGCAAAAAGGGTCTTTTGGGCATGTAGAAGGGCTATTGGAAAAACATGGGGATTATCTCCTAAAGTAATGTACTGGATATACACCGCGATTGTATGTCCCAGTGTCTCGTATGGGGCCATTGTCTGGTGGGGTAAAACTCTTAATAACACTGTTAGAATGCAACTTACCAGTCTCTAAAGAATGGCCACAATAGCCATTACAGGGGCAATTAGAACCACACCATCTGAAAGCATGGAGATTCTACTTGATTTGTTACCCCTTCCAAAGAAAGTCGAAATGGAGGCAGTCTTGTGTGCTGATAGGCTTAAACTTACTGGTGACTGGAAGACTGCCAATGAAACAACTACTTTTAAAAACCTTGGAACTCATGTTCAAGGGCATCTTTGCCTTAATGCAAACAAGGACTGGATTCTTAAGCGATACAGTTTTGCGGACAGCTATTCCATACATATTCCCACACGTACGGAATGGGATAGCTGCCAGATTAACACTAAGAGTGCTAATGAGGTCTGGTTCACAGACGGGTCTAAAACGTCCTCAGGAACAGGCGCTGGGGCCTATTGTGTCTCTAATAACACAAAGATTTCTTTCTCTCTTGGGAACCTTGCCACAGTGTACCAGGCTGAAATTGTCGCTATTCTAGCCTGTGCACACAACTGTCTTGACAGGAATGTTAGGGACCAAAAGATTAGGATCTTTTCAGACAGTCAGGCAGCATTGCTTGCACTGTCCAAACAATGTTTCTCTTCTAGCATTGTATGGGAATGTCACCTGTCCCTCTTAAGTTTGGCTCGCCTTAATAAAGTGTCCTTATTTTGGGTACCCGGGCACAGAGGGATTGAAGGAAGCGAAACGGCTGATATTTTGGCAAAAGCAGGATCTAAGACCGCTTTCATAGGGCCTGAGCCCGTGCTAGGTCTTCCACATAATTCTGTTAGAAAGACCATTAGACGGCTGTTCCAGGCCTATAATTTTACAAATTGGCAAATGGCAGCCGATCAAAGGCAGGCTAGGGAGCTTAATCAGAGTGCTCCATGGCGGAGAGCCAAGGAGTTACTTAGCCTTAGCAGGAAAGAGATTCGTGCAGCTATTGGTTTATTAACAGGTCACTGTGCTCTCAATAGACATCTGAGTATAATGGGTGTGAAAGATGACCCTCTCTGTAGGGCTTGTCAACAGGTTGAGGAAAGTTCGTTTCACGTTCTCTGCGAATGTGACAACTACTCTGCACAAAGATTTGAGTATCTTGGGTACCATTGTATCGATGCCTGGGAGGTTGATAACTTATCAATCAGGGATATTCTGAAGTTCATTTCAGCAATCGGCCTGCTTCAAGGTTAAACGATGGGGTTAGTACAATAGACCAGTGGTCGCGGTGCTTGGCCCTGACGGGCCACCCCACTCAAGTCATAAGTCATAACCCTCTGAGGGATACAGACATATAAACCTGTCTCCTGACTGTCAGGTTTTCCAGCAACACACATAATTTTTAAAAAATTGTAAATTTAATAATGGGCTTGTTTCACGGAGGATCTGGCAATAGCTATGCGATTTTGTTTGCATGTCTATTTTGATGTCTTCCAACAGTATTGCCACCAGTTTTAGGAGAAAAACTACGAAAATATACCATTTAATTCTAAAATTACAAAAACATTCCATAAAAATACTAGCGAAGCGTTTCACGTTTTTTTAAAGTCACTAAAAAGATTCCAAAATGCAGCTAGTATTTTTATGATATTTTTTTGTAATTTTAGAAATTATTTTAGAATTATTCTAAAATTACAAAAAAATATCGTAAAAATACTAGCTGCATTTTGGAATCTTTTTAGTGACTTTAAAAAAACGTTAAACGCTTCGCTAGTAATTTTATGGAATGTTTTCGTAATTTTAGAATTAAATGGTATTTTTTCGTAGTTTTTCTCCTAAAACTGGTGGCAATACTGTTGGAAGACATCAAAATAGACATGCAAACAAAACCGCATAGCTATTGCCAGATCCTCCGTGAAACAAGCCCATTGTATTAAAATTTAAAGCATGGGAGAGCCATTTATAACCACCTACTACAGAAATAATTTTTTTTAGAAATTTAAGAAATTAAATTAAATTTTCAGTTAAAATTTTCAATTTAAATCTCATGCAGTGAAACAAGTTTACACTTCAACCCAGGCATTGGAAAGTTACTTTTAAAAAGTAACTCTGTTACAGTTACAGTTATTTAATAAAAAAAGTAACTCTGTCACCGTTACAGTTACTTAATATGAAAAGTAACACGCTACAGTTACTTAGTACGAAAAGTACCGATTCACAGTTACTTTTTGAAATTTCAAGTTATGAGAAAAATTGTAATTTAGCCATCTTACCATTTTTCAAAGAAAATCATTATTAACGAAACATAAGCCCAAACAAAATGCTGAAATTATAATTAATAATTTTTTTTATTTAATTTTAATCCTGGTTCAATCCAAGAAATAGGTGTGAACGTGCCCTCTCTCAGAGGGTTAAGTGGGTAGCTCTAGTGCAATGATCATTTAACTCAAGCCAACTAAAAATGACAAATTACTTGTCTGGTGGCTGTTGCAATGCAGTCAACACCAGTATCTCCTCCTCCAATGACAATGACATCTTTTCCATATGCTTTTTTATAGGCAACTTTTCCATCTTCTTGGTTTTTTTGTGCTTCTTCCAAGTAGTCCATAGCAAGGCAGACACCCTTTAAGTTAAGGCCTGCAAGAATTATAATTTTAAATTACTGTTAAAGTTATATGTTGTAATTTATTTTCTGTAGATAAGTAATACATAAAGGTAAAAGGGACAATTATAATTATAAATAATAATTATAATTCACAACACTCTCAGTGTAAAGGAAATTCACATAGTATAATGTGGTTTTCTTTAGAGGATAGTTTTTTAAAAAAATTAATAATATTTTAAACTTTTTTTTTACCTATGCGGATACAATAAAGGATAGACTGACAAGATTAAAACTGTTTTAAATTTCAGTTAAAATAATACTAGCAAATTAAAGAAATATTATGTGCATTGAAGAAGGTAGTGTAAACACGCACTTCTACTTTTGTAACAGTCAGAAAGCAAATATAAAGTAAGAAAGCACTGCAACATATACATAAAATATTCATTTGTTAAATATTATGCAAATAAGAAGAGTATTTTCTTGAAAATTGAACAAATTGTGCTATAAGATTACAAACTTGAATATATTATTAATCCTTAAAAGGGCAAACATGTTTTCGCCATACAAGTTTTAAATTTAAATATACAACTCATTAATAATTTAATTTTTTTTTTATTTATTTTTTGTTGTAAATAATTTAAAAAGCTCTTCAATATTTAAAGTTCTCAAATGACTATGATATGTTACTACAAAAACTGACATTCATTTTGCGGGTTTAAACATCTGCATGCTTTAGAAGGTAAACAAACTTTAAAATTGTTTTTAAAAAAAGTATTATTAGGTTAATGCATTCACAAACTAAATTATATTACCAGGAATTGGAAGAGTTCTTGCTCGTGTAGATCCTGTAGCCAGTAGGACAGCATCAAAAGAAAGCAAATTCTCTAAACTCGGAGTTTTGCCAACATCATGATTAGGTTTGAAAATAATTCCTTCCTGTTCCATTAGTTTTATTCTTCTGTCAATGTTCTACAACAATTTAATGTCACAAACAATTAAAAAAAAATATAATAAGTAAAAATAACTTTTTATTCATTGAAAGGGCATAAAAATACATCTAAAAAATATTCAACTTAGAGATAACAAATTTTAAAACCAGTTATTTTAAAGTTTTGGTGAAACTTAAATACTTCAACATATTTTTTTTAATTAACTACATCCTCAAATTGCAAGAAATCAGTAAAAATAATATATATATATATTTTTAATATTTTAGACAGTAATTTTGTTAGAGCAAACTTGATGGGTTAAGAACTAAATTAAAGTCAACTATTTAAAAGGCATACTTATGAGATGATGCAACACAATTTTATAGAGAGAAAATTCATTGAATAACTTTACCTTTTGACTCAGTTTCATAGTTGGGATACCATAGCGCAGTAAACCACCAACTTTTCTATTCCTTTCAAACACTGTAACAGTATGCCCAGCCTTTATTATAAGAAAAAATAAGGAAAGTTACATAAAATAGAAATAATTAGGTCATTATTAGGTTGACATAATATTTAAGTAATCGCAAAACGAGTAGTAAACGTTATCTAATGAACAAGCTATTGTATACCATAGATTGAAGCGAACTTGACTCTTAGGGCTAACTTCGGCAATAGATTTAAACCTTACAACAACTTTCTACTACACTCAAATTGTTTACTTAAATTGCAAGGCAATTTCCCTGCTCATTGAGAGAAAAAAATTCAATAATTGTAGTGGGAGGAGTTATTACAGAGAAAAGCTTGGGCCTAATTTGCCCTATTTGAAAGCAATAAAAAAATGTGAATGACTATAAGTTGGGAGCAAGAAATTTGTTGTGTTAATTTGTATTTTCATTTGATCAGATAAGAGTCTACTTTTGATTCTCTATTCACAAAAATAGATATTTTGTAGTTGTCTAAAACACAGACAATCCAATATAACATAAAAACAAAAGAAAAAACAATTTAGAAAGAGCCTTAAAAAGTATTTACATGTGAATTTAAAATATAAATCAATTTAATTTTTATTCTACCAAAATTCTGTGCAAATAACCCAAAAATTTAATATTAGCTGCAAAATCAAGTTTTCAAACATTTTACAATGAAAGTCTAATACAAACCAAATTCAGCACACATAAACCCAATTAAATATAGGTGACAATCAACCTAATTCATTGCACAGTAGGTTTCCTCTTAACCAGGCTCCGTTTAATTGGATTTCTGTTTGAACCAAATAAATTATCTTATCCCTAAATTGTAAGAATTGGCTAAAAATGATTTGTTTCGTTATCATTCTCCCAGTCACATGCTGATAAAAAATTGCTAAAATATGGTGCATATTTCCTATTTTCTAGACTTTAACACTAAAGTTATGAATTTTTTGTAATGATATCTAACTTGTAATACAGTCGAAGCCCATTAACACAAACTTGAAGGAAGTACCAAAACATTTCGTGTTAACCGTCAGGATTTTTTTTTTACATTGAACCAGTAAATAGTTTTAAAAAAATTAACTTCAAAAAATATTCGTATTTTATGATGTAATACACTAATAATGAAATAAGTAATTCAATTAATATAGTTCATTTGGAGTAGTACATACTACAAAACAAGAAGTTCATAAAGAACTAAAATAGCCTACTTTCCTGTTACTTAAATACTTACTGAAGTTCTAATCGGGAAAAAAAACTAGGTTCCTAAAGTAAATATCATCAACAGCCGTTTCTACACTAGATTTATGCACATTAGAAAAAAAAATCGAAACACAGCACCCAGCTATAATTTAAACTTCTAAAAGCCAAAATCAACTATTTTCCTTAATATTCTTTCGCAAATTAATTAAATATTATTTATCATCTGCTCGTGATTTATTTGTAGTTCGAAGAATAATTAAATATTTATTAATAACAAAAGTAATGAAACTACTCCGAACTGCATTAAAAAATAAGAAATGTAAATTAAAACTAAGCATAATTGCATGCAAAAGTATGCCTTGCCGCTTTCTTGGTAGATAATTAATGAATAATCAAAGAATCAAATTGTGCTACATTTTATGACGTCATTCCAAACTGATTCATGAAAATATTATTTTGCTTCAAATATGTTTAAATAAATAAAGTTTCTCATGCCATTGTTGATTTGGCAACAGTGATTTAAATGACTCAAAATTGAATTTCAATGCTAATTCAATGGGAAATTCGCCAAGAGATAGTAGAATTTATGTCCGTCCGGACGTACAGACAGACGGACAAAAAGTATGAAAGTTGGGTATCTGAGGTCATAGCTTTCTAACAAAAAAAGAATTTTTAAGATCCGATGGATAGAACCGATTTTGGAAGGGGGGTACGGACAGACAGACAGACGGACAGACAGACAGACGGACGGACGCGAAAGACAGACAGATGGACATCAACCGCATTTCAATACCTACAGTGACTTAAATGACTCAAAATTGAATTTCAATGCTAATTCAATGGGAAATTCGCGACAGATAGTAGATTTATGTCCGTCCGACGTACAGACAGACGGACAAAAAATATGAAAGTTGGGTATCTGAGGTCATAGCTTTCTAACAAAAAAAGAATTTTTAAGATCCGATGGATAGAACCGATTTTGGAAGGGGGGTACGGACAGACAGACGGACATCGACCGCATGTCAATACCTACTTTTTTATTTTTTTAATTCTTTCGAATTAAAAAAAGAAAAGTAGGCTAAAAATTAGGAACATTCTTTTTCTTGCAGGTTCAAATTGGTTCTGCATATTGCATATCAAATTGGTTCTGCATATTCAAATTGTTTACTGCATAAGTAGCTTCAATTTTATCTAAATTTTATAAAATCGTTTAAATTGTGCTTTTAGCTACACTATATTTAGACGCAATTTTCGCTTTTTTTTTTAAACATTTGTCGTCAATATCATTTAAAAAACTATTTTTGTTTCTAAAGGAATAACACCTGCTACTTTCGATTGATTTGGAATGAAAATCAATAAGTTTAAATGCGAACCAATTGTAATGTCATACGTTCTTTAACCTTTAACCTCTGTAGAGAAACACCTACGCTTTTCATGACGTAACGGGTCATCCGACATCTTTCGATTAAAATTGACGAATCATGGAAGATCTCGTGATTTTCTCAGAAAAAGAAGACAATTATTTTTTAGAATGTTTGTTGCCGTTTTTTTATGTTTTGTTTCATTTGTGATTCAAAACTAAGAGAAAAAAAAAGTCAAATTCTGATTTTTTTTTGTTTGGGTTAAACGGATTTCGACTAAAGCGATTGCGCGTTAAGAGATATTTTTAGCATTAGCTAAAAGCTTTTTGGTCCGGGGAAATGCTTTCAGTTCACGTTAAGCGAAATTTCGTGTTAAGCGAGTTCGCGTTAAGGAGGTTCAACTGTACTTGAATACACTGATTAAAATAGCACATTGATTTAATTGTGTATTTAATTATCAGGCAAATATCACCAATGAATAAAGTACAATCAAATGTATATCCAAACCTTAACTAATTTCACTTTTCCGGTTTTACGGGATTCTCACTTAACCGGCTAGAACTGAGTCCCATTCAAGCTAATTTAGAGGGTGTACTGTACATAAACATCACACATTTTACCTTATTTAATTGAGCTGCAGCAGCTAAACCAGCTGGTCCACTACCTACTACAGCAACCCTAAAATTAGATCGTTTCAGCGGTGGGTTTGGGGTCATCCAACCCTCGTCGAATCCTTTCTCGATGATGGCACACTCGATGTTTTTAATAGTGACAGCAGGCTCAATCAGGGATAACACACAAGCCGACTGCAAATAATTATTTAAATTTCAGATTTTTCGAAAACTCAGGACAGGATAATTCGATAAATGGGAGTGTTTCTTTTAATGTTCCCAGAAGAAATATATAATAATGTATTAGAGTTAAAATATAATTTATAATACCAAAGGAATTCTTCAAATATTCTAGAAAGAATTATTAAATGTGTTAAACTTAACATAATTAAAAATATCAATAAAAAACATTTAATATATTAATAATATTCATAACGTTATGAACTAGCAATAAAAAAAGAAGCATTGCAACATTATTTGCTAAATGAATTTTGAATTTTTACATTGAAAATATGTATTGTGTGCATATAAAGCTCATTAATTACGGTTTTGTAGGAAAACACTGCACAAGAGCTACACATGGATATAAGAAGTGAGCTTTATAATTTTGAAAAGCAACCCACTTACTTTTAAATGGGCACCCCTATGACATTGCAGACTTAACATGCACAGACCCTCCGTTTCTTTTGTTTCAATTTTTAACTAGACAATCCGTTTAGAGAGTGGTAGCGACAAAAACCAAATTCAATTTGACAACCTGAAGTTCTAAAAGCGAACACTATACTACTTGGGTTCATGTCTTATTAAGGGTAAATATACAAGGATTTAATATTATATAAAAAAATATCTTGTTCAATATCCATAATTGTTATCTACTAGAAAAAGAAGTAACAGGCAAAGAAGAAAAGGCATTTGCGTTACAGCTTTATGAAACAAATTTTACCTTAGCAGATATGATCTTTTCCACCCTATGATTGGATCTCATGAAAAAAAATCAGCAGATAAATAATGTTGTGTATTTAATAGATTAAAGCTGTGGATAGGAGAAGCTATGAAAACACTGTGCATACTAAGTACCCTTTTAAATCAGTCATTCTAAAGTTCTAAAGCTGCATACTAGGTTGTCATAAGGTTGTGTTCTGCGCAGGAGTTGGCTTCGAATTCCTCACTTGACCGAGGTTAAAATTTTCGATACTTATCATTAACAGCCATTGTGTAGCTCTTGTGAGACATGAATTAAACAAATAGTTGGAAGAAAAAGAGAAAATATCTAAATCAAGAAAATAAGATAGTTTACCTCACATGGAGCAGGACAAACCCTTCCAGTGAATTCAGGAAAGTTGTTAGTTAAAAGGAGCTGATCTAAGGCTTCTTTCCAGTTGCTCTATAAAATGTGCATGTTAAAATATTAATGATAAACATTCTAATTGATGAATAGATCAATATTAAACAAATTCAGAAGTTCGCTTAGTTAACAATCTGAGGGATACAGATGTATAAACCTGTCACCTAAATTTTAGGTTTTCTAGCAACACATAATTTTTAGAAATTATAAATTTTGTAATTTCACTAAATTTTTTAATTTAAAGTATGGCGCACTTATTTATAATAATCTGTTAGGAATAGAAAATTTAAAAACAATTTAAAGAAATTAATTTTTCAGTCAAAATTTCAAATTTTAATCTTATGGAATGAAAATAAAATTAGACTTCAAATAAATTGAGTATCTCTCAGAGAAAAACAGGTTAAAAAATATATTGAAAACTGTTTTACTAGAACTGCCTTTTTATGTAAAGGCATTAACTCTACAAATGTTATCTATAGTAAAGTTTTTTTTTGTGTGTAAGCTTCTTTCCATTAAAATAACTATTCAAACTAGATATTTTATTTAAGTTTTTTTATATGGGTAAGATAAGTAAAAAACTAAAATGAAATACTCATTTTTACTTTTTAATACAAATTTACAATTTAAGCAATCACACCAAATCCGAATACTTACTAAATATACCTATTCTGGATAACACTACAGAAAGAAACATACAAAGTACATTTGCAACAATCTATAATAATAAAAATGAAGTTTTGTGTGTGTGTTTGTTCTTTATAGACACTTAAACTAGGCATCTGTTTGACTCGTAACTTGGCACAAATGTGTAATTCATACTTAAGATACAATTTTTGAACTTTCAGAGCTCAAAATGTTCTATTTTTAGAGAAAATTTAAATTTTCTGAAAAAACTATACCACTTTAAGGTAATAAAACAGGATTTTATACATTATAAAAACAATAAAATAACCTTATTACTCGATAACGGATTAAATGGTACGTACATATACTTGGATCGATTTAAATTTTTTTAGCCCGTGCGAAGAACGGGTATTTATTTGCTAGTAAATAATCTTGACACTTACATACCAAATAGATAAACATACCTTAAAAACTAAATCATTCCACTTTGGTATAATATTCCCCAAAGGACACCCAACACTGGATTGACAGAAAGGCACTCCACAATCCATACACCTGAAGGTAGAATTTTTAACCTTCGTTTTTGAAATGTTAAAATTAACTGGCAATCTACCTTTAAATTAGCAGAGATTAACAAAGTGCCAGAAAATCCTTTAAAACTTTTTTTTAAGTTTAAGTTGCTTTAAAAATCCTACTGATTTTTTTTTAATTTTTAGAAATTAGTTTAAATGCAACAGTCAGTTCAAAATTTAAAAGTATATGTAACACAACTTAACTTTAGAATAATTTTCTGAGTATTTGGTTTTCAAAAAAACCATTAAAATTGAATATTTTCTTCTACTCAAATAAAAATATGTTTTTGTATGAAGCTTTTTTTTATTATCATTAAAGTCCTTTAAGTAAATGAAAATATTAATAGTCTTAAAATATCTAGAAGCCAGTTTGAAAGAAAAAACTCATACAATACCTTGCTGTTTGTACTTTTAATGTCTTGGATACTGAGTGAAGATCATAGATTTCCTCATAATCTTTTATTCGTTCTTCTGGTAATCTATAATGTAGCTTTTCACGTTTATACTTTATGAAGCCCCTACAAAATATTATTTCATTAAAATTTTATTGCAAAAACTTACTTGTCAATATTTACAGCCTATAAAGAGAAAATTCACACCATTTAACTGTAAAAAATCCAATACAGTATGCTCCCTCTTACCCTGACTCTGTTTAATCAGATCTCTGTTTTAACCGATCGAATTTTTTAATACTTAACGGATAAAAAAGCCACAAAAAATTGTGTTTTGTTTTCAATTCCTATGTGATGCTGATAAAATTAATGGGGGACGTATGTGAGAAGAAGCCAAACTTCTAGTCTTCAATAATAAAAAGATCACTGGTTATTTTAATGATTATGTAACTTATAATGATTTAATACATTGATTAAAATGTTGTGTTATTTTGTTTGTGCAATAAGGCAAATATCATCAATGTAGAAATGGGCAATGAAATAAACTTTTAAACCTTCAAACACAAAAAAAAAAAATTCACTTCTCCGATTTAACCGGACTTTTGCTTAACCGGTTATTCTCGGTCTCAATTACGCAGGTTAAGAGAGTGTCTAATGTATGTACAAACTAATGTAGAAAGGGAAAAAAATGTATTATGTCCCAAAAATAAATACCCCATAAATATGCTATATTGCTACTTGTTAAAAATATTGTGAATAATTTTTACTTGTAATACATTTTTTTTGGGTCATAATTATAAAAATTCAAATATATTATTCTTCAAAAATTAATTCAATATTAATGGTCTACCCTTGCTATTCTAGAGATGTTCTATGAACAACTCATCAAGTTTTGAAATTATAACTAAACTTTTTTTTTTATGTTACAGAAGTAATAGATTAAAAGTTAACATACTTTATTTTATCCAAAGGTCCTTCTACTTTGATAACATCTTCAATATCTTTGATATTATTCAAATTATTAAGTTCAACCTCCGTTTTCTTTATATTGGATATTTTTTCTGATTTTTTTGCAGCATTAAGTACTCTTTGATAGTCTTTAGGAAATACCTATAAGAATATCATGAAAACTCATGAAAAAAAAAGTATTCAAATTTTCCAAAAATTAAAATACAAAATATTTGTAATTTTTTTTAATTACTTTGAAAAAATTATAATATTTATTAAAATGTGATTAATTAAGATGCAATAGATTGATGTTAGAAGGCTAATATGTATTAAACTTTTGATTAAAAATAGCTTTATAATACATTTTTTTATAAATCTATATTTGCAATTATTAACTGAATATTATGAAAAAATTTATGCAATGTATTGAATTGTTGTTAAGAATACTACTTTGCATATTCTTACCAAATAACACACACCTATATAGATTTCAATGCATGTTAACACACCAAATAACAAAAACTTATTATTATGATTTAAGTGTAAACGTTTTTACCTTGATGAACATCTTGATACAACTTGCCCAATTATTCAAAACATATTTAGCTACTTCTGAGCCAGTTTTATTCCCAAATTCTGTTATGAATTCATGAAGAAATTTGAGGTCTTCGTTTTCAGTAACAGGCATGAGATCTACAGTGTCTTTATTGCAAAGAGCCTCAAAGTCATAACCTCTATTGAATAAAAAATAAAATACATATTCAGAATTGTAACAATTAGTAATATTTAAAAGAATAATAGCAGATTTTGGTTTGAATTTTTAGTTGAAAGTGAGAGTATAATATGTTTAGAGTTAAAGACTCAAGGTTAGGTTGATTTGAAGAGATTGCAGTAAATATTTTTTTCTTCATTCAAAGAATTTGTCAATGATTTAAAAACGACAATTCAACTACATTTTAATGCAGTGATTGATGCCTTGTATACAAGAATTTTTAGATAATCCTGAATGAAAATTCTTGTTCAACTTGAAATCTCAGAATGAACTTAAAAAAATCACAAGCTGTTTGCACTTTTAAAAGTTAACTTTTAAAAATAATTTATGTATGCTAAAAGTTGTCAAAAATGTGGTTGTGCATGTGCAATGTGACAATACTTAAATTAAAACAAAAGTTCTAGTATATACAGTGACTATAGTTATATATGCAAGTGCTTTAAGGCCTTATTTGAACTCTTTGAACACTAACTTTTTGCAAGTTATTTTATAAGTACTGTTGAATTGGGTAACTTAGGCTCTGGAGGGTAACTAATTTTTCATTAAATAAACTGTTTAAAAATTTACTTGCTTTTTTCAGTTAACAGCAACTCTGAGGAAAAAAATATTCAAGGAAATAAGTGCTAGGGATTTATGCTTGGACCAAGGTTACCCTATTTGACGGTAATGAAAAATCGATTACCTATTGAAAACATAAGCGATGCCACCAGACATTCCAGCAGCAAAGTTACGCCCTGTTAATCCTAACACAACAACTTTACCACCAGTCATGTATTCACAACCATGATCACCAACACCCTGGAATTAAAGAAATATGTAATCATTGCATACATTTTACAAATATAATATAGTTTTATATTATAGTTTTCTCAGAGTTTTTATGAATTTCTTCTTGTCACAAAGTTTTAACGAATTGAAATATCAAAATTATAGAGTTTGTAAACTGTGTGCTTTTGCACAATTTCTAGGAGACAAGTAATGAAGATCTAAAAGGGAATTTAAGCAGCCATGTTGTGGTATGCTTGAGGAGTATTATAGTATAAAATAGTTTAGTAAACTCCTTGAGGGAACCACAACATGGCAGTAGAAAGGAGACAGATTTTTTTAAAGCGTGTCTCTTCGAGAAAGTGTGGGAGAGCGCATGTTTTTTACTATCTCTATGGTCAAAACACAGGCTGCTCATTTTTGAAAAAATGGTGCACAAATTATGAACATTGAACATTATATGGATTTACATAAACAAGACATTAAGTACATGTTGAACACATTTTAAAAAATTTCGTAAATGATTCTTTTAAATATAAAAACTAAAAAAAAATATTAAATTATTTACACTACCAGCTGCACTTAAACTACTGAATAAGAATACTCATATAAAAGTCATTAAGACACTGAATTTTTTTTAAAAAATCCTTTAGATTAGAAATTTATAAGAGGTGAGTTGCAATAAAATAACAAAGTCGCTTTTAGACAACAAGGTAAAGTAGACTAAAATTTTTCTACATCTTCAACCAATACCAAACAAAAATTAAAACATATAAATGAATCAAAACTAACTTCATTTATTGCAGTAGCACCGGAGTTCCTAACTGCAAACCTCTCAGCTACAATTCCTCTGAAGAAAGCTTTGCCTGAAGTGGCCCCATACAGACATGCATTTCCAGCAATGACATTCAGTTCAGATTTGAAGTTTGTGGGCATGTCACTGGGAGGACATAAAATAACTTCGCCTCCTGTAAGACCCTAAAGAAAAAGATACATCAATAAATACTATTGTCTTTAAATGTTGTGCAAATTCTTTGGCAACGAAAAAAACCAGACTTATAAATGTTGACGTAATTTTGATTTTTAATTTAGTAAATTGAAACATATCTGATTAGATAGATTTAAAGCTAAATTGAAAAAAAATGGATTCCGCAGTTACTTTCTAACAGAAAAAGTATCCTTAAAGAAAGAAATTTATGCTACAACCTTTTATGTTTGTAACAGTTGTTTGATGTTTTTGTGTTATATATATATATATATATATATATATATATATATATATATATATATATATATATATATATATATATATATATATATATATATATATATATATATATATATATATATATTATATATATATATATACAATGCTCATATTATTGATATGTTTACTTATCAGCGAAATTTTAAGGGACAGTAACTTAAATATAAACTTTTCAAAAATAAAAGGTTTTATCCGGCAAAATTCACATTTGATATCGTTAATTATACTCACAATCTATCTTTGAACTAGGGAAATCAATGCAGTTAAAAAAAAACCATTTAAAGTAAAAGAAAAAGTTACCTTTCCAACATAATCATTGGCATCTCCGACTAAACGAACAGACACTCCTTTGATTAGAAAAGCACAAAAGCTCTGCCCGGCAGATCCATCAACAGTAATTTCAATGGAATTATTGGGCAAACCAGAATCCCCATATTTCCTGCAAATAATTTAATTTAGTATTAATCATGGAATATCATGAAACCATAGATGCACATTCAAGTTTTGAAGAAAATAAATGTTTTTTCTTGTAATTTTAGACTTACTTAGCAATGTGGTAACTCAATGTGGTACCAAAAGTGCGATCTCTATTTGTGATTTCAAAATTTAATGATAAATGTTTCTTTTCTACTTTGGATGATTCGAAAATTTCATAATATTTCTCTATAGCCTTCATATCCTAAACACAATGAATAAATATAAAATAAATACAACGGAGGTAATACAGTTATAAGATAATAAAAAAAAATTAAAAATTAAGACAAATACTAGATTATTTAATGTAGTGTTGAACATTGTCTACTTATAGAGAAATTAAAGATTTTAGCTTTCCTATTAACATTACAATGAATTTTTAAAAAAAAAAAGAATTATTTTACCATTACTGTCATAAACTTAAGAAACCTATTTAAAAAAAAATTGTTAAATAACATTTGGTGATTAAAAAATACTTTTATTTGTACACTGTTTCTGCAAATTCCAAATTTTCCAGGAAAGCCAAAAAGTATGACATTGACCACATTCATTTATATTGCGATCAGGAATATTCGATAAAGTAAATTAGTTTTGATTCTCAAAGTTTGTAATTAATAAAACGGATCAATAAGAAATAATTTCAGGCTTTAACATACATATTCAAAATGGTTTTTCATAAACAAAATTGGAAATTCTTTTGCTTAGTTTCTGACATAATTATGTTACCCGCTAACGATAAATAAATTTTAGTTTTACATCAATTTAACATGAATAATCACATCAGTCCTGTCTTAAAGGGTTAAATAACACTTGCAATACAAGTACAAAATGAATAAATAACAGTATTTTAATATTTTTTTCAAATTTCAACTTACCAATCTCTTATTTAGTTCAAAGTCTTGTGCGATACTTCCACCTATAACAGGCAGTAGAGGATTTCTGGGGGACTTAACACATTCAAGAAGAGAAGAAAAATCAAGTTTAGCAGCTTTAGCATTTGGGTTGTTTTTAAGCCCTTTCAACCAATCCGATCTTCCAATTAGGTCATGAAATCTTTTCACACGTAGTTTAGACATGTAAACTCTCACCTTTTAAAATAATAGAAATAGTAAAAAAGTTAACACTCAATATCAGCCACCTAAAATTTAATAATTAGACATATTCAAATATGAACAAAAAATTATGGAAACTATGTGTACATTTATTTCAGAATGATAATATATTTGTATGATAATCTAGAATATTTTAAACAATGTACCTCTTCAGCCAAGAAAAAGAAATAGTTTATCACATGTTCTGGAAGCCCAACAAACTTTTTTCTCAACTCTGGATCCTAGAAAAGATATTTTATTTGCACAAAGTTATTTAATATAACTATTAACTTATTTGATACAACAATATTTGAATTATACATAACATGAATCTAGATAGAGAATGACAGTCCGCATAACATAACATTGAAATAATAGGCAATACTGAAGTACATTAAGCAAACCACTGAGCTCCTAAATTAACTAATAAATATTAATCACATACATAATGTTTTGTCATTTATTTTAAATTTAAAACATAAATAATATAAAACTTAAAAAATATTTAGGCCAAAGTTAACCTTAAAAAGTCCAGTTTAGCTCATCCAGTTTTTACAACTAATGAATACTTTGATTTTGATTTATTTACATTTATATTTAGAAATTTCAGTTAGATTTAAAGTAGTTACTTTTATGTACAGAGACACAATAAGAAAAATCATTATTTAAGATGAATTAGAGGACACAATTTAAAAGTTATAACAAGGGAAGAGGAAAAAACCTTCCTTAAATAGGCATAATCTACATAAAATTTACAGAACTTACCTGTGTAGCAATGCCTACAGGACAAGTATTTAAATGGCATTTTCTCATCATGGTACATCCAAGAGCAATTAAAGGTGTTGTAGAAAACCCAAATTCGTCTGCGCCCAAAAGTGCAGCAACCACCACATCAAAACCTGTTGAAGTATAAAAATTATGTTAAAAACTTAAACAACACAGGGAAAAAATCAGGGATTTATTGGAACCAACTGGTATAAAAACAAACAAAAATATGTTGAATTATGTTATTCTTTGCTGCCCCAGGAGGGCTTGCCGGTATGCACTGAAACTTTAGAAAAATACGCTTAAGAAAAAGTTCTCAACTCCAAACTGACATTCTCACAGATCATTCTAGAAGAAAGGTATGGGTCAACAAACGCCAAGACTAGCCTAAAATGAGCCAAAAACCAAGAAAGAAAATGGTGACTTCCTTCAGATTAAGAATGGCCACATCTGGCTATAGGAACATCTTCATAGGATATAGTCCCTGGACTCTAAGAAGTGCCAGATCTGTGGAGAGGGCAAACCAATTATTGACCAATAGATCAAATTATTTCATGTTGTATAACTAAACCATGATGCCAAGATGAGAAGCGACCTGAGCCAGCTTTACTGGAAAGCCAGAGCTGTTCTTCTCGACCTCCAGCAGACTATTCCTACCTGAACATTCTTTTTTAGCATTGTACCTTTGTTTTGATTCTGAGTTTCTTGCTTCCCTTCTGATAGTTTTGATCATTTTTCAATTGATATATTTTTTTTCTAATAAAGTCATCACTTTTTTAAAAAATTATCCTTTGCATTGAGGTAATACAAATATGCTTTAACCTCTGCAAATTTAGTAACAAGTTAAAGACCTAGCACCTAAAGTGACAATGCTAAAATTTCCAAAAATTATAATCACAGTACAAACAATAGAATAGCAATTAAAAATTTACTTCTCTGTATTGTATATTCAAGCAAACATCAAAAACAATAGCAAATGATGGCTGAAGTTACTAATTTGTTACATATATTTAATTTTAGTGATTCAAATACAATACCTGTTCTGAGCTGTCCATCTGCCTGCAAAATAATCCGAGACCTCAGATCATTGATCACCAAGCACTGATGAGTCTCTGAAATTCCCAGCTCCCATGGCAAACCCGCACCTTTGATCCCAGTCCAACTACTGGCGCCAGTTCCGCCATCGTGGCCCGATATTGTGATGTGCTCTGCTTTGGCCTGTTGAGTTGAAATAAATGTACTATGAATAAAGTAACTTTTGGAATAACTTTTTCTTCAATAGAGATTAACTTAGCTAAAAGGTACATACCACTAATTTAATTATTAGTTTTAATTAAGGATCATTGTTTTTATTCTATGAAGCGGAAAGGGTAAGCAAATAGCCTGAAGTGTAAAATTGTTTCCATGAGAATAAAATTTAAATTTAAAGCAAAGTAAATTCAAAAATTATTCCTTTCAATATTTTTAATTATATTTTTAGAGCAGATGGTAATAAATGACCAATCTTTCCCCCACACACACTACAAATTTTAAAATTTAGTAAAATTATAAATTTATATTTTAAAAAATTATGTGTGTTTCTAGAAAGTCAAGAGACATATGCGTTTGTATACCTCAAAGGGTTCAAAACCTAAATGTTAAAGCAAATTAGTTCAAGCAAGCAATACATGCGTATTTTTTAATACATTCATTCATTCTTGTAACAAGTTTTAAAATTAGAACACTAAGAAAATGAAAGTACCTTTGCAACACCAGATGCAACAATTCCTACTCCTACTTCGGAAACAAGTTTGACAGAGATACGGGCAGTTGGATTGGCACACTTCAAATCATAAATAAGCTACACAAGAATTAAACACTTTTGAAACATAAAAGACACTAAAGAATAAGTAGGAAATATGGTTTATTTAAAATAAATGTTCTAGTAAAATATGTAAAATGATATCTGAGCACATCATAGATTGAAACAGAAAAATACTAACTTCTGATAAGTCTTCAATAGAGTAGATATCATGGTGAGGTGGTGGACTGATTAGGCCTACGCCAGGGGTAGAGTGTCGAGTTTGTGCGATCTCGTTTGTGACCTAATTGATATATAACAAATTTTACAACCAAACTTTAATATATTAAAGTACACTAGTAATAAAGTTTAAATTTAACTTTTAAACAAAATACTTGAACAAATAAATAATTAAATAGAAAAATAGTTCATTATATGGTTGATTTGTTAATGATAAATAAGTTTTTTTATGTGTAAAACATTGCCGAGAAAAAAATTATTAAGAATGCATTTCATCTCCATGTAACATTTTATCCAAAATAATAAAATTATTTAACAGCAGATATGAATATTATTTTAACTGTTCATTAAAAAATCATGTCATTTTTTACTTTAAGATCAGTATCCCCTAGCAGTAGAAAAAGCTTTATTCAAGTTTTATTTTGTTAAAAATTGAAAGAATTACCAACTTTATGCCCTGGCAGTTCCCCTCCTTCCCCAGGCTTAGCTCCTTGAGCCATTTTAATTTGAATTTCATCAGCATTGGCCAAGTAACCGATGGTCACACCAAATCGACCAGAAGCAACCTGTTTGGAAAAAATAACATGACAAAACAATTGATGAAAATTTTTATAGATAAAAAATTTATGTTTGGTTTATTAAAAAAAGAGCTTTTTACTACGAAAAAGACAATTAGGCTGGAATTTACTAAACTGATAATTAATAAGTATTTATAGCCACACCATAAAAATTAGAAACAACATATATATTCTTTATACAAACATATGTATGTTCAAACAATTATATATTTAGAAGCATGTTTTGAAAGTAATTTTGGAAAACACACTGGTGTTTAACATTCACTGAGGAGCATGTCAATTTAGGGTAATTTGACAATTTTAGCAGTAAAAATATACATTTTTGTATGCTGCAAATGAACAAACAAGCTCTGTCAGTTTTCTTGAATAAATAGTCTATTCTAATTCAAAAATTAATCCAAAAAATGTCTTACAAATTCAACTGAAAAAACTTTGATTTTCAATGGTAAATTCAGAGGTACACTAATTGTTTTTAAAGAGACATCCTAAATCTACTTGACCTTCTTCGTACGCCATTTTAAAACTTTATAGTAGAAAATGTTGTATTTGAAAAAAAATTTTTAATTAATTTTAATTAAGTTGTGAAGTGAATTCTTCTACACAGGTCCATCTATGAGTACCTCGGAGTGAAGAGGTTAATGCTGCATGAGAAAATTCTATTTAATAGCTATTGTGAGTAAATGTTTAATTGGAAAATAACAAAATAACTAATTATTTTAACAAAATTAAAATATTTCAAGTTATTGTGTAAAAAATCAATTTTTTTCAACTTTACATATTTCAGTAACAAATACACTAAATAAAATTATTGATAAAAATAAATTAGAATTACTTGTTTAATAGCAGACCGTTTGTTGCAATTTTTCTCAGTAGAATTCCATCTTTCATCGTCTTCTCCACCTTCGCCAGTGTTGGACTTTCCCCCTATCCTGTTCATTGATATAGCCAGAGTCTCATGAGTCTCAATAGAAATACTACCTAAGCTCATAGCCCCTGAAACATCAAAGAGTGTAAACTTCATGAATTGTCTTGTTTCAGATGACGCAACTTTCCAGTTTTCATTATTGCCCTTCCGCAATTTCATTGGTTGTTTCGGTTTCATTATGGTCTTTTTGTCTGTTGAGTTCTACTTTAGAGTTTTCTAAGTGCAACTTGTTTTTAATTTTGCTCATCATTGAACTTTAACAATATTAAAACTATAATTGGCAAGTAGTAATCAAAAATCTATTAAAATGTTAATGAAACTAGTAACTACTTTCAGTAATTTTGTTAAATTTCATATGTGTAAACATAATTCATTTCCGAATAAAAATGGCGACATATTATTGCAAAATTTGGTCGAGTTGTATTTACTGTAACAAATGTTTTAAATGTATTGTACAATAATTGGCTCTGGTCCAAAGTTTTAATGCCATACAATGTCTTAATAAGGTTGCCTTGGGTGCCAGTTTAAGTTTTGGTCTCACTAAATCAAGAGGCTTGTCGTCACTAGTCCTTGTGTAGTTCTAGAGCGATGAAATTTTAAACAAAAACCAAAAAAAATCTTTTGTTAGACTTACCAGTGACAAATCGCCTTACAATCATTTCTGCAGGCTCCACTTCAGACAAAGGAATTGGCTTCAGAGGATATTTGAACTCTAACTGTCCTCTTAGTGTGCAATCTCTGATACTGAGCATAGTACTTTCCACAAAACAGTCATAGGCTTTTTGGGATTTCATTTTCGAAGCTTCCTGAAAATAGTATGTGTATAGTACAATTCAAGTTCAGAGAAATATTTTCTAAACTTGCTTTTAATTTTTACATTTAGCATTGAATAGCTGATAATACTAAAAATTCAAGCAAAAATTAACATCTTGTTCTTTGATGATTTTTTTTTAATTATCAAAATGCAGTCTTTTAAAATATATTTTTTTTGTAAACATGTGTACTTTTAAGAGACAGGCTATTTTTTTTTGTAATTTCTAATTGTAGAAGAGACTATGAAAAATCAATTAATTACAATTTTACCTTTAAAAAAAACTTCTTTTCCATGGAAGTTTACATTCAAATGAAAGGATCAACATGCAATCATAACAGTTTAAATGCAAAAAAACTTGAAGGTATAAACAGAATTAAAATTGATTTTAATTCAAATATAACTGGATTTCAATCGTTTGTTTTTAAATATATGCTCCTTTAGTAGTTGTCTGATGCATAAAAAACTATTTCCATAATGACAATTGAAAACTAAAATTTTCAGAAAAAAATTTAGTTTTCATATTTCATGTCAGAAAAAGAAGGAAAAAGTTAACAAGGCTTAAGGTCTTGAAAACAGTTTAAAATTTGTAAGTAAAATTGAGAAACTAGTAAAATAAGAACAAAAAATGCAAAGCTTAACAAATTTGAATCCAAAAGGTTGAAACAAAGATATTAATTGGGAAAAACTACTGAAATTAACTAAAAAAGAGGCAACACTGGTCTCAAGGCAGCATTTTCAAATCTTTATTTTATTCTTATAACTTCATGCACTTTCAAAATAATCATACTTGCAAGTTTGCTATGCTTTTAGGATCGTTAATATGAGCTTCTCCTCCAACTCTCCAGTGATAAAATCCAGGATTCCTCAATTCTGATGCATCGCCATGTCTATCGGTAAAAGCAAGTTGATGTCTCTCCAGAGCCTCTCTGGCAAGTATTTCAAAGTTAGCGCCACTAATTCTAGAAGGAGTGTTCTAGAAAGAAAATAAAATGTTCTTGCCCTTTACCACGATAATTATAGCTTACTATGACTAGTTGCGATATAAAAGATATTTATTTTCTTAATTTTGAGAATGTCTAAAATAAGAATGAATACAATCCTACCTTGAAGCATTTGTTAATAACTTCATCATGCAAGCCCAAGGCTTCAAATATTTGGGCTCCTTTGTAACTTTGTAAAGTAGATATTCCCATTTTTGCCATCACCTAAAAGTAATAATCATTAGCTGAATTACAATACATAATTCTATTTAAAAAAAAGCATTGAAAAAATAAGTTACTTATTAACAAAGAAGGTAGGTTGCTGACAAATTCTACATGACAAATCAATAAACAAAATGTAGTTACCAAAAAAATAACAAAAACTTTTCACTATTATTTCATATATTTTGTGCTTAGTTTCATAAGTTCATAAAGGAAGATATTCTTTACCGAAGAATTCTAATAAGCTATGCAATTCTACAATATTAACATTAAGTATAGTTATTAGTAAATAAATGTTATCTTAGACACAAAAATCTAAAAAAAAATTGGCATTAAGGACATATTTTTATTCAGAAAAACATACGTAACAATTAGACATCAGTTTGCTATAGATAAATTATTAATTATGCAGTGCTGAGATAATTATTTTAATGATGTTTGATATATAGAGTATACAATCTCCAACATTTTTTTCAAAAATGCACTAAATAACAACTAAGTTATAATTTACTAATTTAAAAAAAAATAATAATGTTTTTTATGATTAAATAATTTGGTCTTGAATGCCACTGTTATCTTTATGTATCCAAAATAAGTTAATTTACTAAAAATAGGGTCTGACTTCACTGTAGAATCATCCTGAAGAATTTTTTTTTAAATTACATACCTTTGAAATACCAGTCGATATAGCCTTGATGTAATTAGCTTCAATCTCACGTTCACTCATCTTTGGCATAAAAGGAGCTTCTGAATTCAAATTAAATGCAACATCGTAAACTAAATATGGACAAACGGCATCAGCACCATATCCCAAAAGAACACAAATATGGTGAACTTCTCTGGCTTCTCCTGTTTCTACAATAAGTCCAACTTTCATTCGTAGACGTTCGGTAATGAGGTGATGGTTGACTGCACCAAGAGCTAACAATGCACTAGGTGAAAAAATATATAGTACGAAGTGGAATTTTCAAGCATAAGATAGCAATGAACAGTAAAATACTGATTATAAAGAGCTACTTTTTGGTGTTTCATGTTATCAAAAATGGTTTAAATTCAGTTATTGATGATTTGGAGTTAGTGAAGAGGGAATAGGAGCGGGTCTCCAAACCAAAGTGTCTCCTGTGTTAACCCAATAAAAGAATAATTTTCTAACACACATTACTCTGGCTGTATTGAATATATTAACAAAAGATTTTTATATGATAAAAGTAGCTGGCTTACAAGGATCTGTAATCCCATTTTACGAAATCGGTTCATTCATATAAAACTGTTTGTAAAATATTCAATACAGCTTAACAATGTAGCTTACAATGTGGCTTATTTTTTTTTTTCAATAGAGTAACACGGACACTTCGGTTTGGAGACCCACTCCCATTCCCCTTTAAGGATCATTTATTGAAACAAAAATTATTAATACTTTATTAAAAAACTCCAAACTTTAAGAACGTGGTTATTATCATTAAAAAAGCAACAAAAACATTTGTTTTTCTTTTTGCCAATTACCATTTAAAATACGAAACTTGTATACCCTTTAAAGGGTACAATATAGCACTAAAATCTTTATTTGATTTAAAAGCAGTGTTACCAGATTTTTCTAAGTTCAACTTTTAAAAAAATGCGGGATAAATTTCCGTAAAATAGCTTTTTATCAAAAGAAAACCAAAAAACTAATATATATTCCAATAACTACTTTTATAAAAGGTTTTAAAGTATAAATACCTAATAGGAACATGATATTTATCAGCTTTCCTATCGGAAAGGATGATCAAACTGGAACCTTCTTTTGCGGCCATTGATGCTGCTAAACATATCTTTTCAATAGCACTCACTAAGCCATTAGTCTTTTCAGTTACAAGATATACAATATCAATGATTTTTGTCTGAAAAAACAATGCTGAGTTACTTATGTAAAAAAAATATACAAACGTTTATCTAAGTTTATATATTGGTATCATAGTAATTTACTAAAAACTACAATTTTAGTCACCACTAAGTAATTATATAAAAACAAATTAATTAAAAATTGATATTTGGAAATTGTTAGTAAAAAGGTAGTAAAACATGAAAATAATTTACCAGCGACGAAGCTGGACTTGTTCTTTTGGTCATTGCTACAAAAAAGATTTACTTTTTTCTTTGTTGAGAGTACTTTTGCTATAAATTACATATTTGTACATTTATTACAGAAATACTAAAGAGAGAAGGTCATGCTTCGACACTGAATTTTACTGAAATATTTCTGAAAAGTTTTGCATACAATAAATACTCAACAGTCGAAAATAAAAGAAATGTGAAATACCTTCCATCCTTTGTAGCTGGTAGTTTTCAATATTTCCATATCTGATAGTGTCAAAATGGGATGCTCTAACCATAATCTCTGGCATTGTTTAGCACTAGGTTCCAACATATTTGTTGTAGGACCTACAGGACAAGCCTGGAAAATATGAAGAAAATATTTCAGTTGGTTAAAGACTAATTATAGAGTAACAAGAAACATTTCTTTACACAATTTACTTTTACAACACTCTCACTAAACACATTTTTTAATAAAAGAAATGTGTTTAAAGACTACAAATTATAAATCGCAAAATAGAAAATATTTTATTAAATTATCAAGCAGCTTTGATGTTTAAAAAAATTTTGGAATTATGCTGTCAAATCAATGCAACAAAGTGAGTAAATTTGTGGAATGTTACATTATAGAGATTTTTAAACAAACTGACACTCGTTAAAATAACCAGATATTTTAAGTGTAATAAAAATGTTCCGATACACAAATTAAAGCAAAAAACTATTATAAAAGTTTAAATTTGTATTTAAACGCCAATTTGGAACAATTTACATGCTTCCGGCATTAAGTGGCAACACAACTGCTGAGTGAAATAAAAAAAATTACAGTCTTGATTGGTGAATCAATGTCCATTGGAAACAAAACAAAAATTGGAGCACTGATCTAAGGAAATGCAGAAATAAAAGCTGGCAAGAAATACTTCACTTGAAACAAGCCAATTGAAATCTAAACAATTTATTAAAAAGCTTATGGAAATATTAGTGCCATACTCACCAAAGACATTACAATGTCTTCCCTGAATGGATCAATCGGTGGATTGGTAACTTGAGCGAATCCTTGCTTGAAATATTCATAAAGTAGTGGCTGAAATTGTGACAAGCAGGCTGGGGGAGCATCATTACCCATAGAACCCAGAGCTTCTTTTCTAAATTTAACAAACATAATAGTTCAAAATTAGCAATTTAAATTAAAAATAATTTTTAAAGATAGACAAATTTTATACCAATATACAGTTCCTTATTTTTTCAATCATATAGATAGACAAAAACAAAATAAAAATTGATAGGTTATTTTTATTTCAACTTTTGAGTCTCTATTTTTAAGTCGCAATGAAAAGATCACCTTTGAAATTTTAACACACAATAAATCAACATTTAAAATAAAGTGAAAGCAACATTTAGAATAAAGTAGTGTTTGGCTCAAATTAGGGCAATACAAAAGTTATTGGATTTGCTGTAAGTACTCAAAACAAATAAGTTGTTAAAGAAACTAAAACAAAAATTAAAATTTAGCAATAAACACTTACCCAGTTTGAATCATTGGTAATAGCAGTAGAGAAATCGATTCTGATGAATATCCAAATAATGGCAGACGCCTGTCTTTTAATATTTCATTTTTCTGGCGTATTAGTTTCGATTCTTTTACATTTGAGCAGGATTTCAGCTTTTCTAAAGTTACCTAAAAAGAGAGTAATAATAAAATCAGTGTTTTATGTACAAATAAGAGTTTATATGCATACAATAAAAAATTTAAAAATATATCAAATAGTTAATGCAAACGCTTTTTAAAGAATTACGTAGAGAGTCACATACATGCAAAAGGTTTACTAACGTATTTAAACATGTATAGGAATTTCCCATTACCCAGCAATTTTATTATTAACTTGTATAAAAAATAAAACAGTATTTCTTTTTAATTTTAATTTATCATTTTGTAACACTTTTAAGTAAAGATATGGTTAAAGATAAATTTACATATATTAACTAATAAGCCAACATACTAATTAACTCTCTATATACATATTTAATAATGACAAGACTAAAATATTAATTATATAATTTATAATATACCAGTTCTTCCAACCATGTTTCCAAAGGCCTTTGAATAGCTATATTAACTTTAACTGCATCATCTCTTTCAAATGTATGGTTTTGTGTGTCAACTAACAACATGCGGCCAGGTCTTAGACGAGCCTGAAAAAAAAAAAATTTATTTTTAATAAAGCTCTTTAAATGAAGTTTTCATACAAAACTATATAATACATATATTTTTAAACTAGACGTGGATGTACCATATTCATTTTCTTTTTACTACTCTAATATTAATTAACCCAATATATTTTTTTAATAAATCCAGCATGCTAAGCAGAATTGCTAAGCAGTGAAACCTTCTATAAGACATGTTTTAAATGTTACTTGCTCAAATATCACCAACTTTGACCAAAAAAAAATATTCACTTTTAGTTTGACATTGTGCTTTGGTATATCCAACACTCCCACTTCACTGGCCATGATAATTTGATCGTCATGTGTCAGATAGTAGCGAGATGGGCGCAGGCCATTTCGATCTAGAATGGCGCCTACATAACGACCATCAGAAAAGGTGACTAAAGCTGGAATGGAAACGAAAAAAAAATTTTATATAAAGCATAGAAAATCTTTACTTTTGACAAGTAACAACTATCACAAAGTTTTTATAATTGAAACAAATATAACAGACCAAAAAATACTCAATGAATTTTGTGAATATTTATTCTTAAGAGGTCAAACACGTTCTCTCTTTACTCTTCTCATGTTAACTCTTAGACTGTATTTAAGAGGACAATTTCCGAAAATGACACTAACCAATGTCAAACTATGGAGAAATTAGATATTTTTCATGACTAGCATCCACTATTTTTTACCTTTTGGTTCCAATTTTGTTGGTTTGATTTGGTATTGATAAGCTCTACGTTTGTGTGTAGCAAAGTCCTTGATATTGTTTTTGAAAATAATTTTAATCTGTTGCAAAGCATTGTTTTGCTTGTCTGCTTGTAAAAAACTTTCGAATTAACTTAGAGATAATTTTAAAAAGCACAAACTGCAGCTTATCACCTAAAAAATACCTAACCGCAAAATACCTAAGCATAACAACAAGTTCAGAAACAAAATATAAAAAATTGGGGATGCTATTCATGAAGAACCTTATTAAGTTTTTACCATATGTTAACATTGAGGGAGTTCGTTTCGTTTTCGGAAATTTAGGTCCCTATGGGACGTACATAAATTACGTCATGCAAAATGTTAACTTTTTTTTACCCCTCCCTCCCCCTATGTCATGATGCGTCACATTTGATTGAACCCCTCCCTCTAAAATTATGTCATGTTGTTTCACCCCCCCTCCCCCCCTCTTAAAGAAAAAGTTATTTTTAATATTTCCCTTTGTTTCTGAAATTTGAAAAAAATGCATATTTTTATATTTTTAAAAAAATTAATTTGAAAAAAAAAAGTAAAATTTATCTTGGTTAAATAATTTATTCATAGAAATATACCAACATTGTATTTACATTTCTGTTGTCCAAGG
Organism: Oedothorax gibbosus; assembly: GCA_019343175.1. Taxonomy (NCBI): domain Eukaryota; kingdom Metazoa; phylum Arthropoda; class Arachnida; order Araneae; family Linyphiidae; genus Oedothorax; species Oedothorax gibbosus. Next base: position 1,419,618 of record JAFNEN010000151.1, read on the forward strand.
TCTAACTAGCCATTTGCTAATGTCTTCTAAAAAAGGGGGTCTGAGAGTAATTGGAACTGTCTAGTCCAGTTCTGGGTCTTTTGGTGTTCGTCTAGGTAGCTGCCAGTTCTGTAATTGGTCAAGATAGTGTCGCAATTTTGCATGTTACGAAGTACCGTTACGAAAAGGTCTGTAAAATATAGGAGACTAATAATGCCAACATTGTTGCATAGAATAATCTCCCATCCTCTTTCTGAAATAAAGTGTTTTTATCAAAAAGGATTTCAAATTTTTTTCTCAAAAACTTTATTTTATGTAAAACCTTTTCCTTGCAAATTTAGAAATGTTCGAATCGTTATGTCACGCAAGCGATTACCCCTACCCCCCTCCATGTCATGATCCGTCACGTTGGCACATACCCCTCCCTCCTCCCTCTGAGCGTAACGTAATTTATGTACGTCCCCCATAAGTCTAGAAAGTATTATTTAAGGCACAAGTTAATAAACTAGTGCTTCTTGCATATGGAAGTCCAGGATGTTTTCAAAGAATATTAGTATGCACCTTTTCTGTTTATCTTGCATATTTTGTCGAAATAAAATGTTAAAAAATTAAGACACTTTTTTTTTAATCTGGCAGTAAAGAAGGAAAATACTGCATACTAATAATTTAGCAAATTTCTAGGACTTCCTTATGCAGAAAAAGGCTAGTTGATAAACTTAAATCCAAAGGTAGTGCGCCTTAAAAACTTCCCTATAAACTTAAAATGGAAAGTGAAAGAATGAAGAGAATGTTTGACTTTTCACATACAATTATGAAATAAATTGGCATACAACCCTGAATATCATTAAAAAAAAACTTAAATGTCGTACCTGGTCCATCCCAAGGTTCCATAACACAAGAGCTCCACTGATACAAAAGCTTTTTTTCGGGAACCATCAGTTTGTCTTTCTGCCAGGCTTCTGGGATCATGGTCACTACAGCCTTATTAAATCAAGAGCAAAGGATAAAATAAATTGTTTAAATGGTTATCAGAAATATACAACAATTTGGACCATTATGATCAGTGCTATTTAAAAGAAAGCTAAGTTTATAAAAAAGTTAAAGGTTTCTGATACAAAAATATGCATAAACTTTATTTTTAGCCTACTTTTCTTTTTTTAATTCGAAAGAATTAAAAAAATGAAAAAGTAGGTATTGACATGCGGTCGATGTCCGTCTGTCCGTACCCCCCTTCCAAAATCGGTTCTAATCATCGGATCTTAAAAATTCTTTTTTTGTTAGAAAGCTATAACCTCAGATACCCAACTTTCATACTTTTTGTCCGTCTGTCTGTACGTCCGGACGGACATAAATCTACTATCTGTCGGCGAATTTCCCATTGAATTAGCATTGAAATTCAATTTTGAGTCATTTAAATCACTGTAGGTATTGAAATGCGGTGATGTCCATCTGTCTGTCTGTCCATCTGTCTGTCTGTCCATCTGTCTGTCTGTTCGTATGTCTGTCCTCCTGTCTGTCCGTTTGTCTGTCTGTCTGTACCCCCCTTCCAAAATCGGTTCTAATCATCGGATCTTAAAAATTCTTTTTTTGTTAGAAAGCTATGACCTCAGATACCCAACTTTCATACTTTTTGTCCGTCTGTCTGTACGTCCGGACGGACATAAATCTACTATCTGTCGGCGAATTTCCCATTGAATTAGCATTGAAATTCAATTTTGAGTCATTTAAATCACTGTTGCCAAATCAACAATGGCATGAGAAACTTTATTTAAACATATTTGAAGCAAAATAATATTTTCATGAATCAGTTTGGAATGACGTCATAAAATGTAGAACAATTTGATTCTTTGATTATTCATTAATTATCTACCAAGAAAGCGGCAAGACATACTTTTGCATGCAATTATGCTTAGTTTTAATTTACATTTCTTGTTTTTTAATGCAGTTCGGAGTAGTTTCATTACTTTTGTTATTAATAAATATTTATTCTTCGAACTACAAATAAATCACGAGCAGATGATAAATAATATTTAATGAATTTGCGAACGAATATTAAGGAAAATAGTTGATTTTGGCTTTTAGAAGTTTAAATTATAGCTGGGTGCTGTGTTTCGATTTTTTTTCTAATGTGTATAAATCTAGTGTAGAAACGGCTGTTGATGATATTTACTTTAGGAACCTAGTTTTTTTCCCGATTAGAACTTCAGTAAGTATTTAAGTAACAGGAAAGTAGGCTATTTTAGTTCTTTATGAACTTGTTTAATTTAAAGGGCAAGAATTTTTCCAATGATACTGTGCATGTTCACACATTGTGACTTTTTTATCAGAATCACCTCAAATAACCTAAACACAGAGAAAAGCATAGTTTTGTAAAAAGCAGGATTGTTATGCAAAAAATTTTACACCTTTAATATGTAATTTTTTTTTAGATTGTGTGATTTTATGTTTTTCCATTAATTATTTATAGATAATTGGTTATAATCATTTACAACAATTGTTTTAATTAAAAATATAAGTAGTAAATCTCCAATACCAACATTTTTTAACTTACACCATACTCTTAATCCTATATCAGCAATAATTTAAAGTATTTAAAACTTATTAACAAAAGACTTTGCATTATCTCATGGCCTGTTATACAAAAATCCCATTAATTGAAGCAGCTTTTAACAAATAAATTACATTAATACTAATATTAACAGTTAATTAAATGTCATAAAAATAAAACTATAAACACACTTCTGGTAAAGACCTTTGACCAGCCATAACTAGAAATTCCAACACATTATCCAAACTTCCAGAATCGGACATATTTTCTTCCACGACTGGGTACAGTTTCTTTAGGTCATCACCATATATGGTACTTTTCATTACACCTTCACGAGCTTTCATGAGATTCACATTGCCATGTAGTGTGTTTATTTCTCCGTTGTGGGCAAGGCATCTATGAATAAAAAATCATAAAGTTATATCGAATTATTAAACTAGATCAAATCAAACAAAATTATATCAAATTGAACAAAATTCTGAAATTAAAAATAATGATAACAATTAAAACAAAATTAAACGTAACTACATCAAAACATAATTGCTTAAGTAAAACATAATTAAGACAAATTAAACAAAATGACATCAAAATAAACATGTGATTTCAAAAAAAAAACAAACTTGTATTAAATTAAACAAAATCATAAAATTAGATAAAATTAAGGGTCTTGTATGGTAACATATCTCCAACACAATTCCAAAGGGGAAACTTTGGCCCCTGTTTTTTAATAAAGTATAGGACACAGGCATGAAAGTGCAAACTAATCAAAAAGGCTGAATACTGAATTCCACTTTTTTGTAACGCCGTAAAACCGATTAGAAATTTAGTTATATTAGTTCCTATAAAATACATACATAGAAAATAATGCTTAAATAATGTAATTTAGTTTTACTTTAAAACTGTATATCGATGCCATATTAAATCATATTTAATAAAAAAAATCTGATAACTAATGAATTACTCCTCTTCAAATGGGAGATTGCAATGGCTGGCCGAGATTTAAAGAAAACTTAGTAAAATCTAATAGTAATTCATCTTCACATTTTAATTAAAATTTGTATCTTCATTATAAGAATCTGCTATTTGAACTTATTGTTTATTAAAATTTAAATTTAGTTTCACCTAATTACGGCGCAAAGAAAAAGTAAACAATCGCTATAAAAAAAATGCATCGTAATTCTAGCGAATCGGTGGACTATTTGTATCGCTGTTTCAGTGAATTTGCATCGCAAATTGCGATGCAATACCGCTTTAATCGGACCCTGGTTTCAAAAATGCACCACTTGTTCAAAAAAATTAGCCATCGGACTCCGAAGTTAACTTAGTGAGAAATCGGTTTATCGGCTTTTAAAAATATCGGTATACCGATGGAAGCCGATGTTTTTTATAAGGAAAAATAATATTTCGAACTCAAATTAAATGAGATCGTAATTGAGTTTATTCAGAGACGTGTTACGATGATCGCATTTGAAATATTTTCCGATTCTTAGGATAATTGCAGTTACGTCTAGTTATTTTTACAATATAGTTTTGGTTCAAGACGGATCATTGAACCAAAAAAACTTATACGAATCGTAATATTTACTAGTTCGCAGCGAAATCGCACTAGTAGTGACTCTTTATTTTTATAGATTTAGTTCAAACAGACCTACCAATCAAACTTCAACACCTCGTAATTTGTGCTTATTTTGTTGTAAAATCGGAGTCTTATTTTTATAGTTCAAGAATCAGTGAACCAAACCAGACCTCGATGCCTCGTAATTTTTGCTCGATTATTTGCGGCGAAATGGCAATAGATATAGATTCCGTTATTTTTATAGTTTAAGAAGGATCGGTCAACCAAACATTGACTTCTCGTAGTGTTTTGTATTGCTTGCCTTGTTTTATCTTAGGATCCCCCCCCCCCCCCCCATAATATGGGTCACAATTTCTCAACGTTTTTGCATCGATCTCAGAATCAGCCAAAATGAGATTAAACAAGGCGGAAAACTTTCATGTATGAGGACATGTACTCTCAAAAACTTACCAAAAAATACAGAGGAAAGTTATTTTGCCATTAAAATAGTTAATAAGTATAATTTTAAAGATATTAATTAGTTATAATTAAAACAAAAAAAATTTAATTATTCACAAACTACAGATAGCAGCACTAACAGCATGTAAATATCTAAACAAAACATTTTGTTTAAATTATAACTAATTATTATCTTTAAAATTATACTTATTAATTATTTAATTGTAAAATAACTTTTTTCTGTATTTTTTTGTTAAGTTTTTGTGAGTACATGTCGTATACTTAATTTAAAAACAGGGGCCAAAGTTTCCTAACTGGAATTGCATAGAGATCTGTTACCATACAAGACCCTTAAACAAAATTATCGTTTCGAATGAAACAAAATTATGAAATTATATAATTAAAAAAAAATTATAAAAGGTACAAAGCTAAAGTAACCTCAATTGAGGAAATCAAATAGCATCTAAAAAATTCATAGTGTTTATATAATATATTAACGATGACGAAACATTAGAAATATTTCTTAGTATGGTACCTTAAAGGATGGGCCCTTTCCCAAGTGGGGAAGGTATTAGTGGAAAACCTTGCATGCACAATTGCAAGGTAACTTTTATATTCAGGGTTCTTCAAGTCTTCAAAGTATGTCCACAGCTGTGTCGAAGTTAACTGACCCTGTGAAAGGATTAGTTAAAATAAATATAATTTGATAAAAAAAGATAAATATTAAAATAATCTTGAATTAAATGATGCTTACTTTGTAAACAATGATGTCAGTTGATAAACTGCAAATGTAAAATTTATCAAAATGTTTCTGTAGGCAATGAGTTGAGTATTTTCGTAGAAGATATATCTATAAAATATAATACATAAATAATAATACTAATATCCAAAGGAATTAACAAAGAGAAAATATTATGTATGTACTCAATCTAACAAGTATCCGACCTTCATCCTATAAAAATTTCTGGAATTATGAAAAAAAGGTAAATAAGATGTATTTATAACATTTATAAATTATTAGTGAGCATTATTTGATTGTTTAAATGGTTAAAAATGTAAATAATTTCCTGAGCTTTTTATTTAAATGATAGATTTTAAAAGTACTACTGCTTAGAAGAAAAGTGAAGTAACCATAATTAAACATAATAAGTAAACCACTCCCACTGTCACATACTTAAAAAATTGGTTTGATATCTTCTTGCATTAAAGTTATTTATTATTTCTAATTAAATGCAGCAAGAAAAATGTTCTGCCCTTTCATGACTAGTTTAGTTTTTATTCTTTAGGAATTGCTTATTTTATTATCCAATTAAAATTCTAAGGAAATAGTAAAGGAGTTTGGTGTGCAGTTGCAAATAAGAGGATAGAGTAGCTCTTCTTTTATTTTAATTTATGGTCATAACCACTAAACAGAACTTGGTGTAATCTTTATTGTGGGATTACTTCATTTAGCTTGTAAATGCCTAAAAAAATATTTAAAATATATGCAAATAAAATTTTAAAATTTGATTCATACCTTTTGCTTAAAGACCTCATTGCTTAAATTTTGTCCGATTACAAAAACTTGTCTCATGGAAGGCTCAGTAGATTTTGACACAGATCCTAATGAGCTATCATCTACTTCAATGTCCCTCCAGCACAGAATCTAAAATTGATGTGAATAATCAGCTTATGAGACTATATTGATCAGTTGAATAAATAACATATTTCAATCATTACTAAAAAGCATCATACAATCAACTATCAAAGACTAATGTTTTTAGATTTTTTTATGCAATATTACAATTTAGTTTTTGTGTACCCTTACAAAGTATAAATCCAAAAATATGAACTACTTGGCAGAAGTTAATGTGTAAATGTCTAGATTTTTATTATTTCGAGACATATGCGCAAATTATTTTAAGCCAACGCATAGAAAAAATATACATTAAAACTAACTTATTATTAGGTTATTTTTTATATTGAACAGTCAAACAATAATTAAAACTTCTCAATTCCTTATGACAGCAAGAAAAGTTGGAAACAAGGTAAATAGAATAACAACTCATTTTAACATGAATTTAGCAATTTTTTCCACCTACAAAAGTGCAGATTTCATGAATTAGGATATTTAAGTTAGCATATTTTTTATAAATACTTAAAATAAATTTTAATTCTACTTTGGGAAGAAACAGTAAGCATTAACTTTTATGACTTAAGTTTATAAAAGATTCAAGATTTTATGGAATCAAATGGTGCCATTCTATTCCTGTGTAATTAAATATAAACACTGTTTAAAAATATATGTGTTTAACAAATTGTAAATTAATATTTTAAATATCTGTAAAACATATGGGAAAATAATTTAAACAGAAAAATCGTTACAAACACCTTTAGATCGAATTCTTCAGCAATATTTCGGAAGTAGGATTTGACTTCATCCTCTTTATAATGATCCAGAAATATTATACCAGTTGCATACTTTCCTTTAGGTGGTAGCTCAATTCGGTAATTTTTCCTAAAAAGAAATTTCGTTAACATTGATGCAAAACTCTAATTGTACATAAGTCTGGTACTCTCAAAGTATGCCCCATGGCATTGCAGGACATCTTTACTGTATTATAGATTTTTAATTTTACTAATGGGGCTGCTTTTTGGTGGATTAAACCTTGTTACAGACTCTGCTGATACCACGAAACTCAGGCCATTTTTGAGGCACCATCTAATCAGCTTTTGCTACCAATTTTTCCCCAAGAAACAATCTAAATGGGTAGTCTGGAGACATTTTGCATGGCATATGACATGCATTTCTACGATTTTTGCATCCAAAAATTTTGCCTACTTAGAAGGGACTCCAACAGATGATATGGTGTTTATGAAGTGAATATATTACTAACAAAGCCACTGCGATAGGCCTCTCTTACTAATGTTACACAAATAAAGCTTTATTCCACAGCCTGTGACTGTGATCCATATTGTTACAGCTGATTAAAACCTGAGCCTAGAACATGGTAAGATTGAATACAACACTTACAGCACTTTCTTGCTATCAAAGTTTTTTCAGTTGTTGAAACGTAATATGGTCCATGACAAATTAAGACTACACTAACTGCACAAAAAATGAAAGAAAAATTTTGATGTGTCCTATAAATGCTTATTGCATTTTTTTTTAAGTTTGAAAAACTAAATACCTTCTAAATGCTAATATAGTTAAATGTAAACAAGTTAAACTCAAACAGTATTTTATCCTCTTTTCATTTCATCTGCCAACAGTTTAGTTGGGAGTAATCAATACAAAAGGGGTTAAATAAAGTATACTATTATCAACTACTATTATACTACAGTATAGAGTAGTAATGTATACTGAAGTATAGACAAATATTATCAACAGAATAATTTTTAAAAAAAAATTATATAAGTTTAACTGAAAACTGTAAACCATTCAAAGAAATCTTTTCTTAATTTCATTATAAAATTTCAAATTCATTCCAAATATTGATTTCATAAAATCAAACTGAAGAGTATTTTAAGAAACGCGAAATAAATGATTAAAGATATACCTTTTTTCAATAAAAATGCAAATAAAATTTACTTTAAGCAATCTTTATAAAACTCATGTGGAATAGAAGTCATAATTCCAGCTCCATCTCCAGTATTGTTATCACAAGCACAGGCACCTCTGTGTTCCAAACGCTTAGATATTGTAGCAGCATCATTGATGAGCTACAATACACATTAAACATAAGTTATATTTGGTAAAGAATAAACAATTTGCAATTCTTAACATGATGATATATGTCAGCGGTTCCCAACCTGGGGGCGATCGCCCCCAAGTGGGCGATTTGTGTTATCAAGGGGGAAAAAAATACTTGAGGGGCGATGAGTATTCAAAGGGGGGAAATTAAAATAATGTTGTACCTTTGTACAGTAAAACGATTCTCCAACCATCACCAAACCAGCCAATTTTTACATTCAACTCTCTTAAATTTTCTAGAAACCAGTAAACATATCTTCGTTAATTATTTCACTTTTGTTCTTTAAAAATATGTGTTTTGTGTTTTTCTATTTTATTTAAAAGTGGCCGAAAAAAGCTTCTTTGGTTGCTGTTATAAAGGGTTAGTAAGTGTTATAAAACTGTTTTATAGTTACACTTTTAATCAAATTATGATTAGGCATAACAGGAAAATTAAAAGGGGGCGATGGATGTTATTCAACCTATAATACGAGGCGATGGTCCATAAAAGGTTGGGAACCACTGATATATGTATATCTATCTAACCACCAAATATTTTTAAATGGATGTTTAATTGGTTAGAGTTTCTGTAATTTTCAACAACCTAATGTGACATAATTTTTGCCATAATTGGTGTGTTAACTCTGCTTGACGACATTGCGCTCAGCTCACAGAAAAGTACCAAATTATTCTTAAAACATAGTTTATTTTTAAATTAAATTTTAAAAAAATGTTTTATCATAGTTGTTTTTACCTTGTGTGATGTTATCCCACGCAAATTCACGACAAAACCCACACCACAGGCTTCTTTCTCCAGCTTTGGATCATACAACCCTTGCTTTTTAGGGAATCCAGATTTATCCATGATGGAATTTCAAGCAGCCTAAAAAATTATATGTGCATTACAACTATCGGAAATAACAATTTATATGTAAAAAGGAAAAATATTATGAATCTTATTTTAAGCAAAATAAAAATATTGAGAAACAGTATACAAACTTGTCTTTTCTTAAAAAGGGAAGTGTAAATTATATATTCATTAAATATTAACATAATTTATGTTGATAAAATATTTTCAAAAATCAAATAAAAATGTTAATGAATAATATAACAAATACGTTTAAGAGGGATTGTCAGTCCCATAGAGCTTAATGCATTAGTTTTCTAATCACAACTTCTGCAGAAGTATTGCTTTGCAATGTTGGCCCTTCTTTCCCAGGTATGAGAATCAACATAGCATCGAAATGAAACAAATTTTGAAATGAAAATATTATCTAGTTATTTAATTACATATTTTTGAAGTTTTAAAATGCCAAAAATTACAGCAGATGGCGAAACTATTTTAAAACTTTATCAATTAATAATTAAATAACCGGATGTTATTTTCTATTCAATTTTGTTTTAAATTGATGTTATGGTGATTCTCATACCTGGTGAAAATGGAATAACATGGCAAAGCAATTCTTTCGCAAAAATTGTGATTTCGAAACTAATGCATTATCTCTATGGGACTGACAGTCCCTCTTAACTAGAAGAAATATTTACATGAAAGCAGAAATTTATTCAAGGTGCATATAGTTGCAAGTTGAATAGTATAATTGTTTTAATCTTTGAATTTAACTTTAAATTAAGGTCAAATTGCTTGCAAACTTTAAAGTCTCGTGATTTCTGAAAATAGACATCCAGCAAAAAAAGTTAATACTGAAACCCAACTAAAACTCGATTACATTACAAAATACAATATTTAGTTTAAATAAGACAGAAACGTTCTTTCTATTAGCAGATATTGTTTAAAATAAAAAGTTTACTAAAATTTAATCCACAATGTTATACGAAACAGATTACTAAACTACTAAAAGTGTTTTGAATCTTTGTTTTTTATTAAATTACTGTTTGTAAACAAATGTTCAAACTAGAAAAAAATCCATGCACTTAAAATGTTTTTACAAGTAGATGCTAACAAATTATGACATTTAGGTTATAATAAAACTAGGGGTCATTGAGAACATTGACCATAATAAAAATCATTTTTATTCAATAAATATTAAATGGTTAATTATACAGAATATACACACAAAGTTTGTGAAAAAAAATCTTTTTGTATAGAACCTTGATGGGTTTTTGTTTTGAATTTCAGTTACCCTGTGGGACACATTACCGATTACGATTACCCCAAAACAATTCCCTCTTAATAAATAAACGATATAATAGAGATTAAAATATAAAAGATTGTCTTCTTACCTCCACAACGATGAGGGCTTATAGTAATCTGGAATGTATTTAACATCACTATCACTTGAAGCCGCACGAAACATTTGTATTTCGTAACCCATTTCCACGAGTACCTTCTAAAGATAAAGACTAAGATAACGCCAAGGGATAAGTAAGAACCTGTATTTTTCACAGAGTTTATATGTTGATAGTGATATCACTCTTTTCCCAAAATTTGAAAAGATAAATAAGAAAGTCTCGTAAATCAAAAAATTAGATGGAAGGTAAAGAAATTATGCAACAGAAATACAAGCGGTCAATGTCTATTAAAGATTTGTGAGAGACTGTTTGAATCGGTTTTTTAAAACAAATGAATAAAAATAAATGTAATTTTTAAGAATTTAATTTTTAATCAGTATTTTACTATTAATTCGAACTTTGAATTTCGAAAATTGAAACTCGGCGCTCATAACCAGAATATGTCAACAAAAATATTTTTTCAATGGTTACGATTATACTAATCATTTATTGAGGTTTTATCACGAAGATTTAAATTTTTCAGGAACACTTTTCTATGGATGTGAAATAACTAAAAAAATATACAGAATTTAATAATTTGTAAAATCCTTTCTGAACCTTTTGGGTTTCAAATCATTTTTTAAAAAATCCCATATTAATTTTCCACCATTTGCTAGCTCAATGGCTACACTTACGTGTAACACTTTATAATTCTCAAGAATGGCAACGATTTATTCACAGCTGCTTTGCTACTTCTTGTTTTGATAATTTTCCTTCTGTGAGTCGATTAGAGATTAGAAATTGCTGATAATTTGGCCGGACTTTAAATTGGTCAACACTGAATTATATTTCTGCTTCTTTTTAGAAAAAAAAACTTCGAAATTTCTTAAAGTAATCTACTTTTTAAAGGTAAGTTATCATTGTCTCCACGCGATTCCTTGTTTGTTTTGATCTTAAATTGTTTTTTGGTACTCGATTGTAACCTTTTTTTAGATTTGGCAAGTGTGTCAAAATCGTTGTTGTGTTTTCACGGTGGTGCGGAGTAATTGTTTGACTTTCACAATCCGCTTTCACTCTTTCATTGATAAATATTTATTAAATAGATCTAAATGTTTTTGACATCCATAAAAAAAAGTGAATGATGAAAAATGAATGCTTCTATTGCAGATCCCTCGATTGTTGTCAAAACACTTTTATCTGGTTTTGTGTTCTTATATCTTCAAATTACTTAAAGTTTCTTTACCTAATTTATCACCCAGGTATGTGTTATTTTCCCTTTTGAATCACCTTGTAAATTGGTTCATAAACAATTGCTATACTATTACACTATAAAACTATAGTTAGGGATTGATTTAAAGTATCGTTTTAATTATAGTCAACTAAAAAAGCATCAGTTTGAATTGCGTCTGCTTTATAGTAAGAGTTTGTTTCTTATTTGTTACTTATTTTATTATGACTACAAACTTTCGATTTAAAAAGAATTTTTGAGGTTAAGATGGAAATAGACTTTTGTCAATATAAAAGAGATATACCAGTTTTTCTTTGATAGATTTCTTGTAAAAGAAACCAGGTTTTGATTATTAGGTTTATTTTTTTTGATGCTACTGTTTGTAAAACAAGGGGTTTGGTTTTAATTTAAAATTTTATTTTAAATGCAGTTTTATTTCAATTACAGTTTCAAACAGTTTTTGCTTTTAAAAAAAACTTGACATAAAAAATTTTAATCTGTGACACAGTACCTTTCTTTCTACCATTAGTTTTAAAAAAATTAATTCTTTTTATTACTAAATTATGTACACATTTTCAATATTGCACTAAGAAAAATTTGTTTTTTGATGGTTTTTTTTATAATTGTAAATTTAAAAAATAATAATAAATTTTTTATTATGCATTTTGAACCACCAAAAAAATATTGAGCATGGATAATTTAGGTTTTTTAATTGATGTGGTAAATAAATTACACATGTATCATACTGGGTTCCAGTTGGTCTAAGTAGATTCAATGGTAAAAATAAACAATAAAAAAAACATGCTGCATACTTTTAATACTATAGTATTCACTACATTCTTTTCATATGTCCCATTCACTATTTAGTAATAGAAAAATATTGGGGAAAATAAGCAGTCGCTTTCAAGCCTTGATCTATTCAGAGGACTAAATAGAAACTTACTAATTATAGACTAAGATAATTAAAAACAATTATTGAAAAATTAACTTAAATCAATTAGCAAGCACATGTCATTGATTAATATAGTACTACTGATTATTTTTTAAATAAATTATTACTATTGCTATTAATTAAAAAATAATATTGAATAAAATTATTACAACTTAGTTGTTTGCATAACTATTTTCATTGATTGCTTACCAATGTCTAATGTATATTTGATGTAACCTTAAAAACACATGAAAAATTAATAGCAACTTTGTTTTGAGATGTGGGGGGGGGGGATAAAAATTATCCTGTTTTGTTACAGCCTATGTGGTCATGGATAAATTTAATTCAGCCCTGGTTCTATATGGAACAATTGTTTTATTAAAGTTGGTGTTAATATGTACTGTATAGTGGTGTTTATCACTGTTCTCAAATTCAATTGCCATTATGAAGACTTGATCAAAACATACAGTGGCGGATTTAGCTGGTAGGTCAGCTATGGGCTTACAAAATTTGATGAAACACTGTCATTTAACATTTATGATATATAAATTGAATTAACATGCAATAACAAAAATTCTTTTTTTTTTACAAACTAGCAATGGTTAGCAATAGCAAGTAATGATAGATAAATGCAAGGTTAGTTTTTAATAGTAAAATGTTGTTAAGTTAAACAAAAATCATAAAACAGCTTCTAGAAAAATACTATGTTGGATGTTGAGTATTTTAGTTCATGTTTATTTTTTTTTAATTATTAAGTGTTTACAATAGAAGTGTATTTAACTTTGAGAATATTCAAAAACAAACTTATTCTCAAATCAGATACTAATCTAATCTCTATAATCTTATCACAAAACCCTTATCATTCAAGCCCAAGTAGTCTTCAAGCAATTTTGCTTTTATTCATACCTGTTTGACATTTTAAATTGTTAAATGTGCGGATCATTTGAAATAATTTAAAATCAATAGCATTATTTTAAATAAAATTGTGTGGTTAGATTTTAAATCTGAAAATGTCATTGAGTAAAAAGACACATTTTTTACCTTCATAGCTGTCATAGAACTTTTTAGTTTTAAAAGGTATTGCTGTGTATGTGAAAAAAAAGAGCTATGAATGTCAAATTTGGTATACAAGTTCCTAGTACTTGTTAGATGTCACATATAATGAGAAAATGAGCATGCTCAAATGGTAACTGCCGTAGAACTTTTAAGGTTTTAAAGGTATTGCTGAAAAACCAAAACTTTCTTGTACAGATCTTTAACTGAATTCTAGTGGATCAAAAATTTATTGTTTAGTAGTAATTGAAAGTTGTGTAACGTTCAATGCCCGTAGTTTTCATAGAAAATGTGGCAATAATTTATCAATCACTTATTAAATAAGTTACTACCTTTTTTCTTATAATACTTTGAAATATCAATATCTCAGTATTCGTTTATTATTGTTGTCAAAAACTTTTAGTTGGTTTTGATGTAGTCTCTTTTACATTTAATTTATACTAATCATTCAATTATGAAGTTAGTATGAGGCCCCTGTCAAAGTGTAAAAAATCTCCCCAAAGGCCTTGTGTAACTCTTGTCCATACTTAATTTATAATTTAAATTATTACCTAAAAGCATAAAAAAAGTTTGAAATTAAATGTTTATGTAAGTCATAGCTACAACTATTATATATCAGGATGTATCGAAAAAAAAAATTTATGATGTTTTTTGGGTAGAGGAGAAAAGTTGCCTGTACATACATTAGTAACTTCTGTTAAAAATCTCACTACACTAGATCTTTTTCTAAATTTTTGGAAGTTATGTATTGAGGCAATTTTTCCGCCCTACCCAAAAAGCATCATAAAAGATTAGTTTCTTTTTTTTTTTTTTCGATCCACCTTATTTAATATCATATAAACGCCATCGGCAACCTACGGCATCACAACGGCAAGCCAAGTACGAACGCACTTATCGCACTCCTTAATTAAAAGAGGTTTCTGAGAAAGTGTATGACAGACGGACAAAAGGATTAACTGAAAGATTGTCCATTTAACGTTAAATCATCTCAAAACTCACCTTAAAGACAATCGTCAATTGGCTATGGTTCAAAATTGCGAGGCCCTTCGCCAAAAGCCCATCTGTCACTCTAGTACGACGTAATTTACTCCTAACCCAATAAATGTCAAGGCGTTTATACAAACGATACAATACTATAAGCAAACACATTAATGAAAATGTTTTGTTTTCTTTTTCAATCTCATGCGATATGCTTTGGCGGTAATGACTATAATTAGACACTAATGATGTTAAATATGTAGTCGTAAATATTACTCCGCACTGTTTCCCATCGAACAAACTTCAATAAACTCAGACTTTATTTACGTATTTTGCAATCTAAATAGTTTTAGGAAATGTGCCAATCTCATTTAAGTTAATTGCATTTCACTTGTGAAGTCATTCCCATTGGTCATTCCAGAGCGATAAATTGCGGTGTAATAAATTTTTAACAAATTAAGTTTAAGTCAAATAGATTTTATACTATTGTGTTGGAATAAAGTAGTTTACTATTTTCTTTACTAATGAAAAGTTTGGTTCAGTATAATTATTATTATGATAGTTAAATTTGTTAATTGGCTTGTTTCACGTTTTGTAAATCATGCCTGCTTTCTTTCCTGTATTTCATTGGTGGTTTGGGTGATTATCGGTATGACACCACTACATTGATTAGCCAATCGGGACACTATTTTCATTTCTGTGGAACTGTTAGAACTCAGGACGTGAACCAAGCCTATATTATGTTAGAAAAAATTGTGTTTGAGCTCTTTTAAGGTACGCTTTTATTTCATACAACTGTTTTCGACAATGTAGTACTTATATATAAATAAGGAAAACTAAGTTTTTATTGGTTTTATTCTACTAATAATTTTATCAATAAATTGTACTTCGGGAAACTTTTTATTACAAGTTAACTTGTTTTTTAAATCTTACTAAGTTAAATACAATACATATAATGCATTTAATGATATAAAATGTGCTTAAGTTTTATTCGGTAATATCGACGTATTTAATTTTTTTATAATCATCATTCCTCTTTTCTTATTATAAGATAACTTCTCTTTCTAACAATTGTTCACAATCATTCTTTTTTACTTAAATTTTATTTGGGTGGATGCTTATATATGGGATTTAAGATTATATAAGATTTTACATGCATAACTACCAAACTTGCAAAGACATCATCGTTATTTTATTTTTTTAATACTTATAGCATTACCTACTCTATAAAGCACTTAGTAGGTTGCCTTCTGATAACGTGCATACGTTGCCGTTTTCGGAAATACGAAAGAAAAAAGTGCACTTTACAGTTTTCTCTTTTACCGTTATCTTAAGCGGGGAAGAGACCGAAAAGTGGGGCTCTAAACTAAAGTCTTCTCTCTGTGTCAATCGAATGGGGGGGAATAATTTTCTACGCTGTATGGAATATGTTTTATGAACGGTTTTTTATAAGAAAAATGTAGTTGGTTCATATATCTCTCTAATCAGGGCCGGATTTAAAGATTTGCCGCTTGTAGGCTACGATTGATTTGCCGCCCCTGTCACAATATTCCCTCCCTTCGGGGAAAGGTAGCTGGTTAGCTGCAAAAAAGGGGGTATGTGCTGTTTAAAATATATACACATATTAGAATCATCTATGTACCTTTACACGCTAAATCGAAAGCGAAATAGGCGATTTTTTTTAATACTGTTCGACTATTTTTCTTCCAACTTCGAAATCCGGGAGGAGGTGCAATTGCCCTCGCAGCTACCATATTTGCTACGAAATATTAGTATTATATATATATACGTTTACGGTTTACGCATTAATATCTCTGTCTCTATTTTTTTATTCGAATGTTATTTTGATTTTGCAATAGAATATTCGGACAAATTTCAAAAAATAGAATTATGGAGACATTTAAACCATAATTATAAAAAAGTTTGTAAAAATATTCGATACACAGCTGGAGTAATTCAGCATTGATTTTTTTTCCTTCTCGTTGGATTAACACAGAAAGTTCGTAGACCAGACATCCGGTCTCGTACCTCCTTAAGCAACATAGGCATTGTTTAGCATTTGTATAATATAGCAGGAAGTTTGCTCTTTTTAATGAAAAATGATTAAAATACTTGACCGTGATGGAGCTAGATCATAAGTTCAGAATAGGTTGTGTTAATAGGAGTACATCTTTTTTATATTTAGTTATTGCTTGATAAAACTAAACTATAAAGCTAGAATTTTTTCGGTAAAGTTTTGTGAGTTGGAAGTGACATAATTTTTTTCCTTTCAGCCAGCTGATCACATTGTGAAAAAAACGAGCTGAATCATTGCGTATGTGTTTAGTTATGCGAAGAAATACGTTTTCATGCACTGAAAGTAAATTTATGAGGCTGCGTAAGGTTTTTCGGTCTACATTTTTTGGTTTAAAGAAAATATTTTTTCAAATAGTTACTTGTTTAGGTCAGGCTTTTATCTACAATTACATGCATGATAATGTCAATGTATATATTTGCAAATGATTTGGTTTTGGGTTTAAGCAAAAAAAAAAGTGCAACTAGGGATACTTGACCCAAGTAAATAACAAAAAAGATAGGTCGAAGTAGACCAAGTAAATTTTTTAAAAAATCATGGGAATCCCAGAAGTAAATGGCTGGGTTCTTACCAAATATTTTGTAAAACGGAATGTAACAAGATATTTTGGGAAGGCACAAGAACGCAAAATTCTGACGAGCTTAGAACTCTCAGTTGGCAAATAGAATCGATGGAAAATGTTTTAAATGGCCTGAAATAGATAATATATCCCAAGTTAATAATGATAAAATAGAAGCAATTCTTCAAATACCTGTGTTTTCTAAGTAAAATAAAAGGATCCATAGTTTTGTATTAAAAAAGTCTTTACGTTTAAATTTGAATAGTTCGTTAAAATAAGAACAATTAATGCGATAAAAATGGGAAGTAATAATTTTGTCTGCCAAAAATTAATATATATATATATATATATGTGTGTGTGTGTGTGTGTGTGTGTGTGTGTGTGTGTGTGTGTGTGTGTGTGTGTGTGTGTGTGTGTGTGTGTGCGTGTGCGTGCGTGTGCGTGCGTGTGTGCGTGCGTGCGTGTGTGTGTGTGTGATGTTAGTTTTATTATCATGTCAAAATTATTTTGATAATTAAAAGTACTAATAAATATATGGGTTGGATCACGCATCCCTAATGGGTGGGTCATGTATCCCTATACATTGGGATACATGCGACCCAAAACTAAAGTTTTAAACAATTTATATTTTACTACTGTTGCAGTTAATACTTCGGGAAAATACTAATATATATTGTGCAATACTTTATGAAGTATAGATTGACTGCATTTGCACATCCATAAAGAGTGTTTTTTTTTTTAAATACAAGACAAAAACTACAAGTTGGGTCATGTGTTCCTGGTTACCCCTACCCTGCCCTCGTCAATTTCAAGGCAATCAGATATGGTCCGAATATGACAAAATTTGGAGATTCCTTTTACAGGACTAGAACTAATATATAAATGACAAATATTGCGTGGGATAGTGTCGTAAAAGATAAGGGATTAATGTTTTCACTGTGGTTTGCAGAGAAAAAATGGTTTTGGGGAAAAATCCTTTATCAATACAACATTAAATATAACTTACGAGCAAAAATTTATGGTAGTTTCAAAGAATAATCATTAATAAACGATCAAATGTTTTTATTAAAAAAAATGACATTTTATTCGTGTAATTTCTTTTATTAATCTCATATGCTGTATTTTTTCTACATCAATTATTGTGTTTTTGTTAGTAACCATTTGTCAGTATTACTAGACGAGTGTAAAGAAAATGTGGCTATATCTTACCGCCAATGTAAAAAATACTTTGGTTATTTTAGACGAAACAAAGAATGAACTGCTCGTACATACTATTGTGTAATTTCGAGCAGTGATTATTTCAAGAAAGGTAGAAATTTATTATGTGTTGTAGATATTATAATGTGTCATTTCTGTTTGTTGCATAATTCACAGCTGAATGTTTTTAGCATCCACACTACATTTATTACGTAAAAAGTGGAATAAAAGTGGTAAAAGCTTTTTTCCGGCTGTCCGTCACCCACTTTCACTTTTCGACGCATGAATTCTGTTCGAAGCTGTTCTTAGTGACAATTTCGGATCAACCTTACTTGTTTCCTTTTAAATTAGCATCAAACCTCCTTTTAATTAGCAACAGTCGCTTTCAAGTCATTTAACTATTTAGCAATTAATTATCGCATTATTATTATTATTATTATTTTTTTGCAGAATGTTCTAACATGCATTGACTTTTTTTAATCTGGATGTAGATGTTTGCAATCAATTAATATATATGTTATGTTTTTTTTAAACATGTTTATTGCTGTTACAAAAAGTTATCATCTAAGTACCTAAATCTTTTCTATGCTGCTTTTTGTGAATGATTAAAAGTGATCTCGTAAAAAAAAAATAGAACGGTTGGTTTTTTTTAGGGGGGGGGGGGGATTTTAAACATTGATCAAGCATGAAAACCGAGTGTGCCATAATGTTAATAATTCTATATAAGTGGATATTATGTATTCGAAATACAAAGCATGTCTGCAATAATATTGAGTGCAAATACAATAGACATCGTAAAACTGAACAAGTTAAAATATTACATTCTTCACAAATCTGACATCAAAAGTCAATAATTTCATGTTAGTGAATGCTCTCCCCTGCTTAATTTTGTTTCTTATTGTAACCTTTTTGAAATAACTACTTTATAATATATCTTTTTTTCCTTCTTAGCCACCATTTTTAATGCTGTTTTGCTCCTGATGGACCAAAGATCTTGATGCGGACCTTCATCCCGAGACGAGATCCCTGCATTCCGTGGCCGATGGCAACATCAAACTCGCTTAACCAATTTATGCTGCTTGCCAAAGATATATTTAGCACCAAGAATCTAATCCTCACCTCGCAAATATGGATTCAACTATTAATAAAAGCGGAAAAGATGTGGACACTAATGACTCAAATCTTAACGGAACACTATACGAAACTGAAATTACTAGCGGTCTAAAGTGTGGCAGTGTTGAGCAGCAGTCATCCAAATCCCAGAGTAGCACCCATAGTGTGTCCACTTCTACGTCTTCGAGCGGTTCCAGCATTGCTGCCAGTGGCTTGGCTTTAGATGGCGGGTGGGGATGGGTGGTTGTGTTGGCGTCGTTCATGATCAACTTCATCGCGGATGGTATCTCTTTCTCGTTTGGAATCCTCTTCATGGACTTCGTGGAATACTTCGGGTCCAGCAAGGCCAAGGCGTCGTGGGTCGGTTCCATCTTCTTCAGCATGCCCCTATTGGCGGGGCCCGTTGCAAGCTACCTCATCGATCGCTACGGTTGCAGGTAGGATTTAATGATGATATAGTTAATTCCTTTGCATAGCCGTACGTGTTTCCATACCTTTACAGGAAAGGAACAAATCCCCAATATTCAGGAAAGCATCAGGAAATATACTGTAACAATTCAAACGAATTTTAACTCTAAAGATGCGGCCCGCAATAATCACTGCAAACAATCAGGACACATACATTGCAACCAAGTCTTATTCTGGATTTGATCAAAGCTTTTTCCTTTTGCTCTATCTTTTATATACTTTGTGTGTTTGAGAGACATAATTGGATAGAAGCTGAGTTAAATTCTATATTATTATATTAACTTAAAAAATTAATGCGTAAAAGTGATGGGTTGTTAGAGTCATTATAGGTTTTTGGTTGCCCCATGATAGTTTTATAAGCAACGCCATACTGTTATCTTAAAAATCGCTGTATGAAAATCTATATTGTTCCGGTTTTAGTTTGCAAGTAGAGAATGTTTCTCACCAGTAGGTCCCTAAGGCACAGGCGTCACATCCATGCCTCTCATGTTTCTAACTAAAATATACCACCTTCCCCAAAATATTTAACAAGTTTCTATAAATCCTCTTTTTTTAATTTTTATTCACTGTCCAACAATTCTTACATTCCGTTAGCAATCAAGAATGTTAGAAATTAGTTTTCATAATAGAAACTTTATGGTGTGTCCTCAGGCGGATGTGCATCCTGGGCGCCCTCATGTCCACGTTCTCTTTCGTGGCCAGCATCTGGGCCGATTCCCTGGAGCTGCTGTTCCTGACCTTCTCCCTGGCGGGCCTCGGGCTGGCCCTGTGCTACGTCACCTCGATAGTGATCGTCGCGTACTACTTCGAGAAGAAGAGGTCCCTGGCGACGGGCTTGGCGGCCTGTGGAACTGGTATTGGAACATTCGTGTTCCCGCCCTTCACAATCTTCCTGCTAGAACAAGTGAGTCTAATATATGAACTTAATAGTGAGTATAATATATAGTCTTTACCTCCAGAAAGAATTGTGTTAAACTTTAAATTTCTGAAGTTCACTCCTTGTTTTTTGCAAAATCCAAAGCAGCCTGGAGGATTCCCCTAAACGTAGCTTGTATGTTGCTAAGTGACCTGGTATGTCACTTCAAGCTCCTGTTCAAGACTTGTCCAAACAGCTATGTCGAGGCTGAGATCCAAACATACTATATAGCCCAAGATTCAGGGCGGGGGAAAAACCTATGCCCCTTGTCTTTGTGGAGTCCCTGCTTCTCCCTATCACATCTTAGTTTGCGTTTTGCGTTGGTGCCTATCGTTGGAGCAGCTGATAGCTGGAGTAGCCCTGGGGATAAGATATGGGAATAATTATGGGACAATATGGGATGCCTAGGCCAGGGGGGATGAGAATAAATAGAAATGTGTAGAACCGTAGATCCAACCAGTGCCCGATTAAGAAATAGGCCCGTGTGAAGCCTTTTTCTCTATTAATTTTCGAGGGGCTCAGATATCTGGTCCAGTATCCAGCTAATCTATTTTCAGATATGCTGCCTTCTACATTGTTTGAAACTTATTTCTTAATTCAAACTACCCAAAGCATGTTTGCTTGAGTTTCAGATAGACGCTAGCCTGGATTGATTCCTAAGCTGTTACGGTGTGGAGATTACAGCTTTCTATTTAAAAAAAAATACAAACCTTTTGCATCATTATCATTAATTTGGAAATAGCAACGTATTTCAAGCGCTAATAAACGATTAAAAAAATTCAAAAGCATATAGCCGTTTTGGTACAGTTAGCAGTTATTTCGAACTGTCTATCGAAAACTTTCACACTACCTGGTCAAATAAATGAGTACCAAACTTATTTTTGGGATAGAGCAATTGGTTGATCTTTGTCTAAAAGGGATCAATCCTTTTGTAGTCTAGATATACAATAACTCTTATCAAGGGCAATATGGAAATGGCAATCGACTAAGCTCACTTGGCTCTAACAGAGTTTAACTTTGTTGATTATTGAAAGACTTTTATTCTTGGGTAATCATATAGTGAAGGTAACTTATAGAAATTTCTTTAACAGTACGCTTGGCCCGGCACTCTTTTAATCCTCTCCGGCTTCTTCCTCAACATGGCCGTCTTCGGGGCCCTCATGCGAGACCTGGAGTTTCCTTCCCGAGACACCAACTGCAACACCAGCAAATCCATGGACAACGTGTTCGACAATTTGGACATGGACACCAACAACGAGCGTCTCTGCAGCTCTATGGTGCAGCTACCGACCTACTTGGGCAACAACTGCCATGAGGTCATCTCCGAGTTGTACAGTAAGGAAGGCACCTGCCTTAATTCTTTATTGGAACAGCATCCCTACATCTTGGATTCCATCGTCGAGCAGGGTTCGTTCATTTCTTGAAATATTATAATTTCGAAGTATATTTCCATTAACATTTTCCCCCTGTTGACTTCTTAGATGATTTACTTTTCTCTTATTATTATTCAAAATGCAACTTTGAATGTTATGAAAATCAATTTAGTATGCAGCGAATTAATATTTAAATAATAATAATAATAAAAGCAATAATATAGAAATGCGTGTCCCATGTACTAGTTACGTTATGGATCAACCGAAGTTAATATCTGTGTTTTTTCCCTTACAAGTTTATTCGAGGTAGACCCTTTCTAGTAAACTATGATATATCTACTTAAATTATAAAATCGCAAAGTTAAATTTCACTGATCTACTTGACGTATACGCTCATCTATAACGATCTTTTATTTGAATCATAGATCCTTACATATATCCCATTTTTCTCCCTAAAATATCCATTTTTAATCGTAACAACTCCCTTTT
This sequence comes from Oedothorax gibbosus, assembly GCA_019343175.1. NCBI lineage: Eukaryota > Metazoa > Arthropoda > Arachnida > Araneae > Linyphiidae > Oedothorax > Oedothorax gibbosus. The sequence continues at coordinate 1,442,479 of JAFNEN010000151.1, forward strand.
TCAAAATCTCCTTAATCCTCAAAACCATTTTCCCCCTTAATACCTCTTTATTTTCCTATAACAGAAACGCATACTAACCTTGTCGAGAAGGACCCTAACGGAGGATCCATCGATTCAACAGGTCCACACAAACCTGCCGGAAAAAAGAGCAAAAAGAAGTCTCACCACAAGAACTTCAAGTTCGCCGACCATAAGATCTCCTCTGTCCCAGGGCGCCTCGACGCGGCTTACTTGCGGAACCTAAAGTTGTCGAGGGGAAGCATCACTTACAGGGGCGCCATGCTGAATATACATCGCTATCGATTGAAGGCATCAAGTTGTCCGGATATTTTTCGTAATAGTATGGTTACTATCACGGAAGAAAAAGTAAGTATTGGATGTGTCGTACTTAACTGTAATAGTTTTATACAATTCAGGGTTTCCGCGCATATGAAAAGTCATGAAAAATCATCATAAATTTTGATATCGGGGTTAAATTTTCCATGAAAGTCATGATTTTGAGCAAAAAAACGACCAAAAATCTTGAAAATCGGTCTATATGTATGAGTTTTTAAACATTTTAAAGGCTTCTAGGATCTTCTGAATTTTGTAATTTTCGGAGCGCTCGAGTCTAACGGCTTTCCGATCACCGGGAGTTTCGAGACTTTTAGATCGCTCCAACACCACTTTGCTATTTGTGATCGCCGCCATTTCTGATGGTAGAAAAATCGGAGTTTAACGATTATAAATTCGATTAAATTTCCGCTGGTAGAGATTATTTTAGAGCCATAGCCTTAATTTTAGGCCTTTGGAAACATAATATAAGGAACTTATTTTTTTAACTGCAAAAAAACTTTTGAGGAGAGGTCAAATATTAATCCCGATGTCTCTCGAAGTTCCGTTGGGTATCGGCTCAGATGTCGATTTCGTCATTGGCCGCGGTTTTTAACTACAAGGCTGTGTTGAAGTTCTTCCCGAAGGCTAGAAATAGACAAAATTTAATTAGAGATAACTGCAAATCATTCTATCTTTAAAATACTATCGTGCCTTTTTAAACAAAAAATTATCGTGCCTTATGTGAACAAAAAAAATTTCTTTTTGAATATTATTTTGGTTTAATAATATAATTATAAACAATTCGCAAGTACATAATTTTTTTAAATACTTTTCGAATCAACATAATTTTAATTCTAATGGTTTCTGTTTCTTTTTATTGTCATCCATAACTCGTTTTTACAGTCCTAATCTAACAATTTTGATTGCATGTATCTTAAGAAACTCTTGTAATGGCGACGATACAAAATACTTATCAATTTAAAATAATCTTTTTAATTTACTTTGAAAGCAATTTGCTGAAATGATGTTACAGAACTTTCTATGATCATTTTAATTCTAAAATGCTTGTTTCGTTTTAATGGTTTATTGCACAAAATTAATGAAGTAAAAGCACCTTTCAAACATTCATTTAAAATATTATTTCAAATATTTCAAGGCAAATTTTTTAAAAAATTAATTCAAAGAAATAAAATAGCACCTATGCATTCTATATTATATAGTAACTCCAAAGATTCCTTTACAATTGAGCACAAACAGTTTTTGAAATTCATTCGTGATTTTCATACATAAAAAACTTACCTTAAGTACTACTTCAATTTTATTTACTAATTTTTGGTAAAACAACTAAAACATAATATATTTTTTTAGGATTAAGTGTTTTAATTTGTTTATATCTCTTTTCTAGTCATGCCTGTTTCTTCATGACCTGAAAGACCTTATGCTTGAGATGTTCGACTTTAGCAATTTTAAGAATATTGGTTACACCATATTTTGTCTATCAAACTTTATTCTGTACGCCTGTGTAGATGTACCATATGTATATATTCCTGATCATGCTACCACAACTGGTACTGACAAAGAGAGTGCTTCTCTACTCATCTCTGTGCTTGGGGTACTGAATTGTCTTGGAGTGGTAAGCTCAAACTCTATTTCAGGATTGTTATTTGTTACAGTGTTTAAAACTTTTTAAGTATTTTTAACCCTCTAAAGGATAGGCAAAATGACTGAAGTTGTTTTCAATTTATGCAGAAAAAAATTTAACTGGAAATTTAAATCTTTTAATTTTTAAAAATTATATTTTAGTAGCAGATGTTTGTAAATGACTCTTAAATACTTTAAATTTAAAAATTTATTTAAATTATAAAATTTATAATTTAAAAACGTATGTGTGTTGCTGGAAAGCATGACAGTCAGGTGACAAGTTTATACGTCTGTATGAGTCCTTCTTTTTTACCCAGTTACTTATTGCACATGTTAACCTTTAAAAAAAATTATATAACTTTTTTTTTTAAATGACCAAGCTTTAGATATAATCTAACTTTTTTTTTATTACTTTGAAGGATTCTTTAATGTATATACATTCTTCTATTAAAGTAAGCACAAACATAATATCCATACAATCTTTTTTGTATTATTGGATCAGAAATAGTTCCTATATTTTTTTAGAAATTTTTGCTTTCTAATATTTGTTTCATGAAATTATTTTTAAAAATTCTTCAATTTTCATGTTGGAAAGTGTGTGAGTTCTGAATTGGTTCAACTTCTGGTTTATATGCTATTGTTATTTGTGGTCTTCTGAAAAACTTTTACGAAGTCAATGTGATTATAATATTAGCATTTCTTTTTGGGGGGCATTTTTATATCATAGTAACAGCAAAGTGCTGAACATACTTTACAATATTTAGCTTTTTCTTTCCTCAGGTTATTGTTGGTTATATTGGAGACAAACCTTGGATCGACTCATCTCTTCTCTACAGTGGCTTTATAGTATTTAGCGGTGTATCCCTGATTTTCCTGCCTGTTGTAGTCCACTACTACATGACAGCAACTCTCGTAGGAATTTACGGCTTCATGATAAGTGCCAACTACACACTTGTACCTATTATTATTGTCAACTTAATATCAATGGATAATTTTACTGGTGCCTATGGACTGCTGTTGCTTGTGCAAGGAATTGCTAGCTTAGTTGGACCACCAGCAGCTGGTAAATAAAAATGTTATTGATATATAATAAAATAATATTTATTTGATAGATGTAACAAAATAAAAAAAAATATTTAGAATTAAATTGTGTTGTGTAATTGAGTTCATGTTAGATATTCAATAAATTATTTATTTTTGTAATAATTTGTACATTAGTAACAGGGATTCCTTTTATAAATTATTCAGGGACTGAACAGTATGTCATGTAAGTTATTAGAATACAAGTTAAACCTAAGTAAAAAAAATATTAATTTGTTCTTACTTCTAAAAACTTTTTTATAATAAAATTATGGTGATTATATTGACTAAAGTCAACTATTCAAAAAAAATATGTATTTTTGTGATTAGTTAGTACATTAGCTACAGTTATAAATTCCTAATATAATTTATTCAGGGACTGAACTGAATAGTATATCATGTAAATTATTCGAATACAAGTAAAACCCGAGTAAAATATTATTAATTTGGTCTTGCTTAAAATAATAAAAATATATTATTAATATATTTTTCCCATACAAAACCTATTTGTAAGTAGTAACTGTTATTTAAAAATTACGTAAGGGTGTTATTTTCTTGAAATTCAAATTAATAAATAATTTTTTATATTTTAAGTTGGAAAGTTGAAATTTTTGTAAATCAAATTTTTAAACATTTATTTCTAAAAATTCAACCATTTATATTTACCCCGCCCCCCCTTACAAAAACACTTGTTATGACATCACACTCAATTTCTGATTTTAAGAGCAGTTGGGACGCACACATATGTAGTTTTAAATAACATCAGTTAAGCTACTTGAAAATGAACTGAGTTTTAAAAAATAAATTGTTCAGGAAGCTTTAATATTTAGTTCTGAAGGATCTATTTAAAAAGTTTACGATTGCACATGACATTAGTAATATTTCATCAATTGTAATTAAAAAATGGTAATTTAATTTCCAGGTGCTCTATTCGACATGACCGGAAACTATGATATCACGTTCTACACTACTGGTCTCCTCATAATCATCTCCGGAGCTATGATGATTCCTGTAGCCAAAAGTTTTGTCTGCAGCAAGACTGGCGTTGCGGACACTACAAAAGAACTGGTCCTGTCTGAAGCACGCAAGGTAATGATTTTATTTTTCAAATGTAATTAATAGGATAATGAGTAATTTCTGAAGTTATTCTATATGCTATATGATAATGGACGGTTATTACTGATAGTAATATCCGTCCCTTAATCCCTTAACTAGCAACTAAAATGTTCATGAAAATGTTGAAAAGTACAGGTTATAGAGAGTGATTGGCTTGAAATATATAAAGTCATGTTGGCTTCATGTCAATTAAGGCTATCATTTGATCTAAAGAAATATGTATTATATATTTTTATTATTTTAGGGTGCGCTGCGGATGGATCTGAGTTATTGTTAAAAGTGTTTATTATTATATTATTCAAAAGTGCATGTATTTACTAAATTGAATGAAAAGGTCTACCCATTTTTCAAACCGCAACATTTAAAGCTGCAGCATAGAACTTTGTAAACAGTCTGCGGGGACGATACAATGATGTAGTTCTCTTTCAGAAATGATGTTTTCATACGGGAACACGTTTTGGAAGTTGATGTGACCGATCTGACTTGTAAACTTGTGACATGCATATTTTGTGTCTTATTGTGTATTTCGGGTAAATTTTTATAAAAATGAGGATAATATTGATAAAAATTATTTGTAAAAAAAGTGGTTTTTATTCGACATTATATTTGTTATGACAATGTAAAATAAATAAGATATCTTTACAAAATATGCATTGCTAATTGCAACATGTTACCACTCTGACATTTGAATACTTCAAAACTTTTCCCAGTAAGAAATAAACGTGAAATGTGATGATTTTATTAGAATTTAGGGGGAAAAAGTCGTTACTAAGTAAAAAAAAGTAGTTTCAGACAGTATTTTTAAAAAATAAGATTAAGTCGCTACTACTTTCACTGTCAAATTGACCAATTTTTCTAATATTGACTCATATAGTGAAAATTCTAATTTCACATGTTACAGGTGAAATTCCAAGATGAAGTCGAAAAAGGCTCGGTACGATTCCTAAGCACCACACAGGAAATGAAGATTCTGCGGGATGAGAGCATTTACAGTCTAGATGATAATGAAGATAGAGAAAATTCACTTCCTTTGTTGTCAAACAACCGACTACAGTCTAGTAGTGAAGGGGATGAGGCTTGTAAGAATATGTCGGTGTATGCAAATCCACTTACCATTGCTTGAATTTGTTTGTTAAAATAGCATACCTGCCAGCTACCATGAGTTGTGTCGATGTCAATGATGGACAATGCCCAATAGAAGCTTTGTAATTGTAGTGAAACATAATCTAACCAACTTAAACTACCAGCAGTGTTTTTTTTTATTAAAATATAACTATAATGAATATTTAAATAATAGCCCTGCATGAAATTTTCCCCTTCCCTATTTTTTCTTTAAAAAAATGTTTAATTTTTTCATTGAAAAAAGAACCTTTTTTTGTTGTAAAAACCTTTTAGGAGCACCATATTTTATATTAATAATTGGAAAGATTAGCCTAATTTGCCTAGGTACTTTACTTTTCTACATTCTTTCAACTTTTCTTCAAATTTTTTTTTAAATAATATAGCTAAAGATTCAATATTAATAGTATTTATTGTTGGTTATACACACAATTAAAGTTTATTTTGCTGCAACAATATTTGGCCTTAATGAAAATCAAAATTATAAGTAATGGGTATTACACGAAAATTTATGACAGTTGTTAATAATGTTTATCTATGCAATACTTTGGTCAGTTTTGGTAGGTATGTCTAATAATCGCATGTTTAAACTTGTTAGTTTTTACCTATACTGAAAATAATGTTTCATGTATTAAGGTACATGACATTATTAGTATTATCTCTATTTTAGTTTAGAAAATAAGCAATTTCTTGTGCTTAAGGATAACTCTATTTTGAACTTTAAAGCAATATTTTTGTTAATTTTGCCAAATTATTCCCTTTTTTTCTCGTTTAGCCTCTGTTTGGCCAAGTTTAGTTTTAGTGATTAAACAGATACATGTTTGTTGTTTAAATATTATTTCAAAACTTTCATTTTAAAAAGATCTGATATATTTTTTATTTTATTATTATGTGATAATGACAACTTACCTAGTCTATCTCATGATTATACATATTTTGGTGCAATTTTTAAAGCATATATTTATGTGTCAGTATTAATTTATCAAGAATTAAACGCATTTCTTTATTTGAAAACAGTATTTTAAATATTAAATTTTCTCATTTCTTAACTGACTAGTAAGAAACATAGTTTGCCTTATTTAAAACTTTAATTTTTGATTTCCAATATGAAACTTGTTTAAACGATTTTTTTTAATAAATATTAATGTGTTGTAATTTTTGGATTTAAGCCCTACCTTATATGAGCAGATGTATTAAAGTAAAAAGTATTTTTTATAATATAAAATAACTTCAATAAGTGTAATGTATTATTTGAATATCTAAATTCTAAAGCTTAAAGCAACCAAAAAGTATTTTAAGATTGTGTATAGAACGTGAGCTTGAAAGCAATGAATTGCTTTGAATGTTAAAAGTATAATGATATATATATATAAAGTTGCACATATCAATAACTTATGTCATTCATGGAATGTATGTATATTTTACTAGACTTTCATTTTTGCATTTATTTTAGTTGCATATTGGCAGATCATTTAAAAAATATGTAATTTTCTTGCATCTATTTTAACTATGACGGTTTGATTAAAGTTATATTTCATCTACTCTTTTTTCTTAATAACAATATTGGTTCAAATTTTCTTATTCCATATTTACGAAGACTTCATATAACCAATTAAACAAGTAGACATGGTCAGGTTTAATTCATGGGTTACGAAATAAGTTCTTTCCGTAAATCTGAATTACATATTATTCATATTTTTCTAATTGATACAAAATATACTGAAGGATTATTTATTGTTGTTCAATCGACTATTATTAAAATAAATTTATACATTTAATTCCTTCATACATCATTAGAAAACTTACATTAGTATTGGAATAATGCATTTTAAGTTCATATGAAACTAGCAACGTTTGAATTTTCACGGATTCAACAACAAATCTCCTGTTAAGTCCAAAATCCACCATTAAAATACTAAATCTTTCAATACTTGTTTTTCTACCTTTCACCTGTGGATGTTAACAGATATCAAATCCTCACTGTAACATATATACTATTTGAATTCAAGCACGAATGAATTTTACTTAAAGGGATAGAGAAAAAGTCAGAGGTAAATAAAGTAAATCATGCTAAATAATGAAAGATAAAACATATTGCAAATTTTAAAACAAAATTTGGACTCATTAGCAAAATTTAACCATGAGGTTTTTTCATCCAGTCATATTTTCATCGAACCATGATAAACATAAAAATAGTTAAAAACGCTGCTACCTAGGTGGTTATTTCATATAGAATGCTAATTCATTCTCTCAAATTGATTTTACGAGTAGCTTTATAAACTAGCTACCAGTTAGAATTGTATATTTGTAGATCAGGTTTTAAATTCGACTTACAAATAGAAAACTTTTAAAATCAAACTTCACTTTCCTATGACTAGATGTTTCTTATATGCAGTTTTATAAAGCAAATTTTAGTTTCACTCATTAATTATATGCTATTTAATTTTTCAAACAAGTTTAACTTATTGTGGCATTATTTTTTAAAAATATATTTTCATTGCATGGGGGAAAAAAAGCTTAGATTATGTACTTAAAAAGTTTCTGAACTTTAAATATGTTCTTCTACTTAAGAAATGTACAATTACATCAACTGGAATCATATAATTTTGCTTGTGAAGTATAAGCAATTAATTATGATCAATGTATAAATAATTAGCAAAGTGAGAAAATATTTTATGGAAATTGAAAACTGCATATTTATTACTATACTTTTTTTTAATAAAATGAAGTGTTTCAAATTGTTAAAGTTTAATGAAATTCATTTCTTGCAAGTAAAATAAAATGTAACAGTTTATTCATTTAAGCTTCAAGTGTGCATAAGTAAAGTACATTTATTTTGACAAGTAAATTTTTATTTTATTTTTTGTTGTTTTTTAATATAAAGGTGATATATATCTAACGTTTCTTGTGTAGTCTAGTATTACTGAACAAAAGTTTTAATCTCTCTATATGTTAAGAACTTTGGCTTAACCTTATTTATATGTATATCGAGGAATATTTCATACTAGCCATGTGTATAGAATTTTTATTTTTGGTTTTGTCTTTCAAGAAAACCATTCTTTAACAGTTTTAATTCTCTGTTTAAAATAATGTGTTTTGTTGCAAATGATCAGAAGACAATCTGTATGTTAATATTGCATGTTAAAGAAAGATATAGTTGTTCAAAGCTGAAAGACCCATTTCAATTTTTAATGTGGTGTCGATATAGTTTGATTCAAAAACAGAAAAATGCATGTTATATATAAAAATGCATGCCAAATATAAGGGGGGGGGGAAACAATTGTGGGTATTTCTGATATTCAGAACTGCTGTTAATACTATATTTTTAATGCAACTAGTGGTTCTCAATGAAAAAAAATTAGTATGTAATAGCACTTTTTTTTAATCTTCAATGACAAAAAGGAATATTGAGAAATGTTTTGAAGAAATGTCTTAAACTTTAAGATATTATTATCGTAGGATAAAAAAAAAATGGATACAAACTAAAGACAGTGTTAAACTTGCATAATCTTTGACTTTCAACTTATTTAAGTTTTTGTTTGATATTTTATTAGGAACCGCATGTACTTCATCAGCAAACACCCAATATTGGTGTTATTCCTTAGAAACTATGTATAATTTTGTCATTAGTATTGTTTTTTTTACATGCCTATGTTAGCATGCATCGTGTGTCTATCAAATTTTTATAACATAAAGGTTCCAAAACTATTAACTGTGCTCCAATGATTTCTCTTTGCAAATTATAGCATCAACGTTTGAAAAAGTAAAACGAAGATCAGATACACTGCTCAAAACAATTAGGGGAGCCCTTTGTGTACTTTTGTTACATTTCAGTCTCAACTTTTTATTTTTCATTCTAAAAATCTAAAATATATGATATCGATTCATTATGCATTCAGAATGAAATAGTAAAAAAAAGAGAACAAAAATCTTAATTTTTTAGCTAAAATGTAAGGGGAAAAATTAGAATCGTGACTTTTAAATAAATTTTAACAATACTTTTTTCAAAACTTTATTTGTTCGAAATAGTTCAAATCAATTTTTAAACATCTAAAAAATGCATGCATGAAGAATTTAGGGTCAATTTATTTGTTAAAATTGTTTCAGATTGAAATTTATTTTACCATGTTTTTCATATTTTCATTTCATTAAAACAAACATTATTTAATTCTTCAAAAGAGATCATTCTTCCACCTAACGATACATAAGTGAAAGCTTAACTTAGTCAGAAAAAAATTGGCAAGCTGATCATTCCAAGTGGAATCATTGGGGGTGAAAGGGTTTAAACCATGTGCTCCCCTAATTGTTGTGAGCAGTGTATATTTAGTTCAATTAAGTCACTGCAAAATCACCTTTGAGTGACCTTTTCTGTTTGTCATTGCTATGAATGGACGATTTGAACTGGGTGGATCTTGGTTTGTTCGTGGGAAGGAAGACAATGCTTGATGTGTGGCGTCATTGTAAGCATGGCCCTTCCAGTTGTCCATTAAAAAACCTTTTATAAATTAGAAGAGATTGTCTATCTAAAGTGAAGTATTCGACAGCAGGAATCAGGAGTCATTCTGGTATTTAGAGCGATAATCAATATAAGGTCCTACTTTGACCGTATTAAGTAGTAATTGCAGCCATATGTAAGATATTTTATTAAAAACTAAAGATCTCCTTAGATAAGCTCTGTAATAATGTATCATCTCAGTATCGAATGTCCTTTGGTTCTTTGAATCAAAGGTTTGTAAGTGGTTTGTATCAACCCACCCTATTAAATAATCCTATTTTTGAGAAGTTATGTTCTGAGATTTGTTAAATGCGAGTGTGTGGTTGAAGCAGTGAAATGAGACCGTTGCTATGAAAATATGGTAGTTTAATAAAATAAGTTTCAACTCATTAAAAAAAACTGTTATAGTAAGTTTCCCTTGTTAAATGGTATATTAGATTTTAATATTTTAAGCTGTTCGATCCCATTTTTATTTTGACCTAATTTTGTTTTTAAAAAATCGATAGTTGTCGGTTTATTTTTAATCCTTTCAGTACTTTGTTTTATTAATATTAAACTATTAATTTAGTAAATCGTATTTTCTACCCAACTCGATTTTCACATTAAGATGCTCAATTATCATGTTGTTATTAGAATTACACATTCAGTTTTAACTACCTATTTCTGCATTGTAATTTTAGGAAGTTGCTTGACATGTAACTAAAACTTCCTATACTGCAGCAGAAAGTGATATTATGTGATTGAAAAAAGAAAGTATGGTATTAATATGTAAATTAGGTAATATGTTTAAGTCGGCTGCCACTCCTATTTGAAATATGGAAAAGTCAGGTAATCTATAGTTATATATGGATAAAAATTTAGAAAATTAATGTCATTTTCATTTCTCACTGGTTTGGTAACCTTGATAGTTTTAATTTACTTTCATGTTTTTAAAGCTGAAGGCAAATACCGGATCAAATTCCTAACGAAAATTGTGTATTAAAAAAATAAAGAATATTTAATCAAAAACTTCGAATTCAATATTTTTTGTGTTGAAGAATACTTAGAAATTTTGCTAATATATTTTTTAGCCTGACTATTTCTAAATTTGTAGAGAGTGAAAAGAATATAGTACTGAAAAGAAAGCAAATTTTTAAAAAAATCAAATGGAGTGACAGTTGTTGGAAAATGGAATAATCGGAACATTTACCCTATAAATATGCTTTTTGGAAAAAATATGTAACCAAAGTTGTGTGCAAGTTATATGGTCATCTGAAAAATCTATATGAGATATAGTGATATTTTTATTTCAAGTTATTGTATTCGAAGTATTCAGTACGATCTTTGTCATACAGTTAAATATTATTAATATCATAAAATTATGCTAAGTTCGTATTTAAAATTATCTTTATTTTCTAACAAAACTCTTTATCTCTCTTATTATTGAACTTAAAAAAAAAACTAATCGGCGCAACAGCCCATTACTGGGGCAAGGCCTGCCGTGGCCAATTCAGCTTTCGTGACCAAGGGCTCGGGGGTTCTAGACATAAGCATGCTTGGTCCTCATTTTAACGACCCAATTAAGGGGTGAAAGGTTGAGTGAACCACGCCCAATTCCGGGTTTCGAACCCCGGACCTGTGGCACGGCAATGCAAAGCACTACCACTACGCCACGGGGCCTTTTCTCTTATTATTATTTTGTATTTTATAAATGAAAAATTTGTGTAATGTACTTCGCATTTTGTATGTGTGTATAATTGTAATTTCTCTTTCCATTCTATAGAAGTATTGTTTGAATTACGAATTTCACATGTATTTGGGAGTTTTATTTAAATCAATAAAATTTTAAGTGTATTTTGGTGTTCCCGTGTCATTTAATTGATATTTGATTGTGATTAATATTATATCATTGATTTTTTTTAGGAAAGCTTAGATACATTTCTGTACTTTTTTTATTGATATATCGTATTGGTTTAGCGCCGAAAATTGTTAAATACATAAAACGTGTTTGAATAAAAATCCTAAAAAAATACACGTTTACTTTTAACTGCAGAAACTTGACATAGTAACTTTTCTATTTTTTTTTACTATGTATACCTTGAAACACTTGTACAGCTGGGGAGAAAAAAAACGATCCATCCTTCGTTTTTCGGCTGCTATTGGTCAAGGAATTTTGTGAAAGGTGTCATTTTTCAGGAAATAGCGTAAGGAATTGGGAACTGGCAACCAAATTTGTATAAGGGGTCGTCTACATATTAAATTGAGTACCAACTTTGAAAATTCCAATAGCAACAACCAATTTTTTTAATATAAAAATGTTTATCATCTTCAAAATACCCCAGATCCAAAAGGAAATTTATTAATTTGCTTTATTTGTTGAGATATAAGCATTCAAAGTTGAACGCCCATAATGTTAAAAAAGTTTCACAAACTTTTATTCATACCTCCACAAATAAAATGAATTAAACCAAATTTTTTTTTCATTATATACTTCTTAATCTTCCAAAAACAAATCACACAAGTTTTTTCATCAATTTTTCATTTTTATTATTTTTTTATTTAAATTTAAATAAGAAAAAATAAAACATGAATAGCAACCCCAAATTTTTGTTACATAAATCGATAAAGTAGATCAAGTAGAACCAAAATCCTGAATTTTTTAATTCAACAACAATTATTTGCCGAGTTATTGTAAAAATACTGAAAAAAACGAATTTTAGGGACCGTGTAAAAAATTACTTAGCAAATTGGATCCTAACTTGCATTATCGTTTGGTGGTTGAAAAGCGTTTTTGGTAAATATTTATTCAAATTATTGATGTCTGTCAAATGTCTAAAAATCTTTTCTTGTTTCAAGTGCATACAATGTATTTTGTTTGTATAATTAACATTAAATTATATCGATTACTATGTTTTTGAATGTATGTTACTTCCAATACAATTTCAAAAAGTGTGTTTTATATTAAAAATTAAATACCCTAAAATATTATTGGAATTCGGTGTTTAGTATATTTCTTTGTTACCACATTGATTATTTAAAATGATTAGTGCCCACTGCTTTGGTTAAAAAATCATTGCCAAATCATTCTGCGTAATTTTATTTTGCTTTCCTTAAATATCATGTTAAGATCGTAACTCGCGTTTTGTAATATGTAGTTTATATTACCGATAAAGTGAGTCGGGGTTCCGGACACAATCCCGAAAGCCAAAATACCGACAAGCCAGAATCTCGAACGCCGAAATCCCGAAAGGCCATAATCCCGACATAGACGAAATCCCGAATGGGTCGAAATCCCGAAAAAATAGATTTTTGTCCATTTCTCGATAACAAAAAAATATATATATTAGAGATTACTTATTTATTTACTTACTTATTTAGTTAGTTATTTAGTTATTATTAGCTACTTATTTAGTCAGTCAGTCGGTTAGTTAGTCAGTCGGTTAGTTAGTAGGTCGGTTAGTTACAGTCCGTTAGTTAGTCAGTCAGTTAGTCAGTCAGTCAGTTAGTCAGTCAGTCAGTTAGTCAGTTAGTTAGTTAGTCAGTTAGTTAGTTAGTAAGTTAGTTAGTCAGCCAGTTAGTCAGTTCACTGATTAACTAATTGACAGTAAGTTAGTCAGTCTGGACTAACTAACGGACTGACTAACTAACTGACTGACTAACTAACGGACTGACTAACTAACTGACTGACTAAATAACGGACTGACTAACTAACTCACTGACTAACTGACTGTCTAACTAACAGACTAACTGACTGACTAACTAACTTACTGACTGACTAACTAACTGACTGACTAGCTAACGGACTTACTAACTAACTGACTGACTAACTAACAGACTAACTGACTGATTAACTAACTTACTGACTGACTAACTAACTAACTGACTGACTAAGTGACTAACTAACTGATTAAATAACTAACTGACTAAATAACTAAATAAATAAATTATCTCTAATATTTAAAAAAAATATCTCTATATTAAAAAATCTCTATATTACAAAAATCGAGAAATGGACAAAAATCTAGTTTCGGGATTTCGACCCATTCGGGATTTTGACTCATTCGGGATATCGGCTTGTCGGGATTTCGGCTGTCGGGCCTTATTATTACCTAAATATTACCTTTTTCAATTTGGAAAGATTTCCCCCAAATCGCGTTCAAAATTAATGCTTTAATATCTCGGCAAATAATGCAAAACAAGTAATTCTTTTTTATACATGAGGTATTTTGAAGGTGCTCAACATTTTTATGTAAAAAAAAATTGGGTGTTGCCATTGGAATTTTCAAAGTTGGTACTCATTTTAATATGTAGACGACCCCTTATACAATTTTGGTTGCCAGTTCTCAATTCCTTAAGCTATTTCCTGAAAAATGACACCTTTCACAAAATTCCTTGACCAATAGCAGCCGAAAAACGAAGGGTGGATCGTTTTTTTTACCCAGCTGTACTATCTTAGATTTAAATGATCTAGATTCTAGAAATATTGATTGGGTTAAAAAATCTCTGAAAAATACCTCTATTTTACTCGTTGGCAGCAGATCACGCTCGCTATCAACCCTTTTACAATGCCTTGTAACTTGATACGTTTTTAAAATAAAAAAATAATCTTCCGTCCCGAACTTCTTCATTATCATAATAGACCGGTTTCATCTGCTTTCCCCTTCTTCTTCATTCCCCCCCCCCCCTCCCCCGTTACTGTGGGGCAAACAGACCTACGTTTCTCTTAGTACGCACTTAATTTTAAGGTTTGTTCATCGGGATTTTTAGCCTACTTTTCTTTTTTTAATTCGAAAGAATTAAAACAAGAAGTTCATAAAGAACTAAAATAGCCTACTTTCCTGTTACTTAAATACTTACTGAAGTTCTAATCGGGAAAAAAACTAGGTTTCTAACAGTAAATATCATCAACAGCCGTTTCTACACTAGATTTATACATATTAGAAAAAAAATCGAAACACAGCATCCAGCTAATAATTTAAACTTCTAAAAGCCAAAATCAACTATTTTCCTTAATATTATTTCGCAAATCAATTAAACATTATTTATCGTCTGCTCGCGATTTATTTGTAGTTCGAGGAATAATTAAATATTTATTAATAACAAAAGTAATGAAACTCCAAACTGCATTTAAAAAATAAGAAATGTAAATTAAAACTTAGCATAATTGTATGCAAAAGTATGCCTTGCCGCTTTCTTGTTAGATAATTAATGAATAATCAAGGAATCAAATTGTGCTACATTTTATGACGTCATTCCAAACTGATTCATGAAAATATTATTTGGCTTCAAATATGTTTAAATAAATAAAGTTTCTCATGCCATTGTTGATTTGGAAACAGTGATTTAAATGACTCAAAATTGAATTTCAATGCTAATTCAATGGGAAATTCGCCGACAGATAGTAGATTTCGTCCGTCCGGACTTACAGACAGACAGATGGACAAAAAGTATGAAAGTTGGGTATCTCAGGTCATAGCTTTCTAACAAAAAAAGAATTTTAAGATCCGATGGATAGAACCGATTTTGGAAGGGGGGTACGGACAGACAGACAGACATAAGAACAGACAGACAGATGGACATCAACCGCATTTCAATACCTACAGTGATTTAAATGACTCAAAATTGAATTTCAATGCTAATTCAATGGGAAATTCGCCGACAGATAGTAGATTTATGTCCGTCCGGACGTACAGACAGACGGACAAAAAGTATGAAAGTTGGGTATCTGAGGTCATAGCTTTCTAACAAAAAAAGAATTTTTAAGATCCGATGGATAGAACCGATTTTGGAAGGGGGGGGGGGGGTACGGACAGACAGACAGACGGACGGACAGACAGACAGACGGACGGACAGACAGACGGAAAGACAGACAGACATACGAACAGACAGACAGATGGACATCAACCGCATTTCAATACCTACAGTGACTTAAATGACTCAAAATTGAATTTCAATGCTAATTCAATGGGAAATTCGCCGACAGATAGTAGATTTATGTCCGTCCGGACGTACAGACAGACGGACAAAAAGTATGAAAGTTGGGTATCTGAGGTCATAGCTTTCTAACAAAAAAGAATTTTAAGATCCGATGATTAGAACCGATTTTGGAAGGGGGGTACAGACAGACAGACAAACGGACAGACAGGCGGACAGACAGACGGACAGACATACGAACAGACAGACAGATGGACAGACAGACAGTTGGACATCAACCGCATTTCAATACCTACAGTGATTTAAATGACTCAAAATTGAATTTCAATGCTAATTCAATGGGAAATTCGCCGACAGATAGTAGATTTATGTCCGTCCGTACGTACAGACAGACGGACTGTAAAAATTGTGTTGCTTGGGTTCGCGGCAACTACCCGTTGCCTTGGTGTTGAATAACTATAGTCTACAAGCTACTTTGTAGAAGGTTTATTTGGACGATTAAGCACAACACATTAAGCACAGTTCTCACGGAAACATACAAGATTCACGATAACATATATTTGATCTAAAGAGCTGCATGCAAGCAGCCTACTTTTACGAAATCTAAATTGGTTCTAAAAAGAAAATCTACAGAAATATTACTAGGTGCTACTACTGCGCATGCGCGCAAAAAGGTACTTGACCTGAAAAAAGGGGGATTCCCCGTTCAAACGGTATTTTGCCCGTTTGAAAGGGGACTTTCCCGAATTTCACTTTTCTGATTTCTAACATCCTCCCCCCCTTTTGAGGGATTGCCATCACTCAAAACCACATCATAGTTAAGCCGGCAAAGTCTATCAGGTATCTTAACCTGTCTACCTGAACGTGTACACACTTTCATTAAACAAGCCGAGTCTTTCTGGGACTTTAACTAGTCGACCTGATCTCGTTATTTTATTTTTAATGACTTCATTAGTTTCTGTATCAATGTCCACATTGGTGCGATTAGTTGCAACGTCACCAGAATTTACAATTTCACTCCCGTTATTTACAATAGGCACTTCCAGTGGGTAAACACGTTGCACTGGTCTAATCATTTCAGAGTTCTTACATTTTAACTTTAAGGTACGGACCTTGCCGTCTTTACCTGGAAGTAAACTAATAACCTTTCCCAAAGGCCACAACAACCGTTTTTTTAACGGATCTTCTACAATCACAATTTCCCCTACTTGAAAATCGTTGCCCCGAGTTTCCCTTGCGTTTCTGACGTAATTGGCTTTAAGTATTCTTTTCTGAATCGGGATCTTAAATCTTGCATTAACTTATTACGATATTTGATTCTTTTCTGAAACTTAGAGAATTCACTTAAATCCAAATCTAGGGTTTCATACGAAGATCTTCCACTTAAAAACAAACTAGGTGTTAACGGGATCATATCGTCAGCGTCTTGAGAGATGTACGTTAACGGTCTTGAATTTATTACGGCTTCACAATCGCAAAGAACTGTTAGAAGTTCCTCATAATTTAAAACTGAATTACCTAATGTACGTCGTAACAATTCCTTGATTAGCCTCACTAATCTTTCCCAGAATCCTCCCCACCAAGCAGCTGTAGGGGGATTAAATTTCCATCTAATGGGTTTAATCTCAGTTTCTCGCGTTATTTTAACCCAATCTAGATTTTTTTAACTCGCGATTGGCGCCGACAAAATTTGTCCCGTTATCGGTGTAAACTATTTCTGGTCTTGTACGACGTGCGATAAACCGTCTTAGAGCCAGCAAAAAACAGTCGGTAGACAAAGAACTTACTAACTCTAAATGTACCGCACGATAAATAGCGCACGTGAAAATAACTATCCACACCTTAGCTCCTTCTCTGGTAAACAAAGGTCCTGCCAGATCCATCCCTGTTACGTCAAAGACATTACCATCTTTAACACGATCTTCTGGCAGACCCACGGGATCACTCATAGGCGATTTCGAGCTAAAACGTCGACACTGAACGCAATTTCTAATTATCTCTTTAACTGTTTTCCTACCTTTCATAATCCAAAACCTTTCTCGAAGTATGGACATGAGAATCTGAACTCCAGCATGACAATGTTTTTTATGATAATACTCAATTATCCTTGTAGTTAACATACTCTTAGCAGGTATCAAAATAGGGGCAATAAAATCTGGATCATCCTTTCTCTCTGTAATTTTAGTTTTAACCCTTATTATACCATCCCTATCCTTAAAAGCATTTACAATAGGGATATTACTTAGCGAAGGGAAAAATTTGTTTTGAACTGAACAGATAAGCACCTTTTCAGCAGATTCCATTTCCTCTGATGAAAGCTGTCCAGATATTCTTACCCAACAGAAGTTTGAGAGTTATTTTTAAATCTTAGTATCCAGCCCACTAAATGAATAATTGAGTGGTAATTAGAAAACCTTTTAGAATACCATGGGTCAGCTTCCTCTAAAATATTCACGCAAACTAAAGTTGATTTTTTGGTTTCTAAACCAACTTCTTCGTCATAAGTAATGTCACTAATAGGCCAATTTTCCTGACCTTTTCTCAACCACTGCGGTCCCTCCCACCATTTTGTCTCTAACATTTGTTTGGGAGTACATCCCCGAGATAATAAATCGGCTGGATTAAAATGTCCTGGAATAAACCTCCAATCTTCTACATTGGTAATCTCTTTTATTTCTTTTACCCTATTTGTTACGAAAACTGACCAATTTCCGCACTTTTTGATCCACCATAATGCTACCGATGAATCAGACCAATAAGTTACCTTAATTTCTGACAAATTCATGGCATGAAGTATTGAATTCGTAAGTCTAGCTCCAATGCAACATGCAAGTAACTCTAATCTTGGACAACTCAAGTTTTTCAAAGGGTAATCTCGACTTGGCCCTTATGAGTGTTACTCTAACTTCTCCGTTTGCCACTGTTCTTACAAAAACACATGTAGCATACGAGACTTTACTGGCATCGACAAAAACGTGCAACTCAGATGTGTCATTTAACATGATATAGCGTGGCAAAGTTACATCTCTTAACAAATGAATCTCATTTAACCATTTAAGAAATTTTTGTACAACATCTTTAGGCAATTCTGAATCCCAAGACAGTTTCAACTTCCAAAGTATCTTGTAGCAACAGTTGGGAAGCAATGTAGCCGGTGATAAAATGCCATTAACATCAAAGACTTTTTGAATTTTGGACAAAACTACCCTTTTTGTAATTTGTGTCTCATTTGTAACGGCTTCTAAATTAATATTACATCTTAAGGTATCATCATCTAAATTCCATAACATTCCTAAAACCGAGGCATCTCCAGTATGCTGAGAAACCAATTTACAGGCTACATTACTCTGCCACCCTCGTAAGTTGAAACATGCCTTTGACATTATCAACATAGACTTTTCAATAAAAGTTTCTTGTTCATTTACATTATAAACACCACTCACGCAATTATCAACATAAAAAGAACTCCTGAGTTTTTGTGTAATATCCTTAAAATCAGTATCACTATTTTCCAAAACATGATGAATAGATGCACTTAAAACAAAAGGACTTGCGTTTAAACCAAATACCAAACGACAATGTCTGTACACCTCCTTTTTATCAGAAGGATAGAAAAATCTAAGATAATCTCTATGTTCATTTGTTATTGACAACTCAAGAAAGGCGCGTTCAATATCAGCACTTAAACCTATGGGATACAACCTAAATCTATCAATTATATCAGGTATTAATTCTATTAAGTTGACACCTGTATACAAACAATCATTTAAAGAACATTTGCCTTTTTCTCTTGAAGAGGCGTCAAAAACTGGCCGAATTTTTGTAGTCTCGCTGCTTAATTTAATTACCGGTCTATGGGGTAAGTAATGACAACCATTATCTAACTCATTCTCAGGAACCCGTTCAATGATATTTAATTTCTCCCAATTTTGAAATACTGCCTGATAATCCTCAAGGTAGTTATTACTTTTAGCTTTCATAATCATACTTCCATGTCGTTTTAAAGTCAAATTTTTATTATCAGGTAACTCAGTCAAATCATTTCTAAGGGGTAATTTTATATTATATCTTCCATCAGGTAAAATAGTTAAATTCTGCTGAAAATCCTTTAAATAATCATTAGTTACCAAACCTTTACGATCCCGCTCCACAGGATTTTCTATTCCTATCTTTTCAAGTTCCCATAGATCATTTACAGACACACTTTTAGCATGTAAAGAAAATGAAGTCACAATATTATTGTTACAATGCAATGTATCATCTTTTTGACCTAAAATAGACCACCCAATTTCTGTCTCAACAGCGGTTATACCATTTTTTAAATCTACTACGCGACCCGACAATATTCTAGCAATAACATCGGCTCCTAGTATTATCTTAATTTCCTCTTCTTTGGAAAAGGAATCACTAATTTCTATATTTCTACTTTCCAAATCTTTCAACAGATCTGGGTCATTTATTCGAGGAATGAAGCCGCACAAAGTATCTTGTGTTATGACCTCCACCGAATAGAATTTATTACCTAATAAATCGCCGATCTCAACCGAGTAAACTGGGTGAATCTTCGCTTCTGTTTCTCTCCCTCCAAAAAGATTATGAATTAACTTCTCGGTTCTAAGTGGTTTTCCGCCTAGCTCCTTGAGTAATGCACTATTTGCGTACGATCGGCTACAACCAGAATCAATGAGAGCTCTTACTTTTTGTGTTCGTCCTTGAACTTTAATCGTTACGCAAAGAGTCTGCAAATAAATTCTTTTTTCACAACTATTCCTTATACTACTGGAATAAAGTGAGACTTCGGAATTGGGTGCACTATTTACAGTCGGCTTTTCTAGAGGTTTTTTATTACACATAATGTCATAGTGAGGTTGTGAACAAGCGGAACATTTCAATTGAGACTTAAAAGGGCAATTTTTACTTCTATGATTAGTTTTAATATTTAAACATGTAAAACATGCATTTTTACTAGATAAAATTTTTAATTTTTCCTCTACGCTCATTTTCTTAGCAGCAAAACACTTAAAATTTTGGTGATTGGTTTTTTCACACCATACACAAGGGGCTTTCTTACCTGGGTTCGGCATGCTTACCAGGGCTGAGGCAGTGGAATGACAGTTATCATTTTGAACAACTTGTTGTTCTCTTTTGCGAGGTAGATTTGCAGCAAACCCCGTCCGAGAGAGTTCCACCATTTCTTCTCCTTGAACTTCTTGGCGCAAAAAAATCATTAAGTTCTTTAATGACCTGTTGCTCCCTTCGGTGTTGTCTTCCTGGTAGTTTCTACTCCGTTCCCAGGCCATGAGGACTTCTTCCGGGAGACAGCTTTCCACGAGCGGTGCCAGGAAATCGGAGAACTTTTCCTGGGTCCTCTTCAAGGTCTCCAAGGCACGCAGCTTTCCTTCCAGTTGGTCGTAGAGGCCTGCAAGATCCGTCTTTACGCGACCCGAGACGGCGTTCTTCATAACCATAGATAGTAGATCCCGGACGTAGATCTGCACCAGCAAATCTTCCCGGCCGAACCTCTCCCGGAGCTGGGCCACTGCATTTGGATAGTTGGCCGCGGTAGCAGGGAAACTTCTGAGATTTTTACGTTGGGCTTTTAACTTGCCTAGTTCATCCATTTCGAGTTCAACACCCTGACCTATATTCACGGACGCCACTATGTAAAAATTTTAGTATGAAAGTTGGGTATCTGAGGTCATAGCTTTCTAACAAAAAAAGAATTTTTAAGATCCGATGATTAGAACCGATTTTGGAAGGGGGGTACAGACAGACAGACAAACGGACAGACAGGCGGACAGACAGACGGACAGACAGACGAACAGACAGACATACGAACAGACAGATAGATGGACAGACAGACAGTTGGACATCAACCGCATTTCAATACCTACAGTGATTTAAATGACTCAAAATTGAATTTCAATGCTAATTCAATGGGAAATTCGCCGACAGATAGTAGATTTATGTCCGTCCGGACGTACAGACAGACGGACAAAAAGTATGAAAGTTGGGTATCTGAGGTTATAGCTTTCTAACAAAAAAAGAATTTTTAAGATCCGATGATTAGAACCGATTTTGGAAGGGGGGTACGGACGGACAGACAGACAGACGGACATCGACCGCATGTCAATACCTACTTTTTCATTTTTTTAATTCTTTCGAATTAAAAAAAGAAAAGTAGGCTAAAAATGAAAAAGTAGGTATTGACATGCGGTCGATGTCCGTCTGTCCGTCCGTACCCCCCTTCCAAAATCGGTTCTAATCATCGGATCTTAAAAATTCTTTTTTTGTTAGAAAGCTATGACCTCAGATACCCAACTTTCATACTTTTTGTCCGTCTGTCTGTACGTCCGGACGGACATAAATCTACTATCTGTCGGCGAATTTCCCATTGAATTAGCATTGAAATTCAATTTTGAGTCATTTAAATCACTGTTGCCAAATCAACAATGGCATGAGAAACTTTATTTAAACATATTTGAAGCAAAATAATATTTTCATGAATCAGTTTGGAATGACGTCATTAAATGTAGAACAATTTGATTCTTTGATTATTCATTAATTATCTACCAAGAAAGCGGCAAGGCATACTTTTGCATGCAATTATGCTTAGTTTTAATTTATATTTCTTGTTTTTTAATGCAGTTCGGAGTAGTTTCATTACTTTTGTTATTAATAAATATTTATTCTTCGAACTACAAATAAATCACGAGCAGATGATAAATAATATTTAATTAATTTGCGAACGAATATTAAGGAAAATAGTTGATTTTGGCTTTTAGAAGTTTAAATTATAGCTGGGTGCTGTGTTTCGATTTTTTTTTCTAATGTGTATAAATCTAGTGTAGAAACGGCTGTTGATATTTACTTTAGGAACCTAGTTTTTTTCCCGATTAGAACTTCAGTAAGCATTTAAGTAACAGGAAAGTAGGCTATTTTAGTTCTTTATGAACTTCTTGTTTCATAGTAAATTTCAAAATACCTGCATTTTTCGGAATAGTTATTTGTGGTAATAGATCAAACTGAGATCGAAAGGCGTTTTATACTACTTATTTCAGATGAAATTTTAAATCTTACTTCATGGTGCGGCAAATCTGTTAGGTTTGTTTGGACACATAAAAAAAACATACGATTTTACGAACATACCAAGTGCAAATGTTAAGGTCTTCCAGAAATATTTATTGCTCTTTGAAAAATACCCTAATATATTCTTCTTACCACATGAAACAGTACATGAAAATACATTTTAATTTTCAAAAAATATTTCTTTATTGTATTCCAAAATACTGAAACAACTATAACTAAATTTCCTACTTAATAAATCCAATCTCCTGTGCAATATAATGCTAGATATGTCTTTTAAACTAAAACTGAATTAAAATAAATGGATCATAAGTAGTGTATAATGTATATACTTTTAAACAGTATTTTTTTCTATAAAGTTTCATTAATAAATAAAACGAATTAAAACTGTTGTCCTAGTTCTCCGATTAAAATTCGAAAAGTTAATATTTATAACACAACTATAATCAGTCACAATAATCCATAAACACCACATCTGGAAAATTCTGCACTTGTATAATTCTTAGATAAAGCATATGGATCCTATACCATTATATCAATGAAATTTTCTCCAATACCTTTCCTTAAGATATTTATTCATATCCCGATAATATTCGGCAGTCTTTTTTAAAAGCGTTAATTCTTAAAAAAAAAAATAATAAAGAGTTCAAACGAATTCGTAGTGAAAATGCTGGTGTCTCTTGTATTTGTTTGCCCCACAGGATCATTACTTTGTCCTTGCTAGAATGCGACGGTGTGAACTGGAGAAATGTTATATTTTCTGATGAAAAGCATTTCAATCTTGATGGCCCCATTGGTTGGGATAGTTTACTGGCCCGATTTGAGAAAGGAAAAAGCAGTCAGATGGAGCAGGCGTTTTAAAGGTGGATCGCTTATGTTTTGGGGAGCGGTTTCAGCCAACGGAAAAACAGATTTGGTACTTGTGCCTAGCGATATGAACACAAAGTTGTATTTGCAAATCTTAGAAGTACAACTACTTGCTTATTGTTCACCTTTAGGAGGTCACAATTTCGTTTTAAACAAGACGGAGCTTCTTGCCACACTCTAAAGCGGCAAAATAGTGGTTTGACGGACGAAAGATCAATCTTTTGACATGGACACCTAATTCTCCAGACCTGAACATTATGGAAATGGTTTGGTCTTACATAGTGAGGCATGTTTATGCGCAAGGTCAGCAGTACAATTCATTTAAAGCTAGAAGACAAAATTTATGCAGTATGGGGCAGTATCGACGCTGGATTTTTGAAGAAACTTGCTAAAAGTATGCCAAGTAGAATGTCTGATTGTTTAAGTAAAAGAGGAGCAGCAACAAAGTATTAAGTGTACTGTCCTTATATTTCTGAACCTCCATTTATTCTCCATTACTTCTGATTTTCACCTGTACTTTTAAATTATCGAGTTTAAGGCTTATAAATATTGTTTATACATTATATATATATATATATATATATATATATATATATATATATATATATATATATATATATATATATATAATTAAATTATAATTAAAAACGCTCCGATTCGATTCTGTCGGGAAGAAAGACTTGATGACAGTTGTTGCTCATCGGTGAAATTTTTCCTTCATCATTGACCGGTGTTTCGTGTGACGTCACTGAGTCGGCCTCCGTGTGGCGTAAATGGAGCGATTTTACCCTTGCCTC
This sequence comes from Oedothorax gibbosus, assembly GCA_019343175.1. Lineage (NCBI taxonomy): Eukaryota > Metazoa > Arthropoda > Arachnida > Araneae > Linyphiidae > Oedothorax > Oedothorax gibbosus. Next base: position 1,466,908 of record JAFNEN010000151.1, read on the forward strand.
GACACGGCTGGGCGACGAAAATCTTAAATGCAAATTTAATTTTTAAATCTTACTTTATGATCTCGGCAATTTACAGGTGATTGATGTACAGCTGATTAAGATCTCAACTATTCATTTTAACAATTCTGATACGAGAAAATCTCATGGAAAAATTAACCCAAATCGAGGACGTGGTGGTGGAAAGCGAAAGCTCTCAACAACAGAACCGAAAATGAAATACTTTCAAAACCTAATCGGTAAGTCAAAATATTTATTATTTTCTTCATTTTGGTAAATAATTTTTAATGAAATCGTTAAGTGGATGTTTAAAAGCACGCTAATTGGAGATGAAAATTTTAAACATTTACACCTCAGAAATCGAAGAGAAGATGAAAATAAAACTCGTCAAAATTTATTCGGGAAAATACTGAACGAATAGAAATGTTTGTGTCATTAACGTTCTTCACGAAAAGCGAAACTCAAAAAAATATAAATATCCTCCCAGTATATGTCTTCTCGCAAGGGTTTTCGATTTTATTTACGCTTAATCATAGGCATTGTTTCTTCTTAAAATCGCACTGTCTAGGACAGATTTTTTCTTTCTTTTTTGGTTAATATTGTATTCTAACTCTCTAAATTTTAAAATATTATTCATTATTAGCCTACTTTTCTTTTTTTTTAATTCGAAAGAATTAAAAAAATGAAAAAGTAGGTATTGACATGCGGTCGATGTCCGTCTGTCCGTCTGTCTGTCTGTCCGTCCGTACCCCCCTTCCAAAATCGGTTCTAATCATCGGATCTTAAAAATTTCTTTTTTTGTTAGAAAGCTATAACCTCAGATACCCAACTTTCATACTTTTTGTCCATCTGTCTGTACGTCCGGACGGACATAAATCTACTATCTGTCGGCGAATTTCCCATTGAATTAGCATTGAAATTCAATTTTGAGTCATTTAAATCACTGTAGGTATTGAAATGCGGTTGATGTCCAACTGTCTGTCTGTCCATCTGTCTGTCTGTTCGTATGTCTGTCTGTTCGTATGTCTGTCCGTCTGTCTGTCCGCCTGTCTGTCCGTTTGTCTGTCTGTCTGTACCCCCCTTCCAAAATCGGTTCTAATCATCGGATCTTAAAAATTCTTTTTTTTGTTAGAAAGCTATGACCTCAGATACCCAACTTTCATACTTTTTGTCCGTCTGTCTGTACGTCCGGACGGACATAAATCTACTATCTGTCGGCGAATTTCCCATTGAATTAGCATTGAAATTCAATTTTGAGTCATTTAAATCACTGTAGGTATTGAAATGCGGTTGATGTCCATCTGTCTGTCTGTCCATCTGTCTGTCTGTTCGTATGTCTGTCCGTCTGTCTGTCCGCCTGTCTGTCCGTTTGTCTGTACCCCCCTTCCAAAATCGGTTCTAATCATCGGATCTTAAAAATTCTTTTTTTTGTTAGAAAGCTATGACCTCAGATACCCAACTTTCATACTTTTTGTCCGTCTGTCTGTACGTCCGGACGGACATAAATCTACTATCTGTCGGCGAATTTCCCATTGAATTAGCATTGAAATTCAATTTTGAGTCATTTAAATCACTGTAGGTATTGAAATGCGGTTGATGTCCATCTGTCTGTCTGTCCATCTGTCTGTCTGTTCGTATGTCTGTCCGTCTGTCTGTCCGCCTGTCTGTCCGTTTGTCTGTCTGTCTGTACCCCCCTTCCAAAATCGGTTCTAATCATCGGATCTTAAAAATTCTTTTTTTGTTAGAAAGCTATGACCTCAGATACCCAACTTTCATACTTTTTGTCCGTCTGTCTGTACGTCCGGACGGACATAAATCTACTATCTGTCGGCGAATTTCCCATTGAATTAGCATTGAAATTCAATTTTGAGTCATTTAAATCACTGTTGCCAAATCAACAATGGCATGAGAAACTTTATTTAAACATATTTGAAGCAAAATAATAATTTCATGAATCAGTTTGGAATGACGTCATAAAATGTAGAACAATTTGATTCTTTGATTATTCATTAATTATCTACCAAGAAAGCGGCAAGGCATACTTTTGCATGCAATTATGCTTAGTTTTAATTTACATTTCTTGTTTTTTAATGCAGTTCGGAGTAGTTTCATTACTTTTGTTATTAATAAATATTTATTCTTCGAACTACAAATAAATCACGAGCAGATGATAAATAATATTTAATTAATTTGCGAATGAATATTAAGGAAAATAGTTGATTTTGGCTTTTAGAAGTTTAAATTATAGCTGGGTGCTGTGTTTCGATTTTTTTTTCTAATGTGTATAAATCTAGTGTAGAAACGGCTGTTGATGATATTTACTTTAGGAACCTAGTTTTTTTCCCGATTAGAACTTCAGTAAGTATTTAAGTAACAGGAAAGTAGGCTATTTTAGTTCTTTATGAACTTCTTGTTATTTTTGTTTTCGGGTTAATTTGCACGTTCTTTCCCGTTTTTTTAAAAACTTTTGTCGCACGAATTTTTCGTTTTTTTTTGTTTTGGGTTTCGTATATACTTAAATATAAAACTGGCTACTATAAATGCAAATGTGGCTACCATTTTTTTTCACTCAGGTAGCCACTGGCTACTATTAAAAAATTCCAGTCTAGAAGCATTAATGGTTACTGAAGTTTAATTGCCCACAAGAGTTTTTAATAATGTATGTTTTCGAAGGTTGAACTTAAGAATAAATCTCTTATGACACACTTCAAAACTATGACTCAAAATATGAAAGGAATGATGCTTTTCCCCCTGTGTGCGTTTGAAAATGTTCTCAAATAGTGGACTTTTGACAAAATATCATATTATTCACTTTAAAACTATGGGGTTTCTTCTATGTGTCTGCGAAGATGTCTTTGAAGAAGATCATTTCTACTAAATCGCATGTTACACATTTCACACTGATGTGGCTTTTCTCCTGTGTGTGTTAGTTAGAAGATGGTCTTGAAGGCTAGATTTTTGACTAAATTGCTTGTTACGCACTTCACAACTATGTGGCTTCTCTAACGTGTGCGTTAGAAGATGTCTTCGAAAGCTAGACTTGTGACGAAATTCTATATAACACACATCACATCTATGTGGCTTTTCTCCTGTGTGTGTCAGAAGATGGTCTTGAAGGTGAGATTTTTGACTAAATTGCTTGTTACACAATTCACAGGAATGAGGCTTTTCCCCTGTGTGTTTTAGAAGATGGTATCGAAGACCAGACTTGTGATTAAATCTTTTGTTACATATTTCACAACTATGCAGCTTTTCACTTGTGTGTGTCAGAAGATGTTCTTGAAGGGTAGATTTTCGACTGAATTGCTTGTTACACACCTCACAACTGTGCGGTTTTTCTCCTGTGTGTGTCAGAAGATGTTCTTGAAGATTATATTTTAGACAGAATTGCTTGTTACACACCTCACAACTATGCGGTTTTTCTCCTGTGTGTGTTAGAAGATGGTTTTGAAGAGCAATCTTTTGCCTAAATCTCTTGTTACACACTTCACAACTATGTGGCTTTTCTCCTGTGTGTGTTAGAAGATGGTTTTGAAGGGCAGTCTTATTACTAAATCTCTTGTTACACATGTCACAACAATTCAGCTTTTCTCCTGTGTGTGTTAGAAGATGGCGTTTGTGGTTGGACTTTCGACTAAATCTCTTGTGACACACTTCACAATCATGCAGCTTTTCCCTTGTGTGTGTCAGAAGATGTTCTTGAAGGGTAGATTTTCGACTAAATTGCTTGTTACACCTCTCACAACTATGCGGTTTTTCTCCTGTGTGTTTTAGAAGATGAATTCGAAGGTGAACCTTTTGACTAAATCTCTTGTGACACACTTCACAAATATGAGGCTTTTCTCTTGTGTGTGTTAGAAGATGGTTTTGAAGGGCACCCTTTTGACGAAATCTCTTGTTACACACTTCACAACTATGCGGCTTTGCTCCTGTGTGTGTTAGAAGATGGTTTTGAAGGTGAGCCTTCTGACTAAATCTCTTGTTACACACTTCACAGGAATGAGACTTTTCCCCTGTGTGTTTTAGAAGATGACTTTGAAGGGCAGATTTCTTTCCAAAACTCTTGGGATGTTCTTCACGGATGTGTTCTTTTTTAACAGCGCTTGTCAAAAAGTTTTCCACAGCTGACATTCTTATAAAATCTTGGAGAAATGTTAGTAGAATTAGCGTGTCTTGATAACCTACTTAGTGTTCTTTTCACTTTGAGAAATGTTACTGATCACTTTCATTCAGTGTGGTATTGAAGTAGTATGCAAAAAGTAGCCTTCCAGAAAAACCTAAAACATTACAATAAACTAGTTAAAGACACAGATTATCGATTATAAATTCTAAAACATCAATAAAATAAAAACTGATGTACCCAGGAAGGCAAGTCTACAAATATATTTTCTTGTAATGAATTATAAAAACTTGAATAAATAATATTATTATTATTATTTTTTTTTGCTTAATAATAAAATATACTTATGGGACATGTTCTTCTTTGCATAGACGAGCACAAACTCTTGTTTAAAAAAATCATTTCACTTTCCCATAGCATATAGGTATACACTTTTTGTCTTTTAACAAGTTTTTTTTGGCTAGTAGTAGACTATTTCAGTATTCTGCAACAAAATTTTCAAAGTGAGCATTTTTCTGCGGAAAAATAGCGCCATTCACTCCCATATTGGAAAAACTCTGAAAGTAGTATAGAATACAAACAATGTATCATAAAAGAAATGAACACCTAAAATTTACTTTTTAAAACGATGTCATACTTAATTTGATAGTAAAAATGAATATAGAGTTATGCTTGGAAATAGCCTTAAAAAAATATTTGCCCTGAACAATTAGAAATAATAAGATGTCCTGCAGAGTAGAATTTTATTCTGCAACTGTCGTATTAAAGGATTCTGGTGCTGGAATTACTGATAAGAATGCTAAAAAAAATTGATTGTTATAATGCCAGTGCTGAAAATCACAATAATAGAGACCTGTTTGCAATATTTAATATTGCAAACAAAACAATATATTAGAATGTTCTTTAATAGTTTTTCAAAGTTTGAAAATTTATCCTGTGCTCGATACATTTTTTTTATTATCACGTAAGAAACATATGCTATTTTCCAAGCAAAATGCATTGTAGGTAGGTGTGCTGCTGGTGTTGGAATGCTGTTTTTTGCCATTTTGTATTCAAATTTTTTTACATGTTTTCAAAAATGCCCTTAGCATGTTTTGATTTGAAACAAAACTTAACAAATTGTCCGTGTCCAATCGAAAACAAAATTGCCCGTTGCTTCAAACAAGTGTTTAGGCTTTCAATGGGCCCTACAATACTGCCCCATGTTGAATAACAATGATGATTTTTTCGAGAAAACAAAACTGCCTGAAACCCCAAAACTGCCTTGCCACAACGCCACTACTAGCTCATTGTGTGTTGAGTTTGTTTTGTCATAGCAGCCTGTGCCCCGTGCTTAGCTTTCACAAACAATTTGTGGGAACTAGGGTTAATGTATCAGCGTGAAGAATTCCAACAATGGAAGAACATGCGACTTAGGTAGGTTGCCAAGGTTGCGGGTTTTCGAAAATTTGCCAAGCAGCACCATTTAAGATCAAAATGTACCCTGTTGTTTTACTTCTATTATTCGAATGGGAAAATAGATAGTAGAGGGGATTTTATTGATGCAGGCTTACTATAAAATATAAATAAAAAGGTGGAAAAGAAAAAGTAAACTTATAATAAAATGCATTTTATGTTCCAACTATTTTTTGATCGTAATATATAATTAAAATTAAATCTTAATTCAATGCATTAAGGTACATATATGCTTAAAGGTAGCTTTTGCACAAGCACTTAATTTTTTCAAATGAATTTATAAAAAAAAAAGAATGAGGATTCGCAATACTTTTGGAAAAACAATTATATTTCATCAAAATCTGGTATGAGTCAAGTTCATATCTTTATGAGGTTTTCTTTTTAGTTTATCTAAAATATTTAAAAGTGGAAAGTGACTTGCAGATAGAGCCCTTACTTACCTTGGGTCAAATGTAGTGATGCAAGTCGAATAAATACACATTGGGTAGGGTACTTATAAATGCGAATTACCATTGCCCTAGGTAAATACCCAACGTAAGGGTATTAATTGCTTTAAATTATTTGTATGCATGAAACATTGTTTTAAAATTCCATAATGTTATAAGGACTTTTACACATCTTTCATAACACAAATTTATTGTAATTATTAATCTAAATGTAATCTAAAACATATAAATTTAAAATTATAAACACCCAGGCCAGATTCTCCAATAGGAGCTCATTTTGGGTTGCTCATTGCTTTTTGAAGTTTCTCAAAATAAATGAAGAAATCTCGATTTTTTTTATTTTGACTTGTAGGAATAATTGTATTTATGTATTTTGGGTATTTACTAGGGAATTGAAAGTTACTTTTTAAAAAGTAACTCTGTTACAGTTACTTAATACAAAAATTACCTAATTACAGTTATTTGAGAAATTTCAAGTTACAAGAAAAATCAAAAATTAACGCTTTTACCGTTCTTTAAAGAGAACCAAGTTTAAAGATACATAATCACAAACAAAACACTGCAATTAAATTTAATTAACAAAATTTTTATTAACTGTTAAAAGAGTTGCATTTCAAACTTGGCATCCAACAGCCTTTGAAAAGTAATGCAGTTTTTCGTTACCGCTAAAAATAACCAAGTTAAGTTACTTTCTGAAAAATCTAATGGTGTTACCTAGAAAAAGTAACTGTTACATGTTACTCTAATCCCTGGTATTAACCCATATTTATAAAGAAATGGATATTGTTTGGGACATAATCCTGACAGTAAAAAAAAAGCAATAAGTAATTAAACTGTCCTTAATTAAGCATAACGGTATTCATTTATTGATTTGCAGGGAATTTTTTTTAACCTGTCAGGATTTCGTTCTTATCATCATTTTCCCTTGTCGGAATTCTGGTTTGTCAAGATTTCGGCTGTCTGGATTATGTCCAGAATGATATAATAGCCAGTCTGTTCAGTGGCAACTTTTGGGGAGCTTTATATTTAAAATAGGGTTGCTATACCTATCGAGTTATATGAAATAGGAAGTGGCATGTTTACCACATTTGGGCACCACATTTGACAACAGAAAACCACATGATGATTTTTAATGTAGCTTAGTTTAGTGTAGGATTGCAATTTATTTTTTGAAAATGTTCGAAGCAGCACCTACATATAAAAATATATTGGATTCTTTTTAATAAAGAATACATAAGAAAGAATAGCAATTATATGCTTTTATTTCTAAATATTTAACTCCAGAATCATAATTAAATAGCAATGCTTCTGATTATAATTTGTTCGAATAAACGGTATATTACATTATTCAAATGATTACCCGAAAATTACTATTAAAATTGATAAGCTAATGTTTTGGAATGTAAATAAGTTACAAAAACGTTCAACCAATTTTAAACATCTTTTATTCTTTTTTATGAGTACAGCTATGATATCATGGCAGGTCTATTCTTTTGCGACTTGTAAATTGCGAGCTGGAAATTACAACGTAGGTTTACTATATATATCGAGTTGTAAGAAATATAAAGTGGAATGTTTACCACATTTAGTTATTTTCGTTGCAAGGCAACGTAACGCAAATCACCAAATTGAGACCGGCCATTATATCCTAGCTGTTAATTTGTATCTTGCTAAATCTTACAAATAAAAGGCAAGTTTCCATACTCACTAACTTTTTTGAAAATGCTCTTCGGTTTAAGGATGATACATTGCAATAATATTTTAATTACAAATTTTATTATTCTTTAGCGAACACTCTCATAAAAAAACTAGCGCCCAAACATTGTTTCACAGCTTTGTTTATCGTTTGTGCTTACTGGTTCTGAGCCAGCCAGATTTAAAGATTTAAAAACTTTAAAAAGCATAGACTATGTCCTGTCCTGACTACGCCAAAAGGCAACAAAAGCAACAAAAACCGAACAACAACCGCAATTTGTACATGCATGCGTCAACGAAAACATTGCGCACGGTTACTGCACTTACCTCAACCGTGACGCACGGTGTTTTAGCTTATTAACGCATGCCTCAAATGTCTACAAGAATACTCTGATTCGGTGTGTCTTGCGCTATGGTAACTTGAGAGAGAAAACCGAATTTATCATTTGGAATTTTCAAATAACAAAATCGGAAGCCAAAAAAAAGCAATTAAAATTCCACTCTCGCCAAGTAACCCTGAAAAAAGTTGAAAGTAAAGAGATCCAACAACTTTGGCAACTTTTGCTATTTAAAGCCATGTTAACCATAGACATAAATAAAATGGACTGCTCATTGCTCTGTCAAGCAGCTTCTAAAAGCGTACCAATCATGAAAATCGCCAAGAGGAGAAACGTTGCAACATATGGCAACTTATCGCTACTGTTTCGTTAGAACTATGCCAATTGGCGCCAGACCTGAAAATCAGGTAAATCTATCTGGCCATAGCCCCCTACATATAGGAGGCTCTATGTAGGAGGCAAATCTGGCAAACCGATGGTTCCTCACATCAATGTCCAAGTCACGTGGGTTTGCTGTGGTGTTCAATCTATAATAATAAAAATGAAGTTTTGTGTGTGTGTGTTTGTGGGTATGTCTCTTATCTATAATAATAAAGAGAAGCGTCTGTGTGTTTGTCTTCGGATCGTAAAAGACCTACTTATACTGCCCACAGAAATTCGAAATTTTGAGATAGATTCCCTTTAATACCAACGTATGCACCTGAGGCTTAGTTTTTTCATAATTGTTCCATTTTTAGAGAAAATTCGAATTTTCTGAAACAAACACAACCACTTTCGCTCAAATCCGATAATTTATTTCTCTTTCCTGATGCCATCGGCTGAAAAAATTTAATAAAACTTTTAACGAAAACATTTAAAAATTCAAAATGGTTATTTTTTATCTTTTGCCATTACTTTCATAAACTAAATTCATTATTTGCAAAATAATTGACATATGTTTCAAGGACGTAATTCCGCCAGTCTTTATTCCCGGATTTTATTGTGGATTTATTGATGATTTTTTCATTGATTTTTCTGTTGACTGTATGTCATGCATATTTAAGCAATAAATGTATAGTTAAGCAAAAACTGAACTATGATGGTTAATAAGAGCCATCGCACTAGGGCTATTAGTGTTTTATGTCTTTATTTTTCGCCAAATACGTTGCCAAACTCGCCAAATTATTAACTAAAAATTCGCCAAATAGGCAATTTCTTTTATAAATAATTTATAAGCTGGTCGGTTGTTCGAAGGTCATTGTGTTAGAGCTGTTATAATGGGTGTGGGTAGCTATATCTATTTTCCGCCAAATTATTTCCCAAAACGCGCCAAATGAGCTAAAAGGTTTTATGTATTTATGAGGGAATTGTGATGACATTTATGAGTGCATTTTATAGAGTATTTTCATTTTAGAATTTTAAGGCAATGAAACGGGATTTTATATTTTTAACGAGCGGAAACAATAATAAGTTTATGATCCTTTAAAACAGGGTATATGGTACACATATTTGGAATCTATTTCATATTTTTTTTTTTATTCCGTGCGAAGAACGGGTATAAATTTGTAGTAGATTTATAAACTAGAATTTGTTTGACTCGCAACTTGGCACAAATGTGTAGTTCATACTTAAGTTAAGAATTTGAACTTTCAGAGCTCAACATGTTCTATTTTTAGAGAAAAATTCGAATATTCTGAAAAAATACACCACTTTCGCTCAAATCCGATCATTTTTTACTTTCCTGATGCCATCTGCTGAAAAATTAAATAAAACTTTAAGCGAAAATATTTAAAATTGAAATGTTTTTTTTATTCTGTTGCCATTACCTTCAGAAACTAAATTCATTATTTAAAAATGAAAAATTTTCAATGACGTAATTTTGTCCAGTCTCCATTCTAGGTTTTATTGTGGGTTTAGGTGATGGGGTTTTTCATTGGTTTGTTATTGCAAAAATTTGCATTTTAAGCTACTTCCGTGAATTATAACTATGATGGTTTTTCAAGCCATCGTACTAGAGCTACATTTTAGGGTTTGTTTTCAATTTTTCCCCCAAAAAACGTTGCCAAAATCGCCCAAATTCTTACCTAAAGGCGCCAAATTATAATTTTTTTTTAATTTAAAAAATGGTTTGTTGTTCGAAGGCCATTTGGTAGAGCGTATAATAAGAGTGTTTGTACTATATTCTTTTCTCGCCAAATTCTTTCCAAAAACGCGTTCAAGGCCATCGTATAGAGCTAACATATTAGGGTTTTGTTTTCACTTTGTCGCCAAATTTTTGGGAAATCGCCAAAATTCTTACCTAAACCCCCCAAATTTTATATATAATTTTTAATTTTAAGCTGGTTTGTTTCGAAAAAACCATTGTGGTGAGTTATAAAAAAAGTGTTTTTTGCTTTTTTCTTTTTCTCG